>CM052884.1:62478939-62605530 GCA_028534135.1 Potos flavus | reverse complement strand
GGGGGGGGGGGTCCTGGATAGAAACATCTAATGGATTTTTCCAGTTGTTTGTGGTGACGTGTACAAAGTAAGCCCATTTCCCCCATCTCTTCTACAAAATATGCAGTGAACTCTAAATTGGATACCAACAGTTTTATGATCATGGATTCTTTGGGTTGAATTTGGAGAGGTACTGAGTTTGGAGGCTGGGCTGTCATGAGGTAAAGTGAGGTGAGTCCACACCAGCACAGGAGCTGGAGAACCAGGGGCCTGGGGACATCTGGTTTACCCATACTCGCAAGTGGGCAGCATATTGAGGCACTTTATGAGCATAACGCATAAATGTTTGCTTCAGCCTCAGTCCTCCCCTTCCTGACCTTGGCTTACTCCTGCCTTCTCCCCTTCTTTGGCCACTTCTTCAGCTATTTGAATCCTACCCATCCTTCAAGCATCACCTGCCTCCTGCTTGAAGCCTTCACGCATCTTCCCAACTAGAGAGGAACGATCGTCCATCTCCCTGCTTTGTGAAGCGTGTATTCCCCTGCAACGGTTGCCATATTCCTTCCGAAGTTAGAGCTAAGCAATAAAAAAACGAGACAAAAAGTACTGCAGAGGCAGATAAGGGAAGACAACTCGAAACAAAGAGAAAGACCCAGAGGGAGTGGGGGGAGGGGAGAAGCTGGGAGGAGGGAACGCTGAAAAGCTCAAATGGCCAACTTCATTCACAGTGGCTGTATCAGGGCGGGGCGGCGGGGCCAGTGGGGAAAGGTGATATCTCCAGCAGGCCCTTTTGTAAAGCTGAAATTCAAGCATTTCCCAAGCCTTAAGTGTCATTGTGAGGCACCCTGAAAACAATGGCTATGCAGGTAACTGGTTTCTTGGAACCTCTCTAGAGCCATGTGGGCATGAATTACCAAAACTTCCACCTGCTAAGCTTTCTCCCCACCCTCGCTCAGAGCAAATAAACCCACCAAGGCCCAAGATGGACATTAATCTCAAAGGGTGGGCGGGTGAAATGCTCTGACCTACCCACCAAGGGCTCTGTAAGAGAGCTCCCCAGGGCCTGGAATGAGGAAGTAACTCTATTCCCCTGTTCACTGGGCAGGAAGGAGACAACCAGACACCTGCTCCCCAACTACCCTTGCCCTCGGCACATGTCGTGGAGCCCGGGCTACTGAGCTGCTGGGACCTGTATACAGCAATGAAAAATACATGTTTGCGGTTCTCAGGAAGGTCCTTGTCCAGGGAGAGACAAACGAGCGGGCAAGTGCCATGTAATGTGGGGAGTGCAAGAAGAGAGTAGCCCAAGGGTTATGGTAACTCAGGAATTACTGTCTGGGCTGGGCTGCGCTTTAAAGGGTGGAAGGGAATTATGTCCACAACTCACTACCGCCACAAACCCACACACTGGCTGGTAGATTCATCATCTTCCTAAGCATTAAAATGTAAGGAAATGTATGCTTTAGGGCAGCAGGAAGAACTTATGATAATCAGGGAAAGAAGCCTGGAAAGGGTAATCCAGGGAGAGGGAACAGAATATGCAAAGGTCTAGAGGTAAAGTCATGGTTGCCATATAGACACCGTTCTAGTAAGTATTCGTGGAAGACTCAGTGAGGTAGTAATTATAGCAACGCCCGAGGCTGGGTGAGACCTTTATTTCTCACAGTTCTGGAGGCTGCATGCCAGCATGTTGGGGTTCTTGGTGAGGGCTCTCCTGTTGGCTATGGATGGCTCTTTTCTCACTGTATCTACACATGGTGGAGAGTGCAAGCGCTGGTCCCTTTATCTCCTTATGAGGACACTAATGCCATCGTGGGGCTCCACCCTCATGACCTTATCTAAACCTAATTATCTCCAAAGGCCCCACTTCCTAATACCATCACGTTGGGGATTAAGGCTTTCGACACCTGATTGGGGGTGGCAGGTGAGGCACAAACATTGAGTCCACAGATTGAGTTTGCAGTAATGACATTAAAGACTGTGAGAATAATCACTATTTGTCCAAGACATACTAAGGAGAAGTTCTATGCCAGTATTAATAATCTAGAGTTGGAAATAACATAAGTGCCCACCCAATGGTCAGGGATGGGTGAAATAAATTACCTGCACACTAATAAATACTAGAAAAGCGGCTGGGTATAACATACTGATCACATGGAAAGATGTCCATGATGTATGAAGTTTTTAAAACTGTAGGTCGGAAAATACATAGATGTTAATCAGTAGGAAAAAAAGACTGATAAAGAATAACTCACCAAAATATTCACAACTCTTATCTCCGAGGTAAGGTTACAAGTAATTTTTAACTGTTCTTTCACCCTGTCCATATGTTCTAAAATTTCTACAATAAACACGTAAGATTTTTGAAATAAGAAAGGAAGGGGTGTGTGTGTGTGTGTACACGTGTGTGTATGTGTGTTTGTGTGAGAGTGATTGTATTTACTGCCAGAAAGAATCAGGGAAATGTGAGAAAGAGCCTCAGTATGACCCTGAAGGTCAGAATACGTGAATAGGCACTCAGCCCAGGGTCCCTGCACTCCCGTTGTGGGCTGTGACCTGAATCCCTTCACATTTTCTCCTCAAAGGTCACACTCAATCAGCCCCAACCATCCTCTTAAATAGTCAGTTTCAATGGCATGGCCACATTTGCCTTGTAAGATGGAAATGTAATTAGTTCTTGGAGTTGAAAGTTCCTTCTGGGGCATCTAGGTGGCTCAGTCAGTTGGGTGTCTGCCCTTATCTCAGGGTCCCTGGGATTGAGCCCCGTGTCGAGCTCAGCTCTCAGTGGGGATTCTGCTTGTCCCTCTCTCTGTCTCTCCTTCTGCTCCCGCCCTTGCTCGTGCACATGTGCTCTCTCTCTTTCATATAAATAAATAAAATATTTTTTAAAAAGCTCCTTTTAAAATATTTAACAGGGGCGCCTGGGTGGCTCAGTCAGTTAAGCATCTGCCTTCGGCTCAGGTCATGATCTGAGGGTCCTGGGATGGAGCCCTATGCTGAGCAGGGAGCCTGCTTCTCCCTCTCCCTCCATTGCTACCCCTGCTTGTTCCCTCTCTCTCTCTCTCCCTCTCTGTCAAATAAATAAATAAATAAAATCTTTTTTTTTTTAAATCTTTAAAAAAATTTAATAATTGAGGTGCTGGACTGGCTAAGTTGATTAAGCATCCGACTCTTGACTTTGGCTCAGGTCATGATCTCGGGGTCTTGAGATCAAGCCCCATATCAGGCTCCCCACGCAGTGCAGAGCCTGCTTAAGATTCTCTCTCTCCTCTTCCTCTGCCCCTCCCCTCCAACTTTCTCTAAGAAAAAAAAAAAATTAATAATTATTTGTCAACAAATCAGCATTGATAGATGTGACTGTTGGCCTATTTTTTGAGGGGTGGGGGAAGAAGTGGGCATATGAAAGAAGAAGCTCTAGGGGAGACAGAAGGTGGTTGTAGACTTTGAAGATCCCATGTGGTCGGAAAGCCAAGGAGAAAGCCCTCTGTCTTTACTCTATCCGTCCAGTTCTGCCCTATTCCACACTCTGAAGCTATAACGTGAGCACAGTGCAGTTCTAACCTTCATGGAGCTTACAGTCCGCTGGGGAGAAAGACGGAAGGCAAAAGCATGTGGGCTATGAGACAGGTGGTGATAAGTGCTCTGAACATAAACCACGGGACGTGGACAGAGAGCGTTGCAATGCTGTTTGACATGGGTTGGTCACGAAGAGCCCAGACAAGGAGGAGGTGAGGGAGCAAGCCCTGTGTTTACCTGTGGAAAGCATTTAAGACTGTGGGAACAGCAGCAAAGGCCCCGAGTTGCGAGTGTGATTGGAACACTTGAAAACGGCAAGGAGGCCTGAGTGTTGGAGCGGAGTGCGGTCTGGGAAACGCTCTGGCGGCGCCCTTCTCCAGTGACTAGGTGCGGTCCCCCCGGATACAGGTATCTCACACCGTGCCACCATCTTAGGTATCAGACCCAAAGAAGCTGCTCTCTCTATGTCACTGCCTCCAGTCTCAGGGGGAACAGGTCCCCTAAAACCTGGCTTTGGTGCCTAGCAGCATAGGGCCACGGCGAAGGGCTCAGGCTTTGAAGTCAGACACCTGTGGGTCACAGTCCCAGCTCTCTCACATTCCTGCCGCATGTCGCTGAGCCAGCTTCTTAGCTGATAGGAAGCCCAGGAGGATGCTGGTACGTTGGATCTCCCGGGGTGGAGGGCGCAGGATGTGGAGAAAGGCTCAGTTTGTAGCATTTGCTGATTTCTGTGGTGTAAATACATCCACGGCGGCCGATGTCAGCTAGCAACGAGAAGTCACTGAACACAGAATTAGGGAGAGACACAGACAATTGGCTCTCGAGAGCAGCTCTAGCATATCCTCAGCTCAGTTTCTTCAGCTGTAAAATGGATTTCAGCTCCTAGAGTACTTGGTGAGAATGAGGTGAGGTGTATATAAAAAGCACTTCGCCTAATGCATGGCACATAGTTAATGCTCCATAAGTAAGAGCTATAATTCTGACTCCATAAGGATATTGAATTCTGGCCTGGCGCTTGTACGCAGAAATGAATTCTCATAGGTGAGAGCAAAGAGTCACCAACAGGGGTGGGGCCTTATTCTGATTCTGCCGCTGCCTCCTGTGTGACTTTGGGCAAGTTGCTTTTCCTCTCTGGGGTTCTGTTACTCTATCTGAAGTGAGGGATAGAGCTAGTTATAAAGTTCCTTCCAGACTGGACGTTCTGCAACTTCGTACTTTGGAGACTGTTCTAGAAGCACCCGTGGAAAGAGTGGGTGGCTACGGGTTACTAAGGCATCATCAAGTGGGGAATGGAGTTCCCAGGATTCTCCCTGATATTAAAAGCTACCTGGACAGCGGCGGCAAACAAGTGCAGAGCCTAGGACAGCAAGCCTGAGTGAGTTCTTTCTTGGCAAAGACCAAAGAACTGTTCAAAAAGTTGAGAGAAAAACCCCTAAACGAGAGGGAGAAAGAGAGAGAGAGATGACAGTGGGGGGAAAAGGGAGATCTAAGTGAGTATTTTGAGGATTAGTAGATCCTCAGAAAATGACTTTAGTAAAGTTTAAAATTTTTTAAAGATTTATTTATTTTGTGGGGGGCAGAGGAAGAGAGAGGCAGAGAAGTAGGCTCCCTGTTGAGCACAGAGTCTGCCTCGGGGCTCCATCCCAGGACCCTGAAAAAAAGACCTGAGTGGAACCCAAGTGTCGGAGGCTTAACCCACTGAGCTATGCTGGCGTCCCTAATAAACATTTTAGAGAGGAATGTCTCTCTATGGCTATGTCTTGGCTATGTCTGCCAAACCTTTAATGTCAAGAGAGAGAAAAGAATTCAGAAAGGAGCTGTAGATAAACCACTGGGTGCGACGAGCCCAGCAGAGGCAAAGAGGGGGAAATGCAGGTGAGAATGACAAGGGCCTCTAAGACCATCGTCACTAGGCACAGGCAAGGGAGCAAGAGATTGGCTAGAGAGACCAAGGAACGCCAACTTCGCGGAATTGCAAACCGAATCTGCACGGCTCAGTTCTTTGTGCCTCCAATGTCCTCATTAGAATCCCTTTGAAGTACATCAGACTATAATTTTCAGGAGTCAAGAACAAAGTTTTCTGTAGCCTTTGGCTCGTAAGGACCATCGGCAGGAACAAAGTATCTGACACAGCTCCCTCAAAGCCACAGACATGAGGCAGGCCTGCCCACAGATGACAAATGGCCCTCAAAGATTCTGTAGACTTTGCACTTTTCTTCATCAAAGTCTCCGGACTAGCCCACATCTCTTCTCTGGGGGACGAATGAATATCGAGTCTGAGTGCTGTGATCCCAGCAATTGCTTTCACTGGCTATTATGGCTTGGAACTCAATTTTCCTCCCCCAAATAAGTAGTTTTCTCAAGCAGCCCGAGAGCTCACAGCGCTTCCTGGTCGTGACAAGGAGGTAACTTAACTGAATTTCCATCTCAGTAATCCCTGTTCTAACATTTTTGGGTCGGGTATTGTTCCCCTAAGGAGCTTAATTCCGACGCCTTGACACCCAGGGAAATGAAAGGCGGAAGTTGGAGCTCGCATTTCATTCTGACGGGAGCTAAACCCTGATGGCTGAGCTTAATTACTGGCTGCCTCCAGCTCCTAATCAACGGGCTTCTGATGGGAAGAATAAAGTCATACTAAAACGTAATGACATTCTAGTCAGACTGGGAACCACGTCGCAGCAGCCGGTGACTTGCAATGGTGAAGCAAGACGCTCAAAAGAGGTGGGGACACCCCTGTGACAGGGGCGCCCCCCCCAACTCTTACATGTGGGTGTCCTCATTTTAACGATGACACCGAGAGTTCCCGGCCCGTGGAATCAGGAACCATAAATGCTGCGTTGACTCTGTCTATAAACGATCATCAACCATCGCCTTTAAGCTTATTAAAAATAAGCCGAGAAATGAATCAATCATTGTCAAATGCTCAGTGTGATGTTGCTTCTAAAAATAAGAGTCCATCTGAAATTCTAAGAGCATCTTATGGCGGATGGCTACACAATCTGTCGGCGAAATGTAAAAGAGTAAAAGAGACCTCAGAATCGTCCAGAAATGACACTCTCTGAGAGTTAAGAGTCTCTGGGTTTCAATCCCGTCCTTGGCCGGCCTTGCAGTTTGCTCAAGTTCTGCCCCGTCTTGGCCCGTCGGTATCCTTGATCCTGTTCAAGGGCAGCTTGGTCTTCCAGCACCGTGACCTGCTTTGGAAGTCCGGCTGAGAGACGCCCTCATTCTCCCGCAAGCCTGCTTCTCCTGGGTCTACACCTCTCTGTAGATGGGGAACTCAGCCCTCTGGGGAGGGCGAGCGCCATCGTCCATGATGAGTGCTTCCCGTGGACCCCCACACCGCATGTTTTAGCCACACGCCACAATTAGCACTGACAGCAAGGCTCCCTCCTTTACCAGGAGTTCATTTACACGGACCCGGTGCCAGGCACCGTGCTGGACAACACGCAGACCTGGAGGAGGAGCTGGTAGTGTAAGTGTGATTATACCCAGTTTACAGGTTAGCAAACCGAGGCTCAGGAAAGGCTAATCAGTGGGAAGGAATGGAGGTGGGATTCAAACCCAGCCCGAGTTGTTTCGCTCCAGCTGTCCAGGTACATTTCTTTTTCCTGCCCCCCGGACTCCTTGAAGATGCGGCCCGGGTCTCCTGTGCCTGGCGTTCTCACTTTCTCCATAACCGAGGCTAGCTTAATTGAACGCGACCCGGAAATGCGGGTGAGCAGGTCAGCCTCACGGTTTCCTGCAGCTGATGCGAGAGCCCAGGGCACACGCAGGCCTCCGGAAGGGCCTTAGAACAAGTGATCAGGGAAGCACAGGGGGCTTGGAGGTGCTTGGCGCCACAGGAAATGCAATCTCCCTGGGTCCTCCATTCCACCGGTCAGCACTGCCCGGGACCGCAGAGTAACCTCCTCTACAGCACAGCCATCCCCTCAAAGCCTCCAGAAGGTCCCGCTCCCTGCCCGGCGGATCCCGCAGGTGCTACGCTCAAATCTCCCGGGCTGTGCCCAAGCTCCCTATCGCCCGGTCAGGGGGCCCTCTGGGGACTCCCAAATCTCCACCTGAGCAGAGAGCTCTCAGTGTCCAGATGGGATCCCTGGCTCCTTCCTGGGAGGGAAATACGTGCTGAGGGAAAGTACAATGTGAATGGTCTATGCCAACTCCACTGCATTTTGTTCTTGTTTTTTGTTAAAGATTTTTTATTTTATTTATTTGACAGAGAAAGACCCAACGAGAGAGGGAACACAAGCAGGAGGAGTGGGAGAGGGAGAAACAGGCTTCCCGCTGAGCAGTGAGCCTGATGTGGGGCTCGATCTCAGGACCCTGGGATCATGACCTGAGCTGAAGGCGGATGCTTAACTGACTGAGCCACCCAGGCGCCCCTGCATCTTCAGTTTTAAAAAAACAACTTGAGGGGCACCTGGGTGGCTCAGTGGGTTAAGCCTCTGCCTTCGGCTCAGGTCATGATCTCAGGGTCCTGGGATCGAGCCCTGCATCAGGCTCTCTGCTCAGCAGGGAGCCTCCTTCCTCCTCTCTCTGCCTGCCTCTCTGCCTACTTGTGATCTCTCTCTGTCAAATAAATAAATAAAATCTTTAAAACAAAACAAAACAAAACAAAAACTTGAAACCAGATCAATACCACTGCCTGGAGATAGTCAGGGCGAAGCAAAGTGGGCTGGAAACAGGACGAAAGTTGATTCGTCTCCCTTCGAGGGCAGCTGGGACACTGGACGGTCCATGCAGCTCCTGCCCTAGGTTCAGCTCCTGCCCTAGGTCCTGTGCACTCCTGGCTATTTGGCGGGCTTGCTTTATGCAGCCCTTTGTGACTGCTGTCCTGTCTGAGAGTGGCACAGTGGGATGGAAGGTGATGAATTCGAGTCCTCTATCTGTGCTGTGTGACTTCAAACTACTGACTCAACCTCTTTGAGCCTCAAGTTTCACATCTATAAACTGAGTATAATTATTCCTGCCCCCAAGTGTTACAGGAAGGTAAAATAATATGAGTGATGACCTAGTAAGTGTTCAATACAAGGTAGGCAAAAATGATAATCATTGCAATGGTTTTTTTAAGAGGGGAAAACATGATGGGAGCCTCGCTTTACCAACCTTAACCTGCGGCCACGCCCAGTCAGGAGTACAGATAGTGGGGAACACCCTAGAAGGTGGGGATGACTGACACTGTGCACGGAGTAACAGGAGGGGAATGGAAGCAGGATTCCTAGAAGAGGAACGGAGGGGGCATGTGGCAAAGGGGTTGGATGAATCAGAAGAATGTGGAAATCAGAGGAAATATGAATAAAAAAGACATAAATCCATTTCTAATTTTGCTCTCCACAACTACTTATTAAATCCACCTTCTTGTGATTAATCGTCCTTCCATGCCCTTCCAGCATCCTCCTAGTTAACGACAGTAAACACACTCCATAAATAAAAAGTGCAGTCGAGAGGTAATTAACGCTGAGCCATCTAAATCTGAATTTCAAATCATACTCTACTTACATTAAAATAAGACTGCAGGCATGTGTGACAATCAATTTTACTCTGGTTTAAAAAAACACACACACACACACAAACTGAAGTCGGTTATTTAGGGGGGGCTTCAGGAAGCATGGCTGGAAGTGACTTCCATATGTCGCCCAAATACGTGGAGCGTCGCCCATGTGCCTGTCGGGATATGGCACTGTCACCACCTTGCCTTCCGTAAAGGTGCACACTTGAGGATGTTCAAAGGACAAAAGTGTATCCCAGGATCGGAGTTGACCCCAGCCGGCAGAGAGCTGGCTGTGCGGGAGGGTGTGAAGCGAGCCAAGGCTGCAGTTTGTAGAATTCTCTCTCTTACTAACTCTATGTTTCAGACAAGGCACTTCTCTTTTTTCTGTCTCACGGTCCCCACCTCCTAATCTGTAAAATGGGCATGATATTTTAAGATAACCATGTTTGCGAGTGACTCTGGAAACTGCAAGTTTCTGCTGCTGGGAGTGGTTATTATCGGCCCTGACCTGGTCCAAATGTTGCCAAGTGCTTTCTGTGATGGCCAGCTAGATTCAAGCAGCCTGGATGTCATACCTTTCCAGGGTCAAAGCCAAGGTGAAGGAGGGAGACAACAGGTAGGGAGGCAGGTACATGCAGGGCTAACCCAGAGAACAAGTCCAGAGCCAAACGATCCATTAGGCACAGTGTTTAGGGCCCACGATATTTGTAGAACCTATGGAAATGTTTTAATTTTTTTTTTTTTTGGTAATCAGAAGAAACAACGAATACAATCGAGCCTGGATTATACTTGTTTTATACCAATGCAGTCATTAAATAAACTTTTCAATATCTATTTTTTTTTTTAATGGAGGAAGGGGTCCACAAAGGCAGAAGTGCCCAGGACCCATGAAAGTCATGACGTGGCCCTGAGCAAGTCCATGGCTAACGAATGCAGCCAGTTTTCCTGAATACCCTTCCAGAGCCCAGACTTGTTCCTCCGGGACTGATGTCTGTTCCTAGACAGCTGAGTCCTCCGAAGACGATACCAGGAGGTAATGACAATTCTGGGTCAAGGAATGAGTGGGATTTCATGACAGCATGGTAGGCTGGAAGGGGAGATTCTTGAAGGGGTAGGGGGAGTCGATCCTGGGTACCTCGGGAATCATGCTTTCTAAACCAGCATCCAACCTCACGACTGGACTGACTCATCCTCCAGGTGGAGATATTTACTCCTCCCACTGTTGGTGGGAGTACAACCTGGTACAAACTTTCCAGAGAATCATTTGGCAATGTTTAGCAACGTCGGAAAGTATGTACTTTGACCCAACACTTCTGCTTCCAGGAATCCATCTCACAGTCCTTCCTGTGCAACTGTGTCAAGATAAAGGTATAATGAACATGTTGTTCATGATGGTAAAAACCCAGAACAGCCAAAATGTCCACCAGGGTGGCAAAAGCCAATACACTGTGTAGAGCCAACAGCCATACAAGAGACCGTAACACGGAGGTTAAAGAGAGGGCATTTGATCTTTGTGTCAAGAGATGGAGAAGAGTGCAAAAAGATCTCTGTGGGCATGGAGAGATTCCAAGCAGGGGAGGAGAGATGTATTGGAATATGCTTGTTTTTGTATAAGAATTTCTGGAATGATGCACAAGTAAGTATTTGCAGAGGTGATTGCTAAAAGAGTGGGAATGAGGTTGGTTGGGAGGACAAGGCCTTGCCAGGGAGAGGCTGGCAGGGGTGCATTTCAGGGGGTCCATTGGGATCCTCTCCTCTACTCATTGACGCCTGGGACTCACTCCTCATTTAGGCCTTCATTCCAGGTCTCTTTCTGGAAGGTCTTGCAATATTAGATGGCATAAAGACAAGCAAGCAAAAAGTCTGAGCTGAAAACCAAGCTCCCACGTCACTAACTGAATAGCAATGTCTGGAAGCCTCAGTTTCTTCATCTGTAATAGGGGAACAACTACCCCACTGCTTTAAGGAAGAAATGAGACAGTATCTGTGAAAACATTGAACACAACGTCTAGCACATACTAGATACTCAATAAACACCAACTGCCTCTGAAGCCAGTGGAAGGGAGGCGGATGTTATGTGCAGGGGAGCACATCACAACCGGAAGAGGACCCTTAGGGCGTGAGGATGGGGATGGCCCTAGCCTGACCCAAACCCTCCACTGTTAGTGGGGCAACCAGACACCCCAGGCTTCCTAGGCTGGATCAGTCCAGACAGCTGCCATAGCAGGACAGCGAGAAGCCTCTGGGATGGCTGCCTGGCCCAGGGCCCTTTGTCCGTCAGCAGGAAGGGATGAGCTTGCACCTCGTGACCAGGTCCAGATATCATCTCATTCCTGGGGCTGAGGCTAGCCCTTCTCTGTGGCCTCATTTTGGAGTGCTGTGTCTTATCCCTCATTCAGACTCAGAATTTTGTCTTTGAGGGAAACCCAGCCACGGGCTCCATTCCCAGGGCTGAGAACTGCAGACACGAGGCATTCTCCACCTGCAGCCGCCTTTGGGTGAGGAAATCTGAGGCAAGGCCCAGGAGCAGAAAAGGCCTGGGGCATGTGGCTGGGACTGAAGACCTCAGCGTGTCCCCAACCCTAAAGATATGCTGGGCCCGCAAAAAGAGAGGACCCACATCCAGTCCTGCTCCTGTCTGCCTGCTCGGCTTGGGTGGTCCATGGTCCCTCCCAATAGGGTTGGGGGAGATGCTAGGCCCGACACCTGGCTTACAAGTTCAGGAGCAGCGGTATCACTTTGCAGCTGCAACCTTATAACCACCACTTCCTCCACCTCTCCCACCTCTCCCACTTGCAAAGTGCTCTGAAGTTTAGAAAGTCCTTCATGGCAGCCTTACAATGCCCTTGTGCGTAGATGTGGATTTTCATCACATTTTAGGTAAGAAACAAACTCGTACAAGTTCTGTTGTCTGTCTGAATTCCCAAAGAGAATCAGAACCCTCTTGTGGTACTCCTTCTCCTGAACCTCGCCGTCTGGCCTTCTGGATCTCAGCTTTGTCCTCTGTCCTGTGAGCAGCTGAACTGGGTCTTTACTTCCCAGGATGTTGGGAGCTCTGTGGCCTTGAACGAGATTGCATGTGTTGCCGCAACGCGCCACTAGGTGGCAACAGCAACTACGGCTTCCCGCGGTGGCGAAGGCGGCGGCGGAGGCAGAGGGGAACCGGGGTGCGTGGGCACCTCACCAGGTTCAGCGCTCCAGAGCGGACTCTTCTACTCTGCACATGGATGCGTCTGGACAAAGGCAGGGGCGGCTTCTTGACTCCCTGCCTGTTTGGGCACCAAGACCAAAGCATGGCTGCTCCCACTAGCTAGAGACAGGCAGGACTGACACCAGGCCAGGCTCCAGTGGGGCGGGGAACCAGCAATAGTCATCTTCTCGGCCCCAGCACAGCAAGGGCACATCAGCCGTCTGCCACCTGACCCTATCTGGAGCATCTCACATGGAGGGTAGCACGCGGTTCACGGAGCCTCACTCAAACCACACCTGCGCTCTCACCAGTCCTAGACCTGTGTGATGACCACTCGTGGAATTAATTCTCTGCTCAAAGCAGCTGTCTGTTGGGCAGTGCCTCTGTGCCAGACCCCGCATTAAATGCCTTGCACTTACCTCCTCCAGTTCGCAGGAGATTTCTATGGGGGCAGGTACAATTACCACTCATGGTTTACAGATGGGAAGACAGAGGCTAAAAAAGGGTAAGTAACCTGCCCAGAGGCGTCAGACGTCAGAAGTGGTAAGCAAGAATTTGACCCTATGTCTATAGGACTTGCGAGTGTATGCTCTTCCAATAGAGTTTGTTTGGGCTGGAGTATAAGGGGCTTGGGAGAAGTAAGTGAGAGAAGACAAACTGTAAGGGGAGGTGTGCCATCCAGGGAAGAGCCTTGATTCCAGTCTTGGGAAATGGTGCCATTGGCATGGAAACCTCTCTCGATCTTCTGCCATAGTGTGACACCCAGGTCAGCTGGCTGCTGTTGGAAACAGCAAAGGTTAGGAGCATGGGCTCAGGGCCAGACTGCCTGGCTTACTAGCTAGGCGACCCTGAATGGGACCCTGAGCTCTTTGCATTGGTTTCCTCATCTGCAAATGCGATAATAAGAGTGTCCTCCCGGTAGCTTTTTGTGGGGATCAGAGGAGATGACATATATGTATATATATAACATGTTTTTAACCTGCCCTGGATATTTAGTAAGTATGTATATAAGCAATATATATAGTAAGTATATATATAAGCAATAAGTGCTTACTACTATTCACAACTGGGCTACCAAAGCATGTATGGTCTGATGTTTGGTTCTCTGGTCATGCTCCTCCCTCCACACCTTCCAGAACATCAGTGACTCTCCTTCCCTGAATGCCTCCCATGTTTTCTGACCTCTGTGCTTCTGCCCACCATATTCTCTCTACCATTGCCACTTATCCTCCTTCCTTTGAACAAACCCCTCCAAATTTCAGGCCCACCACAAATTAGTATAGTCTGCCTTTAATTAGTTCCTTAAGAATTTTCTTGTCCCTAGATGCATGCATACATCCCTCCCAGAATTTCACATAGTACTTTGTACATAGTAGGTGCTCCCAAAAGTGTGCAGTGCGGATAACACCTTGCCAAGGGCTGAATGGCTGTGGGGTATGACTGGAGCACTGATAAATATGGGAGAACTTTCCTTTTCTTCTCCAAGGACAGGTTAAAGCATTTCCCTCTCCATTGTCCTCTTCAGATCCACTATGAAACTTGAATTCGTGACAGCTGACTTTAGAGCATAAAAGTAAAACCCAAGGCCTCCGAAGGTCCTCAATTCTCTCCAGTCTGGGAGAGCTGCCAGCTCTTCTTCTCTCTTCACAGGGAGAAAGAGACCATTCTTTTCCTACGACACCGTCAATCCCTTTGGCCCAATCAAGCAAAAGAAAGGTGTAGCCAAGAACTGGACATTCAGATTCCTAAAGGAGCAAGCAGTTGCCCAGATGTAAGACAACTGGGAGTGGTGAGGCCTGTGGCAAATAGAAAACACTACCTAAAGTCATTCAGACAATTTTTAAAACACTGTGCCAAATGAACAAAGGTATCCACAGACATAATTTAGCCTGAGGGCCGTCAGTGTGAACTTTACCTTAAACATTTGCCACTGACCCTCAAAATAGAGGGATCCTGCTCTGTTACTTCCTAGCTGTGTGACCTGGGACATCATAACTTCTCTTCACCCATTTTCTCATCATTAAAAATGGGAATAAAAGGAGAACCTACCTTGTGGGGTTACCATGGTGGTTAAACGAAAACCTAAGTGGACTGGCAGAAAATCTGATGTATGTTGATGTTCAATAAATGACTTTAAATTCTCCTGACCAAATGGGCAGCGCACAGCTCTGCGCGGCGTTAGGCAGCCCAGGCATTACAGCAGCAGAAGCCTTCCCCCCTGCAGGGGTTCCAACACCTTCGAAGAGCTGTCATAAAGCCCATGCACTGAAAGCCACGTGACCTCCGCTACGGGGGAGAGACGCGTCACAGTAGCTGGGAATGTCCTCCCTGGTCTCCCCTCCCAAATACAAGCCCCATCTGCCAACTGCACCCACCGTGCCCAGGGGCCGGGGACTAGGGTTAGGTGTCCACGTTAGCTGTGAACATTTTATCCCCACTCGAAAACTCACCCATGTGTTCCTCACTAGGAAAAGCCACCATCCACTTCTCGTGGTCTTCATACTTCTTTCTCCAGAACCAAACAGATGGGGTTGTCTTTTCATCTCCTGGATGGGCCTCTCCCACATCTGTCACCCACATTTAAGACCTGCATCTCTAAAACTGGAAATCCAGCCCGGACAAGGCTGACAGGCTCCGGATGGCTCTTCCGCAGACGTACGTCGAGGGGCCCCTATTCTCTGCCTAAGCCCGGACCACAGGACATGGAAAACATAACTGGTGCTCAGACCTTTATTTTAGCCCTTTTTATACCCCCATGAAGTTTTATATCATACATTCTCACCTTCCCAAACATCTGAGGGCATCGGACACATCAGACAGAAATTTACCTCTTCTTCATCGCCCATGAAGCATCAAAACCATCATTAATTGCTCCAAAAACTGATAAGACCATGGATTTTTTGGTCCCCTCTTCCTTTGCTGTCAAGCTGTCAGTGGCTACACTGTGCGTCTATTGACTGGGCTGTCAGAGCGCCTACTTATCACCGCCCTCCTCATCGGCTGCTTTGGGCCTGCTTAGGTCTGAGCAGTCAGATAATGACCAGCAGAAGCCACCACGCACAGGGCACTGTATGTGTGTCAGACCTCCTGCTAAGTGCGTTCTAAGAGCGATTTCATTGGACCGTCCCAAGCACCCCGGGAAGTAGAAACTCTTATCCTAGTTCTTCAGATGAGGAAACTAAGCTTAAAGTTGAAGTGTCTTGCATAGGAAGGAGCAAAGACGGTTCTTGAATCCAGTCTCTTTGACCCCAAAGCCTGTGATCGTAATATACCACTTTCCGCCATGTTACCCTTCTTTAGAATTATCTATTGGACGGATGGGCCCCTCTCCTCCCTCCTTTTTCCTTTCCCCATCCTTGAAATGATGTGATTCGTGCCTATTTTCCCCAGCAGGCTGTAAGGCCCATAAAAGCATGAATTCTGGCCTTCCTGTTCACCCTGTACTGCTCTCTCCCTCCCCACGCTGCCAAGCACTGGACCGGACACATAGAAGAGGCTTAATAAATAGAATCACTCCCTTCCTCCTTTCTTTCCCTCATATTTTCTTGTCTCTGCACTCACGATTGCCCTTAAAATCAGGCTCTGGATCACCTTACTAGAAATTTTCAGTCTCCTTCTAGTGGCTGGAGGGGCGGGCAGTGGCTAGGGTGCCCCAACTCCAACCTGGAATCATGGTGGGCCCTGTCCTCAGTTCTCCCTTCAAGAGCCCCTCTGAACATCCATCTATTCATGGTGTCAAGCAGATGCCCCAAGGAGCTCCAGCAACGACCCTAATGGTGTTGTCTTGAGCTCCATGGCTGGGGATAGCAGGCTGGCAAAGTGATTATGAGTGCGGACACCTGCTCCAAATCCCAGCTCTGCCACCAGCTAGTTCTCTGATCTTCAGCAAGTCAATTATAAAGAGTAACTCAATTATCCCCTTCTGCGAAATGGACATAATTATAATTTCCTTATAGGTTCATTATGAGCAAGACACGAGAAATCTTATATATGAAAAGAAAAAACCCTCAGCCCATGGTAGGCATTCGACAAATTATGGTTATTGAATTTGAAACCGACTTTCAAATCAATCAAGATTTTATTTAGCACATACCTAGCTCAGACGCTAGGTGCCCCAGGAGACCTAAGCCTAAAGAACAGATACGACCTGAGAGGGATTAGACCATGTCCGTGGGTGTTCAGTGCTGAGAAGTATTCTCACGGAAGCTCAGCAGATCGAGTTCTATCAAACATGTCGGGTAAGGCTTTGCTCTTGTCTTCTGACCTTCCACTTGGGCAAAGCTCCAGAGCCTGGGACGACCAGTGAGGTCCTCCCGATCGTACCCTGTGCCCACCAGTCCTGGAATCCAGGGAGAGGTGGCCTAGAAGGCAGACTGACAGTGAGTAGCTCCACTTTTCCTAAAAGGAAGCTATTTTTAATCCTCACAGCAGTGGAAACGGCATATATTAACATAATCTCAACCTCAGCAACTACTTCCAGTTTTTCATTTTTTTAAAACAGGCTCCTCGATCAAAAAGCCATGCCCAGTCTGTGTCTGGAGCTGGCCGATGTGAAGCGAGAGAGGGATACGGTCCCTGCCGCACCCTGGGAACGGACAACAGGTTTGGAAATGGCACCCCACCTCCCCCCATGGACCTCTCTCTGACCCTCGAGCTGCCTTGGGCCTAAGGCTCTTTGGAAGACCCTCTGTTCCTGCAGGCGGATGCTGGTGGCCGGACAGGTGCTGGCAGGTCAGGCTGATGTTGTCCCCAGGTTGGGCAGATGGCCGCAGACGGGCAGGTGACTGCCCCCTGCGCTCCAGCTCCTTCCTCCCCACAATGTCAGCCTCCCAGCGGGCTCCATGTGCTCTCCCATCCCTGCAGGTTATTTTTACCACGGGGGAAAAAAAAGTGATGCTATTTCTCTGCATTCTACCCTGAAACGAGTCACACTAGCTCCCTCAAAAAAGCACCCAACAGATGGCTCTGGTCCCCTGTGCTCAGAGAAACAGCAAACCTCCTGGGCTGTTGGCAGGTTATTAAAATTTCATGCATCGTGCAGAAGTAAATGCTTGAAACTCCTTGGCCCAGAATGGCAGAGAGGTTCGGAGTGTGAGTCCTGCCTCTGATTTTGGCTAAACGACTCCAAGCATAAGCCAGCAACCTAGCCTTGCTGTACCTCTGTTTCCTCCCCTCTAAAATGGGGGTAATAACATGTTTATTTTACAGAGTGGCTGGGAGGATTAATCAATCCAGGGCCTGGCACACAGGAGGTGCTCTGTAAGTAGGGGCCAGAACTATCATTAGCTCGGATGTAAATCTTTGTGGGGCTCGAGAAGATTCCCACAGGCCCCTATCCAGGATTCCAGGGGAGAGGGCTTCTCCCAGAGCAACAATAACCCCCCAGTATCCCATGCAGCTAGCAGAGAGAGTCAGGGAGAGCAGGCAGGAGCCCAGGCTCAGCTCACCACCACCCTGCAACCAGTGGCACCAGGCTTAGTCACAACGTCCACGGAGAAGTCTTAGGTCTTCTAGAGGGGATCAGGGTGGGACAGGGGCAACAAGTGCCGCTTAAATTAGTGAACACTTACTAGGTGCAGGTCCTGGGATCTGCACGCTATAGGACCTCCCTGATTTAGACCTCTCAACACTATAAGGAAGGTGCTATCATTATCCTCATTTTGCAAATGAGAAAACTAAGGTCACACAGTAAGTAAGCACGAGGCCAGGACCCCACTCTGGCCCAGCTGACGGGAGCGCCCACTTGTAATGACAATGCACTGCCGAGGGGGGACCGGGGGGCTGAGGGCTGCTTTCCACACCGCCAGCCTGAGAGGATGATCACACACCTGATCCCACCTTCCACGGCTGATCTGGCTGTGTGTGAGGTTTATGACTTTCCTGGGGAGCTGGGTCCGAGGCCTCTGGATTCCAGGCACTGCTAGCTTGGAACACAAGCAGAGACTCCAGCCCTCTCCCTCTACATTTTTAGGGGAATGGGGGGAATGTGTAAATCTCTCCCGTCCCTGCCCAGCTCACGCCAATTCACCCCCACCTCCATGAACTAAACTTCTGAAAGTCTGTCAAAATGCCAACGTGTGACCTGGAAGGAGAGATGCTTAGTAACCCAGCGTTGGCCATAAATGCTTGAGCATGAGTGGCTTTGCGTCAGACTGGGTGTGAGTAGGAAGGAAGGGCGAGAGGTTCAAGAGAAAGGACCCGGGACAGTCACGTGTGGAGGTGGCACGCCCCGATGGAAGGCGCTGGCTGGTACAAGGCTTCTCAAAACTGACCCATCTGGGGTCCCCTTCTTGTGAGCCATCCTCCCTGCCCCAAAGCTGATGGCCTTACTTGTGCCGAGGTGTCTGTATCCGGCACTGATTTCTTATATTCCTCCTTTTAAATATCGCATTTACGTTTCAACACAGGCGTTAAGGAAATTGCTACCTTGCTCTGCCGGCCAGGTAGTAACTTCACCAATAACTACCGCCAGGAAATTGTCTCCTATAAAAAAGCAATAGCTTACTATAGGAGTCACGGCAGGGCCCCTCCTCCTTCATTCCTTCCTCAACATGAGACACCAAGTCCTGTGCTCATTCGCCCTTTGATGGTCTTGGATCTACCCATTGCTCTTCAGCCTCCTTGCCCACCCCATTCCAGGCTTTGGTGCAATGGTGGTTTCATCTGTAAAATGGGGCTAATAGTAGTTCCTTCCTTATAAGACTGTCGCGAGCATTAAATAAGATACACATGTAAAAGTCTTAGAATAGTACCCAGCACATAGTAAGCACTCGTCAAACATTGGCCATCGCCACCACCATCAGTAGTGGTCCTGGGATCACAAAGTATCCCCAGTCAGGCCTGCCTCCAGTCTCTATCCCTTTCAGTGTCCTGGTGAATCCCTTTGTATGGTATTTTCAACCTATATGGTAATTCACAAGGGTGAATCCCTTGTATGGTATTTTCAGCCTGTCTTCTCCTGTTCGGAATCCCATGACGGTTCCCACTTTCTGGGATTGAGACCGAATGTCCCTGACTGTCTCCAAGGCCCTCGTGCCCCAGCCTCCAGCCTGCCATGTGCCATCTCTTTCTCGTACAGACACAGTGAGAGCACGTCTCCTCACGCCATCCCTCACAGCCCAACTCTTCCTGTCCTCAGAAAGCCTTCTCTCCTCCCTCCACGTGCTGAAAATCCTTTATCCTCCGCAAGGAAAGAGGTGAGGTCAGCACGCAGCTCTTGTCCCATATTCCCCCGTCTTCCCTTCTGAAGTTGGGGTCGGCTGGTGCCAGGTGGCCCCGTGCCCACTGTGCAGTAGGTGGGGCACCTTACGTCCTTCGCTGAAACCTTGAAGGTGAGCTAGGCACGTGGGTGATAGCAAAGCACGAACTCCCGGGCCACTCTGGAGCTCCAAAGCTGCTGCTACCGTTTACCAGCCACTTGACTTGGATGAAATCAACCAGCCTCTCCAGCTCATGTTACCCATCTGCAAAATGGACCTAAGGCCTAACCCCAGCGGGTAGTTGGGCCCCTAACCTGATGTGGGGAAGGAAGCCCCACCACAGTGCTGCTCACAGCGAGTTCTTAGTAAAGGGTAGCTCCCTTCTCCTTCCCTTCAATGAACAATCACAAACAATAATGGGTTGTTGATTCTCATTCTATTAGAAAGCAGAGGACCGCCTGAAGAAGCAATTTAATCCACCTGCTCCCACAGGAGGGGGACGAGGCCGGTGGAAGTTTGCCTTCTCCCATGAGAGGCCCCTCTCCAGCCTCTTCCCAGAAATGCCCCCTCTTTTCAAAGCTGCTTTTGTGCTCAAGACAATAAAACTAGCATCCATGCCAACAACATGATTGTGCGGGCATCACTTGACAAAAAGGTTTAAGAGGGTAATAAAAACACCCACAGCTCCAACTTCAAGTTCGGCAAAGGAAGAGGGGATGTGTGAGGTGCATAAATCCTCAGATTCCTAAAGGATGCTCTTTCTCCTCGCCTCCCAGGAGGCTGGGCAGGACAAGGCTTAACACAAATAGGCATGCCAGAATTTTCAGGAGACACCCGGACCACCGCCGGGGGGGGAGGAGGGCCTGATGGCGGCCTTACCGTGGAGAGGCGTCTGGCTGAGAGCCAGAGGCACAGTCCCCTGAACACTAGTCCCTCCTCAGAAGCCTGGGGTTTAATCTCCCATAGCCACTCCTTCTGGATCTGCCTCTTTGGGCTGGTCACCTAACCTCTCTGAGCTTCATTCTCCACCTGATAATTACTATCTCGCAAGGTTGTTATGATTAAAAAAAAAAGACCCTCTTTTTTTTTTATTAAAAGATTTTCTTTATTTATTTGACAGAGAGAGAGATCACAAGTAGGCAGAGAGGCAGGCAGAGAGAGAGGGAAAAGCAGGCTCCCCGCTGAGCAGAGAGCCCGATGCGGGGCTCGATCCCAGGACCCTGAGATCTTGACCTGAGCTGAAGGCAGAGGATTTAACCCACTGAGCCACCCAGGCGCCCCCAAAAAAAGACCCTCTTGATAGTTGCCCACTTCCGGGGCATCTGCTATGTGCCAGGCTCCATGCTAAGCACTTTATGGGAATGATGTCTTTTCATCCTTTCAACCATGCCATGAGGCTCCATTTTACAGACGAGGAAACTAAGGCACAGAGAGGTTAAGTATTTACTTGCGGTCACTATGTAGAGATAGCATTTGAACCCAGGCCTGTTTGAATTCCCAGCCCATGCTCTTAATCTCTGGGCTTTGCCAACACTAAATACCATGTAAACCTCTGGTATCACTGTCAGTCACCTGAGACAGAAGGAAAACATTATCAAAGACTGACGCTAATGCCCAGAGATGTAAGTAGAGGCAGAGAACGAGCGTCCGGGGGAGGTCGGTATGGAGGGACATGGAGCTGGCATGGGACCCAAGCATTCCTGCCCAACCCCCCGTCTCTCTCCCCTCCTTCAGCTCCTACTTCTACTTGCCAACACACACGCATGTTCCATCTAGAACCCATGCTATGGGCAGTACTAGTGCACATTCATCATTCTACTTGGAACCTCGCACGGGTCCCAAGAGGCAAGGCATATCGCTTCCACCTTATAAATGAGGAAAAGTGGGGCTCAGAGAGGTTGTATAACATGCCCAGGGCCACACAGCCAGTAAGTTCTGTGACATGGCCCAGCACGTCAGCTAGGATCCTCTACCTCTGAGGCCCATTCTCTGTGTTCGTCCTGCCCTGCAGGTGTGCGTGAGCCGTCCTCCTGGGATTTCAGAGCCCCTCTGTCACTCCTCCCACCCACCCACCGTGTTTATGGTTTGCCGAATTATGGTTGGTCTTTTGCTCACTGCTGTCTCCCCTACTGGACTGTAAGCTCCTTTGAGAGCGGAGACCACGTCTGGCTCATCCACCATTGGATCAACAGGTTTAGCCGGTGTGGAGTCAGGTGCTCAGTGCAGAGTAACCAGCTGGAAATGCACCTCAAAGCTTTGGGGGAAAGAGATACAGCTCCTGGAAGTGGGGGTGACTCTTAATAACAATGGGACTATGGCTGTCTTGAAAAGTGCGGCGTTTTATATCTGGGAAGTAGGACGTGGATGGCGGGGCCAGGAAAGCCTTCTTCTCCCATGTCCACTTTGGTGGCATCTCAGAAAACCTAGCTGAGTCCTAGTGACCCCACATATATGCCCGCACGGCTCCTTTGGCTTGCGTTATCAGATTTAGCAACTGAAAATAGAGGATACCCAGTTAAATTGGAATTTGAGATAAACAACTGACAATTCTTGAAGTGTGTCCCATGCCATACCACATATCTTGGTTCGGCCTTTATCATTCATTAATATTTGTTACATACTTAAACATTATTATTTATCTGAAATTCATATTTAACTGCATTTTATCTAGCAACCCCATCTGTGGGGGCCCTAAGTTGATGGGAGGGCTGTTATTTCTCCAAAGGGACCAAGAACGATGCCCCCGAGAACCAAGAGGACCCTGGAAAGGGCCAACCACAGCCCCCAGGGCCTAAAGAGCAGGGCCTGGCCCAGAGAGCAATGATCAGGGACAAGGCCGAGGGCTGGCCAAGGCCTCGGGAGCGGGGTTCACGCGGTCTTCCTGGCATGGGGAGGAATGTGGAGCCCGCCCCAGCTGCTCCCCATTAAGCAGAACTGGCATTTCAGAACACGTCAGAGGCGCTGGCTCCCAGCCCTGGAAGTCAGCATCTGGCCTCTGAGCCAGCGCGTCCTGCCCAGCCCCAGCCCTCTCACCTCGGTGGACCCTGACTGAGGGCCCCAACAGGCCCATTGTCATCCTGCCCGGCCTCAATGGGGCCATTCAGGGGCTTTGCAACAGGCCCCTCTGGAGGGCACTTCCTCCTCCCCTCCGGAGTGCCCTTGGCCACAGCCTTCGCCTGTGTGGGTGGGGGGTCTGGCTGTGGTGAAAGCAGCCGGCAGCCAGGGCGACATGACTGAAGGCTGGATTGTTGACAGAGGGCACAGAACAGGGTCCCCCCCATGTCACGGGACTCCAGGGTGCTCTGCCCACACTGTGCCCCTCACCCCACCCGAGGCGGCCACACTTCTGAGTGGCCCGCACCTGAGGACAGAGCAAGGCCTCTCCCACATTCACTGAAAAACTGAGGTGATTCGTTGGAGCCAGAGAAAGCAAGTTCAAGCCCAGGTTTTGCCAAGTCCTAGCTGTGCAGATTAGGCAAGGTGCTTCACCTCTCTGGGCCTTTTTTTCTCCATCTGTAAAATGAGACTAATGATATCTACCTTCTGAGGTGAAGATGGAAAGAGATAAATCATGTAAGCTTGGAGCCTGGCGCATAGCTGCTGGACAAACATTCCCTTCCCCTCTACCCCTTCTTATCTCTAGCTCTTCCTGATCCATGGAATCGGGAATGGAGGACGCAGAAAGTGGGTTCTCCCATGACCAGCAGATCCAAAGCCATGGATGGAGATATCTTGGTTCAGACTTTATCAAGAGGGCGCTGGGTTTTTGCAGACGTGGGACTCCAGCCGAGGCCCCTCTCAGCTCACACGGCCCCGTAGTAAGGAGCACCAGCATTCAAATACACAGCTCCGCCCCTCATCTCTGCTGCTCCTTCTGCCAGCCGGCTCTGGCGTCCTGAGTATCTCATACCCCCTTTGCACTTCCAGATCTGCCCCAGGTTGCTCGTGAGCTCTGACTTCTGGATGAGCACACAGAGCAACAGATGCCGAACTCTCTGGGCACTGTCAGGCAACTTAAAGGCAGCCAGCTTGGGCCTTAAGCAGAGGACAAAGAGACACACCCTCTGGGTTCATGACCCCTCAGCAGGCGTCCTGGCTAACCCTTCCAGTGGCCAACATCCAGTGAGATGCCCACTCTACGTGGCCACGCCAGCCACGGGTGGCAGGAAGAAGAGCCAGGGGTCCCTGGTCACCAGAGCCCTCTGCCATCTGCTTACCACACTGAATCCAAAATCTGCTGTCCCGTCGTCTCCGAATCCTGCATGCACGTATTCAAACCTCAGCTCCTCTCACTTTATCTAGGACCCCGTTCTCGCTTGCCCCACCCACCCAGCTCCCCCTTCTCTTAATCATCCAATTTGATCTTTTACTCTGGACCAGCCTTTGTCGGAGCAGGGGCTGCAGGCCATCCTCTGCACATCCACATGGTCTTACTTGCCAAAAATACAAGCCCAGATCTGCAAAATCAGAAGCTCTGAGGCCAGGGGAGCCCAGGATTCTGCCCATTTAACAATGACCCAGGCAACGCTGATGCACACTGAAGTTTAAGAATCACAATCGTGGAGCAAAAGAGGCCTGCTTGGCATCTCTCTCTGGCCCCACAGGACCTTTCTTTACACATTCCCTTTCCTGTTAATTACTATTACAAAGAATGCATTAATTGGTTTCCTTATTGCCAAATTACACTAATATAACTGAGGACTGCCATCTCATTTCTCCACTGCATTACACCTTGGACTTACTTGAGAGGTTTCTGTCCATACATTAGGGTATAGCAAAAAACACACACACACACACGTTCAAGACCTAATATTTATGGAGAACCCATCACACGGGCTTGCCACATGCTTCATATACTTTGTGGCATTTAATGCTCAGAGCAGCCCTGTGAGGTCACTGATCTCCCGCGCCTAGGACAGACGAGAAGACAGGGGCAAATCTGAGGCCATATCCTCTGTGGACAGAGCCAGAATCCAAACCAACCACCTGCTCTTACCCACCTCATTCTCCAGCCTTTTCTGAGGGAGCTGGTCTCAAATCTAGGAAATCTCGCCCCAAAGTGGCCCCAGAATCCGCTTCTGTACCCCAAGAACTACAGCTGCCGAAGCCTCACCCTGGGCCTACATCTGTGAGGGAGACATCTGGACACGTGTTCTAGTTTCATAACGCCACCTGCTGCTGGCAAAGAGCCAACGGATATGGGTCTGAGTCACGCAGCTTGTTAAAGTAGGGTCTGGAAGGGGAGCTAAGTTTCTTGACTCCGAGAACAGTGCTCCTCCGGCCTCGCCAGGCTGCCTGCGCTGCCAGGGGTCAAAATAGATTTCCTACAAAATAGATTTTCCAGCCTCTCAAAGAGCATCTGGACACATGCTTGCCCACACACGCAAGTGTGACTGTGCACACACGTCTTCCACATACACATGCGTTCCCACGTAAACACGCATACACACATGCACGCCCGAACCCCTTCTCGGTGTCAGGCTCATCGTCGTTCAGGCACAGGGCAGCTTCCCTGTCCCCACACAGGGTCAGGTCTGGACTTGAGGGTGGGTAGGGATGCCCTCCTCCATGAGACTGGGGTGCGGTTATGTGAGACGAGTCTAGAGGAGTGGGGGATGAGGGAGAAAGCCCCCCTGGATTCCCTCCACCACCTTCCTTCCTCCTGCAGACTCTCAGGAGGTCTCTGAGCCTCTTCCTCCTCCTCCTCCTGCAGTGGCCCAGGCCTGACTGAGATGAGTGTGTACAAGGACGGGCCGTTTCTATGGCACCAGCGACCGTGTGAGCAGCTTTTAAATAGCCCTGATTTACACAAAATGCAGCAAAAAAAGCTCCAGCATCAGATTAGACAATAATTTCACCTAACAGCCTGACCCAGAGGCTCAGTTAATCTGCTCCACTCTTATCAATGGGCTTTCCCCACATCAATACACAACGCAGCCGCAGCATGCTTGAAAGAACTGCCTCGGCAGGGGCAGGTAGCCGGGCGATTGCCTTGCAGAGCACCTGCCCACTGAGAAGGCTTCCCCAGGCAGAGTGGGAGGGCCCGGCAGCCCCATAGCAGTGAGCCCCTCCCCTTGGTACTGGAGGACGCATCCGCATCCCGCCTCCTTCCCAACCTCGTGTGGGGATCATGCAATGCGATTTCCAGTTGCAAGTCAACGAGAATGGAAAGGAGGCTTCAAAACAGCAAGGGATGGTGGGCGTTGGGCTCTGTTCAGCAGTGGGAATGGCTGTCCTCGCTTTGCTAAAAGGGCTAGAGAGGATCTCACAGCCCATCTATGAGAAGGGCTGGGATGGAACTGCCTCTAGCTCCTGGAAGATGCCATCTAGACCAGCCCAGGGCACACCCAGCAGGGTGGAGAGCTGCAGCCCTCTAACCCTGAGCTCCCACGTCAGAGACTAGATCTCCCCTCCCTCTGCAGTTACCCAGATAGATGACAGCCTCCCAAGCCTGACCAAATACCAGCTGCAAAGCCCAGTGCACAGGTAAATAAGATGTAAGAAATGGAGTGGGCATGGATTCTAGAAGTCTCTTTTATGATACCCTCCTCCTCTAGGGCTGCCCTGTCTATCCCTGCCATCCCTAATCATGGGGTAAAATAATTGGAGACAATGGGGCCTGTGCCTCCAGACAGAGGTGGTAGCCGAGTACTTTGCAGTAAGGGAGCCTCTCTTAAGTACTACTTCTAAAGGGGTAAGGGCATAAGTGTCCCTCTGTTTCTTAAACTTTAATTTACCTATGATCTGGGGGTCTTGTTAAAGTACAAATCTAATTCAGAAGGCTTGGGATGATGCCCAAGGTTCTGCATTTCTACCAAACTTCTAGGTGATGCCATTACTACTGGTCCACAGACCATACTTTTACTAACAAAAGTTAAAGCACAAAAAGAGGCAGGCAGGCAGGAAGGAAGGAAAGAAGAGAGGGAAGGAGGGAGGGAGGAAGAAAGGGGAGAAAGAAGGGAAATGGAAGACAAAATGAAACCATTGCATGTTTGCAAACCTAATCCTTACCCACATTCTACTATGGGCATCTCAGAGCCAGCCCTAAGCTTGGATAAAGTAAGTCTGCTCGGAGGGTAAGAATTCCCCAACCTGAGCAAAACTATTACTCCTTCCCAGCCAACCTAACTCACCCACATCTTTGTGTTAAGACACTGACTTTTGTGCTAAGACACTCACCCACCCTTTGCATTAAGAGCCCCCATAAAGAAGCAAAACTGCCAGAAAGATGATATTTTGACCTATTAGTATCTTAAGGGACACAATGTAGACTTCTTAGTGGGGTCTGAAGAAATAGTGTTTAAGTGCCCTACGCTGGGAGTCATACCTGGATGCTAGTCCCAGCTCCGTCTGAAATCTTGCACAAGTCCCATCACTTACTCACTAAACAATTAGTAAGCACTTACCATGTGCGGAGGATACAGGTAAGAATAAGCTGTACAAATCCCTTGTTCTCATGGAACTGAAGGTCTAGCAGAGGAAAGCACAGAATAAACAAACATATAATATCTCAGAATACTGCTCTGGTTCTGGGGGAAAATAAAGCAAGGTAAGGAGAGAGATATCAAAAGACAGATTGCTATTTTACATAGGGTGGTCAGAAAGGGTCCCTTTGATAAAGTGACACCTGAGCAGAGACCAAAGGTAAGGGAGTGAGCCATGTCAGTATCTGGGAAGACATTTCAGGCAGAAAGAACAGCAAGTGCAAAGGCCCTGAGGCTCAGCTTTCTCATCTGAGGGCTAAGAAAACAGGGTCTTTGTGATATAGCTCTAAGGTTCCCAAGTCTGCCCATCAAGAGCAGGAGAGGCTTTGACGGTTTGGGTAAATGACCTGCCCTGTGTGCCTGGGTCAGGGTGGTGAAACCAAGAGGACACCTTCCGAGTCTCCGTCTTTTTAATAGTCCTATACATCTCTCTTTCCAGCTCTGTTTCGAGGAGCAAACTACCAGTTGTTTTTAAGAAACAAAAATAATCTGCCCTGTTAAGGGCGAGTTATTTTAAAAACCACTGAATGGATTTTTCCTTCCCTGCTCTTTTATTTTTTTTTATTTTATTTTTTTATTGATACATCTCCTCTCCTTCCAGTTCTAAAATAAGCACCCTGTCTGCCCATACACGAGTCCAAAGGCAACACACTGCAGATGGCGTGGGCCCGGGGAGAGCCAGATGGAGGTCGCTCGGAAGGCACTAGACCTGGAGAATCCACCAGGGGAGCCTGGCCAGGCTGGCCTCACCCGTGGCCTGCTTCCCCTGCATCCAGGTGACGAGACGCTCTTAGAAACAGCAGTGGAATGTGATGAGAGTTGGCATTTGCAAATGACAAATTTCTGACCGAATTCCAGTTCTTTGGAATGGAAAACCAGCAGCTTCCTGTTACAAAATGTCCCAACAGTTCATGCCTAATACATGGGTGTGGGCAATTCATATATTTTGAATCTAAATTTGGCTAAAAATACAACAAAGCCGGCATATTTTTAGCCAGGTAAACATTTCTAGAGACTAGGTCAAATGTATATTGGTTTCTGCTCTGCAATCCAGAGAAGGAACGATTCCAAATGAGCGAGAAGCAGGGACCAAAGGGGAAAGTCACACAGGCCACCAGGCAGCTGGGACTCACTGGTGACCGTGTCCAGTTTGGGAGTGCTTCCCGGGCTCAATGGTTTTTCCCTTCCCATTAGAGAGGCAGGACCTTTTAAAGAATGAAGAAGGCCCATGCTGCTTTAGAAGACAGGCTTTACTGCTTCTCACTCTGGAGAGCGTGCCCGCAGCTGTCCATGTCTCTCCTCCCCATGCTCGGCTAGAGTTGGGTTTCGTGAGAAGCAGCAGAGGAGGCCCGTGCCGTGGGTGAAAATTCAGGCCCCGCAGGTTCTGCCTGAGTTCTAGGCCTGGCTCTTTGGCTTAGAGGTGGGGGACCTCAGGCAAGCAAGTTGCTGAGGCTCTACAGGCCGTAATTCACCCGTAGAGTGGAGATAATCACTGAAGGGCCAACCTCAGAGGTTATTGCTTTTGTGACGAGGACGTTGGAAAATCCAGGGAATATGCTTAGGAGACTGGCCAGCGCACGGTGAGTGCTCTGTAAATAACAGCCTCTACCCCACCCTGGACATCCAGACACGTGCTGACTGCTTTAATCCGCATGACCCATTGAAATGCTACACTTCCCTGGGGAAACTGAGGCTTGGTGGGACTGCCTTGTCTAAGCTGCAGTTCAACAACTATTTATTGAGCCCACAGTGCCCCAGGCCCCACGCTAGCACGGGGGAAGCTAGCTGCCTGGGTGATACATGGGGAGGGAAGGTTTTAACCTGTGCCTCTCTGACTCCCAGCTTAGGGGCTGGAGGGGGTCTAAGAGGCTGGACAGAAAGAGCGGGGACAGGAAATCAGAGTTTCCATACTGACTCCATGTGGTCTTGGTCAAGTTACTGTCCTCCTCTGAGCCTCACATATAACATGGATGAAATGCCTTATCGCATTGTGAGGCTTAAATAAGCGGATGTATGTAAAGTGGCCCATGGGGCGTGTTCAGCGGTGGTCTCTTGCTGCAATGACACCATCCACACAGAAGTCCTGGTTTTCGGATCCATTGAGCCAAATGCAAAACTTTCTAACAGGCAAGGATTAATTGTACTTTACTACTTGGTAGAAGGAGGGGAAAAGGATATAGCTGAGGGCTGGATCCACTTCTCTAAGTCATCAGGCCATTCAGAGGGGAACCTCTGGGCACCACGAGTGGGGTGGAAAGAATACTGGGGCCGGAAGACGGGAGGCCTCGGTTCCAGTTTTGTTCTGCCCTCACTGCTGGGTGACTGTGGGCAAGTCACACTCCTCTCTGGGCCACGGTTTCCCCATCTGCACAACGGAGCTGTGAGACTAGCTGGCCTCCAAGGGCTACCCTGGCTCAGGCGTCTCAAGTGTCTAGTCTGGAGAGGCGCTGAGCACAAAGCAGACATCCCAAGTAAGCCCGGTTACTTAAATCTGATTTTGTCAACTAAATAGTGCTTTTTTTCCCCGCAGGGCTGCCTTCTTCTGTCCAGAGACAGTTAATGACCAAAGTTCCCACCCCAGGAGGTCCAACAGCTCTGGAACACTTATGACCCACACATTTTGACGTAAACATGCGTCACTCCCAGGTCTGAAAAGAATCAAAGCAAATCAGCATGAAATGGGGACTGTCGGCAGAGCTGCAGCCAAGGGGCCCGTGGCAGGAGGATGGGAAGGGAAGTCTGCCAGCTGTTAAGCACACGGACCCCACTGGGCCCCACAGCCCAGCGGTGACCTGGGGGGCGGCAGCGACGGCGGGGAGAGAACCAGATCGTGCCCAGATTGCAGCAGGATGTGGGCAAAAGCCAGTGGGGCTCCCCATTCTATAAACACAGAGCCTCTAGAGGCAGGCTGGGACAGGAGGCCAAGGCCAGGGAAAAGGGGGGGACAGGCTCCAAGGAGAAGAGGGTTTGGACATTCTGTTGTCTAAAGCTACACCTCAGTACGGGACTCAGGCCCTCCTCCAATTACCAGCGGAAGAAGGCAGTGGCTAAGAGGTCTTGGAATAAAGAGACCCAGGTTTGAATCCTGTCACTGTCCGTGGCACGTGTGTGACCTGAATAAGTTCCACACCCCCTCTCAGGCTGCTCTCCCTAGCGACTCCTCATTTCTCTTCTTCCTGGTAAAACAGGATCAATATTGGCTCAGAAAGCTCGTGTGAGGATTGAGTGAGATTGTGTATGGAAATGGCACGTAAATGATTGCTGCCATCGTCATTCCTGGAAGGCTATCCCATCCTGGGACTCTCTAAACCCTCCCCTTTTCTTCACCAGCTAAAATCCTTCAGAACCCTTGTCAGGGCCCCCTTCCAAAGCTGGTGTGTGTGTGCGTGTGCGTGTGCGTGTGCGTGTGTGTGTGTGTGTGTGTCTGCCAAAGCCCTCCAAAGCCCACGGTGTTCTCTCCCCCTCAACCCCTCCAGCCGATCCTACAGTCATTGCTGCGTCCTGACAGACCTTCCACTGGAGCAGCCAGGTGGTCTGGACGTTGTAAACAGCCTTGCATAAGGGAATCCGCCTCCTCCTTCTACCCAGCCAGCCCAGGTGCGTTTCCTTAAGACCTGGGGTTGGAGAGCTTTGATACCGGCCTCAGCCAAGGTTCAGGTCGCCCTCTCTGTGGCTCCTACACTTGGCCACCCACCATCACGTGATCTGCTCAGTTCACATGCCAGGAGGGAGTTCTGCGGGACACATGGCTTAGCCACAGCTTCACGAACACAGCTGGTGTGCCGTATCTACTTACTCCCGCTTTTCAATTCTTTCTTTCATCTTCCCCCTCCCATCCTTCTTTTCTTCTGCAAATTATAACTAGGAACCTGCTATGTGCTGACCCTGTCTTAGCAGAGATTAAAAGAGACACATCCCTGACCTCATGGAAGCCGTGGTCTGGCTAAATAAGCAAGCCATCACAGGCCAAGCTGTGGAGGCTATAGAGCAGACTATGGGAGCATAGAGAACAGGTGCTGCCATGGTGATGGTGGAAGGCTTCCTGGAGGAGGTGACACAAAGCCTGAGCTTGAATGGGTAAAGGATGGGGAGGATTTAGCCAGGCAAAGGAGACCTAAGTAGTGGGGACAGAAAGAGTGTTGAAGCAGAGAAAAAAGCTTGCTTTCACTCACACCTTCTCATACCTACTCACCTTCTCACCGTCTAGATGAGTAGAACTCAACCTGGGGTTTTACTAGTTTCTAAAATTTCCTCATTAAGAACAATTTCTTTTATACTTTCAACTTTGGAAACATCTTAGGTTTTTAGAAAAGATGATCAAATCCACTTGGATCTTGTGATCCCATAAAATGTCAGCAATTATTCTCATGAAAGAACAGGAACAAAGCCAAGTTTCTCACGCTACACCAGAAAGGAGATAAGGAGTCCAGATCCTAAACCCAGTGAAATAAACTTGGCCAGGCTATTTATTGTCAGTGAGTACACACACACACACACACACACACACACACACATCCCTATCTCACTTATGTTCTCAGGGGTACACCATAGATGTCAAGGGGAACTGCTCATGTATACTCTAGCCAGAGCTTCGCTTTTGTTTCTCAACATTTTATTTTGAAAAACTTCAAACAGAAAAGTTGAAAGAATTGCACATGTATCTTCACCTAGATTTACCAGTTGTTAACATTTTATGACATTTACTCTCTCCTCTCTGCAGATACACTAACCTTTTTTCCCCCCGAAATGTTTGAGTTAGTTGCTGACACCAAGACACTTTATCTCTAAATATTTCAGCATGTATCTCCCAAGAAAAAGGACATTTCTATACAACCTCAATACTGTTTACATTGATAGAATGTAATTCTCTCATACACCATCTGAATTCAAGTATCTCCAATTGTCTCCAAAAGGAACTTTCTAGGGTTTGTGGTTTTACTCATCCGGGTTCCAGTCAAGGATCTCTCACTGGATTTGGTCCTCATAGCTCTTTGGTCTCCCTTTCTAGAGTAGTTCCCTATTTACCTTTTTATTTTTATTTATTTATTTATTTTTGTCTTTCATGCCATTGTCAGTTTTGAAGATACCAGGCCTGTTTTCTTAAAGAATGAGCCATAATCGGAATTTCTCTGATTGCCAACAAATGATTCCAAACAAATTCCCCACTTTCTTCAGATCTATTTATTTATTTAGAGCGAATGCACATGCATGGGAGAGGGGCAAAAGGAGAGGGAGAGAATCTCAAGCAGACTCTGCACTGAGTGCTGAGTGTGGAGCCTGACACGGGGCTTGATTTCACAACCCTGAGATAGTGACCTGAGTCAAAACCAAGAACTGGTCACCTAACCAACTGAGCCACTCAAGTGCCCCCTCAAATTCCCCATTTTTCCCTTCCTCTCTCCAGGATCGGCCCCTCCAATTCCACTAAAAATGCTTAACAGAACTTGTAGCCTCAGAGCACTTGGAACTTTACTAATCCCAGAAGGGTTTAACTGATTATTATTAAGCAACTAATATTTATTTAATATTGAAAGAATATTTTCAGTATTTCTAAGCCTTAGGGGTGGAAGGGAGGAGTCAAATGTCATATGTACCAACCCAAAGGAAATTTTATAGCAATTTACTTTGATTTAGTATTAACAATGGCTTTTCAGGTATTTTTTTTTTCAAAGTGCTTTCACACTTGCTATCTAAGAACTGAAACCTTGGGGTCAAGGGGTGCCTGGCTGGTTCAGCTGTGGTACAGCATGCAACTCTTGATCTCAGGGTTGTAAGTTTGAGCTCCATGTTGGGTTTAGAGATTACCTAAAAATAACAAAATCCTAAAAACAAAACAAAAAAAAACAACAACAAACAACTTTGACTTTGGGGTCAAGCAGATATGGGCTCAAATTCTGGATCTACCACTTACTAGCTGTGTTACTTGGAAAAGTAGCTTAACCTCATCTTTGAGTCTTGGTTTCCTTAAAGGGTATTTAAGGTGTGAGGTGCTTAAGCCAGTGTCTCGGTCCTAATAATTGCTTCTGTTAAGCTTCACGAGAACCTTCAAAAGAGGTAGAGCAAGAATGTTCCTCTCCATTTTATAGGCCAGGAAACTGAAGCTCAAAAGATACTGTGACTCGTCGAAGGTCATGCAGCAAAGCATCCAAAGAGATAGAACTAGAACCAAAGTCGCTGACTCCCAGAACTGTCCTTTCCATTTCTCTTCAGGAAGTAGCATCTTCCTCATGGGATGTCGTGAGGATTAAATGACATGAGACTTGTCTGGTGCCATGCATTATGCTGGTACAGAGGCTATGCTCAGTCAGTGTCAGTGACTGTTAGTATCATTATTTTTACTTTGTCACACTGCTGTGAGTAACTGATTTTGTTCAAAGGCCCCAAAAGAAGTCTGGGAGTCAGGCTCATAATTATCTTGACTTCCACCAAGATGGGGTGGGGGTTGGAAAAACCGAAAATTCACTGACGGTATTAAGGTTTCGCTTGGAAGGAAAGACAAAATATTCTGAGGCTGTGGGGCCATTGTTTGCAAAACACAAGAGAGGGTCTGTTTTCCTTGGGAAAGGGACACTGAATCATGAGTCATTCTTCAGGTTCTGTGTGGGTGACTTGAGGTTCCTGAGAAAACTTTTGTGTCACTCACTATTGTGTGTGGACTGAAACACAAAAAGCCTGACCCAGTTTTATTCCCCAAATCCCATGACCCATTCTGCCTAAGACATTCTAGGAACACATTGTCCATCTTCTTGAACAATGTGACCAAGAGACAGAGTAGCCATTGAAATTGGCCCTGAGGCAGTTAGTAAAACACCGTTGGGCAGCTGGCCATGCCTTGGGGCACCTCAATGACCAAACTGATCACAAGGCCCAGCTCCCACCATAATCATGCCAGCCGCAAGGGAAGAGGGCTTTCCTTCTGCCCTCGAAACAATAAGTAGCCATTCAGAAGCCCAACCAATGGGATTGTTCCATTCTTGGTCATAATGGCAAGGCCATTACATTATCCAGTGGCTACAGGGCTGGCTCAGGCAAGGTCTTACAAAGAAGGCTTCCCATACGTTTGGTTTGCAGTAGAGCCCTCGGCTTGGTTGGTGCTATAGGGATGGCACGTCTGGAACCAAAATGTGGAGGTTTCATTTCACAACTCTGGATATGACTCATTTAGAGGACACTGTTCTTAATTTACTCTTGCTCCCCATTCATCTAACCAAAGCCCTGCCACACTCTCTGCTTCCATGGGGCTAGTCATCTGTTCTTCCACGTAGTCAACTGGGCACTTGGGAGACAGGTAGGGTGGAAAGAACGTGAGCCTGCGATGAGGCAGATCTGGTTTCCAAACTTGGCTCTGACTTTGCGTAATAAAAATAGGCAATACCCCGTATTCCTAGCTTATTATATGCCAGACACTCTGCTCAATGACCTACCTGTATACCCACTTCTACTTTATAGCTGAAGACGCTCACATTTAGAGATGTGAAGTAACTTGCCCAAAGCCTGTATTCAAACCCTGATCTCTCAGTGAAGCCAGATCTACCACGTAAAATGGCCTCCGAGTGCGAACTCCCTTTGCTCTCAGCTTCCTCAGATAAAATGCATAGACTACGTTACATTTTACCCATTGCCCGCGTCTCAGATCATATATAAACAAACATATATACAAATATATAGAACAAATATGTATATAAAGCACTATGCATTCACACGAAACAAATACATATACCAGACAAAGACATATATAAAGCAGCAGAGACGACCTGACACACAGCCGATGCTCCAGAAATGCTCCCTTCCCTGCTGGTCAGGCAGATTCTAGGAAAGAAGAATCTCTGACTTCAAGCCCAAATCTCACTGGGTGGTTGAGTTTTCTCAGACTGGCTTCCGGAGCTTCTCCAAGTCTTCATTAAAGCACATCTCTCAAGGCCACATCTCTTATGCCATGGAAGTAAGTCACATGGGACGCCAAGAATTGGTGCTTCAGTCTTGGTCACAGAGGAAGAGTGTGTGAGAAGTGGGAAGTGAAGCTAGCTATTCCGAATGCTGGAAATTGGGCTGTAATTCCACCAGCCTGGCCTTTGATGTGTGTACGCTTACGTGTGCTCATTACTTTAAGCTGTTCCATGTGTATCTGTTTGTATGTGTGTGTGTATATATGTGTATATACACATATTCAGAAGGAGATGTATTTATATATGTGTATATACACACACATAATGATATCCTAAATAAGCCACCCGTCCCACCTTTAAAGTGTCTTCAGAAAACTAACCCGTGGAATAAGCAATAATATGTGAAATATAAACATTCTTGCATGTTGGCGGATAACCATGCTATACATTCCCCTCTAAGAACGGAGAGAGAGAAGAAAGGGAATAACACAATAGCAGAAAAATGCACTAATCAAATCCATAATCAACTTTGATGATGGAGCAAGGATTCTAATCAAAACACAATGGGGCAAAGTTGCAGCAGGTTGTAAGCTTGGAGCTGCTCTCTCTTCCCAGGGGCCTCGCCTGCTCTTTCTTTTTAAACATCTAAAACACCCACAGAGGATTTCAATCACTTCTAATTACTTTTTTAAAGAAATGAGTTGCAAGTTGAACACCAGGCTCCTAAAAACAGGAAATATCAAAGTATTATATATATAATTTTTTTTTTCCTGCAGCTGCTTCTTAAAAATAAGCTAACCTCTCCTCAAATAGCTCACGCGCATTCCTTATCTGAAGGTCAGCCGGCCAGGGTTTCAACGAACGCAGAGCATGCCTCTAAAACAATTCTTTGCATATGGTCATAATTTATACACCGCGTTAAGGGAGCAGATGCTATAAAGGTTCACTCTTGGGGGAAGGCCCAGGTATCCCAGCATGAGGAAGGGAATTCGGGAGGGCTGTGCGGCTGCGGAGCACAGGCCCCCCAGTGGGGGGACGGCCCAGCTGCAGGATTGTGGGAGAGGTTCAAGGTGAGGGGCCCGGGGAGTTGACAATGGGGCTGCACCTAAGCGCTGTTTGCTGGCTACCTTAGGCCTTTTCCCACTTGATGGACATGGAGAGCCGGCTTGGGGGGAAAGGGCTGTCACTGGCTGAACAGAGTTGCTGCATAATAAAAGCCATGAGAACACCTCCTTTCCCCTGTAACTACCATGTTGAATATTCTGAACCCCAAGCTAATAACAATAATCACTGTCATTTTCCCAAGGGTCTGTTATGAACCAGGTCTTTATGGACACCACCTCCCAGCTTCTCCTAAGGAGCCTGCGTACGCAGAATTCTTATCCACCAGCCAGCAGGCAAAGCCAATCCTTCAACTGCAAGATGCTTTTGTTCTTCTCACCACCTTTTAAAAGGAAGATACTAGATACAGAGCCAATTATCTGTTGCATGAAAGTGCAGCTTCCCTGTGGTGACATCACCTTCTGCTCTGTACCCAAGCATGGCCCTGCTCCTCTTCCTTCTCATGGTCATCTCACCTCCTCTTCTCCTCATCCAGCCAGTCCTGCCCATCGCTGAAGCCCAGCCTCCTCCAGGAGGCCCTCTGGATTTCTCCAGCCATTACGCCCTTCCCTTCCTTAGTGCCCCAAGCATATCTTTCAGCCCTTTTTGTATTGTGTCCTGTTGCCCTTGGTACATCAGTTATACCTCCAAACTAGACAATAAAATCCCCAAGGCCCAGGCCATGTCTTATTAACCCTGTGTACCTGCCAGGGTAAATGTTGGAGGGAGGCAGCTATGAAGGCTGGGAAGACCACCAGCCTTGAAGCTAACCCAACCTGACTCTGTTCCATCACACCAAAGGAGGGTGACCTAGAGCAAGTTACTCTATCTTGCTGGGCCTCACTCATTCTTCTAGCTCAACGGGTAGAGCTGGGGTCTTACCGGGGCCTGCAAGTAAGCTGGAAATCTCTGTGGTTATCTCACTACAGCAGAGCGGTCAAGGGCATGGATTCCAGAACCAGACTGTCCAAGTTCTAACTCTACTTCTGCTACTCACAAGCTTACTGACCTGGTCTTTGCCTCAGTTTCCTCATGAGCAAAAGGAGAATAATAACACTTATGTTGTTGGATTGTCAGAAGAATCGAATGAGGCTTTTTATGTACTAGTCTTTAGAATAATTCCTGGCATGTAGGAAATGATGATATTATTTAATTTGCCATTATTATATTATTAACTTATCATTATTATATTATTTAACTTGCCATTATTATATTATTTGATCACCATTATCGTTATATTATTATGATAGAAAATTATTGTTATAGAAAATGTGTTGTCTGTTTTTAAGCAGTGCTGTGAGGATGAAATAATATCATATGTAAAGAGCCAGGCACTAAACAAATGGCAGTGCCCTTCTCTCATCTTCAGGCCATGCCTGGTACTGACAGATGCTCTGTAAATTCTTGTGAACTGGTTAATACCTTTTCAAGGGCTAGAGAGATAAGCTATGCTTTTTCTCACTTAAAGCTTATTAGATCCAGGTTCAACATGCCTTATCTCTTGCTTTAGCAATATAAATAGCCAATTACATTAAGTGTTCCTTATTTGCCAGACACTGGGCTAAGCACTTCACATGTTATTCTTCTTAATCCTTACAATTTGTATGGTTGTTTATGCCCATTTTTACAGATGGAAACACTGAGGCCCAGGGAGGTTAATTGACTAGGTCACCCAGCTGGTACATGGCAGAGACAGGACACCACAGATATCCGCCTGACTTTAAAACCTTTGCTAGTGACCACTGCACAACCCAGTCTTCTGCCAAAAGCTCCTTGAATAAAAGGGGGAGTCAGAGGCCCCAAGATATCATCTGCCATATAACTCATCACCTTCCAGTGATCAATACCAATGATCAATACCAGGTTTTGGGTTAGGGACTACAGAAGTCAAGCCAGACACAGTCCTCAAGCCTATAATAGGCTTTCCTGGATGGTGAACGGGCACCATGTTAGATAGAGTGAAAGGAAGCCCCGTCCAAAGAAGGGAAAACCGCCTTTGCCAAGGTCACTTTGATGCCAAGGTGGGGCAGTGAGAACAAGGATCTGCCGCCTGCCGCAGATTGGGCCCTTAGGAAGCCCAAACGTGGATAAGGAAAGAGGAGGCTGGTAAAAAGTAGGATCGCCCATCAGGAAGTAGCCAATGTCTGTAGCAGTCCATCCCAACCATCCTCATGATCCCACTGAGGCCAAGGCAGGTGCAATGGTGGCATTCTGGGGATGGTGGGCCAAGAGTAAGAGAGGGAAGCTAAGCCATGAGGGACCAGGACCCTGCCAGCCCCTCCAGGAACAGCTGGAAAACATTTTTTCAGAAAAGAGAGTGATGAATCACCTTTCCAGAACCTGCCCAATGCAAGTCCTCCAACAATGTTTATTAAATATAGGGTCAAATGGGCAAAGGTGGAATAGCTGCCGGGGCAGAAACCATCCCATGTCTACTTTCCCTCTCATTTCTCAGGTCCTCCTCATCAGGCTGGAAGGGTGTGTGTCATATCCTAGAGTCACTGCTCTGGCCTCCCACATACCACCCACCATACCTCAGAAGCCCCACTCCAAGGATGGACAGGAAAACCTCACAAGGATGTACCCCCGAGCTCATTCTCATTTCGGAGTCCACTGGACCAATCCTGTGGCTAGCAACAGAAAAAGAGAACAGAGCGCAAAACCCTAGCAGAGACAGGCCCCCCGGAGCATAGGGGGAAATCTTGCCTTCCTCCCACACGCCATCACTCAAACCTGTCAGCTTCCAAAAATGTTTAGCAAGTGCAGCAGCGAGGGGCATGCTTATCAGCCTGGTGTGGGAGCTTAATCTGCTTCGAGGGCCTTCTCCAGCCCAGAGTTCCAAAAGTCTGCTTATGATTAGCTCCCGGCTCCAGTTCCTCCATCGGAAAGGCTAGCAATGTGTTGAGTTCTAGCCTCTGATCAGAGAAAGCTCCAGGAGAAGGTGGAGACAGTGTCAGCAGAGAAGAAAGTGCCAAAAAGGTCAGCTGGTCTGTTGCCACTTCCCTGACACCAGCCCCAAACCACCTCCCCCTCTGGCTTCCCGCCTCTCCTGACTGGGACAGTCACATCCGTCAGGTCAGCCTGTCCCCAAAAGTCCCTGCTGACTGACTGCCAAGAAAATAGAGAATGCCCCTGCTCCCTCCTACCAGATGGGGGAGGGGGGTGGAAGGAGCAGGGAGGGCAGGAGGCCAAGAGAACCTGATTGGCCCTTGCTGATTTCCTTAAAAGAGATTGCCGGCCAGGGCCTGTCACCCAGCCGAATTGGGTGATGCAGGCTCTGTCTGGAAAGGTAAAAGTCACCAATTCTCTTCAAGCCCGAGCCATCCCCCATCCCCACACCCTGTCACCCGGGCTATCAGCGGCTACCAGCGCCCGGGATCTACTACCCAGGAAGGAGGGGCTTAGCTTCGGGCAGCCATTTGGACGCAGCCACCCCCACCCCCACCCTCACCCCCGCCGCAACCGCCGGCTGGCGGAGACGCTGGGAGTCTCCCGCTGCCCGCCTCAGCTTGGTGCACCGGGCAATCCCGTGGCCGTCCCAGCACCGTGCCTGGAAAGCCTGTCGCCCAAGGGACGGGCAGGGGCAGGCCATCGTCCAGCAGAAGGGAGCAGGTTGATGGCAACCCCCAGACCCCTTTGCCTAGGTCTTGCTGCCAGACCTGGGGGCGTAGAGCCCAAGGAGGCCTCAGATCATTCCTTGGCAGACAGAATCTCTGCAGAACCGACAGCCCGCCAGCCGTTGCAGCAGACACCGCCTTCTTGAGGCCAAGCTCTCAACATGCAGGACCTGACATTTCCAGAGCTGCACGTTTTGGTTTTTTGGGGGTGTGTGTGTGAGAACACGCCACTCGTGCCCCCAGAAGGAAGCCGCGGGCGTGCCCACACCCGGGTCTCTCAGAGCCCCTTAAGGCAAACGTCGGGCACCCGGCCACACCCACCGGCCAGCCCACTCCCCTCACGCATCCCCAGATTTGCCAGCCTACGGGGAATGGCTCCCTTCTCCACCCACCGGGTAGCCCTTTCCCCCATCCAGCCAAGCCACCTTCCTCCCAAGAAGTATTCACCCACCCTTCCAAAACAGCGCCCCGGCACACAGCTCCTCTCACCTGGGTATCGAACCCGTTTTCCACCGAGCCGCTCTTCCGCAGCGGGAGCCCCTCCCCCGCCGGCTCCTGCAGCCCCTGGGATTTCAGGGGGATCTGGCTAGGGTAGATAGTCTTGCTCACCTCCACCTTGCTTCCCAACTTGAGGTAGCAAGGCTGGGGGCCCGCCCGGGCTGGGGGCACGTGCAGGATGGGCGCGGCGCTGTGCACGGGTTTGGGCAGTCCCGACTTCATTTTGGAGGCGACCAGGATGGCCGGCATTTTCTCCCGGGGCTTCGGCTTTCCCAGCACGTCCCTGGCAGCGGCGGCGGAGGCAACCGCTAAAGGCAGCGCGGGCAGCAAAGCAGGCGCCGGGCCTCGGCCCGCGAGGCGCCCACCACCAGCAGAGGGAAAAAAAAAAAAAAATCCCCGGGTCGGGGAGCTCGCAGCAAACCCGCAAGCGCGCCTTCGGGGTGCGGGATGGAGCAGAGGACTGGTCTCGGCGCTCAGCGGGTCCCACCTGGACTGATGCTGCAGCCGGGTTTCACGCCCCTCCTGGGCGGCCTGTTCAAGGGATCTGGGCGTTCAGGGGCTGTTCCCTCTTGCGATTCTCCTCCTGGGAACCCGAGGCTCGGACGCCCATATTAACTTGTCACTGCATCTCCGAAGTGAGGAGGCCCCTTTGGAAGAGGAACGGCGGGGACCGGCGCCTCCCGCTCCAGGAGACTGCGGGTGTCAGCGGGCGAGGGTAGGAGCGAGCAGCTGGGGGAGGGAAGGAGCGAGCAGAGGACGGAGAGGCAGGGCGCACGGAGCCCAAGACGCCTCCACCAAGAGGCAGCTGCTGCCCGGATCTCGAGCACCGCAGTGTCACCCGCGACGCAGAGGCGCGGCGACAGCCCCTGAAAGGTCTCTCTAGGCGTGACAGTCACCACTGCTTAGAAGTCCCCCAGACAGATAGCACCTTAGAGCCAGCAGGTCTGCACATGCTCCGTGAGCTGAAGCGCAGCAAGGCTGTGGCCGTGGGGCGCGGGCACCCGGACGCGCGACTGGCGGGCTGGGCAGGGCTGCGCTCGCGAGCGGCGGCCCCGCTTCCCGGGAAGGCTGCGCTGGCTGCGGGGCTCCGAGCAGGGGGAGGACAGGCTGCGGCCGGCGCGGCTGCGGCGCGCGCTGACAGCCCGGGCCGCCCCGGCGCGCCCATTGGTCCGTGGAGGGCCAATCAGCGCCTGCAGTCCTCTCCGCAAAGGGGGCGTGGCCTCAACTCCCGGGCCGTGGTGGAAACTCTGGGGCCGCGCTTGGCCGCCAAGTACAAAGCCGGCCCGTGGCGGCTCTGCGGCACTGCTACTGCTGCGCGCTTCCCGGCGGGCCGATCCTCCCGCGTCCCTGAAATCTTCTTTTGAAAAATGCCCTTTCGAATGCAAAGGCCCGCCTCGGGGCCCCGCGGGCAAGACTCGGGGGGAAGTTTGTTTCCTTTTTTCAAATTGTTCTGGTCACCTTAACGGTTTGAGTCTTCCGGAATCGCGCCCGCCGCGCTGCGGCCCCCTATCTGGCCTGGGCAGGGCTGTTCCTCGTCTCCCGCGCTAAGGACTCGCCAGCCATTTCTCTTCTTTTCTGCCTGCACTTCCAGGCGGGCCGGGGGGCCTTCCAGGAGCTTCCCCTCCAGCTTTCAAAGGCTGCTTTTTTCATTTAACCATTTGAAGTACTTATAGGCAAATACAGTACCCAGGGAAGCCTCCCGCCCCTAGTCGGCTCCCGCTCGCAACCTACCACAGACTCGGTCACTAGAGTGGCCGGAGGAAGCCAGGAGAGGCTCCATGACCCCGGCTGTCTCAGGCTAACCCTTGCTGCTTTTCTTGTAGGAGCCCCTCCCCGTCCGCGCCTTGGACGCGCTGGCCCCACAGGTTCCTCGACTTTAATGCGTCCGAGGATTTCTGTCTTCTCAGTTGCTCTTTGGGTTCCTCCCTGACGCAGAGTATATGACAATTGGAAAGCAGGACCCAGACAGGCCCAAACCCTCACGGTTTATGGATGAGGATTGCCTGGATTTAAACTGGACGAGTTCTTTCATCAGGCATGCATCCTTACAAAGCTTTGGTTTTCACTTGGAGTAAAGGAGGAGGTTTGACTACATTTACATCATGCGCGGTTGTTTGGATTAAATGAGATAGTACATGACAGTTAAGCATAAGTACCTGTCAGTATAAGGGGTCAATAGAAGTTAGGCATTATTATCCCTGTTACTAAACTACTGCTCCCCCCCCACCCCCGTCATCTCTTCTTATAAGCTGTTTGTCTTTTTTCTCTGTCTCTAAGATAGGTTTTCCCTGTATGTCCACCCTGTAGCGTGATTTACAATGCTGATAGCATTGATTTATCATTATCCAGACCAAAGGAAAACTGAAAGTTTTAAAACAACCTCTGAAAGCAGCATTAAAAAATGAGAAGGTGCCTTCTTACCCTGCTCCCTCACCCACCTCATCTTCCACCCACTCTATATAGCCACTTGCCACTCTAGCTAGGCTGAAATACATAGTCATATGCAATCCAGGTATTCTCCCTCTCTCTGAAATTAAATCATTCATGATCTGTGCCACTTACTTAGCACTCAGCCCTTTGCCATCTAATGCCACCTTGTTATTTATCATTTCATGTTTATTCTCTTCACGGAGAGTAAGCCTAATGAAGTTAGGAACTGGGGTTTTAACCATGATTTGCGTCTCTCGGCATCAAGTATGATGCTGCTAGCAGAACGGCTACCCAGATTGTTACTGCATACATGAGTGAGTGATGATAGCACCAATCCTCCAGGAGAGACTTTTAGATTCAAGTACACAGTATCATAAGAAATGTTACACTGGATTAAACCTTAGGACTCTTTTACCCAGAACTCTGGTTCATACAGATATTCCGAGAGTAATGGGAAAATATTTGCAGTCTTCGACTTTAAAGTTCACAGAGATATTCCAAAGTATGGTTCCCAGACCAGTAGCAGCAGCAGCAGCAGCAGCAGCAGCACCTGAACACTTGTTTGGAAACCCCAGCCCGACCAATTCGACCAAAAGCTCTGGAGGTGGGGCCCAGCAATCTAGGTTCAACAAGCTCTTAAGTCAGTGATGGTGATGCATGAAGCTTGAGAGCTTCCACCCTAAGGAATATATCCTGCATTCAGTGCTCTTCCAGGGCGCCCTATATCTTTCTGTACCTAGGAATTACTGGAGATCTTGCTAAAATACAGATTCTGATTCAGTAGGTCTGGAAGAGGGCTGAGATTCTGCTTTCAGAATAAGCGCTCATGGGATGCCCATGCTGGTGGTCTGGAGATCACACTTCGAGTAGTGAGGCTAAACCATAGGTAATAAAAGGATTTCATCTCAAGGGTCATCTGTAGTTAATTGACTTTCTGTCACACCATGCATCTATCTAATTTAGTTGGAAACAGCAGCCTAATCAATTCATAATGTCTGTCACGGGCGCAGAATAGAAATAGCGATAGACATGCTAAGTATTTGCCATCGTTGATCTGCTATCTTTGATCTCCTGTTTAAATTATATTTGCTGCCCAGGTCATTTTTTGGGTTCTTAGACCCTCAACTTTGTGGTCATATGAAAAACAGTGCCTTTTTTTTTTTTTTTTTTTGAACCTCTTCCTAATCCTCTAGGATTTGGTAAACATATGAGTATTCACCTTTATCCTTTCTGAGTTTTATAACTAAAGACTGCTAATTTGTCATCTTTCTTGATGGAAGATGAGTGAATCTTTTAGTCTATTTCCAATTTCTTTTCCTGCCTCCTCATCCTTTAATAATGTTATTTGCTCTTTCCATGAACATTTTTTATCTTCCTTTATATCTTTCCTATTAACCCTCATTTTCCTTATTTAAAGCAAAACAATTTATCTTCATAACCAGATAAGGGGGGGGGAAAGCTATTCCCTGGAACAAAAGAGGTAATTGCAAGATTCCTCCTTAAATAAGATCATCTCAAATTATAAAAATGCCTATAAAGTTACTCCTTCCATATGTATGCTGTTAACATGAAAGAAGTCATTTTAAATCAATGTTTGGCAAGCATTGGTAGCTAAAGAAGTCACTGGTTCAGAGAATGGCAAACTGCTTTGGAAAGAATAAACTATCCAGGTTAAAAAAAAGTTATTATTATTTTTTCTAATTTGATGTCCTATGGACAGCCCACCACTTAAAATCTCAATGTTGACAGCCCTTCCCTCTTCTTCTTTTGTCTAACTCTAAACTCCCAACTCACCCACATGTCAGTGATGGGCCAACTTGAAATTTACCCCTGAAGCTCTCAGGATCACTGAATCATCCTGAGTTCGGACAGTTCCCTGGTTCTAAGCTCACATGAGGATGGGCCAGCTGCACTGCTTTCTGATCCTCAGTGTCAGCTCCTGGTGATCAGTTGAGTGTGAATTGGGCTTCAGAGCTGACCTGCAAGTGACCAGCCCCACCAACGCATCCTTCATCTGAGTGAAAGACTCCTCACTGTGCTTGACCTCCCAAGAAGACAGTCCTGTGAAGAACGTGAAACATCGAAAGCCCGAGCCTATCCCCCCCAAAAATGGAAGGATCCTTAAGAAAAAGTCAGCAGCCTCTTGGAAACCCTTGACTAGAACCGAAGAAGGGAAATGTTGCTAGTTTCTGGAATACTATAGAGCATTCATGAGTTTATTTGGGAGTAAATAAAATCACACTTGCTTAATTTCAAAAACACACTTTTCCTTAGTTTTCTATGACATGGTTTGGCAACTTACGACACATATCTCAGAGTGGGCACAAATGCCCACATTTTGGTAGCAGCTGAATCGAGAGCCTACCCATCTCAGACTGCGGAGAAGCTGGGGTAAGAACCTTAGCACAGCTCTTTATTTTTATTTATTTATTTATTTATTTATTTATTTATTTATTTATTTATTTTTAAAGATTTTATTTTTATTTATTTGACAGAGACAGATCACAAGTAGGCAGAGAGGCAGGTAGAGAGAGAGGGGGAGGCAGGCTCCCCACTGAGCAGAGAGCCTGATTCGGGGCTCTATCCCAGGACCCTGGGATCATGACCCGAGCCGAAGGCAGAGGCTTAACCACTGAGCCACCCAGGCACTCCTAGCAAGGCTCTTTAGAAAGATGGCTCACCCTGCCCCTCACTCACTTTTAACCTACCTTCTTCCAGATGGCTCTGTGTGCAGATCAGTATGCACAAAGACGATCTATGTGAGACGGGGTTCTCCCACCTGCAGATGCTAGAGCGTGAGGAGCATGTGTGTGTGTGTGTGTGTGTGTGTGTGCGCGCGCGCGTCTGCGCACACCTGCGTCACTCGAATAGGGAGTGGCTCAATCATTAATTCAATGAAGAAATGGTTGAGAGCCACTTATATGCCAGGCTTTGGGCATTAGGACAGTAAATGAGTAAATAAGAAGAATAGAGTAAATAAGAGTAAATGAGTAAAAAAGAGTAAATAAGAGTAAATAAGTAAAAAAGAGTAAATAAGAAGAAATTCTTGTTCCCTACTCTCAGGGTTCAAAGAATGATGGACCTGCTGCTTTTCACCCAGAGGAACACCCTTTTTCACAACCAAAAAAAAATCGAAGAAGTCACAATCTAGTAGGGGAAGCACACAGGGAAATAAATGGCAAGTAGTAAAACGAATACTCTAAGATAAGCAGTGCAAAATATAGTGCGATAAATGAGGTACTGAGGAGAATCAACTACCCATGAGGTTAGCAGCTACTCTGATTATTGAAACTTTCTTTTTTCCAAATGAATTGTATTGTTTATTACTAAGGGTGGTGAAAACAAAATATACGCAGCCAATTTCTCACAATTTGTTACCTCTTACACTTAAAAATAAATTTTCTGTTTAAAAAATAATAATAAACCGATATCCATTTACCCTGAAGAATTTCAGAAAAGTTTCATGTTAAAAAGGCATTGATCTGCTAATGATGCAATTTTTTTTTTCTGTAGCTGTAATGAAACTTTCTAACCAACAAAACCCTGAAAGGTAATGGACAAAAATCTCTTCTCCGCTGTTAGTGTTGAAACTCCAGGAGAGGGAACCCTGGGTGGCTCAGTCAGTTATGCATCTGTCTTCGGCTCCGGTCATGATCTCAGGGTCCTGGGATCGAGCCCCGCATGGAGCCCCAAATGGAGCTCCCTACTCGGTGGGGGGGGGGGTCTGCTTCTCCCTCTCCCTCTGCTCCTCCCCTGCTCATGCTCTCTCTAGCTCACTCTCTCTTGTAAATAAAGAAATTGCCTATATTTTTAAAAGATTTTGTTCATTTATTTGTCAGAGAGAGAGAGAGAGCACAAGCAGGGGGAGTGGTAGGCAGAGGGAGAAGCAGGCTCCCTGCTGAGCAAGGAGCCCATTGCGGGACTCCATCCGAGGACGGATCCTGGGATCATGACCGGAGCCGAAGGCAGACGCTTAACCAACTGAGCCACCCAGGCGTCCCGATAAATAAAATGTTAAAAAAAACAAAAAGAAAAGAAAAGAAAAGAAAAGAAAAGAAAAGAAAAGAAAGAAACTCTAAGAAATATGGGTCCGTTCTCTCATCTTTGTGAGTGAAGCCTAGAAAATATTCTTTTGTTGACATCTTGCCTCATTTCATATTCAATAAAATGACTAAATATTAATAAGAATAAATGTGACAGGAAAAACATTCTTATTTAAAACTTAGACTGTGGGGCGCCTGGGTGGCTCAGTCAGTTAAGTGGCTGCCTTTGGCTCTGGTCATGATCCCAAGGTCTTGGGTTCGAACCCTGCATTGGGCTCCCTGCTCAGCGCAGAGCCTGCTTCTCCCTTTCTCTCTGCCTGCCACTCTGCCTACTTGTGCACTCTCTCTCTGTCAAATAAATAAATAAAATTTTTTAAAAAATTAAAATAAAATAAAACTCAGACTGTGGTTGCTTTTGCCTTCATCAGTTTGGAGATGGGGGGAGGATGCATGAATAAACCCTAACAGTGGGAATATAAATATGGCACATCACTGCCATATTCAGGCAATATGTTCGATAGGCAAGTCTGAAAACCCAAAATCAGCCAGTTCAGGGCTACTCAAGAAAAAGCCTGTGAGTATGTGGTCTGAGAGATAACATTAGTGATCATTTGGATATCCAAAGACCAGCCCAGAGTCCAGGAGTCAAGCTATATGGTTGTCTATGAAAAGGGAGAGAGATTCAGTTTCCTGGAAGAGGTTTCGTGTTAAGGACCCCACAAAACAGAGTAGCCAGAGGACTATGAAGAGACCCCTGACAGGAACAGAAAAAGCAGAGCAGAGTGGCATAGGAAAACCCTTTCCTTTCCCCAAAATAGCAATAAAGCCCACTATGCAACCAAAAGCTTGAGTGCTGAGATTTTTCTTCTTATGGGGGAGAATTATTTTTAAAAAGAGCTGAGTTTTGAATCTGGGCTCTTTTTGAAGCAGAAGAAAGAGAATAGGGGAAAGAGTGAGATTCCGAGTTTAATGGAAGCAGAAATTCAGAGTCAGGAATACTATGAGAATGAAAACTGCCTCCCTGCCCATCTGTACCCAGCTCCCCAACTCAGTGATATGCAAAACCCTGGGAAGGATTGGCAAACACATTTCCATAAGAATGTCTCCTGACTTGGGGATCCTGGGTGGCTCAGTCAGTTAAGTATCTGACTCTTGCTGTCAGCTCAGATTATGATCTCAGGGTCATGAGATCAAACCCCACACTGAGCCCCTCATTGGGCTCCATGCTGAACATAGAGCCTGCTTAGGATTCTCTCCCTTTCCTTCTGCCACTCCCCTGTTCGCTCTCTCTCTCTCTCTCTCTCTCTCTCAGGAAGGGCATGGAGAAGGGAAGTCTCTTAGCAAAGAGATGGCATCAGGGAAAATGTAAATAAAAAATAAATATTGAGATTGTATGTGTGGGCAAAGAGGTGAAGTAGGAGAAGAGGAAAATAAAAATGTCTGGATTCTCTAGTCCATGCCACTGGCTACAGCCACGTCGGTACTAACAGCTTCGTTCCAATCTTCCTGTACTGTGGAGTGAGTATGACCTAGGACTATACCGACAGGTAGTAAAGGTGAAGGGTCTGAGCTGAACATGTCTGGATTATAGCTGATTCCTACCTTTAAGCGTTTAGGTTTGCTTGTTATTTGTAATCGTCTACCCACTTTCTCACCATCACAGATTTAAAAATACATATTAATGGAAAGATCTAATTAATCGAGTTTCAAACTGACCTTTTTAAAAATTACGTTCCTTGTTTTGTATTATCCGTTCTTCCCACAGATTAGACAGAGTTGACCCAGTAATAATGATGATGCTGATAAGAGCTATAATTTATGAAGTTATTCCTTATATGTGCTAGGGACTATGATAAGCACTCACATACTTCAGCTCTGAGTCTCCCAAGTGTCCCATGAGGCGGATCATTACTGTCATTTCCATGACACAGAAGAGAAAACTGAGGCCAAGAGAGGGCTCGGTATCTTACCTAAGTCCCCACAGCTACTTAAGCAGGGAAGTTGGATTTGAACCCAGGCACTTGAACTCAAGAGCCTGGGCTCAGGGCACCTGAGAGTACTATCAACGGACTAGCCTTCATAACAGTAACAGTAGAACCTTCCTATAGGGTGGCACAGTCGCTCCATTTGGCAGTTGAGGAAGCAGGTGAAACGTTTCGTAACCACCCAGGTTGTGAAGGAGAGTGGTCTTACTATCGAGGCAAGGAATGAGCGCCAGGCCAGTTACGGGAGCCCGTCTGCATGATGCTCAGGTTCTGAGACAGAGCGGCCGGCTGGTGTCTGCTGGGAGGCAAAGACAACTGGACCAGTAGTCTTAAACCAGAAGCCTAAGAATCAATCAGCGAGGGTGCCTGTTAAAGGAACAGATCCCCATGCACCCTTCCCTCCAAAAAACCCCTAGAATGCTGAATCCATGAATGCACATTTTAAAGGGTGAGTCTGAATCAGCCAGTCCTCACTCTTGGCTTTGCCGCCTTGGCCATTCCTGAAAGTTAACTGGGGAGTTAATAGAGTAAGGCTGCCCAAGCCCAACCCTAGACCGGCTAAATCAGCCTCCCTGGGAATGGGGCCCAGACATTTGCATGTTAATAAAGCTCTCCAGGTGTAGGCAAATTGAGGAGCACTGCCGGAAGAAACGCTGCAAAGGCTTTGTGCTCTCAGTGCTTCAGAGCGGTGGATTATTGCAGCAATAACCTTTATGGTTCTAATCAATAACATCCAATCTGGAAAAACTCAGACCGTCTATGATTTTCTGAGCTGGATTTTATCTCCGAGAGGCACACTCAGCCCATTCCGCTGTCCCTTTGGCCCAAACGCAGCTGGGTCAGTGTCCACACACTGCCTCCAGGCAGCTCTGCAGAGGGCATCGAGCAGCCCTATGGCTCCGGTGCTGAGCTGTGAGGCTTCCCACCGCTCCCTTGGCCCCATTTCCTCTTTTGGTTACTGTGATCATCCGGGGAGCCTTCGTGCCTACCCTCTGACTCTGCCCCGGGCACAGAGCCTGGTGAGCATCCACTGGGAGAGGCTAGGAGAGGCGCTCCTGGCCCTTATCTGACCCACAGGGAAGGCATGTGGTGCCCAGGGTCAGGGCTTTCAGAGCAGAGCTTGGAGCACAGTTAACTCTTGGAGGTCTGTGTTCATGAAAGGGTGTGCTGGCGAGAAAACTCCCGGCAGTCAATAACTTAAAAAAGAAATCACTGAGAGCTTTGGTATGCATCTTGTGATTTTTTTTTTTAATTTAAAACAGATTCTTGGGATATTTATCTTATTTATGTATTTATCTTATTTATGTATGTATGTTTCACTACTATTAAAATTTGCTCATATATTTGTATGTGTTTAGATATGTATAAATAAATATGTGAATCAAGAAGGAAAAGGAAGGATAGAATCACATCAAACTGCAATAGAAGTTATTTCTGACGGGCAGGTTAGGAGACTGATAATTTCGTATTTAATATCATTATTTTAAAGGGTTGGAATTATGAGTGATTTTAGCTTGCTTTTCCATGGCATTTTCCGTATATTTCAAATAGGTATATTTCAAAAGCATCCTTACTTGTTTTAATCTTCTATTTACTCGGGAAACACTATGAAGCCTTATAGTGAACCAAGCACTGCGCCAAACGTTCATGATTTGGAAGTTTAGCGTATCTCCGACTCTGCCGTCTGCCTTTGCAGGCAAGTGAGATGACCCCTCTCCCAAAGAAACAAAGAAACCAATGCTTTGTTAGCTGTCAAAGATTAAAAATCCAGTCTTCATGAGAAGGTTATCTATGTGTGTGTAACAAAGTCACTGAAAACAGGGTACTCTCCTCCTCCTGTTACTCCAGACACCCCGCCTAATTTCCCTTCCTTTCAAGGAAGCAGCTCTTCCAGAATCATTCTCTACAGAAGTGCCAAGACCACCCCTGAGCAGAGGGACTAGGAAATCAATTCTTTTCTGGTCGATGTACCAAGCTATCTCCATAACCAGCAATGCTGAAGACAGAGTCCTCCTCCTGCAGAAAGAGACATGAAGAAACTGGGCCCCAGTATGGCTCAAATGAACTCCACCAGGCACTTGTAAAAGGGAATTCTAGTTCACGCTACCCCTTGGCTGAGCTTAAAGCTGGTCTAAAAACTGTCAACAAAGCAGAGTCACCCATGAGGTTGTTTTGCGCCCTGAGCTCATTCGAAGCCACTAAACATAAACAGCTGTGTTGATTTCCGCTCACTCCCCAAACCCAAGGCAAATAAAACCTCAAAGCTCAAGATGGGTGGAAAACAGCAAAATATACAGGGATTTTCTTTTATTTTTTGGCTTAGAAAGACGTTGTTTTACAAACAGTGGGGCAAGACACCATTAAATTTAAAAAAAAAATTTTTTTTTGAAGCTCCACGTTATGCAAGAATTTTAGACATTCACTGATAAATATATCAGAATGTTCTCCTCGAGGCAATCTGGACATGCTTCAAATGTGACTCTAACAAAGTCAGTCTCTCTAAAGACTGCATCGGAGATTGTCAAGCATCATCATCCTGGCTCCCCGGTTTCCACAAAGAGCATGTTCTCAAACTTTGGGATGTTGAATGAACTCCCATCCAGAATCATTTGCTCGTTGGGGTTTTACCCTTCCCAATGGGGGTGAGGGCGGAGGGGACCATGAAGGGTCGGGTCTGGAGATGGAGAATCCAGTGTTCAAAGGCATCTGGCCTGCCAAGCTGACTTCCTGCTGAGTTATCAAAGACAGGTTTTCAGACTCCCCTCCCATGATCATTTTAGCTCTTTCCTTGCCTGGGATCCTTTATTCTTGACTTTCGATCCTGTCTGGTCTCCACAACCCCATTGTCTTCTGTTTTCTTCTTTGGCAGAGCCCCTTTATCAATACTCCTTGTTTCCAGGTTCCTTTTTGACAGAGTGGAGTGAGAAGGAAAGAAAACAGTGGGGGTGGAGTCAGGCAGACACGGGTGTGAATCCCGACTTCACCCGGGATCCACTGAGCCAGGATCACTTCGCTTCTCTGCCTCTCAGTTTGTTTAACAGTAAAATGAGTATGATGATAACTATTTCACAGGGTTGTTGCAAGGATTTGAGATAATGGAGGCAGAGGGCCTGGTGTGAGTCCAGAACCATACAGGCGTTATACTCATTCATTCATTTAAGTAGTGTTTTAGTGCTACTGAATGCCAGGCAACATGCTAATCGCTGGTGATATAATACTAGTAAGAACCAAAGTTCTTTTCTCATGGAGCTTATAGTATAATCAGGGAAATTGACAATAATTACATAATGACATCAGTGAATGTATAATTACTAAGTGAGGCAAGTGCTATGTTCTCAGATAAAGAACCTAGACCCCTTTAGACTGTTGCCTCGAGGCTTCTCTGGAGAAGTGATATTTGGGGTGATGTTGGGGTGAGGTCTGAAAGGTAAAGAGGGTAGCCAGACAAGAATGAGGTTTTCAGGCATGCCTCCTGGTGCCATCAGCTAGACCCCAAGAACTTGACCTTTACTCCTCACCTGCTTGTATCCACCAAAATTCTGTCCCACATTTTCCGTAAACTCTTCTTTCCAGCTTATCTCTTACCTCAAGCAAAAGACTGGAGGGGCCTAACATTCCATGACGGAAACCGAAACTATCCCTCAAACAGTAATGATTGCCTAGACAAGAGCTTGGGCGGCCCAGGACACCCAGACCAGTCTGAGCTTAACCCACAACTCATGCCTGCACAGATGGACTGTGGAGTGACCCAGGGAGTGACCAACGGTTATCTTTACTACATTAGAATACTAAAATCTCCACCTAAGGAGGAGCACAAGCCTGCTTTACATAACATACAATGTACATATAAGCATGTTTCCTTCAGGCGCATGCGTGACCTTATGCCCGCCTCTACATGCGATGACAAGGCTCCCCTATTTAAATATTCACCCTAACCCTAAGTAAAAGAAATCTACTCACTCTCAAGGAGGTGGTGTGCTCAGGGGAGTCACAGCTTTGGAAGTTATTCCCCACAATCTCCTTATTTGCTGCAAATAAATTTCCTTTGTGCAACAACTCATGTGGTTTAGTTCCTATCTGTGGCTCACCAAGGAGCAAATTCACGTTAGTTGGGTTACATCAGTGTGCTTGGGGTAGAGATTTGGGCTGGGTTGTTTCTCCCCTCCTCCACATTCTCCTCCCTTTTATTCTTAGGATAAGAAACAATGTCAAGGTTTCAGTTGCTCCTTTGGAAGCCCCTTAGGGAAGTAGAAAGAATCTGATAGATGTGCACAGACACTTAACTGGTTGTGTGATCTTGGCTGAGGCATTTAAACTCTCTGAGCCTCAGTTTCCCCACCTATGTCATTAGTAGGACCCACCTCCTGGGACCCTGGGGGGAAATTAAATTAGTGTCAGTGAAGTAGGGCAGAGTGGTTAAAAGGATAACAACTTCAGAGTTTGCCTGAGTGTGACCATGTGGGTTTGAGCTCTGCCACTTACTAGCAGTGTGACCTTGAACAAATTACTTAACCTCTCCATGCTTCAGGTTTCTCTGTAAAATGGGGTTAATAACAATACCTCCCTCATAGGGTTGAAGGAAGGATTAAATGAATTAATATGTATAAAGCACTAAATCAATGTTTCCTGGCCCCATGATTAGCATTTTTCCAGGCACACAGTAAGTGTTCAAGCCACATTTCCTTTCCCACCTACCCTGAAGTCACCACATGACCCCTTGTTGTAGGTATATCTGTGTGTGGAAATTTCCTTTATGAAGACATCGAGTGAAGGCCCAGAACCTGAGGCTATGAGCCTAATGGAGAACGATGCCTCTCTGAGAGGGGCTAAGGCACCATCCAGCATCCTGGGGAAGGGATCTGTGTTCCCAGCACCGAGCATCCAGAATGGACCAGGTAAGGAAGAGAAGCTGGAGAGAGGGTGATGGGACCTCTCTCTAAACACTTTCCTTGTGATTCCACAAGCCATGAGAGGCCCAGAGAGGCCCTGCCTCCCTCACTGCAGCCCGAGCTCACCCTCACCGCTGTTCCTCACCTGGCCTCCTGCCAGACTCAGGAAAGAGGTACACGATCAGGCTCTGAGCATGTCTGTTTCCTCTGACTTCAGGGTGCTGTGCCACTCTTCCTCCATAGGTAGCAAATGCAGGTGTCTCCCCATCACTACCAACGGCCTGAGGCCATCCTCTCCAGGGGAGATGCCTCTGCTTGGGAGACAAGCTTTGTTTTCAGCAATGGCCTCTTTATCTTGGTATCTTTCAGACGTGTCCAAATCCACAATCATGGCCCAGCCACCGAGGTAGTCCAGTGTAGAGAGCCACTGGGATGGTGGCAGGGTTTGGGGCGGCAATGAAACAGTTATGTGTCAGAGTCCCATCTTATTTAATGTCTCCAAAGAGTGCTTGGAAGTCATATTTCTCCCTTTTACAGATGAAGATACAGAGGTGCAGACAGGTAAAGTAATAATTTCCCTCTGATCACATAGCTGGGTAGCAGTAGAACTAATTCCAAATCCACACTTTCTCCATGACACCCTACTTGACATCAGCAACCTGGGACGGAGTCCCTGACTCTGCTTCTTGTTTGCTCAAGTTGGGACAAATCACTGGTCCTCAGCGATGTGACCCTGATTTGCTGTGGGCCACAGAGTGGGGAGCCTGGGCCAGCTGCCTTTGCTCACACCTTCCGCCAGCAGGTGCCTGCAAGCAGGATGTTGAGGACCTGAGAAGGAAGATAGCATTCCCATGTGCATCCTAGGGCAGGGGCTAAGCCACAGCACACATGAACTTGGTATGGAAATAGTCTCTGAAAAATCTAGAGTTTCTATGTTCTCCTCTCCCTACTCTTCCCTTCCTTTTTATACAAACGCACACACAAACACACACACACACACACGCACATATGCGCACACACACTGTCCTCGTGCAACTTGCATCTGGCAGAAAGGCATGCCAACGGAGGTGTTGAAATCCATGGAGAGTCATGATTTGGCACCTGTGGAGTACTTTTCAGCACCCTGGAATGACAGCTTATTCGTCCACACAACCCTTCCAGAAAGCTTGTATCTGTGCCATCGTGGAGAGAGGAAATTAGAGCAAAGGCTGTCAGTGGCTGTGGCCAAGATGGACTTGAACTTCTCACCCCTTACGCAGTGAGGCCTCTCACAGGTACTTCTTGCTCCCAGTTCTGCTGTTCAAATTCCAGGTGACCTTGGAAAAGCCCATGATCCCTTTTGGGCCTCAGTTTTCTCAGCTGCAAAGACAGGGGTTGTTCAGTGGCTCTCCATTTGGTCCATTTGGACCCACAAGGTCTTTGAATATGGCAATGGCAATGCATCAGGCATAATAACAGCTGCCATTGATCGAGGGCCTTAGATGCATTTATTAGGCATCTTACAAGTATCTCCGATTCTTAAAACAGGCCTGCAAGGTAGGAATGGCCACCCCATTTTATAGATGAAAACACTGATCTTCATAGAGATGAAGGACTTGCCCCAAATCGCATAGTGAGTGGTAGAGCTGGGATTTGAACCCAGGCTCACTTGCACAAATATGACTGCCTACTGCTTCCGAGGCGGGTAGCCTCTCTCCTGGCTTTGATAATGGGCAGGGACTTTTTCGGCTCTTGCACAGTTGCCCCCTCGGCCCTCAACCCCATGCCCTGTGGTGAGCTAGTCCTGGACAAAGGCATGGAAGGCTCTGGTGAGCTTGACGAGCAGAGTGTGCACGGGCGCTGGGTAGCTAGCATGCTTCTGGGGAAGGAAGGCAGGGAGCTGGCTGCTCTGGGGCTGCCCCCAGAGGCCCCAGTAATGTGCAGAAGCAAGAGTTCAGTGGGGCAAGGGGCGGGAGGCCTTTCTTGTAACCCTGCCTACTCAGCACGGAGCTCCTGTCAGAACCGATTGCCATCACAGAGCGCCTGCACCTCACAGCTCTCTTCCAAAGACACTGACCTACTTTTTGCTGTGTAGACATGATCCCAAGGCCCCCAGCTACTGTCTTCTTACTCTCGTTGCTAGAGGTCAGAGCTATCCCGATCGTCTACCGGATAAAACCCCGCCTTCGAGTCTCAGTTCCCACAGCCCTCCTGCCCTGCTCTGCTCCACTTCTCCAGCTGCTTCTTCTAGCCTTTCTTTTGCCCCCCGCTCCGGTGTTCTCGGACACGTGGCCCCACGCGCGCTGCCCCACACGGCGAGGCGGGGCGCTTCGGAGGAACGCACCGCTCTGGGTTCTGCGATGCTAGGTAACCTGGAGCAAGCCACTCGACCAACCCATGCCTCAGTTTCCTCATCTAGAAAATAAGCACCGCAGCAGCATCTATTCTGTAGGGTTATTGGGAGGATGAAAGCAAAAATACATGTAAAGAGTACTTTCAAAAAGCCGCGGGACGATTCCACTGGGCAGTCAGGGTGAGAGAACCTCTGGTGTCAGACTAATCTCCAAGAGAGGGGCGAAGGCATCTTAGCGTGTGTCCTTCAAGGCTGACGTGCGTTGGGGCACAGGCCCTGGCACAAGGCTGGTATCCTAGAAACAGATTTTCGAATGAATGGATGATCCTATTTATTTGGAAGATCAAAGGATAAACCATCTTTGCCCCAAAGCCAATCACTATGGAAACCCAGTTTCAGTCTGAAACCAGCAGACCAGCATCCCGGTCATGAAAAGTTCCCGCTGGTTGAGGACGCGGCTATGTGAGACGCCGAGCTGGACGGGACCCCGTCCCGGTAAGTAAAGTAGATAGGTAAGACTGACTCCTGGACACACTAGGCAGAACACACTAAATGAGCTCCACACAACACACAAGAGACAAGAAGACTTTCCACATGAGACAGGGTTTTGGTAAGTCAGCGTTTGGGTGTTTAGGTGTCTTGTTTTTGTGTCAGGCTTCCAGGTTTTAGGGACCATGCCAGCTGCAGACTCGAAAGGGACAAATGCACGTTCTAAATCCTCACACCTCATTCCCCCGATGGAGATACTGGGAAGCGGTTCTGACCAGCTCTGCGGCTGGGATAGAAGTTATTCTTAGCACCATAGTGTGGGTAGCAAAGGAGGTTTTTCTTTCTTTCTTTTTTCTTTTTTTTTTTTCCTTATGTGACTGATGTTCAATTAGGCTGCCGAAAACTGGGACAGCATTTCTATGTATGGGGGATAAGGGTGGAGCGGGGCATGACCCAGCATCTCGGTGTCATGTAGCATTTTGCTTTTTCTCTTATGGTATGCTATCCAAGAGGGCCTCATGTAAGGAGCTATTAGCATCTGGAGCATAATGGATTTCAATGAAGAAGGCCAGGTGCTAGCTTTGCATTAGTCAAGATCGATGGGAAAAAAAAAAAAAAAAGCAGGCCATCCAGTGTTCTTTGACAGAACAGTAACCCAGAAAGGACAAAGCCTTTCAAAACATAGGGCAATAAAGGACACGTTTCTCTAGCTTGCATCCTGTGCCCAATCAAAACCAGAACAGCTAGGCTGTATTAAATGCATATAGTAACCCGAAGTTAAGACAGGCACCGCGACAGAAAACAATGCCAGCAAAGCCTAGGGAAAAAAAAAAAAAGGCTGGGACCAAATATTTCTAATGCCCACTCTGTGGTAGGCACCTGCTGATGACATCTCATTTCATCTTTGCAGGGTGGGGTACTGTCATTTCTGTTTATAGATAACAGAATTGATATACGAAGAAATGAAATAACCACTTCAGTTAGGAAGTGGCAGAACTGGGCTGTGATCTTGGATCCCGGCCTCTGGAGTCTCTATCCTTCTCACTGTGGCACATCTTGAGCAGAAGGTTCTGACTCAGCTCCCTCAGGAAGGCCACCTTCGGCTGCCAAATAAGGGCAGGTGGCTGCACCTGACTGGGGGAGTGCAGCAGCCCGTGGTGATCCCCTCACCAGGTGTTTTGGTATCAGTGTGTCCCTTGGCCTTGTTCAGCTGGGAGTGAGCTCCTCGCCCAAGAAACAAGAAGCCTCTTAGGTACTGGCTTTAGAGAGCTCTTTGGCCATGGCCATGGAGAGCAGTAGGTCATACCTGCCTGTGCCAGGGGACCCTTGAATGGGAGGACAATCTCCAGGGACAGTGTAGGGCCATATCAGCAGATCCCACAGGGCTGGGGGCAGGACAGGGCCCCTTTCTAACCTAGAGAGGGTACAAGGGAGAACTTAGACAAGCTATGGTTGCTGGGGAGGCCTCTCCAAATCCATTGGCATGAACCAAGTGGGTTCTAAAATCTCATTCTAAGGGAAGGAGGAGCCAGGTACCACCAGCTTGACCCCAGTGACCAAAGACACTGGAGGTGACACCGAGAGTATACATTAGTGGCCAATTCTGGGTAACGGAGCCCTGGCTCTAACTCTTTGTGATCAGAGTGCAGTGACTTTGACCCTCCTGAATCTCAGTGGCTTCGTGTGCAAAAATGGTGATGAAACTAGCATCTGTCTCCAGGGGACTCCCAAGATGCTCTGCCCAGGCCCATGGCCATCTCTTAGCATTTCCATGGGCCTCCTTCCCACAGCTGCTACATGCTTTGCCCCTAGTGGACAGCCTCTGTGGTCTTGCTCAGAGTCCTGCCTTCAGTATCCTAGAGCCCTTGACCTAGGCCTGCAAAAAGCATGTGTCTGAGGGTCTCCTCCCTGGGGGTAGCTCGTGGCCAGTGAGGGATGCAGGTTCATGAGCTCTTGAGGGGGAACAAACGCTGAGGTGTAACTGAAGCTCCAGAGTTCCCGGCACGATGAGGCTGAGGCTGACGCCTTGCCTGAAGTCACCCTTCCTCACTTGGCTTTGACTCTGTCCCTGTCCTGCTTCTGTCCCAGGGGCATGTCTCTAATAAGTCACGAATCTTCATCTTGGAATCTACTTCTGGGGAGCTGAGCCTAAGAGGCCACTCCGCTGCGTTCCTGTGGACATTGAATATCAGAATTCCTGTAAAGTGCTTAGCTCCATGCCTGCTACACAGACAGTCGTCAATAAATGGTAATTGTTCTTTATTTTTAGATGGAACCCGAGGAAATTGCCAATAATGACTATTTTTGATTAAAAAATGGTCATTATATGGATCGACCTAATGATATTTTATAGTCCCGTCTCCTAGCATTCTTCTACCAGCTACAATAAGGATATTTTTCTAATGAGGACCATAGCTGGTTGTGGTGGATTCCCAACTCAGTCCATTTTTCTCCCTCTTCTATTCTTCCTAGAATAGGGCTGGCCTCTAATATCTCCCCAGTTGCTGGCATTCGGGCTTTACCGGGCTGGGGCTGGGCACGGCCAACCATGTGAAATGGGGCCCCACCCCGTTCACCCAAAACAGGAGAAAGGGCAGGGCTGTGGGTGCGGGAGAGTAATCAATATTTGTGAAGTGGAAAAAAAAGCTCATAAATAGGAAAAATGTTTTTAACTTCCCCTGAGAGCAGTATTCTATCAATATATTTTTATTTTATCTTCCTGAAAAGATGACTTGGGTGGCTTCTTAAAGCCAGCCAGCGTGGACCAATGCTTGGAAGGGCCACAGTGTATTTGTGGCACATTTTAGCTTCAAACACTGGACAAACGGAGACGGCATTCACGTCAGCATGGCACTCCTGGCTGACAGAGACATAAAAAGCGTGCGGAAAATTGTTGTTTATATTTCCTCTAGCTATCACTGCTCCAACCTCATGACGCTGGGGAAAGTTTACGGCACAAACAACCCATCCGCTATCTCACCCCAAACACAGCGTCCCCTCCCTTCCCATCATGAGAGGACTGTGTGGAGGTGAGAGTCACATACAGTCATGGCTTCAAACACAGAGGAAATCAAGGGCTGGGCAGAGACGGGCTGGTGGCAAGTAAGTGAAAGCGAGAACATGAATCTGAAAACATGGGGGCAGGAGGGCAGCAGATGACCTGCTTAGTTGGCAAGTCCCAGCCATTAGTAAACAGGCGGCTACTGAGCATGGAGAGAGACTCTGGGGCAGGCAGCAAAACCTGAGCTGGGGCTGGGGGAGTGCAGCCCGTTGTCTGGGAGACTTGTCTGCCCTGTGACCTCAGTTTGGAGCCCATCAAGGGTACACAGTGCACAGAACACTTTCCACCTGGTACGATCTGTATGCTCCTCACCTGTTTATTGTCCATCTGTGACCCTCCCCTCCTAGCAACACACAGGAGCACATTTGACTCTAAGCTCCAGAAGAGCAGGGATTTTTTTCTGATGCATCCCCAGAGCCTAGACCAACACCTGACCCATGACAGGCACTCAACAGGTAGCTGTTGATTGAAGGAATGAAATATAATTGCCTATACAGTCAATACACAAAAATGCCTGCGGAGACAACTAATGATACTGAAGCATTAGATAAAATTTGATTCTGCTCATTATACTCGACTTACTAAGGCAGGAAAAACTCAATCCAAGTTTAGAAGCAACAATAAGAAGTGAAACAGGAACAAGTTTCTGCCTTACCAGAAAATGCCATTAATGAGAACATCCCTGCGTGGATGTTTTGTCTGTAGAGCACAGCGTTATTTAGATGTTTCCAGATAGTCATATGTTTAGCATTAGGTAGCACCAAGCTAAGAGTTTTCTCAGACAAAAGCAAGCAAAAGCAAACATTTGGTTGAGGAGCTGAATGACCAACTTCTCAGACATGGGTTTCTGGGGGGTACAAGTGAACAGAAGTGCCTGGTGAGTTACCTGCAAGTCACAGATGGGCGAAGAGGCTTGTAGCTTTCCTTCTGGCTCAGATAAGACCCCCAGGCCCCAGAGTGAGGCCCTGAACAGGTGTGGGGATTTCTCCCAGTGAGTCTGTGAGCACGGCTAGAGCTGTTGGATGATCCCACTGATGTCTCCCTGGCAGGAGAGGAGCCTCACCCGAGGTCACAGAGGGCCAACAGATGTCATGCTGGCGCTCTGCCACGGAATCACGGCCTACGTCTCTCGCCATCATGGTTGGCCCCATACAAAACCCTTCAAGCTTCAAGCTACCAGGTCAGGCAGTGGCAGGGGCTGAGTCGTGTGGAAAATACTCTCAGTCCCCCTCCTCTAATTGAGAGCAGAGTGCACAGGCTTTTAAGCATTTAATGGTCTATTCTGATACCACGGGGCCAGGCACACAGAAGGCTTTTGGCTCAGATAAACAGAGTGTTACCCTGAAATGAAGGAGGAAAGGTGGGTTTTGGCCTTTTTTGTCCTTATCTCTATTTTGTATTCCCAGGAAGCTGGGGCTGGGTGGGAGTCAGGGCTGCTGGTCTTCATGGCTTAGGACTGGAACAGAGCTCGCCCATGACAAGAGTGGCAAGTGTGGGCTAGGTGGGTCTGCCAAGGTGGGAAAAGCCAGAGGAAGACCCGAGAAGATTGTCACACGTGGCTGGAATGGAGGGTGGGGGTGGGGCTGGGGCTGGAATCCCCTGGGTGGTTTTCTAGAGCTGCCCTAGAGCCACCAGCCATGTGTGGCAGCTTCGTAATTGACATGCGGCAAGTCTGAATGGAGATGCCCTCTAAATATTAACTACACATTGCATTTTGAACGGTTTTGTATGAAAAAAAGAATGGAAAATATCCTGATAATTTTTATATTAATTACATGTTGAAATGAGAATATTATGGCTATGTTGGGTAAATGAAGTATATTAAAGTGAATGTCATCTGTTTCTTCTTTCATATTGCTACTGCAAAATTTAAAACTACAGATGTGGCTCATATGCTATTTCTATTGGACAGCACTGGGCTAGAGCCTCGTTAGTCTTTTTTTGGTTGTTTTGTTTCAGTTTCTTAAGATTTTTTAAAAAGTAATCTCTGCACCCAACATTGGACTTAAACCTAAAACCCCAAGATCAAGAGTCACATGCTCCACCGACTGAGCCAGCCGGGCACACCTAGAGCCTTGTTACTCTAAGTGTGATTGTCCGCAGCAGTAAGGGTATCCCCTGGGATCTTGTCGGAAATGCTGATTCTCAGGTTCCACTCTCCATCTCCTGAAGCGGAATTTACATTTTTAACAAAATGCCCCAGGTGATTCATTTGCACATTAGAGCTCCAGAAGCTCTGGCTTAGGCCATTCCCTAGGATTACGGCACTAATTCGGAAGTCATGGAATTTCGGTTCTATTCCTGGCTCTGCCTTGAAATTGCTATATGACTTTGGGCGAGTCACTGCCCCTGTGGGGGCAGTTCCTCATTCTGTAGATGTAGAATCTGGAGTAGATGATCTTCGAAGCTCCTGCAAGAACTTTCTCTCACACCAGCGGGTGTGACTGGAACCTCTTGCTTTCACCAAGGTTCCAAGACAAATTCCTGGGAGGGTTTTATTTTCACGTTGGCTTTTGTATCCATCCTATTCAGAATGGTCGCACACAGTGGGGAACCGATGCATATGTTCTAGTAAGTCCTTCTGTGGGTCCTGAGAACTTCACTTTAATTAATTACTTTACTTTAATTAATTAATATTTTTGTTCCAATAGCTTGAGCATTTGCTACATGCTGGGACTGGTTCTAATGCTTTCCATGTGTTATTTCTTTTAATACTTGCAATGACCTCAAGAGGTAGGGCTCAGTATAACTTCTTTATATACGAGTCAATCAAAGAACAGAGAGGTCAATTAAGTTGCCCAAGATCATACAGCCGGTAGGTGGTCAGATCTGGATCTAATTTCCCGGTGAGCCCAACTCTTCATTCTTGACCCTTCGGGCCGTTCTGAAACTCCTTATCCTTGTTTTCAGCCCCCGATCTGCCAAGGATGCATATTCTCAACTTGCCATATTTGCTTCTGGTTTCCAGGCTCCAAAAGTCTCCCCTGACTTTGCTGACCTCAAAACCCCAGAGTTACATCGCCCTTGTTAATTGTCCCCTCGGCCTCCCAGCCCACACCTGGATAAGGGGCACCAGACACAGAAGCCAGGGTGCCAGAGTCTTGCCCTGTCTGGGGAGCCAGGCCTCGACGCAGGGGTGTTGACTGCTGCCCAGGCTCCCAGGCTCTGGCCACGTGGTCACGATTGGCAAGGAGAGGACCAGCCTGGAGCGGCAGCTGGAGACCAGGACGTGGCAAAAATAGGAATGAAAAAAGGAAGTGTTAAAATAGAGAGAAGTGAATCAAGTCTGTACACAGAGCCACCTCTCTTGGCTCTTTTCTGCAGCCCTTGTCCGGTCCTCACAGGAAGGTCAATGCCATGTACCTGGCAACCACGGCGATCCCTCCGCTTGAGCTCAGCTCCCACAACACAGAAGCCTCACGGGAAAGACACCTCTCCAGTGGCTGAGCCGACACCCGGGACACACCCACTACGGCGAGCTTGGCTTCAATAGACGGGCCGGGTGGATTAACTCATCCCCAAGGAAATGATGCGAAAAGGGTTCAGGCAAAAATAGCCCCTTCCTATTTTTAAGATCCCTCTCTTCTCTCATGAATAATTTTTTCTATAAAAATAACTACATATAAGTTAATCATAGCAATGCGCCGAAGCCAGAAATCCAGAGGCACTTTGGATGGCTGACTGTGAAGGCGGTCTGGGGGGGCTGCCTGTCCTGCCTGATCGATGCCTCCTTTCCAGCCACGCTGCACTCCTTCCTATGCTGACCCTTGGCCTCTGGAGTTGTCACCTTTGCCAGCTTTGCCTGAGCCCCACCCCTGACACCTCCTTTCCCCACCTCCCCACCTTGTACCCTGCTTCCCAGACTTGTCCTCCCATTCCTGGTTGCTGCTTTCTTGTCTCATCTGGTGATGCATTTGCACTTCTCCCTTAGAACTGACACATTATTTTGACTTCAGAACTCCAACCTCGCTGACTCTAATTTGCCTCGTTCCCGGAGACTCCCCCTCCCTGGCGGCTCCAGGGACTGGCCAAGGCCGACTCAGCCTGGCCTTCTTGACTCTGTCCTGCCATTGGCACATGACCTTTGCCCAGAGCAAGTTTGCCCTGACCAAGGGGGCCCAGAATGGACCAATGAGAGTGGCCACATCAGGACTCTCTCTCTCTCTTTCTAGATCCCCAAAGTCTCTGGGAGCTCTTCCGGGGGGACGCACAAGGCTCTCCCTTTACTGAGCTACTGCCAGCCTGGGAATGTGCTTCCAGGCCTCCTCCCCTCGTCTTCCTGGGTTTTCATAGCTAGACTGACCATGCAATTTTTTCATCCAAATTGGGCTGTTTTGGCAGTGGAAAAGGATGCTATTAATAATGATGTCTGGGCAACTGGCATAAACAGGGACTGTCCCAGGCTAACTGGGGTAGAAGGTACCCTTACTCAGCAATAAGGCCTGAGAATAACTACAGCCCTCTGTTGTGTGATATATACCAATTACTTCTCTGTTTAGTATCACTCAGACTGGTCCACAAAGGTACCCCTAGAGCAGAGGAGAGCTCACGTGTGTCCCCCCGGTGACAGGTTCCTAGTACGAAGGGGCCACCTAAAGCCTCCCGACAGCACAATTTTTCTCTGAAGTCTCAATAGGGCGTGTGAATTTTGTCATTCTACTTAATAATATAGTCTGGTTTGCACTCTTAAAAAACCACCTCTATATTTTCTTTCTCAAAATCTGAAGTGAAATTGCTCTCCAGGAAGAGGTTGACCCCGCGGTTTTGTGTTCCTCCTGGATCCACACTGTCGTCTGAAAAACAGGACATGACAACAGCCTCTCACTCAGTGGGGGTGGGTGGGTGGGCAGAACGCAGCTCACACTCACCACATCTGAAGCATTTGCTGGAATGAATAAAAATCCACAGATCCAGGTCTAGCTCAGAGTCTGGGCTTGCCTGAGCATTTCACTTTCCCCTCTACGGAGTCCTTCTGTTCCACTATGCACAGCACACATAAGGCCGATAAACCCCCATCAAGAGTCTTAAGGGGCTTCCTGACCATGCACTCAAGGCCTGAGATGGGATTCTTTGCCCTCCGTGTAGAGAGCCTTGAGCTTGACAACAGGCCATCTCTGTAGGAGACCCTCTCCAAATGGGAGGTGTGTGTGGGGGGGCCCATCCCTTCTTTCATCCTGTTCCACAGTTTCTGAAGAAACCCAAGGACAGTTCCCCCAGCAGGAGTACCTGCTGGAATCTGCAACAATGTCATCTGGATGGACGATGGGAGGAAGGCCAGGGCACAGAGGCTCTAGGTCAAATCTCCTAGACTCAGCCAAGTGTGGCCCCCTTAGTGAGGCCTGACCTCGTTCTGTGGATAGGGCAAAGCACCCATCTTCTGTGAGACCACAGTGTCCCTGTGCACTCCTCCCACCTAGCCATACCCTATATCTCACTCACACACACAGTCCAGTCCAAGCATCTCTTTCTTTTTTCTGGTACCTGCAGCCCTTGGTCATATCTCAGGGTTTAGTACATCTTAGGTTGAATTCCTCCCCTCCTCCACCTCATTCCTGCAGCCTTACAAGTTCCCTGGAGATGAAAGGATAATTTGAAAATTAACTTCTCATTTCAGCCTTTCTCCATAGCTCCAGGGAATGTCCTCAGATTAAAATGCACAGGGGCTGGAAGGTAATGATTAGGAGAGGGCACGGTGGAGACTCTGGGTTGCTGGTAATGTTCTAGGCCTTGACCTGGGTGGTGGCTACATGGCTGTGTTCATTTTGAGATGATTTATTCAGCTGTCTATGTATAATATGTGCTCTTTTCTGAATGTATTTGATACTCGATGAAAATTTTTAAATTGAAAAACAAGGACAGAAGGAAGGAAAGGAGAGCAGAGGAGAGGAAAGGAAAAGAAAATGAAGAGAAAAAGAGAAAAGAAAAGAAAAACAAGAACAGGGCCTAGTTGTAGCTGAGAAGGAAGGCTGTAGCCTGGAGATCTGCTCTCTGGGTAAGAAATCTTTCTCGCTCTCATCCGTTCCTCCCATATGAACGCAGCCCGCTACTGCGGGAGCACTACGAGCAGCCAGTGTTCCAGTGATGCGGGGCTGATGTTTCCCTGCTTCCAGAGAGAAAGCTATATGAGGAGCATATTGGTCTAGGCCTCACACTGCCCCTTCTAAGGCTCTGGGCACACTCACACCCCTAAGATAACGAGTCAGGAGGTCCTTAGAGGAGAGGCAAAATGGTTAAGAGCTAAGCATCTGGCGTCATGCAGACGCAACTGTGTTCAAACCCTGGTTTCTAGCCACATGACCTTGGGAAAGTTGCATAGCTTTCTAATCTTCAGTTTTCCCATCTGTAAAATGGGGCTAATAACAGTGCCTGCCCCATACGGTTGCTGTGGGCATTGCCTGTACTGCATATAAAAACGTCAGCCCAGGGCCCGGCACAAATATAAGTGTCCATTAAAGACTAAATGTTATAACTGAGTGCAACCCCCTCACTTTAGATGAGGAAACCCGGAGAAGGGAGTGTCTTGTTGCAGGTCACAGAGCCAGGATGTGAGAGTGCCAAGGACCAGTATGCTGCCCTTTGCCCACACTGGGGACCCTGAGCACAACCATGCTGCCATACTTGACTTGTGAAGGCAGCGTGGTTTCTATTGCAAGACATGCAACTTTTAGATAGGGCCTGGGGTGAGTGCAGTTTTAGCTGGTGGGTGGACCCCCAAGTTGGAGAGAGCTGGGGGTTGTGAGCACCGTGACAGGAGCATGTTGCTGTGAGCCACAGCCTGAGACCAAGCAGCAGGAGAGCTCAGGCGGCCAGAGAGACTGGTCCATAAACATGGTCTGCACGATGGCCAGGCCAGGTGCCGGGGATGACATGTAGGACAAGAAGGGCCCTGCCTTCCTGGAGCTCACAGTCTGGGAGGCGGTGGGTGGACAGACGTCAGACTGTGGTGTTGCCAAGAGATGGGTTAGTTATTCAAAGGAAAAGCAAGGGGAACATACCACCTGGGTGGAGTGGCTCAGAGAAATGCAGAGGGCGGAGAAGAAGGTGCAGGAAGGCGCTGGGGCAGGACAGGTGTGGGCACGAAGGATTGGAGAATAAAGGGCTGGCATTGCCTGAGCACAGGAAGCCAGGGGGAGGGCGTGTAAGACCTCCTGAGCCATGCTGAGAATTCTGGACTTTATCCTATGGGACGTGAGAAGCCTCCATGGGGTTCGAAGTTGGGAAGTGACGTGATGAGATTTGCCTTTCAGAAAATCCCAGAGCCCTGAGAGTCGGCCCAGTCCAAAGGCACCAACTGGTGCAGTTTCCAGGGGCCACAGCAGCAGGGGCCCTACGGACTGATGCATCCAGCCTCGACAGATGGGGAAACTGAGGACCAGAGTGACTTACCCAAGATCACTCAGGAACCGAGAGGCGGGGCTAGGTCTGGATCCCAGGTCTCCAGGCACGGTCCCCGCTGCACTTGCAGCCGTGCCCCTGCCTTGCCTGGCTGCCTCACTCGCTTGTGTGAAAGTCTTTCAACCGGGATGGACCAATAGGCTTCATGAAGGAGCAGGAGCTTGTCTTTCCATCTAGAGGCATTAAACACATCTCTGCAGAATGAAGGAATTTAAGGGCATGGCCTTTTATGGGGACCCTGGATCTTCTCCCCTTCCCTCCATTCTTCCTTCCTCCGCTTCTTCACAGCATCCTGGAGCCTGCAGAGCTTGGTGCCCCAGCCCTGGACACCTGCAGACGTGTCCAAGTAGAGACTGGGAAGGCGTGTGGCCACGGGGCCGATTCCAGCACGGCTGCCCGAAGCCTGCTTCCCTCCACCCCACTGCTGGCATCTGGAACTTCCCAAGCCTTCTGGTCCCCACTGACAGATGATATCACGGACCTTTGAAATAAGAGGAAGCCCCCTACTAGGCTGGAAATGAAGGTGATGTAAAGCCAGATGGCAGAGCTTCTGAACAGAGAGGGCAGGACAAGTCATCCAAACATCCCAAGCTGAGAGGCCGGCTGGGCTTTCTGGAATGAAGGTGTCAGGGTTGTGGTGGAGGCAGGGCCTGGGCTGGGGGGGAGGAGTGTCACGGCTGGGGCCTCCTTTGAGGGTCAGGACCGGGGTCAGCATTTGCGCCTTGCTCCCCATCCGGACCCAAATCCACATTAACCACAGGTAGCATCTTTGGCTTTTCCGGAGAGAGATTGCCAGGTCCCAGCCCTGCCTGAGCCTGTGCTCTCACGGAGCGAAGGACTCACGATGGGAAATGAAGACTCACGAACACCTGTGATGTGTCAGGCACTGTGCTGGGGGACCATGGGTTAGAATGACCTCGACAGCGGCTCTTAAGCCCACAGGGACAAGACCAGCCCTGAAATGGAGGGGAGGGCTCTCCCCTTGAAAGGACTGGGTGCTCTCATAGCTGCTCCTCCTGGAAGGAGCAGGCAATGCGAGGAGTCCTAGGGACTGGAGGAGGGAGACCTGTATCCCTCAGTGGGGTGCCCGCAGCGTGGAGAGGTCGTGAGCAGCCCGGGGAGGGCAGTGAATGTTCTTGGCTACGTGGAAGCCTTCCAGGGGCCGGGCAGTGCGTCACTACTGCTGTTCTCCATGACAGAAACACCAGCAGCTCAAAGCAGCAGCAGGTTCTGGTGATAATCAGCAGGTAGGCAATACCCCAGGGGCAAGTCTGAGTGCCTGCCACGCTTCTGAGAGGAGACAGCAATCAGGATGGACCCTCGGATCGCCTCTGGGATCTCAGAGACAGCCAGGGCTGGTGGCACCCAGGCCAGCCAAGTGGTGACCTCACAGGGGACATTAAAAACCCAGACCGTGGTGGGGAGACAAGAGAGCTACCATGGAACAGAAAGTCCCCGGGACTGTCTGGAGCACGTGTGAGCCAAGGACCTGGGACACCTCTCAGAAATGGAGGGAGAGGGGGACACGGTGACAAGGGCTGTAATAGTTGGCAAGAAAAGGAAATATAATTCTATTTCACCTAAGTCCAGGAATGTACAAATTACATATTACCTCCCTTGTCAAGGGAAATAACACTGATTATTATTCCCATTTTACAGATGAAGAAACTAGTATTCAGAGAAGCTGTGTTAGCGATTTCCAGTTTTTAGAGTTCACAAATGAGCAAGTTAAAAAATATGGGGGAGGGGCACCTGAGTGGCTCAGTTGGTGAAGCATCGGATTCTTGGTTATCGCAGGGTCTTGAGATCAAGCCCCATGTTGGGCCTGTGCTCAACAGGGCGTCGGCTTCTCCCTCCCCCTCTGCTCCTCCCCCTGCTCGTGCTCGCTCTCTCTCTCAGATAAATAAATAAAATCTTTAAAAAAATTAAAACAAAAAAAAACCTCCAAAACATCGGGGAGCGTACACAAGTTGGTAACTTTAATTTTCCTAAGAAATTAAAAAAAACCCAACCGGCTATATTTATATTCATTATCACTTTAGGGTAAAAGAAAGGATATTTTAATGTCAAAAACCTAAAGACAATTGATCAAAATAAATGTTGTTGATCTCTTAATAAACTTAGGTTGTTGAAGACCTAACTGAATATCCTTATTTTTCTCACCTCCCTGGGGACCTGTGAGGCGTGGCTTTGCCCTTGTACTGGTTTGTAGCGGTTGGGACTCCAGGGGCTGAATGGCTTGCCCAACCAGAAAGGGCCAGACTAGGTCATCCCAGACCTGACTCTGAGCCTGGCCCTTCCAGACGCCCCACACAGCTGAGCTCCACAGTGGCCAGGGCAGAGGAGACCCACGGGGCTACCCCGATGCTCTCCAGGGTGCTCCGGGACACATCTGTGGCACGTCTGACTGTCCTGCCCACAGACTCGTCAGTGGGCTCAGCCATTTGGAATCACCTAATAACACCAACACAGAGGACCATACATTTTTCACTGCACCAAATCTCAGCCCACAGAAGTTCAGCCCTTACTGGGACACAAGTAGCTAAAGAGGAAGGCAGTCCGACTCACCCTTTCCTCTTTTAGGCAAACCCATCACTAAATCCGTGTTCCCAAGCTGCGGCCGTGAGGCTTTCCGCTTCCCGGACAACCTGCGTGGAGGTCTGAAACACAGAACTGCTCTTTCTCCTGGGCCTTCCCCACGCAAGAGGCTTGGAAGCTCCCAGAACAAGGAGTTTTCCAAACTCCAGGGCATTCTTGCTTCCTCAGAGGATCACACAATATTAGCACTACAAGGAGCTTGAAGGATTATTGACTCCACAGCCCCATTTTACATATGAGGCAAAGCAGCCATTAAAACCCAGGCCTCCTAGCTTCCGCCAGAGCCATGGTGACACCATGGGCGAGCCACGGTGACACCATTGGCAATCCATGGATAAATTGAGGTCTGAGACTAGTCCTCCCTCATTCTAGCTGTGTGACCTTGGACACACCTTTACTTCTCTGAACCTCAGAGTTGTCATCTGACAGATGGGCAGAGTAAAGACCAGCCTCTCAGGGTTCTCACAGGGACTGATTAGGTCACATATGTAAAGCCCTTCACACGTGGCTGGGCATGTTGTCCACACAGCGATCAGTACGGATTTCCTTCTGGGCCCTATACTAACATCGCGAAGGCTCAATATTCCTGCTTGTTAAGTGGGGTAATGATTGGATTATAGGAGCTAATGAATGTGTGTAAAAGGTTTAGCCCAGTGCTCGGTGCATAACAAGCCCATGGGAGCAATTATTATTAGCATATTATCATCATCGGCTCCTCCTTTCTGTTTTCCCTTCTTCCCCCTCAAGTCTGCCACTCTTCGAGGCAGGTAAGTGAAAACGGCAACAAGTAAGATGTACCATGAGTAAGTACATCATACGGTAGGTCAGGGGCTGTCGAGGGGAGTGGGCTTACTGGCCAGTCCGGGGCTCTGGTGGTGGTCCCCAGCCCTGGAGCCCCACTCCGCAGCTTGTCCCTCACTGAGGTATTTAATTGGGGTCAGGTAACCAACACCAGCTTCCTCAAGGATCTGGACCTCTAGTTCCCAGCTCGGTCTGTTCCATCAGGTGTCCTAAATCCTGTGTGGAACCACGAGGCAGCCTCCTGAGGCTGTCAGTCACCTGACACATTCCGCCCCCACAGGAATTCCATTCAGATGTGCCACTGGTCTCTCAGCAGAATCCCGAAACGGCTTCCTGACCATCTGGTCTGGAGGAAACACTCACTAGGCATTGGCGAGAGGCTCTGGCCACTGTAGACACATACCCTGCAAAGGGGATTCCTGAACTTCAGACCCCCGCTTGCCGGGGCTGGCCAGTTCCTCCGGAAGCCCACAGATCATTGGCCTGAAGGGCTAAGGGGGGAAGCTGTTGTTGGATCCCACCAGAGTGGTCTCCCATTCAGGGGGATTTAGGCAGACTGGGGGTCATTAATGACAAATAATCGGGTCCGTAAGCTTCCAAAACATAAAGTCAACCTGCTTCCACTTCAAGTCAGTCATTTCACACAAGGTGGTGGAAATACCGCGGACTTGGGGACCCACTTGAGGTCAAGGGCTGACTCTGCCAATGATGTTGAGTGTTTCCTTGCCGCTCAAAACCTCAACTTCCTCATCTGTAAAATGAAGACAATCAAAAGTCCCTTTTATAAATGCTGTGACAATCAAACGGAAGGTTGATGGTGCTCAGGACAGTGCCTGCCACACTGTCATTATGTAATGATGGCCCAGTTGGGCCAGGCGCGTCCCTGAGACACTCTTGCTGCCATGCCTGACTTTGCCTCCTGAAACCAGATCATCGCTCTTCAAACCCTGGCTCTGCCTCTCTCTAGCAAGCTGGTTAAACTTGCTGTGACTCAGTTTCTCTATATGTAAATGTGGATTAAAAAATGGCTACTTCAAATGGGCTACAGTGATTAATTTCTCAGTGTAAACTGCTTAGAACAGTACCTGGCATACAGTAAGTGCTCAATGAATGTTGCTACTACTACTAGAACTCAATGAATTGTCAGCAACCTGAAATAAGCAGGAGTAGGAGTTTCAGGAAGCCCGTTGTTGTTATGCCTTTCTGAAAAGACAGGTGTATGGAAGGTCCGAGACCCACACCTGCATGAACTCCTTCCTCAGCAGATGAACCCACCTTTGGACCATAATTACCATTTCTAGAATGCCGGCCACAGGCCACTTGCTTTACAGACTACCTCCAATCCTCATAATAACCCTCTGAAATAGGCATTATTATCCACATTTAAAAAAAAGATTTTATTTATTTATTTGAGAGAAAGAGAGAGAAGCAGATTCCCCGCTGAGCAGAGAGCCCGACGCGGGGCTTGATCCCAGGACCTTGGGATCATGACCTGAGCCGAAGGCAGATGCTTAACCGACTGAGCGGCCCAGACACCCCATTATTATCCCCATTTTACAAACAAGGAAACCGAGGTTCAGAGAGGTAAAGTGACTTGTTCAAGGGAGCACAGCGGGCCGGGATAGAAGCAGGATTCAAATATCAGTCTAACCTGGCTCCATCGCCAAGGCCGCCTTGCTTCCCCAAACAGAATGGGGCTCTGTGTCCCTCATGGACATGGGTGTGTCAGCTCTGGTGGCCTGGCTGAGGTGGTTGATATTTAAAAACTGGACAGCAGGGAAAAAAACCCTAAAAACAATAAACGGTGATTCAGACTGAGTCTTTACTCAGGCAGTTACGGGAAACTGGAGGGAAGTGACAGCTTTAGTCACTTAGGAATGGCTGAGGCCCTGAGTCACGGGCAGCAGGTCACGCTGCTCAGGACAGAAGCCAGCACTGCTCTCAGTGCCAAAAAGGCAGGAACGAGCTCTGGCGAGGGGGGCAGGGAATCAGAGGAATGATGAACTGGGGCCCCAGTGGCTTCTGTAAGTGAGAGGACAGGCTTTCCCTGGTTCCTGAAACCGCGTCCAACTGCCATGTTTGATGGCCCAGCGCCGCCCCCCTCGAGGCACCCTCCTCTGTTTCAACCAGACGGCTCTCTACTCTCATTCAAACACCCCCAGCCAGACAGATGGGGTGACCCCCACGCCAGGGATGGCCCCTAGTTCATTTCCTCCCTGGAATGTCCTTGCCCCTTGCTCCAGGTGCCTCAGTCCCCCACCCGTAGGCCCGCTGTGGATGGGGCCTCCACCAGGCCCTCCCTCCTCCCTTCAGCTGGAAATTCCCCCATGCCCCGAAGGTTTATGGAGCACACCCCGCACGTTAAGTTCCATGGTAGTGGCTGAAAGCACAAAGATGATTAGACACTGTCCCCACCTTAGTGCCCATTTGGGCAGGGAGCAGGTGTACACAGGAAACTGGATAATAGCCTCCCCAAAGGAAGGGCTCTGATGTAGGCAGCATGATGTAGGGAGCACCGAGCACTTCTGGTGGGGGGCCCCTAACCTGTTCTGGGAACCAGGGAGTTTCCCTGAAGGAGGTGATGTTTGAGTTGAATCTTGAAGAGTGGGATTTAGGGGATGGTGGGTTGGAGAAGAATATTAAGCACTCTCAAAAAAAAAAAAAAAAAAAAAGACAGGCAAATAATAGAAGTTTACTGTACAAAAAGGGAAACAAATGAAGAACAAACAGAGAAGCAAAATAATGGCCCCCATAAATCCTATTAAAATTCTGGAGTAATTCCTTGTTTCTCTATTTCTTTTCTCTCTCTTTTATTTAGTTATTTATTTGAGAGAGAGAGAGAACCTGAGTGTGTGTGAGCGGGGGCGGGGGGGAAGGGAGAGAGAATCTCCAGCAGATTCTCCACTGAGCACCAAGTTTGATGCGGGCCTGGATCCCACAACCCTGAGACCATGACCTGGGCCAGAATCAAGAGTCGGACATTCAACCGATTGAGCCACCGAAGCGCCCCTCTCTGTGTATTTCTGTGTGTATAGACAAATACATTAAAAAAAAACAACAAAACATGCTGATGTGACTGTTTTTTACATTGAACAATATATTAGTGAATCTTTCCATGTCATAAATATTAGTCACAACTTCTCTGGCCTGAGAGAGGTTCTGTTTGGCCCTTGGGGGTGCTGGAAAATTCTGCATGTGCACACCTAGCACTGGAGAATGTGCCGCAGACCCCACCTTTCCTTGCTGCCTTACACCAACGAGATCGGCTTCCCTGTTGACCTCACCTGCCAGGCAGCGGTATTCTGGCCCCCGATCCTGAACGCTTCAGTGGCTATCTGCTATTCTGGAATACGACACACCTCAGTGTCCCTGGCAGCCTCCTCGTGCGTCTCTTTTGACATGGCCAATTTCTACTATGGATAGTGATTAATCATCCACAATTCACATTTGATCATGCCAGGAATGGCTCCTCTGCCGAGTGCAAGGTGGTGGTGGGCTGGGTGGGGTGTCACCGTGGACCGGACCCGTTTCTCTTGGAGGCTACAGGAACGTGGAGCTTCCTGCTCTACGAGGCCGACCAGAGCTGGCAGTCTTTGTCGTGCCCTTCGGAGGCACTCCCTTCACTCCTGGCACGGTCGGCATGCATGCACCCTCACACACGCGCACACATGATCACAGGAGATTCTTGTGGGCTTCGCGTCTTATGTTTGAAAGATCTAAGAAGAGTCAGGAAGCTCTCCAGACCCAACCAAATGCTGCTTTTATCCTCATAAAAGAAGAAAGCCAGCTGTTCTGGCCTGACCCACAACGAAGCAGGCCTTTAGAAGACGAATACAGTCACCAGTGGGGAACCAAGCGTCCGTGTGGCCTGACCACGAAGGCACAGGCTTGGGGTAGCCTCAGTTCACTGGGAGCTGAGGTGCCAACGACAATGATACCAGCTTCGGCTTGGGCGATTGTCCTCGGCAGATGCCCCCACCCCACAGAGTGCATGACTTCCATGTCTTCCCTGGGGTACTGGGATAACAAAGGCTATGTCCCAGCACTATTGTACAGCTGGGGAAGGCCGGAAACCAAGCTGCAGGAAACCGGTTGCTATGGTTTCCTTGAGTGCAATGCCATAGAAATCACTTTCTGAAAAAAAAATTTTTTTTTTTAAGATTTCTGTTGCTTTTTTCCAGGGAGAGGTAGGGAGGGAAACACTTATTTCAGGATTTAGGATAAGCCAAGCATTGAGATAGGTTCTAAGTCCTCATTGCAAACCACTAGGCTTAGTAATATTATCTCCATTGTGCACATGAAAATCTAGAAGCACAGGGAGGCTAACACATCTGCTCACAGACACACAGCCAGAGGGTGGCCAAGCCAGTTTTGAACTCAATATTGTCATACTCCACTGCCTGTTTTCTTTCCAATACATATACTGGGGTTCAGGAGATCGTAACCCAGATTATTCTTATCATGAGGCCAGGCTCTGGAGCAGCAAGTAGGATAGAGAAGCCAGGGCCCAGGGAAGGAGCTCAATCAGAAATGAGAGAGCTGAGGAACAAAGACTCTGGTAGCTTCTGATGCATCAGCACCGGGTTCTCAGGGTGGGTAGAATGATCCCAGGATTTGGCATCAAAGGGCCTGAGGATAAGGTCCATTTCCCCTATTCTCAGTCTGAGTCTCAGTTCCTACTTCTGTAAAATGGTGTCACAGCCCTATCTGCCTCACAGAGTTGTAAGTGTCCAGTGAAATCGTGCATGTCAGATGTATGGCACAAAATAAGCAATCAGTAGATGTTAGCGTTCTGACTACTGTTACCGTTAGTAGTTGTGAAAACATGTGGATTACGAATTGTTGTGCAAGCATTGGTTAAAATAAGGGGGCCTTGGGCAACTTGGGGGAGGGACTCTGGGGCCCTGGGAATAGCCACACTGGGGGTGTACTGACCACCCAGGGTGGGCCTGACTTATTGGAGGATGAGAGGAAGCCTTCTACCATGCCTCCCTCAGTGAGAGCTGTGAGTCCCGCGAGTATTTACTGAGCATCTAGTATGTGCTGTGTCGTGTGCCAGGAGGAACACAGGAATAGGGCATGGACCCACTCTCCAGGAGTTCACAGGCTGTGAAGGAGATAGAAAAGGCGCACACACTGACTGTTCATTTATGGTGACGCCTCGTACAGGGGTCCAGAGAGGGGGCAGCACCCCCTACAGGGAGTGTGAGTACGTGTGCGTGTGCGAATGTGAGTGTACGTAATGGTGGGTACGGAAGACTTCTCCAAGAAGGGGGGCATTTAAATTAAGTCCTGCAAAATACGTAGGAGTTTATCAAGTGAGAAGTGGGAGAGAGCTGACCGGGAAGAAGGAAGAGCACTACAAGTCTATCGGGCATTTCAGCAACAAGAGATCAGTTTCTCGTGTGTATGTGCGGCTAGAGTTGGGGAAGCCCGGAGGAGTGGGGAGGGTAAGAGATGACTTGGGAAAGAGGGCCGTGGACAAGTGGTGGAGGGCCTTTCACGCAGTGCTGTAGACGTAGGAGAAGGGGGCTGCTGTGTGCTGACGTGATGGAGAGGGGTCTGTCCAGGCTCTGTGGGGGATGGGATAGAAGCCCGAGGCTAAAGGAGGAGCCGCCCTTGATCTCGGGCTCTGATTCTCTGCTAAGCAAGCATCCTGCTGAGCGCTTTCCAGGGATTCCCTACTTTAATCCTCACCTGAACTCCGCAAGGGGGTCCAAACATTCCCCCATTTTGTAGATGAGGAAAGAGGCTTGGCAAAGGTCTACACCAGATCTGAAGCTAGGCAGGCTGGCTCTTTGCCCTCTCGGACGGGGAGCACATTTCAGAGAGGCCAGGAGAGAAGTGTGGTGTGTGAAGGAGGGCAGCAGGCCGCGGGCAGGGAGGCCGAGGGTGGAAAGCCTGACGTTCCAGGCGGAGAAGTGAAGATATACCCAGGAAGCCTGACGCTCAGGAAGGCCTGCTCTTCTGTGTGACCTCGATTGCAGCAAGTCCAGCAGTCACCATATGTCTGCCGCGACATATGGGCTTTCCGGGCTTGCCCTGACTTTTCCCCGAGGAGAAAGGAAACCTGGCCTGGACAGCACCTCCGAGAACAAACTTGCAGCTCCAAAGCTGAAGGAAGGGAGCGGGGGAATCCGACCTTCAGGGCTGGTTGCTTGTAACATTCCATTGAGAAAAATGGCCGGCTGGGAGCTGCAGCCATTCCTGCTGGTCAAGGGTGGCCCTTGGGCCCAAAGCTGTCACCTGGAAGGGTTGTCTTCCCAGGAAAGAAGATGTATGCATGCTCACCCCTGAGAGCTTGTCCTCACATCCCTCTTGTGCAAAAGTCACCACAGAGTGGAAAGGGAAATAACACTGGGGGTCCAGTGATCCTTGGGCCCGTCTCAAGAGGTTTCTAGGTAGCTCAGGGAAGAAGTGGCTTCAAATGTTCCTGCTCAGAGGGAAGGGGGAAGGTGAGTCAGGACCAGCAGGAGAGAGGGCCGAGGAAGAGCTTGACACTGAGCCAGGAGCTCCTCTCACAGCCCAGGCCAGAGGCACTTGGCTCTGCGGCCCAGGCCTGATGACGACCAGAGCTGCTCTCCAAGTGCCCCTGCATTGCTGTTACTTAATTAGCTCCATGGCCATAAAAGGCTGGCTCAGCTCAGAGGAGGTACCCAGGGCCCGAGAAGCAGCAAACTGAAGTGTCATAAAAACACAGCCCCAAGAAGGGGAAAGGGAAGGGCCAGCTAGTCAATTCAAACAGTTCTGGGCATGCCGTTCCAAACAGCTGCTGCCCACCGTGGCCTGAAAGGATCCTGGGTCCCTGCCCTTGGTTCCCCCACCCCCCACTGCTCTGCCCAGGCCTAGCTCCTCATGGAAGGAAGGTAAGAGGTCCCCCAAGGGGAAAGACATGGGCCAAGGCTTTGGTCCATGGGCCGTTTATCAAAACCAAAGACAATGAACAAAAACTTTTACCCTCCATCTAAAGCCAACTCTGAGATTTCTGGAAAATTGCCTATTGTGTCATTCAAGTTCCGCTTCTCTCCCCCTAATTAAGACTCTATGTGAGAAATTTCTTACAGAATTCAGTACCAAGAAAGCTGTTCTCAGAGAAGTTGGTTTAATAAGGTGGTGAAAGATGAGGTTTAGAATCAAACTCTTCTGGGTGTGGATCTTGGCTTGGGGACCTACTTGCTGTGTGACGTTGAGGAAATCACCTTACCTCTCTGATCTTTGTTGGTTTCCTCATCTGTCAAATGAGGATAATGATAATACCTACTTCTGAGAATTATTAAAAGAATTAAAATTCTTTGTGGGAGGCATTTGGCACATTGCCCACCACATAGTAGATGTTCAATAAACAGACACACGGGAATATATTTTTAAAGCACAACATAGCCTCTCTAACTTCTCTGTCCTATAAATGGAAGTAATAATATTTATCATTAAGGGATTGCTGCATGCAAATGCCCTCCATTACAATGGTGCTCTCTATATTCTCAGTATTAGTTCCTTGTTCTTTCCCTTGCTTCTGGTTGTGCCTCAGCTGCTCAGAGATTCTGAGCTAAACTCAATGTTTCATCCAGCTCTTGGGCTATGGTTGTTCCTCACTTCTCTAGCAAGCATACCATATGCACGTCATTCATGGCAACCTGTCGAATTCCTTTTTGGGAAGGGCCAGGAGCAAATAAACATACAAACACTCACAACCTGACATTCTGTGCCACCAGAACATCTTTCTTTCCCTCTGTCTGCCTCTCTAAGACAAATCCTCCTGCGTGGAAGGTGCTGTAGCTGCTGGCAGGGAGCTACATGGTCCCTTGGTCCCTGACTCTGAGATGCGCACAGGCCTATCCTGAGTCTGGCCACTGGGGAATGTATCAGCTCTCGGCTTCTCTTAGGCTCCCTCTCCATGCGCTCCCCCTGCCACCGGGTCTGTGCCAGTAATGCTCCGTGCATCCCACCTGCCCAAAGGCTGGTCCCAAATTCTGGTCACCATTTGTGGGTACTGACCAGGGATTTGCTAACTCCCTGAAACATCTCCAAGAAGCAGGCCTTATCATCATGCCCACCTTGCAGGTAGAAAGCTAACACTTCTAGAGCCAGAATAACTTGCTCCATCAAGGTCAGGTAGTGAAGAGCCAGGAATGGAACCCGGGGCCAACCTCCGTGCCCTTGCCCTGCTCTTCCCTCTGCCTTGATCTCATTCCTCCTCCTGCCCATCTCAGTCTCAGCTCAGCTCTGTTCAGTCTCAGCTCAAAAACCTCCCCAGATGGCCTGCAATCCCACAGTCATCTCGGGGCACCCAGCACGCTGCCACCTCTTGGTGAATGTCCCTCCATCCAGTCAGCGTGTTCCCTGTGGATGGGTTGTGCTTTGTACGGCCTTGTATTTCCCACACGTAGAATCATGCCAAGCACACAGCAGCAGCGCCTCAAGGTTTGTTGACCTAAATCCAGAGCTGGCAAACTATGGCCCACGGGCCAGATCCAGCCTTTGGCCTGTTTTTGGGTATGATCCTTGAGCTAAGAATGATTTTTACACTTTTCCAGGGTTGTAAACAAGCAAAAACGAAAATATGCAACAGAGACCATAGGTGGCCCCGCAAAAGCCCCAAATATTTAGCATCTGGCCCTTTACGGAAAAAAATTGCCAAGCCCTGCTCTAAACTGTTGAAACTCCATCTTGAGGGGCAGGTGGAGCAGTGGAGCTGCTAGGATGAGTGGGTTCGGTGGGACCCCCAGGAGTTCATCTGACTGCAGGAGAAGACAGGAGGCGGAAGGAACAGGGGGCAGAGTGGATAATGCCAACATGCAGCCGGAGCAGGGGAGTCAGAGAGATTTCGCAGAGGGAGCTGAGTTCAAGGGTGAGTCCAATTTCCCAAATCGCCGTGAATAAGAGGTATTCCCAGCCAAAGGACAGGACATAAAAACAAGAGGAGATAAGAGGCACCCTAGAAAGAAGATGATACCCAAGCAATCGCACCATCAGTCATGGAGGGATGTATCTGGACTGTGTGAACACACGTGCTAGAGATGGCTCAGGGTGTGTGATGAGTGTTTAAAGCACACACTAGTTGTCGGTGAGACAAGAGCAAAGCAAACCATCCAAAACAAGGCAGACCGCAAGAACTAGACGGGAGATACCGAGCAAAGGGTACTCACTGACCACCACCCTCTTATGATAGTCTTACGTGCCTCCCAACCCACGCTCTGGCCCCCTCTGCCCATTTGGAGTTGAGGCACGAGATGCAACCTACTTGCCATCTTCAGACCAGAGGGAGTCCCCAGACTCTTGGCACGGCAAGGGCTTTGAGGGCTGGCCTAGCCAGGTAGGCTACCCTAGGGCGGAGGGGAGCTGGAAGGACGTGCAGGCCTCCTCCATGAGCTGCCCTGGCATTCTGAGGGGCCAGATGAACCAGATGGAGGCTGGGAAGTGCTTAGGCCAGGCTGTCGGGGAAGACAGGGTGTCATTATTTATCCACACAAAGTGCTCCGCGGTGGTTATTTCTTGATTAATAATTTCCTGTGCCCACGGCTGTGGCATCACCTCATTGGCTGCCCCTGGCCCCTCCGTGGCCCAGCCGCAGCTTCAAAGGCTGGGCCTCTCTTTGGGTGTGGAGGGATCGGGCAATTAGCACCCGCCTCCTCCCTCCTCTGCTCGGTGAGTCAGAGACGTGCTTGGTCAGCAGCCCCGTTCTGCTGGCCTGGCCCCTGAGGACTCCGTACATCCTCAGCGGGGGCTATGGGCAGCCTGGGGTGAGGAGCCATAGCGCCGTGGCAGCTGTGTCCTTGGAAAGCCATGGAAGAGCACACACTGTCCCCTCTGCAGAGCTCCCCGAGCGATGCAAAGGCAGGCTCCTCATTCCACGGGCACCTACTGAGCCCACACTGTATAGAGTCCCAGCAGAGACACCAGGGACACCAGGCAGTGAGGAGCAGGGGCCTGTGCCCTTCCTCCTGGAGCTCACTGGGAATCCAGCAAGGCCGAAACTTGCCCAGAGAGTTCAGGGTTAGGCAAGGAGGCAGCACACTCAGACTCTGGGGATCGAGGCTTGCTGGGGGAGGTGAGGCTGAAGCAGGGACATAACACAGCAAGGGGAGTTCCTGGAGGTGAGTATGGGGGTGGGAGCGTATGGTACTCCAGGCAGAGGGAGCGTGTGTGCAAGCAGAGGTCCGACGGACATGTGTGCCCATCTGAGGGACTGAGCGGAAGAAAGACTGGGTCACAGAGTGCAAGGTAGGCACAATGAGGAGGAGCTGGAGTCCTTAAACTATGTGGGTAGGAACTGAATCACATGGGACCGTGTGGCAAGCTGAAAGTATTAGGACTTTTTCCTGAGTTTATTGGTGGTCATAGGCAGGGAAGTGGTGTGATTAGATTAGCATTTTGGAGAAACTTAAAACCTGGATGCCAAGAAGGATTCCACGTCTGACCTACCGGTCATCGCCCAGCACAAGGGAGGAAAGAGTCCCACCCACTGTGGGCCATTATCCAAGTCCACTTGTGGGTACCTGGCCTTAACAGGATCTTGAATGACCTGGAATTTGCTAAAAGAAAAGGGAACAGGAAAGGGTAGGACCCTCTAACCAAGCACCAACCTCTCAGCCAGGTTCACAGACTAAAGGGAACAAGAGAACAGATCAATGAAATCAGGAGCTGCTTGCTTGAAAAGATAAATAAAATTGACAATCTTTAGCCAGACTCATTAAGAAAAAATAGAGAGTACTCAAATAAATAAAAGCAGAAATAAAGGAGGAGAAATAACAACCAACATCACAAAAATATAAAGGATTATAAGAGAATATTACGAAAAATGATATGTCAACAAATGGAATGACCTAGAAGAAATGGATAACTTCCTAGAAATATATACCTTTCAAAACTGAATCAAGAAGAAACAGACCAATCTGAACAGTAATTATATTGAATCAGTAATCAAAAAACTCCCAAAAAATGGAGTCCAGGACCACTTGGCTTCACAAGTGAATTCTACCAAACATTTAAAGAAGAGTTAAGACCTAATCTTCTCAAACTATTCCAAAAAATAGATGAGGATGGAAAGCTTCCAAATTCATTCTACAAGACCAGCATTACTCTGATACCAAAACCAGATAAAGACACTACAAAAATAAAACAAACAAACAAAACTATAGGCTAATACCTCTGATGAACACAGATGCAAAAATCCTCAACAAAGTATTAGCAAACCAAATCCAACAGTATGTTTAAAAAAATTATTCACCACGATCAAGTGGGATTTATTCTAAGGATGCAAGAGTTTTTCAGTATTCACAAATCAATCAATATGATATATATCATGTTAACAAGAGAAAGGAAAAAACCGTATGATTATCTTCATAGATGCAAAAAAAGCATTTGACAAAGTACAACATCCATTCATGATAAAATTCTCAACAAAGTAGGTTTAGAGGGAAAATACCTCAACATAATAAAAGCCATATATGAAAAACCAAGAGCCAAAATCATACCCAATGGTGAAAAATTGAGAGAATCTCCCCTAAGATCAGGTAAAAGACAAGGATGTTTGCTCTCACCACTTTTATTCAACATAATACTAGAAGTCCTAGCTACAGCAATCAGACAAGAAAAAGAATGAAAGTGAACCACTTTCTTATACCACATAAAAAAATAAACTCAAAATGGTTAAGACATAAAACTTCTAGGAGAACACACAGGCAGTAATTTCTTTGACATTGTAGAAAAATTTTTCTAGATATGTCTTCTCAGGTAAGGGAAATAAAAACAAACTGTTGGGACTACATCAAAATAAATGCAAAATTTTGCACAGTGAAGAAAACCATTAACAAAACAAAAAAGACAACCTACTGAATGAGAGAAGATATTTGCCAATCATATAGCTGATAAGGGGCCAATATTAAAAATATATAAAAATTTATACAACTCAATACCAAAACAATGAATAATCCAATTAAAAATGGGCAGGGGGAAAAAAAGAGTGGTATGCAACCATAAAAAATAATCTACAATTATAAGGGGCTCCTGCCTAGTTCAGCTGGTAGAGCATGCAACTCTCAATCTTGGGGTTGTGAGCTCAAGCGCCATGTTGGGCATAGAGCCTACTTAAAAAAAATGGGCAGACGACCCAAACAGACATTTTTCCAAAGAAGATCTACATACACATGGCCAACAGACACATGAAAAGATGCTCAATGACACTCATCCTAGGGAAAAGCCAATCAAAACCACAATGAGATATCATCTTACACCTATCAGAAAGGCTAAAGTCAAAAACACAAGAAATAACAAGTGTTGGCGAGGATGTAGAGAAAAGGGAGCCCTCATGCCCATTGGTGGGAATGCAAACTGGTACAACCACTGCGGAAAACAGTATGGAGCTTCCTCAAAAATTAAGACTAGAATTACCATGCATCCCAGGGATTCCTCTCCTGGGTATTTACCCAAAGAAAACAAAAACACTAATTTGAAAAGATATACACACCCCTATGTTTACAGCAGCATTGTTTACAATAGCCAAGATATGGAAGCAGCCCAAGTGTCCATCCATAGATGAATGGATAAAGATGTGAAGTGTATGTATTCCATGTAATGGGATATTACTTGGCCATAAAATGAATGAGATGTTGCCATTTGCAACAACATGGAGGGACCTAGAGGGTATAATGTTAAGTGAAATAAGAAAAAAAAAAAAAAAAAGGAGGAGGTGTTGAATGACCTACAGTTTGCTAAGAGAAAAGGGAATAGGATAGGGTAGGGCCCTCTAGCCAAACTCAAAGCCCTCAGCCAGGTGCCTCTCGCTCAAAGCCCCTGCTCACAAGCACTGAACTACATCACAGGCAGGATATCAGTGAAGGAAGAGGAGGAAGGCTATGAGCTGCACAGTGCCCAATGCCTGGCACTTAGTAGGTGCCCTATATAGGGAGCCCTTCTATAGAACGTACTGTGCACCATGCCTTGTGCTTTACATGGACTAACTCATTCTATCATCCCAAGACTCTATGAGAGAGGCACTCTGGTTATCCACATTTTACAGATGTTAACATTGAGGCCCAGAGAAGATAAGCAATCTGTCCAAGGCTACACAATACACCCCTTACTATATAAGCAAGTAAGTAGTGGAGCCATTTTAAATAAATGAGGGAAGGAAGGAAGAAAGGGACAAGAAAGGTCACTGGGGGCTGAGGAATTGGAAAGCGAGGTGAAGAACCAAGATGATTTCACAGTGCATGTGGGCTCTGACATGTCTGGATCCTGTGGGACGTGGGCAGTGGAGCCCACCTTGCAGATGGCTTATGCAATTCAATGGCCTTTCCTACAGAATGGCCCAGCACAGCTTCTGCCACCAAGGAGTAGCTCGATACGTCTCAGCCGTTGGCTGCGCCTCTCTTTGCACGTATCTGTGGAGCCATCCGCCTCTCCAGTTGCTCTGTGGGCTGCTCAGCTGTGCATCTCTCCATTCGCCTGCCCGTCCACCTGCTCGTCCTTCATTTCACTGGTGCCCCAAGAGGATGCACCATGGATAAAAACCCAAGGTTTCCTAGTTGTCTCCCAGGGGCCTGCAGTGTAGAGGGAGTCACTTCTCCATTACACGTGTTCTGCCTCCCCAGAAGCCTACTGGATACCCCAGGGGAGGGAGCCAGGGAGCCGGCAGCCTCACCTCTCATTCTGCGAGCAGCTGAATTGACAAGAAAGAGCCTGAGTTCCGGGCAGCCGCAGCTTGGGCACCCGGGCACAGTGGCTCAGTGTCCCCCTCTTCAGCTCAGCCTCGAAACAGGGCTACGGGAAAGGCCTAGATGAGGAGGGATGGAAAGAGGGGAATCTCTCCCTGGCCTGAAGTGGTGTGAGAACGCCACGGAGCTGCAGACCCATGTCAGATCACTGGGCTATCGAACCCAAGGGTACTTTCTGAGGCAACGGATGGAAAGAGCATTTCACATGGCAAGTGCAGGCCTTATTCCCATGGGGTAAAAAAGTTCTCTTTTGTATATTCTCAACCGTTTCCCTTCCTGCTCTGCCTGCTCTGATGACCCCTGCCTCTGTCCTCTCTCCTCCTGGGAGGTGTCCTCTCAGATGCGGGAAGACAGAGAGAGGGGAGATGTTCAGGGGGCCTGGGGGCCCTGCTGGGAGAACTGGGCAGGCTCTGGCTACGACGGGCTCCAAGGGCACCGAGAGGGATCAAGGCAGTGGATGAGAGTGCTGAAAAACGAGCCGACAGACACCTTGAGACCCACGGCTGTGGGTTTTAAGTCTCTTTCACTGTGTTTGGGAGATACAAATAAAGGACTCGAGTAATGCTGAAGTTCCTTTTGGCTTCTGAAATGTTCTTTTCACCGTGACATTGCTCCAGGCCTAAAACCCGTGGGTCACTGTTTTACAAACTGTGTTCTTTTCACTAATCTCACAGCAAAGAAATCGAAAAAACACACATTGACACTTGCCCAGTGAAGTCTCCCATTCCTGAGACCAGGCATTGACCTGCCTCATTCGATTTCATCAATTCAAGCAATAAGCTCTTATCGAGCACCCAAGTTCTTCTCCCAGTACCCCAGCCCCCCAGGTCCCCCAGCCCCAGTCCCGGGCCCTACAACTCACCAACTGAGCTGCCTCCTCATTTTTACTCTTTTACCAGCTCCGGGTGCCCTCAAGGCACACCCACAGGTGTCCCGACTGGGGTCCTCAGGCTTGAAGGCATTGTCAACCTTCCATCTGTGCCCTAGTCAGATGCCACATCGTCGTCATTTGTTCACATGTCTGTCTTCCCTGGGTGACTTTGAGCATCTTAAGGTCAAGTGCCATGTGGTCCTGAGCCGTATATCCCCGGAGCCCAGCACAGCTTCTGGCACAGAGCAGGTTTCAGGGAAGAACAATAGAATTTCAGAATATCTGTTTGGTCCCATTCTATTAGCCCACCAAACAGAATAGGCACGTCCTAGGTACATACATGGCCCTGGCTCTGAGTCCCGGCCAGAGAACATGACGGACACAGTCACTCTGCCCAGGAGCTAACCGCTTCCTGGGGGGCTGACTGGCTTCTTCTAGTCTGGGGATGAGGGCATTGGGGGTGGGGTTGGAGGAAGATGGGGAAAGGGCTTCTGGACAAGTGACATTTGAATCAAGTAGAACTTGCTAGAATCAGCAGTTTTCAACACTAGTTGCATGTTAAAACAAACAAACAAACAAACAAACCCTAAAGACCCACATAGAAATACTGGTGACAGGGCCTCATCCCCAGAAATTCTGATTCAGTTGGTTGAGGGTGAGGTCTATATATCATCTTTTTTTTCAAATTAATTAATCCATTTAACCTCCAAATGATTCTAATGTGAGAGGCCGGGTTGGAGCCTCATTAAGTGGCATGAAGGTGGAGATGGAGGTAGCTGGGTGCGGTGAGCAAGAAGAACCTTCCAGGTCAGCGTATGGGAAGGTCCTGAGCAGCAAAAGAGCTCGGCGTAGTCCAGGAACGCAAAACAGCACAGTAAGGGGGCGGTGAAGACCGGGAGAGAGGCAACGCCTCAAACCACTGGCCGCATCAGGACACCCCAAGTTCTGCAAGCTGCCTGGGAGGCTAGCGGGTACAGGGGAAAAGCTAACTTTCCAGGCTGCAGCCTCCCAGGTGCAGGGCGGTCACCCCAGATCTCCCTTGATGCTAGCCAGACTCCGTGGTGGCTATTTTCTGCTGCACACAGGCTGCTGGTGGAGGCACAGTTGAGGCATCAGCTGGGACCAGTGGTTTCGGCGAAGGCTTAAGGTGGCCTTTCCACAACATCCCAGATACTGCTGGAAGGCAACCTGGCTTCCATTGTATGTGCTGGGCCCCAACCTGGGCCACCTGGATCAGAAACCTCGCTGGTGAGGCCAGTGCAAAACAAACACAAAATAGTGGAAGCTGGCTGATGGAGTGGGGAAAGCATGTGCTTTTAGAATCAGAGAGAATCGAGGCTCAAATTCCAGCCCTGAGACTTTGCCATTTGAAGTTACATGGGTATTTAACGTCTCAGAAAGAAGACCCAGTTTTATTTAGTTTGCAAAAGGAGATTGCCAGTACCTCCCTTGTAGGTAGGTGGGGGTTTGAGCATAACAACGTGGGGGTTCCAATTCCTTAGATGGCAGCTTGTCATAGGACTGATGATGATGGAGATGATGGCATTTCATTTTTTGAGATTATGCTGTGATTATTCATAATTGTGGAATGAAGTAATCTTCAGTTATGCTTGTAATTGATCATAAATACCATATTCACATTTTACACTCCGGTTGATTAAAAAAGCTCTTTATAAAAAAGGGATAAGAACACTCTGCCAAAATGTTTCGTTATTAAATTGATTCTGTCATGCTTTTTTTCTCTTCCCGGAGAAGATGATAAATACTTTCGATGGTGAGAAGTCTGAGATATATTTATCCTCAAATCTATATCTTAATGAATCAGAAATCAAGAGATAATAACAGTAAGGGCAATGGAGAGTCTGTAATCTCTGAAGGCTTTTACGTATATTGATTTCGTATATGATTCCAGGTAAATATTGATACCTCCATCTTACAAAAGGGCCAGCTCCTTGCCTGTTTCTGGGCTAGGCTTCTAGAATGGAGCAACCGTGGGGATGAGGAGAGGCTCGTGAGCTGTGAGCCGGGGTATCAGGCAGCTGCCCCCTAGATCATGCCCCATCGGCTTCATCCATCCGTCGGCCCGTCTCCTCCCCATCCAGCCTTAGAAACAGCATCAGCTCCAGAGGCCCAAAGCAACTGCCAGGTAATGAGCTGGGGAGGCAAGAGGACCCCTGCTGGTCGTCTGCAGCCCAGCGAGCTCTAGGAGCCACAGGGCAGGAGCTGCTGTCCCTGGAGTAGATGCCTCTTGTCTTCTTGGGTTTGAGTGGTCGCTATTGTTCTCTTAACTTGGTGCTGGTCTCCACAGTGGCTTTTTCTTGGCTCAGGTCCTTTAGCTCAGCCTCTCAGGCCCGGGGCTACCTCTCCCCCAGGAGCTCCCACAGGACATACAGGTGATAAGCTCCTTGGCTTTCAGGATTCACAGAGCATTCACAGAACTAGAATTCACATTCTGAATTCTAGTTCTGCTACTCACCAGCTGAGGGCCTGGAGCAAGTGAGTTACTTTCTCTGAATTCCAGGTTTTTCTTCTGTGAGGGGGAGATACTCTATCCCTCATTCAACTGTTCTGAAGTTCGAATGTGAGAACGGATATAAATATGTCTTCATATTACAAGCACATAGTTGGTGCTCAATACATGTTCATCCATTCCCCCTCCTTCTTTGGGCAGGCGGAGGGCAACATTCTCTTCCACGGCAAGAGCTTCCTGGCACCTTGAAGCCCTCGGGATGTAGCTACAGGTTCAAACACAAGCCAACTGAAGCTCAAGAATCTGGCTCTCAGTTTCTACAGAGATCCAGAGTTCTATAACCCACCCCGTTTTCAGAGCTGGCTAGAAGCTCTAAGGATGGCAGACTCAGTCTCCTCTGGGAGACTCACTTCTCTGGTCAACCCTGTCACCATCACACTGACTTGGGGGAGGAGGTGCGTCTCTAAATGGCTCTCCATTAAGCTTGAACTCATGACCCCTCCATGAATGTCTCGCAGATCAGTCATGACCAACACGAAACAAGACCATTGCAGAACAATAGGGACACACAGGCAGTGCTAAGAAACTGGCAAATCTGGTTTGTCTTCAGTTGGAGTCCCCAGTAGCTGCCTCCATGCCCAGCTGTCAGACCCACATCCACGTGACAGGGAGTCAACTTTCTTTCCTCACTCAAAAGAGCCTTCAACCAAAACAGACTAGGCTGAAGAGAGAGGCCAGAGAAAGGCGTTGAGGGCCAGTAGAAGGCCCACCTTTCAAGTCTCCTTCAATGACTGCGGTTGGTTTTGCCTTTCCCTTCGAAGAGCGGTCTGGTCTCATTTCTATATAGTCATGGCTTCACCCAATGGGAGGGATGGAAGAAGGTTACATTTCATGCAACTGGCCAGATCAGTTGGTAGTGGTTTCCCAGTGGTGGGAAGCTGCGGGCACTGAAGGTGTGCTGGGCTCCGCAGAAAGGAGTGCTGTCATTAATTAGTGATGTCTGCCGTGGGTATGAGACAGGGAGTGGCAGCCGCATGCCACACACTTGTCATCCCTGCCTTGTAGCAGAAAACGTGCATATTATAAGATGAGTCCACACCCCTAACTCAAAGGTGCGTGGATGTGATTATACATGAGGCCCTCTGGTCTGTCAAGAACTCTGATGGCATCTAAGCTAGAAGAGGAGGTTGGGATCAAAGGGCTGGGGAGGCTAGAATTGTTCTGAATAACAGAAGGAGAAAATATTGGAGGTTCCACACTCATCCGGAAGGAAGGAGATGAGCACAAGTATTGAGAATGGGAAGAAAAGAGAATCTGTTACGAGACTGGCATAGGCCTTGGGTGGGCGTGGGGGGGCTGTATGGCGAAGCAGACAATGAAAGATCCAAGCCAGTCAGGGTGGGAGGCCAGGGATCATGGGAGCAGTTGGGGACACGGCCTCGGAGCCTGAGTTCAACTCCTCAGCTCTGCTACTTCCCAGCTGTGTAACCTTGAACAAGTTTCTAATGCCCTCAAAGCCTCAGTTTTATTTGTAGATGAGACAAAACAGTAGTGTCTAATTTGTAGGATCACGGGGACAATCAAATCAGATCATGTATATACAGTGCTCAGCACAATGCCTACCATATAATAAGCATCCCGTAAACATCAGCTTTTGTTATTTTTCTTTATCACACACACGGTACCAAACATCCAGTATGAGATTCATGCATTTCTGAAATACACATCCCCTCTTTGTCTCACCAGCACATTTTTAACATGCTCTACACACAAACACATAGCTTTGCGTGAAAGGGATGGGGTTTCCAACTGGGGAAATGTGATGCAGAATCAACATGGGCACATAGGAAAATGACCATCCAAGTAAGGAGGCAACCGTGTGGGACCTGAGCAGACTGTGCCAATGGCTCTCTTACGAGGCTCCCAGCCAGGAACTGATGGAAATTGGGAAGAGCTTTGGATTTCCACAGGGCATAGACCACAGGGCCTGGGAATCAGGAGGGCCCTGGCTGGCATCGGGTCACTCGTACACGAAATCAGGCAGTAGCACCACAAGATGCGGGCACACCAGGCCAGGGAAGGTACAACACGCACAGTGCACCTGCCCATGGACCAGGGATCTGAGTGTCTCGGACAAGGCTGAGACAGGGAGGTGCCACGCAAGAACCTCTCTACAAGCCCGTGGCACAGCTTCAGCACCAGAAAACAGCTGCGTGTCCACACCAGGTGTAATGTCTCCACTTCTTTGCACATAAGGACACTAAGACATAGCACGTTTAAGGAACTTGTTTCAAGTCACACAGCTAGTAAGGGGACAAAGCCAGGATCACAACCCAGACCCATTTGGCCTTCAAACTCCTATTCTTACCATCGTACCTTAGTTTCTAAAGCCCTTGGACAAGTTGAAAACACCATACGAACAAAAGATACTCATGTCTCTTATTTTATGTGCTGTTTTGACTTTGAATCCCGTCATCAAACCTAGCAGCGAGAGTTACACTGCAATAGCAGCCAGAAAGTAGAAGTAACTCACGTGTCTATCAGCGGATGAATGGATAAACAAAATGTGGTATATCTATACCGCCTTAAAAAGGAAGGGAATTCTGACACACGCTACAACATGGACGAAACTTGAAGGCATTGTGCTAAGTGAAATAGGCCGGATTCGAAAGAACAAATACTGTAGGATTCCACTTATATGAGGTATCTCGAGTAGTCCAATTAACAGAGACAGAAAGTAGAAGGGTGATCGCCAGGGGCTAGGACTGGGGGGTGGGGGGCAGAAAGATTATAGTTTAATGGGTCCAGAGTGTCAGTTTGGGAGGATGACCAAGTTCTGAAGATGGATGGTGGTGAGGGTTGCCCAGCAATGTCGACGAACTTAGCACCACTGAACTGTACACTTAAAAATGGTTAAAACGGTAAGTTTCAGATTACGTATATTTTACAATTTAAAAAAAGGCTGATATTGTGCAAAAGCTCCATTTTCCCTCAGGTTTCAGAGATTTGCACAGGAATGGCAATGATTAGGACTACTACCACGATCAGAAGGCCATTCTCCATCCCCGGCTGGGGCTACGACCCTTCATGCTCCTATTCATGCTTGTATCAGAATTGTGTAGCAGACATATACTCAATATTGTAGTTTTTTGTTTGTTTTTTTAGAGAGACACAGAGAGAGAGAAGTGGCGGGAGGGAGATGCAGAGGGAGAGAGAGAATCCCAAGCAGGTTCCATATGCAGCGTGGAGCCCAACGCGATCCTCGGTTTCACAACCCTGAGATCATGACCTGAACTTAAATTAAGAGTTGGACGCTTAACCAAATGCACCACCCAGGCACCCTTCAATACTGCAGATTTATATTTAGAAAGCAAACAGAGTTACCTATTATGCGTGTAACACACCCTGCCCAAACCTCCCAGGCTGCTGGGACAGGGCGCCAGAGGGTTGAGAAACCTTGAGTCCAGATATCTGAAGCTGGAGGTGTTTGAAAATCTCTGACTTCTGTTGGGATCTGCTGTCCCCTCCCCATGCGCTTGCCTTTCTTTCCACCCCAGTGCCCTGCAGACCTCCAATTACTCCTGACATAGACTATATAACTGTCTCCCACTGCCCACTTGCTTTCTTCCCGACCCACCTCTTGTTGCTGCCTGGATGTCAAGTTTAGGAGCCTGTGAATCATAATGTCCAGGCCAGGAAGCGGTGAATGATGGTGGTGACTCACCCCAAGCCACACCAGAAAAGGGAGCAGACGGCACAGGTGATGAGGTTGCAGACAGAGGCCCCACCTGCTGGGGTGGTCCACCCTGCTGGGGCAGCCCCTGGGACGCGGTGACCCGGCCAGGTCAGCATAAAGCAAGCCTGTTTCCTCCTGTCCAGCAGGGGCGTGTGTCTGGCCTTTGCTGGGATGCCTAACCTGATATTTTCTGGGGCACTGGACCTGTGTTTATTTTGAACAGCTGCGCCTGCCAAACTCATGCAGGGGAAGGGAACACAAATAGGGAAAGAGGGATGCCTGCGGTATTCTCTCCAGAACATTTTCTCTCCAAACAAGAGTTGTTTGCCTTGAAAGACTCAATCTCTTAACGGCAGACAGAGAAATTATCAATAGACCAGTAACAATGACAATAAGTCCTTTTTTTCGTGTAGTGCCCACTATATTCAGGTATTATACTAAGCACTTAATACAAAATAACTCACTTGACACTTCACGACAACCCTGTGAGTTAAGATCTCTATCATACTGATGGGGAAACGGAGGCCCCTAGGGGTTGAGTCACTTGCCGGGGCTACAGGGTGGTCTCTGTTTGAACTCAAGGAGTCTGGTTGAGGCCTCTTGTCTTCAATGTCTCAAGGAAACTGGGCTCTAGACTAAGGATACATCCTTAATGCTACCTTCTCTCTTGCCTTAAAGGCCATATGAGTCCATCAGCTTCTTCTAGTGACTCTACCTCCTAAAATAGATCTCAAATGTGTCTCCATAGAGTCTAGGCCACCATCATTTCTTGCCTGAATTTCTGCAATTTCGTCTAAAGAGATCTCCCTGCTTCTGCTCTGACCACCCTTCTGCCAGTCCACTTTCCATACCCATGCCAAAGTCATCTTTCCTCATCAGAAATGGAAGCATGTTACCTTCCCCGACCCTGCTAATGCCCACTTAAAACCTTTCTCCAATAGCTTCCCACTGCACTGCACCCCTTCCTGGAGCCCACAGGACCCCCATATAGTCATATCTGGTGCTCCTTTTCTCCCTTGCCCACCACTCACTGCACTGAACTGACCTCCAACGTCTGCCAAGCTTCTTCCCAGCCTCTGAAATTCACACACGGTCTTCCATCTCCCGGGTCTTGCTGGCTCCTTTTCTTCATCCCGAAACTCTCTGGTTTAAAGGTCAGCCCTTTATAGTCACCTTCCTTACCTCCTTATACAACTAGATTCACCTGTTCCCTTCATAATGTCACAACTTGAAAATGTACACTTGTATTTATTTATGTTTTTGTTATCCATCTTACGCCCTGGACTCCAAGGTTCACGAGATCAGAGACGTGTTTATTAAAGCCACTGCTATCTTTCCAGGGCCTCATCTTATGACAGTAGAGCATACTTGAGCTGCTAAGTATGTGTTTGTAGAATGTTTTTACTGATTTCTGTCTCCCCCAAAGGCCAATGGAGAGATATATACCTGGTTTTCTGACTCCCCAGCACTCCTCTGGCCCCAACTGAGAGCACTTGACTGAAAATGTCAGCTCGAGTCTCATCAGTGGTATTCTGGTACATCAGCTCTCTGAGAAAAAATAATCCCTGATTTGTAGCACTTGCTGATTTCCATGGTGTGATCACTCCCACGCTAGCTGATTTCAAGCAACCAGCGTGATGTCAGTGAATGCAGAGTTGGAAAGAATGTGTGCAATTAGCTCTTCTGAGCCAACAAGAGCCTGCTTCTGCACAGCGCTGGGCTCATCGGTTTTAGAGCCTGTCTGAGTCTCAGTAAGGGATTCAAGGATTTTGATTTCCATACTCAAAGGGCTCGGCCTGAAGCCTCCTCTTCGCAGCTCCACCTTTGGCCAAGTGACATGGATCTGGTCCCATGGCTGGTGGTTCAAAGTTTGGACTTCCGGTGTCTGTAATCCACCTCCCCTGCCTCCCAGCTATGTGGCCTCGAACAAATCACACAGCTTCCTAAGACTCACTTTCCTCATATGTAAAGTGGAGATAATAATGGTACCTATGCCGTTGTCACGACGATTAAGTGAGTTTCTATGCATAAAGTGCTCACTATAGAGTAGTGGTTCAAAGTCTAAACTCTGGAGCCAGACAGCCTAGGTTCAGATCAATCCTGGTTCTGCCATTTATTAGCTGTGTGACCTTGGGCAAGTTACTTAAACTCTCTGTGCTTCAGTTTCTTAAGTTGTAAAATGGAATAATAATAGTACCTGCCTCATACCCTTGTGAAAATTAAGTGAGTTCATAAGTGTATAATGTCTAGCAGAGGAAAAGCTATTCTCGTTTGGGAATAAATGTCAGTAGCACATATAAGAGTCTTTAGCACAGTACCTGGCACACAGGGAGTGCCTGATAAATAGTAGTAGCTTTCATTATTAATCATAATTAATAATACCTAATGTTGGGCTGTGTTTCCAGCCCAGGTCCCCCAGCTGTGCCCCAGATCTAATATGGGTCTCTGTCACCCAGTGCTTCTGTCCTTGATCTAAATGATGTATCCAGGCTTCACCCCAGGCTCCTCTTTCTGGGGAGGTCTCATTGATTGGACCTGTTGTTTGTCCAATCCTCCCGGGACACCCTGCTCTTCCTCCCTGTCTCACCTCCTGCCTGCATAGGGCCCTGGAGCTCCGGGCCAGCAGATGAGCCTTGCCTGGGTGGTGAAGGAGAGAAACACAGTCTTTCACACAAGGTCCTCCCCATCTGGTCTAACCTGTCTGCTGTCACTAACTCAGGTGTTCCTGGCCCTCTCAGGATACAGGGTTGGAGTGCTTTCAGAGAGCCTAAGGAAGTGGGCGGCACAGGATGGTGGAAAATGGGCAACAATTCAGCCATAGGCACATTTCTCTAATATACAGAATCCACTTGAAGATCAGCCCTGGATGAGGCACCATCAAAAGAATAAAGACATTGAAAGTTGACTTACCTACCTATCCTCTCTGAACCACACACTTTTTTGGTATTTTTGGATATATTAGATGTGTAAAACAAGGGCTTCCTGCTCAGTTGTATTGAGAAGTATAAACAAACAAATTAAAAACATACTTATGCACCTGCTATAAGTTATATGATCAAAAAGGAGTAGCCATGATGGTAGCCTTCCTAATCTACTCTAGACTCTGCTGCTTTTTCCAACTATATATTGGAAGGCCAGGTTGAGCCTGTGGTCTTACTCTATTCCACTCATACTTGTTAGAATTTCCCAGGGATTTTTTTTTTTTAAGATTTTATTTATTTATTTATTTGACAGAGAGGAGAGAGATCATGAGTAGGAAGAGAGGCAGGCAGAGAGAGAGGGGGAAGCAGGCTCCCTGCTGAACAGAGAGCCTGATGCGGGGCTCGATCCCAGGACCCTGAGATCATGACCTGAGCCGAAGGCAGAGGCTTTAACCCACTGAGCCACTCAGGCGCCACTCCCAGGGATTTTTATAGTGAGATTCCTATCCCCAGCCGTGACCTCTCCCCTCAACTCTGACTCTGTATAGCCAATAGCACCCCTTGAATGTCTAGAGGGCGTCTCAAATGCATCACAGCCAAGACACAACTCAGGTGTCCCCTCCGTGCCACGGGCCTTCCCTCCCAGCATTCTCCACCTTGAGTCAATGCTGCCACCATTCACCCAGCTAGCTGTTCAGGTGGAAATAGGCTTCTGACCTGGGAGGGGAGAGCCTTTGATTCTTCTGTCTGCCAGACACCCCACATCCAAATTATTAGCAAACACCATCATCTCTACCTTTAAAATACATCCTGAATCTGATCACGTCTGAGCTTCTCCCTGTCCGCACCTGAGTCCGGGGACCATCAGCTCTCTCTAGAGAGGTTCTTCTCACAGGAATCACCTGAGGACGCAGATTCTGAGTCAGGGGGTCTGGGCGAGGCCTGAGGGCCTGCATTCCTGGCACACTCCCAGGTGACGTGGGTGCTGCCGGGTACCTGAGCCACATTGAGAAGCACTGACCCCCTCTGACCAGTCCTTCTACTCCGGCCCACTTCCTCCTCAGCAGCCAGGGGCATGAATTGGATAAAATCGACCCCCCTGCCCTCTCCTGACCCCCCACCACCAATGTCTTTCCTTCCAACTTGGAGGGAGACCCCAACCCACCAATCTCAGCACAGTCTGGCTCCAGGCCCCCTCTCCCACCTCCCGTCAGCCATGTGTCCCTTGCTCACAGCTCCTCACCACAGGGACCTTCTGCTGTTCCTCAAGCACACCAAGTTGCCTCCCGTCTCAGGCGCGTGGCATTTTCTGGTCCCTCGGCCAGACCACTGCTGAGCTGGAGGCCAGTATAGCACAAAGCTCCATGAAAGCAAGTGAGGTGGACTCTTTCCTGAGATGGGGGATGGGCCTCCGCCCCCAAGAACTGGCCCTTTCTCCCTGCGAATGCGGAATGGCCTGCCCCTCTGTGCTCTGCATTTTGTCACTTGTTTGCTCTTTGCAGCAAGGCCACTGACCTGCCGAGCCCCTACTCAGAAAAAAATCTGACAATCTTCCTCTCTAACCAGCGGCCCAGAGGAGAGCAAAGCTGCCATCTGATCTTTGCCGTCACCCTTAAAGTTCTGTCCTGTCGGGTCATCCAGGCAAGAGGCAAGAAAGTAAAGTGGCTCTGCCCCAGGGGGTCTGGGACCAGTCTGCTCTGCCAGCTAGGATTGCGTTATCATAGGCAAGTTACATTCCTCGTCTGTAAAATGGGCATAACAGCGGTTTCCCCCTCACACGATTATAAATGTGTTCACACGCCTCGTGAGGTTGAATGGTGCCCGGCACGTAGTAAGCGCCCGGTAAGTGTCAGCTAGTATTGTCATGCCTCATTATCTCCGATGTCTTCCAATAATGCGGCAACCAGGGAGGCAGAGTCGGATGGGAAAAGCATGAGGTTTTGATGCCAGGCATGTCTAGGTTTGAATCCTGGCTCTGCCTGTCTGCACGGCTTTGTGGGCAAATGGCTGCACCTCGGTTTTGTCATCTGTAAAATGAGGAGGCCTGACAGCCATGTCCTGGGTGCGTGGGGAGTATTCACGAGTGCACAGATCTCAAATGTCTGGAACTTAGTAGGGGCCTAATAAATGTTAATGTTCTCCCTCTTGTCCTCCTTTACCTCCCTTTGGAGCTCGCCTCTGCATTCACAGTACTTTTTCCCCCCTGTTACTGTCACACTGAATAAATGAATACATTAAGTTAGCGCGAGCAGATACTTAAAGAATCCAGGCTGGTACATTTCCCAGGTCTCGCCGCCATCCATCATGAAACATTAACAAGAGCACTTAAGGAAACACAGCACATCAGAGACGGAGTGGAGCTCCTCCATGGCTCTGTCGTTTTTGTGCCAAGTGTCACATGTTATTAAGGCTGAGGGCAGGAGAGGCTGCGGCGAGGGGAGAGCCCGAAGCCGAGCATGGAAGTAAGCACCATGACCGCGAAGCTGCCTTGTTCGGTGAGCTCAGGTGCAATGCCTGGCAGCCTTCTGCCTTCTCCAGAGCTCTGCAAATAAAAACCCGTGCTTTGTAGTCTCAAAAAAGGTGGGAATGGCATAAATCTCATCCGCAGGAAGCTAGTTAAAGAAATTATAGTCCAGGCAAAGAATGAAATACTTTGCCTCCATTAGAAGGAAAGGAGTGAATTTGTATGTGCTGTCGTGGCAAGTGGCCAAGTGAAAAAGCAAGGTGGGGAACGCTCTGGATGGGATGGTTCCATTTATGCTAACAAAGCTCTATAGTTGGATATGGACATAGACGCGTGTAAATGCATGAGCCGCGCACCAAACTGTTCACAGTGGTTATCTCCCGGCGGGAGAAGGGCATTCAGGGCAAGCACGGAGGCTGAAATCATGCTTTTGCTTTTATACCACATATACTTCTGCGCTGTTGGTTGTTGTACACATGTAGTCCTTGAGAAGTCAAGGGAGAAAGAGAAAAAAGAAAGGAGAGGAAAATCAATACTTCTCTGTCTACAAATCCAAGTGTATCCAGTTGAGATGTTCAGCGTTTGCAGAAACCCTCGGTCCCTCACTCATATCGTGGCTGATTCAGAGAAATGTCCAGACACACAGCCCTCACTGCCAATCCCTGGCCTGTTTCTTCGGCTCCTCTTGCAGAGGGGCTGGGATGGGGGCTCCCTTGACCCAGGGCTCTAGCAGAAACCCCTCCTGTGACTCAACTGTACCTGCGCGCGCCAGAGCGGCCCCCAGGAGGAAGCTGGTCCCAGGGGTGCTGGTACCAAGCCAAGGTGCCTCCAAGCACTCCCTCCCAGAGCCCCCAGCCCTGGATGATGGCCTCCGTAAGCGGGAATCATAGGGACACAAACTGCATTTTTCCTGGTACAATTCATTTCATTGGTTAATATCCTAGATTCACCTTTGTCAGGTCCCTCTTTGCTCCAGGAGGTTCTGTGGTCCACCATTACAACCCAGTACAAGAAATACAAAACAAACTCCTTACCCTGCCACTCAAGGTCCTCCAGGATCTGGCCTAACTAGACACTCATCCTTCTAGGTCAGAACGAAGACATACCCTGTTACGCTTTGCGACTCATCTTGCCAGAAATGGTTTTGAGAAACAGATGCCGTCTGTCAAAGCTGCCATCTGCTATGTCTTTGCTCTGAAGGCTAAAGTGGATAACCAGCCGGGCTCCCTGCCTCAATTTTTCACTTGGATCGTCCGCGGATTCTCCAGTGAAGTAGGATGGGTAATCATAACTCCCATAAGAAAAGCAGTTCCCGGGGCACCTGGGTGGCTCGCTTGGTTAAGCGGCTGCCTTCGGCTCAGGTCATGATCTCAGGGTCCTGGGATCGAGCCCCGCATCGGGCTCCCTGCTCAGCGGGGAGCCTGCTTCCCCCTCTCTCTCTGCCTGCCTCTCTGCCTACTTATGGTCTCTTTCTCTCTGTCAAATAAATAAATAAAATCTTTAAAAAAAAAAAAAGAAAAGAAAAGCAGTTCCTGCACATGGAGCTTTTACCTTGGTCACAGGTGCCAAGTGCTTCGTGAATATTACTGCACTTCCTTCTCACTGAAATTTCCAAGTGGTATCATGTGCTCCCTTTCCAGGTGAGGAACCTGAGGCCCCACAAGCATCAGGGGAAAGGAGGTTCTTGACCTCTCAGCAGTCCTGCCTGTCAGCAGCAGTCCTCTTCGGGAGCTCACGGATGTGCGGGCACCTCTGCGGTCATGGGGACCCGCTGACGTGTGTGGCGAAGGGTATTCCCTCGAGCATGACCTGCGTACGTGCCACGTCACGTGTCCCACGGTGCGCTACACGACCCGGTGTTCCCATCCTGTGGTTCCCCGGGGACGTGCATTTGGGCCTCTCTTTCCCTGGTGGGACCTGGCAGGTTGAAAATGCTTGAGTCAAGCTCTTACTTAATCTCTGTGCTCTTACAGGACCCTTGAGAAAAGACATCCTCCCCGATGAGCTGTGAAGAATGCCTTCCAGGGAAAAGCTCTTCAAGTGCGTCAAGAGGCCCTGTGCAGCACACCTAAGGGCTTTGCACAGCAAACCTGGTGGGATGGATTTTTTCTCCTAAGAGCTGTCTTGAATGAAGACACAGATAATGGGATTCACGCTCTGTCTTGGCCATCAGAACTGCGAGACCCTGAGCAAATAGCTCTCCTACTTCGGGCCAACTTTATGGAGAAATAGTTTACATACATAGAATAAAACATACCCACTGGAAGGGCTCAGTTCAATGAGTTTTTAAAACGTGACCCTGTAACTGTCATCCCACACAAGGTATAGACATTGCCTTCACTCTGAAAGCTCCACCTTCTGCTTTTGGTCATTAAAGACTGAATGCGTCTTTTCTAGCATTTCACATGGATGGGATTATTCTGTACGTAGTCTTGTTGTCTGGCTTCCATCACCCAGCATGTTTCTGAGATTCGTTCATGTTGGCACGTGCATTGGTAGTTCATTTCTTTTAATTAGTGGGTAGTGTTGTATGGCCATAACGCAATTTGCATATCCATTACTTGTTGGATATTTGGATTGTTTCTAGTTCGGGGCTATTATGAATAATGCTGTCATGCTCCTATGTAAAGAAGTCTTTTGTGTAGCTCTGTATTTTCGTTTCTCTTGGTTAAATACCTAGGCAGGGAAGTTCCAGGTCATGTGCGTATTGTCCTGGGGCTATGTACAAAGTACCCCCAACTGGGTGGCTTAAAGCAACAGGAATCTATTGTCTCACGGTGCTGTAGGTTAGAAATCTGAACTCCAGGTGTTGGCAGGGCCCTGCTTCCTCTGAACCCTCTAGGAGAGGAGTCTTTCTTGCCTCTTCCAGCTTCTGGCAGCCCTAGCTCTAGTCCTTGGCTTGTGGCAGAGAAACTCCAGCCTCTGCCTCTGTTTTCACTGGGCCATCCTCCCTCTTTGTCTGTGTCCTCACATAGCTTTCTCTTCTGCGTGTCTGTGTCCAAATTTCCCTCTTCTTATATAAGGACCCTGGTCACGAGGGATTAGGGCCACCCTAATGACCTCTTCTTAACTCGAGTATGTCTGCAGAGAGCCTATTTGCAAACAAGGTCACGTTTACAGGTACCAGGGGTTAGAACTTCAATGTATCTTTTTTGGGGGATACAATTCAACCCATAAGACAGGTAAATATATGTTTCACATTGCGAGAACTGCTAAACTACTATTAGCACTACTAATAGAGTAGTGGCATCATTTCACATTCCCACCAGCAACGTAAAAAAGTTCCAGTCGCTTCATATCCTTGCCAACTCTTGGTATTTGTCACATTTTCATGTTTTAGTATTCCAGTGCATATGTGGAGATATCTCATTATGGTTTTATTTTTGCATTTCCTTGATTATCAGTGATGTTGAGTGTCTTTTTATGTGCTTATTTGCCATTCAAATATCTTCTTTGGTCAAATGTCTGTTCAAGTATTTTGTCCAATTTTTAACTATATTGTTTATCTTATTATTAAGCTGTAAGTGTTCTTTTTGAAACAAATTTATTTAAATTCAATTTAATTAACATATAGTATATTATTAGTTTCAGAGGTAGAATTTAGTGATTCATCAGTTGCATGTAACACTCAGTGCTCATTATATCATGTGCCCTCCTTAATGCCCATCACCCAGTTACCCCATCTCCCTGCCCACGTCCCCTCCAGCAACCCTCAATTTGTTTCCTAGAGTTAAGCATCGCTTCTGATTTGTCTATTTGTCTCCCTGATTTTGTCTTATTTTATTTTTCCTTCCCTTCCCTTACGTTCATCTGTTTTGTTTCTTAGAGTTGAAAATGTTCTTTACAATATATTCTCTCCAGATAATTTTAAAAGTGGAATGATAGTCTTATTCTAAAATTCTTTAGACTGCTTTGTTTCAATCTCAGATTAAGTGGTGAAAGTGGAGGGAACATTTAACCCACTGACTAGATGCAAATATTGAAGTGTATTACACCCCTTAATACAGCAATCTCACTCTAGAGAATTTAGCCAGAGGAAATATACAAGGATTAGTGACAAGAATGTTCCTTCTAGCACAGTGCATATGAGAAAAACAGGAATAAGCCTAACTGCCCTAAAACAAGAGGCATCCATAGTTTACAGGATAGAATACTATACTGCCACTAAAACAGCTTCCATACAAATTAACATGGAAAGATGCTTATAATGTTGAATGAAAAAAAGGCCAGTTACAAAACATAGTATTATCCTTTAAAAGTGTTCACAAGCAATGTAGAAAGATAGGTCGGTAATTATTTCTAGATGGTGGAAATTTGGGTCATTTTTATTTCCCTGTGACTTATCCATATTCTCAGATTTCTCTAAACTTAGTTAATAAATGTACAAGTGTTGAGGGGCGCCTGGGTGGCTCAGTCAGTTAAACATCTGTCTTCAGCTCAGGTCAAGATCCCAGGGTCCTGGGATCGAGCCCCATGTCAGGCTTCCCTGCTCAGCAGGGAGTCTGCTTTTCCCTCTCCCTCTGCTGTTCCCCCTGCTTGTACTCTCTCTCTCTTTCTCTCTCTGTCAAATAAATAAACAAATAAAATCTTAAAAAAAAGTTGTGCAAATATTGAGTTGTGTTACTGCCAGGCTGTGATGGTCAAAAGACAAACGTGTGACATTGCCATTGTCCCCCCAAAGGCCAAGCGTAGCAGAGTGGCAAAAGCACACCCTGGTGATGTCTCAGGGGTCCCCATCAGCAACCGCTCTCCGGGACTATCCTACCTAGCACATCGTAGCATCACCAGCAGCGACAGTGGGCCAAAGCTTACCGCCCAGCCAAGCGAAGAGCCACCCTCAGTGGGGACTGAGCCACTCAGACCCCTTACCCCGGGCCCCTGCCTCTGGATTACTGGGCTGTCCTGAGACATGACACAGGTGAGGCCTCTCAGGCAGTGGTGTGCAGGTAAACAGCTGGCTGTCCAGGAAAAATAAAACCAGCCCCAGCCTGGACCGTTGGCTTATTTCTGTGGTATGAAGACTCACGCATGGCTCATGTCGAGTGACCGATGAGGCATCTCTGAATGTGGCATTGGGAAGAGGTGTGCATAACTAACCGTTATGTAGTATAAGTCTTATATAAGTATATAAGTATCTTATATAAGTATAAGTAATAGTCTTTCCATCACAGAGAAACAACAGACGTCCATGACTTTAAGTACATACAGAGTAGCAAAGTTATTAGGAAAGTGATTCAGGTGGTGAGTTTTGAGTTATTGCCTTCGTTTTTCATACAAGGCATTTCACTGTTAGGGGATAGAATTGAGTTTTTAGTAACGACTGTCCTGAGCAGGGAGCTCCTGAGATTCCCAAGGAAGTAGCCACCCCCGGCTCGCCCTCCCGCGCAGAGAGCCCCTGCCCCACGCAGGCTCCGGGAAGCTATTCGACTGCCTCAGCCTCTCAGGGTTCTCATTTTTCTGTAAAATGAGACGAATACACTAACTCACGGCAGTGGGGGGGATTAAGGTAAGAGTCCTCCGCTGTGTGTGGCACACGCTAGGGGCTCCGTGACCATCCGTCTCCAAGCATTCCCTGAAGCAGACACAGGAGGTGGAGCAAAGCCCACCTCCCCCTCCACGCCCCCAGAGCCCACCTCCTCTCTCCCCCTTCAGGAGAGGGTGGGTCGGGAGGCCTGACTCTGCATGCTTTCTGCATCTGTCAGCGGTCAGGGCTCAGCCCCTGAGAGGGACGGGCCACGGGGACAGCAAGGTGGGCGTGCGCATCCAGGTTTGAGAGCTGGAACATCTGGACGCAGGTGCTGGTGCCGCCACTTGCTTGTAGCAGACGCAAGTCATTTAACTTTCTTGGGCCTCAGTTTCTGCATCTGTAGAAGGGGCCATGCTGCCCGCCTCCCAGTCAGAATGCCGACAGAGGATGGCACCGGTGCTGCCGGCGGTGAGGGCGGACACCAGCCGTCCAGCACATGCTCATTTTGTATTTCGGTTAGGTTTCTGACTTTCCAGGCTTGGTGGGGATCAAGGGAGCAGGGGCCTTTCAGGGAGCAGAGGGGAGCTTGAGCCCTAGGTCTCACCCGAGGGCTGTCGCGCACGCTTCCACGGTGGCACCAACTGGGGCACGGTGCCCGTGTCTCCATGCCTACTGGGAGTCCAATGACGGATCCCAATGGAATCTGCAATGGTGGACAGACACACACATGTGCAGGCATGCGTACGCTCAGCCTCGGCCCCCTCAGGGCTGTGGTTTTCCATGTGCCGAGGGCAGTTTGCTATGGGAACTGTATCGGGGCAGTCCGGACCACAGACCCAGGGAGAGGCAGCTACGGCAGCTCAAGCCAGAGACCCGGAAGGAAAGCACCATCTCTTACCCTGCCTCTGCCTTGTACAGAAGAGGCTGGCATTGCCTGGCCCCCTGCCACCTGCTTGCAGTGGATCCTTCAGAAATTCTGGAGGCTCGGGCTTGGGGGCTGGGGGGGGGCGGGTAATGTCCTCCTGCGGTACTCAAGGAGACATGGCTATAGAGTGAGTTACACCTCAGCTCAAGTCCTGGCTCTGCCACACTCAAGCTGTGTGATTTCGTGCAATGTGATTTCCTGGGCCTCGTGTTCCACAGCTGTAAATTGGGGAAATCAATCATACAGATCTGATGGTGTGGTTACCAGGATGGATGGTTTTATATTTGAAGCACCTAGCATCGTGCCTAGAGCATGGCTGCTATTTGAGGATTGTTGTATGATTCCTTCTAAACAGGCATCCTGTCACAGTTGCCTCTGGCCAGTAATACACTCCAACAGAACCCCGCCCTCGTAAGCTCCCCAGGCCCAGCATCCCGACTGCTCTGAGCCCACCCTCCTTCTGCCCTCTGACCTCCAGCCAGTCTGGGGCCCATGGCACCTACCACCGCAGGGGCTCAGCTGCGAGGGGGTCCTAAATCCACGTCCCTGCCTGCCATGTGTGCCTGTCCCACACGGCCCAAAAGACAAAAAGCAGGAGGAGGCCAGCCTGCCGGCCTCTTCTGCTCCATTTCCAACAGTCCCGATGTGCCGATTACAGGATCTGTATTGGAAAAAAAAAAAAAAACACAACAGAGCTCCCACCTCTCTCGTCCATTTTTTTCCTCAGCCAGCTTCACTCTACCAGCCCTAAAGGTCGGTAATAAAGACAATTGGAACGCAAACCACGTCCGTGCAAAGTCACACTCAGAGATGCTGGGTGTGCATTTTCTGACGTTTGCTAGGGAGGCCATCAGCATTTCTGCTGATAGGGATGAAGCCCCCAGCCCTGGCCTCTCACTCAACCCCACTTGCAAAGCCGGGGGAATCGTCTGCAAGGGGGTGTGGCTCCCGAGAAAAGCTCTGTGTCAGGTGCTGTCATCAATCCAGCGTGGCACCACAGCCCCTGCAGCCAGCTTCATTTTAAAGGACACTGTGGTCATGTCAGAAGCTGTTCCATCCTCTGCCTCAGCCATGGGGCAGCTTTAGAGTGTCCCTTGGTTTTGTCTTTCTACCTTGTCATTTACCAGCTGGGTGCCTTTGGGTGAATTGCATAACCTCTCTGGGCTTCAGTCTTCTCCTCTGTAAAATACTAATTACCTGTCCACCCAAAGAGCTGTGCTGACAATGAATGACACACATCTCTGTGTCATATAGCCGGCATCTGGCTCGATAAATAGCAGTCTCCTTTTATTCTTGTCCCCCACCCCATTCCCACAAGGCTGTTGATGTCCCTTATCCAACTCTACGTGTAATTGGGTACCAGACCAGGGACGGTGAACGTCTGGCATTCTTATCACCCCAAAACTATCCCTACTGTGGTGGGCCAAGTTACGGCTCCTTCAAGATGTCTACATCATAATCTCTAAATTCTGTGAATACGTTATGTGCCATGGCAGGAGGAAATTCGCAGATGTGACTAATATCAGGATCTTGAGGTAGGTGATGCTGGATGAGCTGGGTGGGCCCAACGTAATCACAAAGGTCCTTCTACGTGCGAGAGGGAGACAGGAGAGCCGGTATCAGAGAGGTGCGGCATGAGAAATTGAAGATGGAGGAAGAGGCCACACACCAAGAAATACGATCGGCTGCTAGAATCTGAAACAGGCAAGTAAATGGATTCCCCTTCCCGCCCCTCACAGTCTCCAGAAGGAATGAAGCCCTCCTGACACTTCGATTTTAGCCCAGCAAGACATGTGTTGGGACTTCTGACTTCCCGAATTGGAAGAGAATAAATTTGTATGTTACAAGCCACCAAATTTCTATAATTGGTTACAGCAGCAATAGGAAACTCATATACCCATTATCATCTTTCCCCGTAATAATGTACTTGGCCTGAGAATTCTTCCCAATATAGTGCTCCAGGCAACTAGCACTGAGAAATAGCAGATGTGGCCTTCCATCAGGCCCCTGCCCCCCACCCCCACTAACCAGTTCATCTTCCAGTGCCCCGAATATAGTCTGCCCCAGCCCGATTTCCCATCTGTCTGGATTTGGGACCTTTTTAGGTCCCACCTCTGCTACCGACTTTCCCCTTAGCTTGAAACCCAGCCACCCCAACCACCTCTGGACCTCTTCCTGGAGGCTCAGACCCCTTAATCGCCCTAGAAAATAGACTACTCCCTCCCAGGGCTTTATTCTCTATTCCAGCAAGGGCCTAGCTTCCGTGGCTGCCCCGTGACCCATCGCTGGGGGATCCTCCAAGCAAAGGAACCCACATGAATGCCGGATCAGAAGGAATGTCAGACCGCAGCCTGCCTCCTGGCTCCCACATCTCTCAGCTTCAGTACAAAGGCCGTCACCACAACGGGTTATATTAGATGCATAAATTCATATCCACTGGCCTGTGGCCACCATAGGAACAAAGGCTTCTTGCAGCAAACACACAGCATGGAGGAATGCTTCCTATAGAGGAACAAAGGGTCTCAAATATGTTTTTCTTCCACTTGTGAACGCAGAGGAGCTACAGACAAGGACAAAGCTCCCAGGGGAGGGGCACCAAAGGAGAAAAACTAATGACCTATGGTTCAAGATGCCCTGACGTCAAACACCTTTTCCGCAGCATTCATTTCTGGAGCTCACCCCAGGCAAATGTAACTACACATGCATCCTTCTGTTGGTGCACAGACCATGCTCCTCCAGGACGCCCAACCCACCAAAAGACAGCAGTGGACATGTGTGCGCACCACCCAACACGCCAGACCACGGATGTATGTGGGCCCACCCACACAGCCCTGGGCATCCACGCTCTCTTCCCCACGATGGGAGGGTGCACCTGCAGGCATCCCAGTGCATAGACTTCGGGTGCCCACCTTCCAACCCAGGACACTTACACATCCGTGGGCTTAACTACGCGGAGGTGGTTAAACACCAACTTTGCAGTGAGTGTGTGCCCAAGTATGTCACGGGAAGTGCAGACACACCCATCCTGTGCAGACACACAACTGCACACAGGATGGATACCTCAAAACCACGGGGATTCCCACTCCACGCACGCAAGCCCCGGCCCGCGCCAGGTGGACCGCCGTGCAGGAGGCAACCTGGCCTACAGTCTCCAAATGTCTTCGTGAAAACAAGCAAAAGCCAAGTACATAGAAACAAAGGCCTTTGATGTTTTTGTTTCTCCTACAGAACTGCCTCTTGATTCAAGGGACTGACTGCTGCAAGCTGGCCACTCTCGCCCAGCGGGCAGCCACTGTGAACACGGGCCCGGGGCACACTGCTAGCGTGGTAATCATCTCCCGGGGGCCTTGGGTGCCCACAGTAACATGAGTGTACGTGCACACACACACATACACGCGCGCGCACGCACACACGCCCCTGACTGTTTGCAGCTGCCTTTTCTTTTTAAATCTCTCATATAATACACTTTGCAATCCAGCCCCCCTCCTGCTTGGCTGGGCTAAACTATTTTGGGAATTGGCGCAGATGCTGAGAGCAAAGATATTATTCCGAGATGCTCCACAGAGATCAAAGCTGCTTCATCAAAGCCGTCAACTCAGCGCACAGCGCCTTGGCACAGCCAGAGCTCAGGTGGAGAGGAAGCCGTCGGAGCGATCGGTCAGGAGGCAGGCAGAACCCAGCAGTGCAGCTCCAGGTCCGACAAGCATCGAGCTGCCGCCGATTCCTGACTCCTGAGGTCATCCGAGTCCCTAGCTTCTCTCACTCGCCATCTCCAGATGGAAGTCTGCCCCACACGGCCCCAGAAGGATGAGTCTCTCTGCTTAAAAAGCCCTCTAGGAAGGACGGTTTCCTAACCCTGTGCTGAACAATTCACACACTGAGGAAAGGGCTCTGTCTCTGAGTGCACGTCTGATGAAACAGTCCAGAACTTTCACGGACGGGCCCACTCCCGGGAGTGTCGCTGGGTGGGGCTGGCTGACACTTGAAGCGGGTGGTGGGAACTGGAGAGCCACTCCCGGGGGTGCAGCCCACTGTGGGAAAGTGGAGACCTAGGGGGCTCCATGGGGTTCCTCGTGGGCTCCGCACTGCACCCAAGGTTTGCAAGCAAGAGAACTCCCGTCCCTTCCACCCCTACTGTCCCCCAACATACATAAAGTGGTCATTAAGGAATTCAGTCATCCAACCGATATTGGTGAGTACCTTCTACTTGCCACACGCTGTTCTCTCTGAGGATACGGCACAAACAACACAAAGTCGGTGCCTCTGGGGAGCTTACGTTTTAGATGGAAACCAGAGAGACGGATGGGGGAGACGGGTCAAGGAGATAAGTAAATAAAACTGATATTTCAGATGATTATAAGTGCTAGGAAGGAAGCAGACCAAGGGCTCTGAAACACAGAATGAGTATATGCTTGGGAATGAAGACTGTGTTCCTCTAGATGGGGTGACCACGAGGCCTCTTTGAGGAGGTGACATCTGAGCCCACACCTGAAGGGTGAGAAGGAGCAGCCCCGTGAGGAGCAGAGGGAGCTGTGTTTCACATTGCGGGTGCACACCGGCAGGTGCTGGGAGCCCGCTGCGTCTGCTCGGGGAGGGCTTTGCGGGTCATGGGGAGGCATGTGCCCTTCTGCCAAGAGGCTGAACTCCCTGATCGCTGTGCAGAACAGGTTAAAAGAGGGCAAGAGTAGAAGCAGAGAAACCTGCTAAGAGGTCACTGCAGTCCTCCAGACAATGATGGTTACCTGGACTAGCGTCGTGGCAGGGGAAGTGGACCAAGAAGGGTGGATTTGAGATTCGTTTGTAGGCAGAAGTAAGGGGCTTGCTGACGGGCTGAATGTAGCAGGGAAGGGGACTGGACAAAGCTGTCATTGGTCCACGTTACAAAGTCAAACCACCTGCACTCAGAAATCCCAGGGCTGGAAGAGACTTTCGAGACACCTTGTCACCCAGACTTTAAATGGACCCCTGGCCCACCAGGAGGTCATCAGACCCTGCTTGCTTGGGATGGTGAGCAGACGAGCTACAGGCCCATCTACCCACAGCCTGATAGACAGCAGTGATCCCAGGAGAGCTGTCCTCTGGGTGTGCTGAGCCCTGTCAGCGCCACGATGTCCCTTCACAGGGGCGGCACTCGGGTGCGGGTCTCGGACTTCAACATATCCTGGTTTAGAGAGTTCCCAAAGGACCAAAAGTCAATATGTCATCTTTCTCAAGCCCATAGTTGCATCCCTTAGCTCACAACCCAACCACTTGGCTCAGAAAATGGGGCTGGCTAAAGACTACCCCTGTTCTCTTAGGCCTGGGGGGAGGGTAACACAATCTACAACTGTGTTTCCCAAAGTAGGCCCTGAAATGATGGTCCGATAAGATGCTGCAGAGCAAGAGATCTTCAGGTGAGTAAGTCTGGGCAATGCTGTATATTATACAGTATTATATATATGTTATTTGTATATATATATATATATACACACACACATACATATATATACACACACACATATATATACATACATACATATATATATACACACATATATATACATACACACACACTAAAGATACTTAGATGGTACATATATTCGTGTGTGTTTGTTATAATTCTATACCACAATCTTCTCTCTTGAAGTTTCACAGTGCACATACACAGGCTCTGACAAGTCCTGCAGTAAGATACCCACTCAACTTTGTTGACTAGTACATTACCTAAACTTATTGACCAAAGCAAACTTTCTTCCCAGAACACCTACTATTAATAGCTCCGCTTCGGGAAATACCATTCCAGATGACCGAGTTATGAGATGGAATTTGTTAAATGGATAACTTCAGCTCCAAATCCCACTTTGCTCTGAACCATGTAGATGTTTTAAAGCCCAAATGGTGTTTTTGAATTCAAAAACCTGCTTAGTGGTTTCTGTCGTTTTTATTGGCACTTCTAGACCTGGCTTCATTTACATATATGCACTGATTCTGATGAACAAGCGGGAGGCCATTAGTTGCCTTTCCTCCTTCCTCTCAGACCTACTGAATTCAGATAAGTCATCCCATGGCTGACGACCAGGTCTTAGATGGCATTGAATGTCTACACTCTGTTGCCCGTTTCCGGGAGGGGAACCCATGGTTGGGCCCTTTCTCCATGTTTCCCCACTTCCTACTCCACTTTCCGGAGCACACACAAGGCTGATCGGTCAGGGTGGGGTCCCCTGGCTCCACTAGACAGGTGGAGATGGGCGGTCGTGGGGAACACGGCGCCCAGCCCTGCAGCCGGCCTCACTCTGCCATAGGTGGCCTATGAGACACCCAGAAAATCTCTTTCCTCTGGGGCTCCACGTCCTCCTCTGAGAAGGAAGGAAGAGACCGTGAAGGCCTCTATCAGCAACGGGTTTCTTTCTGCTTCGTCAACATCCGTGGGCCTGTGGCGCTCAGTTTCCCAGAGAAGCAACCTAAAAATACAGCAATGGAAAGTGTCCTCCCCACACACAACCTTATTAAAAACTGGAAAACCTCTTGAAATAAATACTTCCTTTGCAGATAAAATATCTAGAAATATTTTGCCATCCTACATAGGATGCCAGTCCTAAAGTACAATTATCAGAGGAGTAAAAATAGTCATGGTGGTGGTGGTGGAAGGGCTCCTGGGGCCTCTGCGGCGCGGGCCGTGCCCTCTCCCCCTGGGGCCGCTCACAGAGGGTCTGGTCCATACGCACTGCTGGAGGCCAGACCCTCCCCAAAGCAGTGAATCTACTTCATCTTATCCTTCATCAACAGAACCGACGTGGAGATGTGTCAGAGGTCCTTAAGCAAAAGCTATGTTGTTTGCACAACTGTTTTAGGCATGAAGAGCCACCCTTCCCTTATCAAGGAATAGTGGGAGCCCTGCAGAAATCCACCAAACGAGGGCCAACCTTTGTAAGGATGGCAGTCTCAGCCTGCTATGGAAACTCCTTTCTGCACAAGGGCCAGTACTCGCTCTCTATTTCCAGATGGGTAGGTTAAGTCTCAAGAGATGCAATCAACCACCTGTGTACATCTAGGCACATTGATAACTGTGCTGAGCCTTTGTGTCCTCATGGGTAACAAATGTCCTTGTGGGATAATAATAGAAACCACCTTACATTGTTGTGAGGACACATGTATAGTGTATGTAAGTCTGCGTACAAAGCATTTGGAACAATGCCTGGTATGTAGCAAGGACTCAATAAGTGCTAGATAATAGTAGGATTAATATCATTGGTCCAAACCACATGGTTAGTAACTGACAAAGTGAGGCTTCAAAGCCTGGTCGGTTTCACTCCACCACATCTATCTCACTCTACCACATTATTGCTTCCAGAAAGTTCTGCTTTCTTGAGCCCAAGGCTTGTCTTTTTGGTTCATGTGATAGAAAGTAAGGCTACAGAAGGTCCTTGTGTTTTACTCATTACTGCTCAGACACTGAGAGAGAAACTGATCTCCTTCTTTCAGTCCCCGTACCAAAATTCCCAGGGAGGGAGGCGGCTGGTGACACCTTTGTCGCATGCTCACCCTGAGATCACTCACGCGGGCCCCAGGGGTGGGGATCCCACAGAAACCGGGTAGCTCCTGCCGAAACTGTACGGATTTGCAGAAGGGGCTCCTGGAAAAGGGGGCTTGAAGCACACAATCCTATAAGCATCCCTTACAAGTTGGGTAGCAATATGTATCCCCAGGATTACTGAGAGGGCTTCATAAAACAACATGTATAGAATGTTTAGCACACAGTAGGTGTTCAATAAATGATAGCTATGTTTATTTCATCAGAAATCTGTAATTAAAATAAAAGCCAATTCTCCAGTCTAGCCTAAGAAGTCTCCTGGAAATGAAGAGAACAAAACCCCCATCAGTTACAGAGGACCCCTGATCACCTTACATGCGTACTGGCAGGCTGGGCTGGGAAAGGGTACAGGGTCAGGGGGTCATGAGCACAGAGGGTAAGCTGGGACTAATGCCGAGCCTGAAGGCAGATGCAAGGCCGATAGCCAGGGAACACAGAGGCTAGAAGTCATGGCCCTTCAGGTAGCCAGGAGACCAAAGTCCAACTCTTGGATGGACAGAAACAAGGAGGCTTGGAAGTCTTTTCACCTACTACCTCGAAGAAGCCTCAGCTAGGAACGGATGAGCTGCCCTGGGACCACATCTGGCCCATTTGAATGTTTTCAACTTCCAGTGCCGAAGGTGCCTTTTTTTCAAGAGGAAACTCATTGTTGCATTTCACAGGGTGTGGGTCTCTATCACGTGGCTCTGGACTGACCAGGTCTTGTATCTTAACCCAGAAGGTGTGGGACAACCTGAAATTCCAGCATCCTTCAGAGTAAGTAAAAGGCTCAAAGATTTCAAGAAAAGAACTGCTTGCAGGGAGTTGGATCTCTTCTTTTTCCCAGCACAAAGCAAACGGGCAGCCTCCTGGGCTCAAGGACTGTGGGCAGCAGGGCCCCTTCTTGGTGATGTGCCCCTGAGTTACAGGGGGCCTCCTGGAGAACAGAGAGCCGTGGATCCAGAGCCCCTTTCCAAGGGAAAGCAAATCTTCATCTTCTCACTGATACTCAGGGGCAAGTCCTTGCTTCCCTCGGGGGAGACAAAGTATTGAGAAACTGGCCTGGAAAACAGAGCCTGACCCAGATAGAAAGACGCAGATGTTCAGAGAACAACACAAACATGTCTGATTCCTTCAAAAGCTAGCAAATGTGTTGTCCACATCTATTGACCATGTCCCTAATAGATGAGATTCAGGCTGGTGGAAACAGCACTCAAACAAGCTGCCCTGTATTGACTATAATTTCAGAGCATGAGGTTCAATTAACCATTGAACTAGATATGGACCCAAAAGCTATTTGAAGCATTGCAGTGATGCAGATCCCAATCGATGACCCAGACTGCCTCTTAGGATGACTTCCGATCCCCCGGCTTCCTGCCAACCCCCACCTGCCTGCTATCCCTAAGGTAAGATGGCCTGGATTGCCAGACTACCTTTCTCACCGGTTCCACTGCCCCCAGTCTCTCTCCTCCAATCTCTCCTCCACACTGCAGCTGGAGTAATTAGTCTCAAAAGCAAATCCGATCACGTCACTCCCCTGCTTAAACATTTCTGATGACTCTGCACTACACTCAGGATTAAATCCGGACTCCTTAGCTTGGCTCGTCTCACCTGCAATGCTCTGGTCCTGCCTCCCAGTACAACCTCATCTCTTGCCACTTCATTACATAACTTGTTCTGACTTTCCCCAACTCTTGGAAATTTTTCACGCAGGTCGATGGAGATACTACTCTGCACTCGCTAAAAGCCAACGTCATCTTCCTCCTGGGGCCATGGCTCGCAGTGATGGATTCTGAGGCTCTGAAGGATGGCAGTCATAGATAGAAGGTGCCTGGGTCCCTGAATCATCATAGGGAAGAGAATATCTAGAACCACCCAGCTGGGAACACCAGTGCTGGACCTTTTGCAATAGCAAGAAACAGAGTTTGATTGTGTGATATCACTGACACTAAGGGACGTTTGTTATGGTAGTTGGCAAATTCTAATACAGCGCCTGTTCTCTTAGCCCATAGGCCTTTGTGTGTGTGCGCTCTCTCCCTACAACATCTTTCTATTTTCTGCCTAGAAAACCCCTAATTGTCCTTTAATACCCCGGTCTCACCTTTTCTGGGAAGCCTACCTTGGTTGTCCAGAGTGAGTTAGGAGCCTCATCTCTGAAGTACCCCATAATTCTGTACTTTTCTTCTACCAATGTCCCTCATCTGTGGAATCTTATCTCTACACCTGTCCACCGGCTCCAGTAACTAGATTCTGGGCAGGGACTATGTCTTGTTCATGTCTGCATTCTTGGGGTCCCCTCCCAGGGTAGAAGTGAATAAATGTTTGATGGATGGATGGATGGATGGAGTAGGTTAACACATAGATTTGTGAATGGGCTGTTTCTTGGTAATGGACATTCGCACAATGCCCCCTCCCTCCCTTGTGTGTGTTGAGGACAATGTGGGTGCAATGAGGTGCAGCAGCCCAGGCTGTGGGCAGCCCACATAGCAAACTTGCTAGACCGTGGTTGGTGTAGAAGCCAGAGCTCGGGGTTCTCTGCACACTGTGGACACAGGCGAGAGGCAAGAGAAAATCAGGAAGCCTTGGCATGGTGGACAAGGAGAAAGGAGTGTAGCTTTTTTAAGCATCTCCTATGTGCTAAGCAATTTAAATGTATTATTTCAGTGCATCTGTCCTCGCAACAACTCTGGAAGTCTGCTGTTATTATCCTCATCTGGCAAATAAAGAAGCAGTTTCAGAGAAGTTAAGTGACTTGCCCAAAGCCACACAGCTGGTAAGTGTCAGAGCTGGACTCCAAACCAGGCCTGTCAGTCTTCTGAGCAGGGGCACCTCCCAATGGATCTCAGTGGACAAAGGCAGAGAAGCCAGATGTGCCTAGCTCCTCTGGGACACCCAGGGCCTGGGCCCTGCACAGATATGAGGCCCGCACATCAGTCCTGGTCCAAGCAAAACACTCAGAAGTCTTCTGCTGGCAGCAGCCTGTTGAACATGGGCTGAAGGAGAGAGTGAAGAAACAGGCCGCTTTTCCCTGGGCCCAGGCTCTGTCAGGCAGGCCTGATTTGTATGGCTGCTCCAGACTCTGCAGAAACAAACACTGCGCTGTTGGGTCAGGTTCCCCTGTTTCTCAGATGAAGGAGCTAGACTGGAGCCAGCACATTTCTCAACCCCCAGGCCACCGCTGACCAGGCCTCCCGGGCCCTGTCTCCACTGGCGGCTATGAGTGGCGCAGCCTCTTGGCGGGCTGAGCGGCCCCTGGCCCTGCTGGCAGGTAAGGGCCCAGGGTCCTGCATGCCAGGGCCCTCCCCCTCTGTCTGGGAAGACAGATCCAGGAGCTCTGCCAGGAGCCCCGGGCCCCGGTCAAGCCTTCGCTTGCCTCAACAACCTGGCAGCTGTGCAGAGGCCCCTGAATTGCTGGCAGGCAGATGGAGAAGGCAGAGGTCCTTCTGGGATGTGACTAGGAGGGGAGGGGAGTGCGGAGAGACTGGGCGGAGTCTGGGCCCCAGAATGAGGTAGCTCAGTGGTCAGCATCTGAAGAGGGGGCCTCTACCAGACACTCTGATGATAAGAGATCGTTCCTGCCCCAGAGGATCTCAGAATCTGGAGGGGGAGATGGACACAGGGCAGTCTCAGTGCAGTGTCAGAGGGAGGCGGCAAATTCAGGCTGCCCCGCTTACCAGCTGTGTGGCCTCAGTTTTCTTGTATGTGAAGTGGCACTAATAATATCCACTTAAAAGCTTTGGATGAGAAGCATATGAGGATAAGTGCTTTGTCCATAAAGTACTTTGCTCATAAAGATGGTGCTTGCTACAGGATCTCTGCCCTCCCAATTAGATGGATTCTGTGGAAGTCAGGGACCTGTGCTTATATTTCTTTTATAGCATCCATAGATTCTTACTTAGCTGCCCAAGTAAGAGAGAGGGTGAATGTGTATCCCAATGGGAGAGAAAAAACTGCCATCAATAATAAGCTCAGGACGTACGCCTCTCCCTACTGGGCTTGCTCCAAGGAATCAGCCTCTTTGAACTGACCACGATGAAAACCACGAGACAGGCAATAGCAGGCGGGAAGGGCTTGGCCGGTCTAATAATCTCATAATAACGTGTCTGGATAATCTAAACTTGATAAAACCTCCTTGAATAATCAGGGCAGACGGCAAATGTGAGAATAACTCCGATTGAGACAGCGCTCTCGGTTTGCAAAGCTCTACCATGAACATCTTTTCATCCAGAGGAACCCAGTGGATATGTGCTGAAGGACGGAGCCTTGCAACAATCTCCTGACGAAAAGTACCAGGATCCTGGTTTAACTGAGAAGGAAGCCGAGGCTCCGAGAGGTGCATGAAATTGCTAGGCAAAGATGGGTGCTGTTTGATGCCGAACCTAGCGTCCTTCATGCCATAGCCTTCCCTACGAATGGGCGGTAAATGGGTATGCAGTTGCCGGCCCTCCCATGAGCCAGCCAGACAGGAAATCCAACCAATATAGCTGCTCTCAGTGTGCTGGTCTTGGAGATGGGTCTTTGAAGCAACATGTCAGAGTTATTCCCTGCACCCCTGGCCTGCCTGCCAGCAGGCAAGATCCCCGGTGGGTGGGAACCGCAGAAAGACGAGAAAGGGGCCATTGGCACAGCTGGAATGCAAACAAACAACGAGGCTGGTGAAAGACTGGCTTGGGTCTCTTTAGCTGATGGAGGGTGTATAAAATATGGAAATAAAAATTACACGAGTGAGTGGTCTCCCGGGAAGACGATGGCTAATTAGATGTCTCACAGCATGCTGGCTCCTAATCATGGAGCAATCTTTACCTTCGGGTTGCAAACCCCAGCCACGAGCCAGGCAAGACGCCCGGAGAGGCTCCGGGGGCTCCAGGGGTCACCAAGAGCCACCACTCAGAGCACACTGTCAGATGCCACACTCCGTGCTGGGGAGGCTTTGCCTTCATCACTCACTGAACACAGGTCCCTTTAGAAACCCCAAGAGTGACGCGCTCAAGCGTCCTCATTTGCTACATGAGGACGTCGAGGCAAGGGGAGGTGATAGGAGCACCCTAGTCTTGGTGGGGAGCTAAAGGTGGTCACCAACTCCAGAAACAAAAGGAAAGATAGCCCTAAATCCATAAAGAAAGAATCAGTTTTGCTTTCTCTTTACATGGGATTTTACGGGGTGACAGAGATGACAAATCCTGGCTTGTCAGAGCTGGAAAGACCCTATCGCAGCATCCAGGCGGGCGTTTTACAAAGTTTTCTTTTTCCGTTTTTAACAACGGGACCCTTTGTCAGACTGTAATCTTGTATGAACCGTAGTAAATAAAACAGAGCAAGGAGGAGCGGCCCTGGTAGCCGCGGGCCCAGCCCAGCGGCCATCGCCTCCTCCCTTCTTGCCGCACTCTCTCCATCATATCTTTCTGGAACCCTAGGGTTCCTTAGAATCCAGCTTGAAAACCACTGTCCTCATTCAACTCCTGCCTTTCCTTGTTCAACACACACACACAAAAAAGAGATCTGAAAGAGCTAAATGGTCTGTCCAGCGTCAAAAAGCCAGTAAGTGGTAGAGGCAGAACCAGAAATCAGGCTTCCTGTTGTTCAGATGGAGGACCTTCACGGCTCTAAACTACTCTGCAGAGGGGTATACATATAGGTGATATAGTTAGTTATCACATACCGATCCAGAGAAATGAAGACACAGATATGTAATTGACTGAGTGTTCTTTGTGCCAGGCTATGTGGCTCTATTAGGGGCTCCAAGGTGGGAGAACATGGGCCCTATTCCTCAGGAGCTCACAACAGATTTGGGGAGACAGACAGGGGCTCCTGTGGCAGCCCCACAACCCAGGAGGTGGAGGAAACCTTATCCAGCGTGCCCATGACAGCCCATGAGGAGTACAGAATGGGAGAGTCCTCCTGGACTGACAGCGGTGAGGGCTTCTGAAAAGGGGGTACTTGGACCAGCAAAGCTGGGACCGTTGATAGGACTGTAATAGGGGAGGTGCTGAGAGCAAAGGCCGAGAGGCAGGGAAGTGCCAGGTGTGATGGTGGATACCCTGGAACCGTCCAAAACAGATCGGCTCAGCCTCTGCCCTGTCCCCCTTTGCTACCAGGATCTATCCTTCCCACCTGAGCCCACCTTGCCTTTCTGGGATCTATTTGGGGGTGCATCCTCTTCCTTTCCACCAACTGTCCTGAAGATGGGAGGGAGAAGAAGGGGAGAGCAGGAAAAAGAAAACTAATTCTCCAAGCCTGCTGTGTGTGTGAGCATGTGTGTGCGTGTAAAAAAAAAAAATACCACCGATACCCAACACTACCTGCAGCTACTTCTCCCTACTTTTAGAGGGAGGCGCAGGTCCCCCTGGGGGAGTTGCTCTAACAGGCCTTATTACTAACATACTATTCTTATTATTGTTCTAGGAAAATGCTTTGATGGCCTCTCTGGTCCTTGGCCTGGCAGGGGAAGGAGAAACACGAGAGAAGGGTAAATCGCTCTGCCTAAAATGACATTTGGCCCGGAAGGCCCAGGGGCGGGATGGGTGAAGGCTGGGCAGTGGCGCCGGGAGCGGGAGAGAGGCTGACGAGGGAAAGGAAGACAGAGCCCCGACACGGAGCAGGACGCACACATGGGCGGGGAGACAGGGAGCGGCCGCCTGGTTTCTGAGAAGGCAGAGCTCCTTTTGCCTACTCCTGTACTTCCAGCAGAAGTCGGGGGGCCCCAAGAACCTCATGTGGGCGGGCATGTGGAACAGGGATGGGTGATGGGGCAGGAGATGGGGGTGCTGAGAGTGAGGCCAGGAGACCGATGCACTGGGATGGAATAGGGGAGCGCCTGGGAGAGCTGGGGAGAGGCCGCTTCTCGGGGCAGTGGGGACAGGGCATGAGTGGTCTGATTTGCAGAGTATAGTGACGGATGCTGCCAGAAGGCCAGAAGGCCAGGGAGTTTGGTGCACCGGGCTGTGTGTGTGCGTGTTTCTGTTACGCACAGTTATGTAAGTGTGCTCAGGAGTGCCGGTCCCTGTGTGATTGTGCAGATCAATCGAGTGTGTTTGTGGGTATAGATAAGCATGTGGAATGAAGAAATGCCCCCGTATATGCGTGCATATGTGTGAATGGGGCCCGAACTTCAGGACCTGTGGGCTACACGTGTCCACACGAACACTGATGAGCACGTGGCCATGTGGGTGTGGGTATGTGTCGCCGTGTGTGTGTAGGACTGTGGGGATATCTGTAAATGCGTGTGTATGTGCAGAGATGTGCCAGGGGCCCGAGGCAGGCCCGGCCGCCTGTGATGCGCCTCCCTCCCCCCGGGGCCCAGCACGGCCAGCCGGCAGGGCTCGGGGCAGCAGGGAAGGGGGGGTGGATGTTCCCGGGCGAGCTCACCCCAGAGCCCTAGTCCTTGCCCAGGAACATTCCCACTTTCCCATTCCTGGGAAGGAACATAATGTCCACTGGCTCCTCTCCTGCCTGATGAGTCCAACTCCCTTGTCTTGGGCTGCAAGGCGCTTCCTGACCAGGACAGGGAGCATCCAGGGAGCCAAACCCTCGGGGCAGAGTGGGAGGGAGACACACCGGCTCCAAGAGTGTCAGCAACAGGAGATCTTCCCGGGCCGATTAAAGGAGCCATCATATATTGGGCGTTTGCTATGCACCAGCCCCGTGCAGAACATTTCACAGGAATAAACTCACTTAGGCCTCCTTACAACCATGGTTGCTAGGATTACCATGATCTCATTTGGGCAGATGAAGGAACTGAGGCTCAGGTTAAGGAACTTGTACAACAAGGCACAGGTAGAGCTGGGATTGGCCCCAGGGTTCCCCGACTCTGGAGCCCAAGTGCTCGACCCTGCAGGCAGGACCAATATCCCTCTCCAAACCTCCCCCTCAGGGCACAGACAGGGGGACTGAAGCCCAGGAGGGGACCTGCTCTCTTACCATAAGAGCTGGGCTGTCTGCTAGGAAGCCTGGGAGATGGGTGGGGTGGAACTGTGGCAGGGGACCTTTGAGACAATTGTGATCAACCTCTGCACTTGGGAAAAGGCCACATGTAAGAGTCCGGGACACACTGGCCCTCTGCACAAACTGGGACTGGCCAGGTCAGAAGTGCAGCTCCTTGGCTTGTGGCCAGGGGACTGCACCATGGAGAGCCTTCCACTCCCACGGCCGACATGACCCCCAAGACCGTGAAGCCCTAGCCCAGCATAGCAGGTGCGTGAGCCTCTTGGCCCCCAACTGATCCTATACACCTTAGCCAGTCTCACCTTTTTCAAATACCTTTTTAGCACCTGAGGGCCCACTATGTGCCAGGCCCTACTACGTGCTGACACTTTCATATCATAAATGACACATATTACACTTTCCATTTATTGTCTCACCTCATCTCCAAAACTATATTATAAGGTTGATTTGATTCCCATTTACAATGAAAAAAAAAACTGAGAAACAGAGAGGTTAAGTCACTTTCCCAAGGACACACAGCTTGTAAAAGTTGGAACCAGAACTTGAACTTGAGCCTGACTCCAAAGCCTGTTTTCAATGATTAGATTATCACATTTTAGCCTTATGATACTCTCATGAAGTAGGGAATATTTAGCCCAGGATCAGAGACAGGGCACAGAACTGTTAGGTAACTTGCTAAAGGATACACATTGAATAAGGAGAAGAGACAGGATATGAATTCAGGTCTGTGGGAACATCAATGTGCTTCTATAGCCAGACATCTGAGACTGCATTTTAAGAATGTGTGGTCAGGTGTGCGTGTGTGTGTGCATGTATGTGTCTGTATGTGGATCCATGTATGTAGATCTTTCCATCTTCTTGCCACCCCAGCCCCTCAGCTCTAGGCAAGATGGATCTCTCTCCTCTGGGTCCCAGGGAGGACATCTTCCTCCTTACTCCACTTGTTTCTATCCCTCTCCCACCCCTAACTGTCCCCTTTTCAGATTTCTCATGGTCCTCGGACCATGTAACTCCCCTCAGAGTCCAGGTCTCTTCAACCTGACTCAAGGTTTTTTTCAGCTGATTTTTCTTTGTCCAGTCCCATCTCCGTATCAAATCTGGAGCTCCCCATTGCCACAGATTAGCACAGGGCTGGGCCCATGGCAGAGACTCACACAGTACTCACTGCTTCTCCTGATGATAAGGATGAGACTTGAGTCACCAGGGACCCATCCATCTATCCATCCATCCATCCATCCAACAAATATTTATTAAGTAACTACTATATCCCAGGCACAGTTCTAGGTACTTGTTTACATCAAAGAATAAAACCTAACAAAAATACCTGCCCTTATGACTCTTATTATCTAAGGGAGACAAAGACAATAAATGCTAAATAAGTAAATTAAATATTGGAAGATGATGACTAAGAGAAAAAAGAGCACAGGGTAAGGGAGAATCCAGAGCCCGTGGAGAAGGTGATCTTTAAGCAAGACTTGAAAGAGGGAATGAGTTAGTCAGGTGGCTATCCATGAGAATCCTCCAGGTAGAACAGATAGCAAGTGCAAAGGCCCTGAGGTGGTTGTGTGCCAGTATGGCCGGAGAGGAATGACCTGGGGAGAGTAATAGAGGAGCAAGTCAGACTTTGCAGGGACTTGACAGCTATTGTAAGGACTTGGACTTGGACTCTGAAGGAGAGGAGGACTTTAGAAGATCCTCCTCCTCCCCACCCCCACTCCAGATCTTTGCTTTGCTGCCATTTTATCATTCAGGTCTGAACCAAAGCTATTTCCTCAGTACGTTTCCTGGGACCACCTTATCTAAGTGGCACCCCGCATCTCACCATTCACTCTTTATCACAATTTCCATAGTTAATCTTTTTCATAGCACTTGCTGTTCTGTTCTGGAAACTAGCTGATATGGGTTTTCTTGTTCCCTGCATTTCTTTTGTGTCTTCATCCATGAGAGGGGAAGTGGCTGGAGGGCAGTGCTTGCATCCATTTTGTTTAGCGTGGAGTGCCCACTGCCCAGGACAGTGCCTCACAGCACCAGAGCCTTGTACAGTGATGTAGCAGGTAGCCTGTCACCCCAACCATCAGCCCAAGATCAGCCTGACGATCCCCCGTGGGCTGGTCACCAGCTCAGAAACCTCGCTCTTGTTGGGAAGGCAGGTGTGTGCCTTCTGCCAAAATTCCATCCTGCGCCTCCTCCAGGTGGCACCATCCTCCTCAAACGCCCTCCTAAAACCCAATAAAATCGAGTACCAGGGTTTAAACTCAAGTTATAACAAGTCAAAAGAAGCCATTTGCAAAGCTGAGCCTTCCTTTCTGCCCCTCAACTAGGTCACCAGAAATAAATAGCTCTCTTACTAGAAATTCACGGCATTGCCCTGCTGGTCCAGTCATCAAGCTGGTACCCAGAGAATTCCACAAAGAAAAGGGGGACAAGAACCTACTAAGTAGAGAAGCTACTAAGTGCTTGACATAGATCTCATCACGTAGGCTCCCGAACAAGCCTGCAATGTAGTTTTTACACCTGTTTTACAGATAAGGAAACTGAGGCTCAGAAGTTTAGTAACCGTCCCCATCTCAATGTGATGTGGTTGGTTTATGACAGAGCCAGCATTCAGTCTTAGTTCTGCCAGACCCCAGACTTCATGCTCGTTGCCCATCCTGGTGCTCACCTGGCTTCAATCCAGCACAAAAACCCATCCTTTGGAGGACCGAAAAGAACCAAGAAAAGGAAAATAAGACAAGTAAGGCGCCTTCTCAGTGGCACTGGGGTTGGCTAAGAGCCGCCTTGGTCCTCACACTAGAGGAGATGTCGTGAACCCAGCATTGCCAAGCAGGAGCGCCCTATCCCTCGGACAGCCCTGCCTTCCCCACCATCCGGGGCACTCGGAGCAGCCCCGGGGCCCGGCTCGCCTGCCTGGGTGCTCCACAGGGAGTCTCCAGCGGCCTGCCTGCCTGCCTGCCAGACTAAACATTCCCTCTCCCAGCTCCCCCTGCTCCGCCGGCCAAAGTGTCCTAGGAGAGTCTCAACAACAGAAGAGAGGGATAGTTTACACGTGTCTGTGGACACCCTTGGGAGAGAGGTGGGCATGGACCCAGGCTTCCAAACACACGCACAGGGAGGAGTGAGCCTGTGGACACTGCCCCGGGGAGGCAGAGCAGCCCACAGATCCATAGTGATCACACACACACACACACACACACACACACACACAACCATGGATGCAGAAATGGTTATCTTTGAATACTGATAAAGAGAGGTGGGCCCACACTAAACACACACACACATAAATACCCAGACGCCACGTGCCCTGGGCTTCTGGACCCCGACAGGGACACATAGGACTAAATGTGGACATAGCCACAGTGCGCAGGGCTCTATTTCGGAAAATAGGGAAAAAGACCGTGCCAATGTTTCCACTGTGTGCTGCTTATAAAAATTTTGCAGCCAGGAGAGATGTCCCTGAGCTGTGCAGCTCTGTGTGGGCTGTCAGAGAAAGTGGGGATCATGAACACAAACAGCTCAGAGCACATGTTGGGGGGGACTGAACTTGGCTGACAGGGTCCGGCCAAGGGCTCTATCGACAGCAGGGTCCCCCTGTTGCTGATATAGATGCAGCTGAGCCTCCAGCTGATAGGCTTATGGCTTCAATTTCCTGAAAGGAAAACAACAAAAACGCATAAAAAACCCCACATGCCTACCCTAATGGTTGCTTCGGGAAGATTCACTGACATCGCATTTGAAGCACCAGGTCCGGCACATTATAGGCTCTCAATACACGAAGGTTGTTAGTGTGATTAAGCGCCCAATACCACTAATGACACGAAGCGTTCCCTTGTCACCTTGGATGCTGTCCCTTTTCGAGCTGATTCCTTACAGCATTGTATGTCTCAGAAATATGTGACATAATATGTATGTGTATGAAATGCATTTATAATAGCAGTAAGTACAAAAACAAAAACCAATATTTATTGAATATTCACTCAGTGCCAGGCATTGTCCTGAGCACTTTACGTGTATTATTTTGTTTGACTTTCACAGCAACCATATGAAGGGGTGCTATGTTATACCCATTTTACAGATGAGGAAAATTTCCCAAGTGGAGTTTGAATATGAACGTAAATCCATTTAAGTGCTGAAAAACTCTTGTGTGTGTGTGTGTGTGTGTGTCTGTGTATGTGCGTGCGTATAGTAGATATTTATTGTCAAGAAAGTCAGCCAGTCAGGTGGGCACTAACAATCTGAACCTGTCAAGCAATGAATTCTGAGTTTTCCTCAGCTTGGGGCATGCAGCCATCTGGTGACTCTATTATGGTTCTCTTTTGGACATTATTGTGAGCATGAAGAGATGGTCCAGGAGGTAGTCCAGAAGTTACGAAGGAGAGGCCCATGTTGGATGTTAAAAATGAGAATTTTATGGTGGCCCATGGGGTCTTTAAAGAAAAGTTCCAAAAAACAGAGGGCACATAGGGAATGTGGGAAATTCTGATCGTAATCCTCACTGTGGTCTGAAGGGCTTGGTCATCCATCGTATAAAAGGAGCTGAGGGAAATTCCAGACAGAGGCTCTAAGGAGAAGAGAAAAGTCACAGGCCTCTCCACTCAGCATGACCTCTGCCACCTGGCCCATGGAGCTGGGTGCCTGGGGCCCCCAGCATTCAGACATGTACCCGCCGTGCCGATGGGATGTATGCTTAAAAGACAATGGGGTACCAAAAGACAAGAGTAAATCCTAATGGAAACTGCATTTTGGATGATAATGTCGTACTCTGATGCAGAAAGTTGATAGCAGGGAAGGATGCCTATATGTGGGCACACGGGAGGATATTCCCCTCATTTTTGCTATGAAAATAAAACTGCTCTAAAAATAAGCTTTATTAATTAAGAAGGGAGGAGAGAGAGAGAGGGAGAGAGAGAGAGAGAGAGAGGCGTGTGGAGCTCAAAGAAAGACATAAGCCATCTAGACCCAAGGGTTTCCACCCTGTTCTAAGTAGCCAAGGGGTTTGTGGGCCACCAGGGCTGGGGATGGAGCAGAGAGCCACAGAGCCAGCAGCACGGAAGTGCCATCCCTCCCCCACCCCAGCTCCCTTCAGCCCCCTCCAGCCAGAGCCGCCTGGTTTTTGCTTGTTTTATCAACTGGGGTTCTGCATAAACTCCAATTGAAGAAGGATTGTGTTGCTGGTCATGCTTTAAAGACTTCTGCTTCAGAGGCTCGAATGTGGGGGAGACCACACACCTCCCACTGACCTGACATCTGCAGAGCCCTTTTACAAAAGGGCCCCAAAGGCCGGCAGCTTACCTTTAGGCCCTAGGACCCGGTGGGGCAGGTAGAAAGCGCTCAGTAATTATTTACTGCATGAATGAATGGCTCATTTGAGTTTTATAGCAAATCTAAGAGGTGGGCAAGGCAATTGGGGGCAATTTTTCTCATCTTATGTCACATTTGTTGAGTTGCTTACAATGGACCAGGCACTGTGTTAATCACTCCTCATGAATTAATTAATTTAATCCTCATTCCTCACCTTTGAGGTAAGTAATATAATCATTGATACAACAAGAGCGCAGCAAAGTTCACTAACTTGCCAAAGGTCACACAGCCTGTAAACAACAGAGATTCCAACGCTGGCTGCTTGGCTCTTAACTACCAGGAAAAGTTGTTTCAACCCAGCAAAACTCGGGCTGGGGGAGTCGTGGCGACCCCCCCAAGTCCAAGGGAAGGTTATTGGTGGGGCCCTGGCCTGGATCTCAAGAACCGTTCCGATGCCCTCCCACCGCATTGACATCGTGACTGCAGCCTGGACAGGGGATAGCCAGCTCCCCACCACCGAGTAAACAACAGGACATGCCAAGCCTGGGAGGCCAAAGGCAGCACTTTCCCGGAGATCCACCCATACCCAAGGCCTGTCTGATGCAGAAACAGGCTGGGAAAGAAACACGAAGACATATTCAGAACAATAATAAAAAAGAAAAATTAAAAACACATCTCTTCTCCTAAGGCCTCTGATTCCATTCACATCCTCAGCTCAGACACTGGGTGGACCTCAGCCCCTTGGGGAACTTTGCCGGCTAGGTGCCTCCATTCTGGGAAGGGGGTCCTGAGCCCGAAGGAAGAGGAGGTGGTACTTAATGTCCAGGCATGCAGGCAGGAAGACTCAGGCTCTTACCCCTGCATCCCTGCATCCATCCATCCATCCGTCTGTCCAGCTATCCAACTGATGGAACTCAAAGAATAAATGCCAACATCTGTTCTTAAGCTGGTTGATCTCTGGGCTTCCTCTCTAAAACTGAAAGCTGACCTTTGAGAACTGGATGTAGGCAGGCGATGACAAGGTCTCCAAGCGACGAGGCATTTTGCCTGTGAGAGGCTGTGTTATGTACATATTATAAAGCAGTAAGAGATTTCTGGGACTTCGACAAGGGTCCATTTTATAGAAAGCTCGGAGCCACAATTATAGCCCACATCCACGCAGCATGTCTGAGCCTATGGCACTCATTGCCTTGGAAACAATTTCCTGATTTCCTCTCTCTATCTTCCTCCTTTCCTCTGACTTTCTTGACTACATATAGGTTATTACCTTGCATTAACTTATATATTTTAAGCTTCCTCACATCCTTTTTGGAATCAAGTTGAATCATGAAGGGAAAAAAATGATTGAATTAAACTCATGCAGATGGAATAAAGAAGGGATTTATTTCGGGAACCAAGAGGAGCTCCCTGGCAAAACCCCCAAGTGGAGAGTTCAACGTTCCCTGCTACCCTCACCCATGTCCCTGAGGACGTCACTGCTGTCACATGAAGGATTGCCTCTTGCTGGCCAAGAGACGGCAGCCCATCAAGGAGCAAGACCTGTCAGACCTGATTTGGGATATCTGAGGGCCCTCTGCCTCAGTGTTCTCACCGTGAAATGGGGATTAGATTAGTTCCTGGCCTGAAGGACTGCTGGGAAGACGAGTGGTAAGAGCTCTGTAAGGGTTAGCCGTTAATGCTGGCGGGTTTGAGCTGACCACGACTGAAGCCAAGTTTAAATCTTGGCACCAGAGCCCCTGCGGTCAGTCTGAGCAGGGCCTTCTCCCTTCCACTCGGGCTTTGAAAGTGGAGCAGGAGTAGAATCTTTGAGAGCACAGAGGCTCGTGTGGTCAAGAACCAGTTGTTCCACTAATCCTGCATATTGAATGGTAACAGCCTCCCTAGTTAAGGCCAGAGGAGGCCTGCAGGGGTCAGGTTGTCTGCTAGGCTCTCGGGGTGTAAGGAAGTGGAGACACGGTCCCTGCTCTCAGAGAGTTCAGTGTCTACCAAGGGAGACCAACCTGCAACCACCAGCACCAGAACCAGGCGGATCGCGCTCTTCGGGGCTCCATCTTGCCTTTAGGCCTTTGCCCATGCTGTCCCCTCCAAACAGCATTCCATCCCTCCACCCTCCCTTCAAATCTCTCTCTCTCTCCTCTGCAAATCTTCCTTGTGTTGCTACACACTTGTTCTTGATGTATTTTGCAATGCCCTTCTCTCCCTCCTCTCCTTTTCCTTTTGTCAACTTCAATCTTTGTCCCAATTTTGTATTTGGAATTGGTCCTTTTGGTAGTAATGCAAATGACCAAAATATGCCTGCATTTTATTAATTCGTTAATAAGATTAATCAATCTTATGTGTTATCTGCTTTTACAAAGGCCTGTGCTGGTGTATGAGGCAGAATAATGGTCCTCTAGAGAGCTCCATGACCTACTTCCCTGAACCCCGGGAAGATGTCACTTTACATGACAAAAGAAATTTTGCAGGTGTGATTAAGTTAAGGATCTTAAAATAGGGAGATAATCCCGGATTATCCAGGTGGACCCATTGTAATCACAAGGGTCCTTAAAGATGGAAGAGAGAGGTGGGCAAGCTAGAGCGGGGAAGGAGCCGTGAAGACACAGGTCCCAGTGATGGCACAGATTGCGGGCGAGGGGCTCCAAAGAAGGGATGTGGGAAGCCTCAGGACACAGGAAAAGGCAAGGAAAAGGTCTCCCTTTTTGGCTCCAAAAGCCCTGTTGACATCTTGATTTTAGACTGACATCCAGAAGATAATACATTTGTGTTGCTTTAAGCCACAAAGTTAGCGGTAATTTGTTACAGTAGCAGTAGGAAACCAATAGAGCTGGCTTCAGAAGAGAGCGATGAAACTGTTTCCCACAGGAGAGTTTTTATTTCCTAGTGTCAGTACAACCAGACTCTGTGTGTGTGTGTGTGCGCGCGTGCACGCGTGTGTGCGCGAGCGTGATGGGACTTGCCCACATGGCATATGGACATCTTGTCTCCCCCCGATCATGGCTGACACAGGACAGGTTTCCTCAAAATAAACGGACGCTCCCCTCTCAATCGAACCTTTGTGTGGAGAGGGGCTCACAAGCCGGAATGGATTTGGCCTGCATACCCCTTCCTCTGAGAAACATCAAGGGCATCATTGTGTTCACGCACTAATAAGCACGGCCTGGCAGTTGGCTTTGCTTTTCTTGTGCTCTCTTTTCGCAGTGACATCTGCTGGTCTTCGGCTGGCATCCCGGGTACCGTGCAGGAGAGGGCATTG
>CM052884.1:62462621-62478839 GCA_028534135.1 Potos flavus | reverse complement strand
GGGAGCTCTTGCACTTAGCCCCCAGTCTAATGTCAAAATGAAGGATGGTAAAGAAATAAGACTAGGGTTCAGCGGGCAGTTCTCTTGCTGGAGGAATCTCTGCTGAAAGGCTTCCAAAAGGCATGAAATATTTTTTCCTTGGTTCCCTCTAGGCGTGAAGCGTCTCTTCCATGCTGTGATGAGAAGCCTGTAATCTGAGCTTCCCATCTCGCATCCCGCTCAATGGACCTGTTTGCATTCTCATCCCCCACCAGGGTTCCCAGGCCGGCCATACCCATTCACCAGAGGCTCCTAGGCTTGTAAGAGAAAGAGCTGAGCCATGAGTGGAGAAGTCAGCCTTTGAGACCAAGTAGCCACGTACTCTTGCCTTTGGAGCAAGAAGCACCGTCCGCTGACGGGGCAGGAAGCCTTCAGGATGGGGTCAAGTAGCAGCAGATACACTTAAATGCAGAACCCGTCATCCCTGGGCTGCAACCTCAAATGACAGCTGGCCCAGCTCGGCCTAAAAAGGCAAGGCCTCTGCTCACCAGGTGGGGCCGCCTTGCAGAACTGATCCCCGGGGCCTCACGCAGAGGCAGCGGGAAAGCCAAGAAGGAATCATCCTGTTTCTGCTCTGGGCCGAGCGGGCTCCCAGTTCCAAGGACAGACAAGGGGGAGATCTGGGAAAGAAGTCGGGATTGGGCGTCACGCTCACGCCCCAGGGGCCCATCTGAGCAAAAGATGAAGGTCTGTGAAGCTGGGGTCACTTCCCCACTGTGCCCTCACCAAACCCCAAGGGACACAAAACAAGAGAGGGCCTCTCACCAGTGAGGAGGGGAATAGAGCCCGGCCGTAGGCAGATCTCTGCTCCCTTCCCTGGTCTGCGACCTGGGCTGTGGGTATGAAGGAAACACACCGGCTAGAGCAGGGCCCATCCAGCTGCAGGGTGTATGCTCTTAATCACTTGGGGTTTTGCTAAAAGGCAGATTCTTGTTCAGTGGATCTGGAGTGGGGCCTGAAATTCTGGGGTTCTAGCAAGACCTCAGATCAGGCCCCGCTGCCAGCCCACTTTGTGACTGCACTGAGGCCGAGAAAGCATCAGGGTAATAAGACAGAAACAAGAGCAAGGTCTTGTCAGGAGGCCGTTCCCTTGACTTCCATGGTGTTCTGGGTGCCACAGCTCCCAGCAGAGGTAATTTCACTTCTTCTGGCCTTTGGGGCTCCCCGGTGTGTTATTCCAGAGCGAGAGGAGGGCCAAGGCAGGGTTCAGGGATTCAGATTTGATTCACGTCAGGTACCTGCTTGGAGCAGATCCAGGAGCAGAGACACAGGGCTGGGAGGGTGGTGGTGGGAGGGCAGACAAGGGAGAGAAAGGGAGAAAGGACAGAGGTGCTATTGTGTGTGTGTGGCGGGGGTGGCGGGTCACAGAGGAGCACCGGACACAGAGCCGGGCACCCCGACCCTCAGCAGCTGTGACCCCTGGGGCAGGCTGACTCTGAGCCTCAGTTTCCTCATCTATAAGTGAGTATTAAAGATTAAGACTTCAGGAATAGGATGAGGATTAAATAAAGCAACAAATGAGAAAGCAGCCAGCAAATTGCCTGGCCCATGACAGTATTCAATATCCAATGCATTTTGAAATAAGAAGCAAAAAAGCAAATAAGCCTGTGCGGGATCTTGACAGCCAAACAAAGGAGCCTGGCTTGTGCTGCCAAGAAGCCGGTCGCAAATTATTCCCAACTCTTCAATAAAGCTAGCCAGCCCCCCTCCTTCCTCTCTGCTGAACTGCCTCTGAGCAATTATGAGTACTTAAATGGAACTCAAACAGATACAATTATAGAATTCAGAACCAGTCCTGAATGCAGACCTCTCGCTAATTCTCATTAATCTTTTGCTTTGGTCTCAATGGGTGTGATTCCACAGACCCCGATTTCCGAGAATAACCGGCCTGCTCTCTCCCCTGACAGCTTCCAACGTGAGCAGCAGGTTGCCGGGGACGGCACATGAACGAGGCATCTTGGGGACATGGCACTGCCTGGGCCGGGGGCCTTGAATCTGAACTCTCATGAAGCTAACCAGAGACATGCCCCATGTTGCAGGATCCTCAGTAGAAGCCCTCAGAAAAAAGCAGCTCCAGAATGAATCCTTTCCAGTCAAACAAATACAGCAAAGGAGGCAGTGTTGCCAGGAAGCTTCTGTCTGCTAGGCTGGGTGCGCCGCCCCCACTCCCAATCCGCTCTCCCAGCCTCACCCCCTCGGTTGCTCAGGGCTTCTGGGCTAGGCAGAGCCTCAGCCACTTTGCATTATTCTTTTCTTTTTAAAAAATAATATTTAGAAAGGACTTCAGAGCCGGAAACTTAAACATTTTTTCCCCTCTGCGGTGTATTTTTATTAAGTAGAGAGAAACAAAGCCGGCATTTCACAAACAGAACGAGAGGGAATGAGGGTAAATACACTTAAAATTAGCACAGAGGCATGCTCCTTTACCCTTCTTGTGAGAGAATCTTAGATGGGGCTGGAGGGCCAGGAGTTTCTCCTGAAGGCCAAAAGATCTAGATGAGAATGGGGGAGCTGTGGGGAGGCCAGGTGGAGGCCAATTAGCGTCTCCGTTGGGTGTGTTTCTCCCAAATATTCCTTGCCCTCCCTCTTCCCCTCGACCTCTCAAAAAGCCAGCCGCAGTCCTGTGTCGTGGTCAGGAACCCATCTGGGCTCACTCACGGGGAGACCGTGGGGGAAGGTAATTAACATCTCTGAGCCTTAGTGTCCTTACCAGTAAGTGGGGCTGATACTACCATATGCATCTCACGGGGCTACTATGAGTTTCAAAGCAGTTAATACCTGGGAGGTATTGAGAACATTGCTGGGCACAAAGCAAAGCAATAACTTCATATGTCCCAAACCACCAGTAACTAGCATGCCCCCGACCTCTTGATCCCAGCCGGCACACCCCAGTCTTTCCTTGGCCCCCCATCTCGGTAAACGACAACCCCATCCTTCCAGTTGCTCAGGCCCCAAGCCTTGGAGTTATGTTTTCACTCTCCTTTTTTTCTCATACTCTACCAGCAGTGCATCGGCAAATTTTATCAATTCCACGTTCAATGTATATTCAGAATCCGGCTGGTTCGGCCCACCTCCAACACCCTGCTCCAAGCTAGTGTCATCTTTCGTCCCCATGATTCCAGTAACCTACACTACTCGCCCTACCTGAACCCCTATTTCTCCTCCACACAGCCTCCAGCGTAATCTCGTTAAAACATTTAAGTCAGATTTTGTTTCTCTGCTTAAAACCCCTTTACTCGGAATAAAAGCGGGTTTTCACTAGGGCCCAGGAGGTCCTGTGGGACCGGCCCACCTCTTCCTCCTTGATGCTATCACCTCCTTCTTTTCCCCTTGCTCGCTGCCCCCAGCCACACTCTCTTCCTTGAACTTGCCAAGAATGCTCCTGCCTCAGGGCATTTGCACTTTCTATTCCCTCTGCCTAGAACACTGTTCCCTAAGAAAACTTACGGCTCCCTCCTTCACTTCTTTCAGGCTCTGCTCACATGTCACCTTATCGGAGAGGTCTTTCTTGAACCTCCTGTATTAAAACCCTTTCATGAAGCACTATAACCATTTCTCTGCTTCATTTTCTTTTTTAGCTCTTATTGCTGGTTAATATTATAGATCTGGGAGGTAGGTTCTTTTTTTCTGTTCTCCTTCCTCTATTTTAAGCCCTAATATAGCAGCAGCTTAATTCCTGTCCTCCATTGCTTTATTCGAAGTCTCCAGAAACATGCTCAGCACATAGGAGGTGCTTTGCAACTATTTCTTGAATAACTATCTCCCTCATTCCTGTCCCCCTCTAAGACAGGTCCATGATGTGACCAGGATGGCCTGCCTACAACACAGCTCATATGCTGCTCCTTCACTGCTCAGGAACCACCAGCGGCCCCTTGCTGCCCACAGGACCCAGTCTCAGGTCCCACTGTTGCCATCGGCAAGCCCCAGGCTCCTGGAGCAGCAGAGTGACGCTGTCCCCTGAGTGGTGATCCTTTGCTCATGCTGTTCCTTCAGCTTGATCCACATGTCAGGCTATCACTGGAGTAGGTTGAATGTGCCCCCCCAAAATGATATGTCCATCCCAAATCTGTGATGGTGACCTTCATTTGGTAAAAGGGTCTTGGCAGACGTAATTAAGTTAAGGATCTCAAGACCGAGGTCAGCATAGATCAGGGTGAGATCTCAGTCCAATCACGAGTGGTCCTCATGAGAGAAAAGATAGAGAGAAGACGCAGAGGACAAGACTACGTGAAGACAGGCAGAGATGGGAGCGATGCGACCCCGGGCCAGGAAACACGGGAGCCGCCGGAAGCTGGAAGGGGCATGGCACAGACACCTCCCCAGAGGTTCAGAGGGGCAGGACCCTGCCAATGCCTTCACTCTGGACTTCTGGCCTCCACCATGAGAGAGAATAAACTTCTATTGCTTTAAGTTACCAAGTTTGTGGTCATCTGTTGCGATGGCCCCAGGAAACGAATACACTCCCTTTCTCTCTTTCAGAACTACTGTAGAAATGCAGTCCTTGCCCCCCCTTCCCGCTGGGTCCGAGGTGACCCTTTTGTACTGAGATGCCCCTGCTTCCCCAGCCAAAGCTGACTGGACCAAGGATGGACCAGGTGGCCCATTCTGGGCTGGCCGGTGTCGCAGGCACTGGAAACCATCGCTGAGGCCGCAGGGCACTGGTGCGGCAAAGTCACACAGGCTCAGAGCTGGGCCACGTGGCGTCGTGCAGGGAAAGGAAGCTGTGAGAGAGGAGCAGATTGGACACTGACCACAAAGGAGACCAGGGGTCCTGACGACTCCCTGACTCCCACAGAGAAGGTCCTGCTCTTTGCTTCCAAAGGTTCCCTTGTATTTGTCCCATGTCTGTCCTCCCTCTGCCCTAATTTCCTCAACCTGGTTTTTCCTTGAGAAGGCTGCTTTTCCTTGCAGCCAAATCAACCCTAATCTAGCAGCCGAGCTCCAGTGTCACCTCTGAAAAGGCTTCCTTGACCCCACCATGTGGAGAAAGAGGCCTAGACTCCCGGCGCCTTCCGCTCTGTCCCCATAGAGATTCACTGTCATCGTTCATGAGATTTGCCCACCATCCTCCCTGGAGACGGGGCTCCTCTGGTCATGGAATGATCTTATTGTATGGGTCCCGATTTCCCAGTCACCCAATGGGGTACAGTGGCTGGTGCCACAATGGATAAAGAGATGAACAAAGGAACGAATGCTACTCAGCTCTGCCCTCGAACTTGGAGTCAGGGTGGGGAGCGAGTTGCTCGTGGGGGGCATGTGATGGGGCACACATGGGAGTGGGGCTGGGAGCAAGTAGAGGGGTGGTCAGGGAGGGGGGAGGTCAGTGCTGGGGGATGCAAGAGGAAGGACAGAGTGCGGAGGTGGTGGCGTGGGTGATGATGACCGCGGGAGCAGGCAGAAGGCGGTGCAGAGCAGGGAGCACTTCCATCTGGGGGGTGGAGGGATTCGAGAGGAGGGAGAGGCAGCACCTGGGGCAGGTGGCAGAGAGGGCCTGACTTGAACGGAAGTTCCAAGGGGGGAGCTGTGAAGGGAGGCGGGGGGCGTCCGTGGGGCCCGTCCTAGGGGCTCCAGCAACTCATCCACTTAGCTGACGTCCTGCCAGGCTCCGTGCCCAGTGCCAGCTCCACAGCGATGACGGATAGTAGAATTCAAACGCCAGACTAGAGCTCTTAAGAGAACAAGACTGTATCTGCTGTTACAAGGACCGAGATGTAGTCAGCACATCAGCAAAGCATGTGTGGAGCACTTTACAGTTTATAAAGTGCCTTGTCACATATTGATGATTACGGAGTCACGTGGCAGAGGGGAAAAGCAGGGGACTGTCGCTGCAGAGAGCCCGAGTTAAGGTCTTACATCCCCCATTTGGTGGCTCCACAACCCTGAACTCATGACAACCAACTTGAGCCTCAATTTCCCCGTCTGTGGAATGCGACCGACGGCTAGTGTTTATTGAACACCTAATGTATGCCGGCTACTGTTGTAAGTCCTTTTATACGTATCTGCCATCTGGATCATCAAAACGACCCTATAAAATAGGTACTGTCCTCACCCCTGTTTTGCAGGTGTGGGCACCGAGGCTCTAAGAGGCTAAGTGACTTGCCCGAGTCACACAACTGCTCAGCTGAAAAGAGGAGATTTGAGCCCATGTATTCTGCTCCTGGAACCCAAGTCCTCAGCTGCAATGCTACACGAGAAAGACCACGCCCCACCTCCAAGGCTGTGGGGGAATCAGTCAGATAACACACACACAGCTGGCTAGAGGCTAGAGGTAAGCACTGGCCGTGGTTATTCTTCCGTCCCATGCTTGTGGTGGCGCCAGACTCTTCGGTTGCTTCAGCAGATACCGCGGAACCTGGCGTCACTGATGGCCCAGCCCAGCGGTCACTCACAGCAGGGACAGTGCCGCTCTGTGGGGGGCACTCTCTCTCTGCGGGGGACGCCGGACCCGCAGACGGGCAGGCCGGAAGTGCTGGGCTGCTCGCATGCCAGGAGCGCTCCTCAAGGGACAAGGCATGTGAGCTGGTGGGTAAACACCCCGTGACGTCACTTCCCAAGTCAATGACTTGCATGGCGGTCCCTCCCTCGGGGTCTGTTTGGAAGCTAAGACAGGGAAGTGGATCAGTTTGGAGAGAGAGCAAAAGAAGAGGTATTACCTGCTGAGGGTTGAGATTTTTCTGGATGCTGTCGGGGGAAGAGCTCGAGAGAAGAGAGGCACAGAGAAGCTCTCAGATGGAAGGAGAAACTCCCAGGAATGGGACACGGGCACCAGCTCCCCCACGCGGCTCCTCAAGCAAATCAGTTCCTCAGCCCACTTGTCACTTGGCCCTTCAGAAAGACTGGCCATCAAGGGATTCTGGCAAGAGCCCTGTGCCTCTGGAGCAGACTGCAGGGGCCTTCCTTGAAACTCCGGGACATGAGCATAGTACGGACATAGGATGCACACAAATAAACTCCCGTTGTCGAAGTAAACTGAGGCCCGGTTTCATGAGGCTGTTTTCTTTTCTCCCCACCCGCCCACACTCCTCTGCTCTAAGGCCACATTTGTTTGCTTACTTTCTTAATCCCAAACCCTCTGCACCTTCAAAGGGCCCCTTTGTGTCCAGGATGAAGTGGAGCCTTTCGGCCTTGTGGACACGGTTTTCCAAATGAGCTTCCAAACGCAGAAGAGCCCCGATAATTAACAGTAAGATAGCCCTGGGATTCGGGCTGGTGGATTAAATGAACAGGAGGCAAGAAGAGAAACAAGAGACGGGACGCATTTTCATCAGGTTCTTCCAGACAAACTGTTTGCAGTTTCATTGGAAAGGATGCTCAGGAGGAAAGAGATCAAAGAACATGGTGGGAAAAAAGCAAATTCCTGGCTCAGGAGGGTGGCTTCTTCCCTTGACAAGATGGGCATGAGGGAACAGGAACAGGACACATTGAAAAGGGCTGAGAGCCGCCAGCATGATGGGGAAGGGGACTCGGTCACCTTCCAGCGAGGGCAGCTTGAGTCACAGCCCCTGGGCTGGCTCCAGAAGCTTCCCTGCCCATTTTATTCATCACTGAAGCAACAGAAACACGAGGAACAGAGGGCGTCTGGCTGGAACTGCCTGGCAAGGTCCACATGGGGAGAAGCTTTCAGAGAACACAGTTGGAGTGAAAAATCAGCACAATAATTTTTTAAAAAGAAAGAAAGAAAAACCTGGCCGTGAAAGAATATATTATTCAGAACTGACCCAAGAAAACTCGGGGGGGGGGGATATTTGCACTGAGATGCACCCCGTTCCTCAGTGGCTCAGGTTCTTCCAAGAAGAAGCAGGAGTACCTAGTGGGCAGGTAATTACCTAGTGGGCTTGGCCAAGGAGCCAAACCGCCTGGGAAGGAGTCCCCCAGCTGTGGCGCCGACGTGCTGGGTGACGTTGGGCAAATGCTTGACCTTTCTGTGTCCTTCGGTTTCCCCATCTGCAAATCGGCGCTGATGCTAACAAATGTACTTACTTCCGAGAGTTGTCTGTGAGGATGGAATGAGTAAATATGTCTAAAGCACCCCGAGAAGGATCTAGCATATAATAAGTAAGCAACAGGTGTTAGCTGTAACGGCCACACAGTTTCAATAGACACTAGCTCCTTGGTACTACAATATTCTCACAGGTGCCACAGAATACAAGTTAAAACGGCAAAGCAGCATGAAAGCAGGTCAGACCGAAGAAGGATTCCCGGAAGCTAGGAGACCGTCATCACGCCTGGAACAAAGCTGCGGGTGGCCTTACCTGTGCGCGACTCCCCGGGGACCCGGACGGCTGATCACCGCTCAGGCCGCGGGTGCAGGGAGAGCTCTGAGGTCCCCCTGGCATTTCCAAGTTCTCAGTGTGGCAGAAAGGCCCAGTTAGACTGCAGATCGGAAGTGTGGCTGAGACTGGGGCTCTGTCCCCGCAGAGGAAATGGCACAGCCCCTCCTTGCACTGAAAAGCAGCTCTGCCATCTGGCTGTGCCTGTCGCTGCTGTGGTGAGTGACCGGGGCCCGGCCCCCCCGGGGCAGCGGAGGGGCAAAGCACAGGCACAGTTCATAACTGGAGGCCAGCAGCTCTGTGGTCCCTCTGTGCGGCAGGTGACAAGTCTCGGACCCACTTGCCCTTGATAGCAGAACCCCATCTCCATCCTTCACTCAAGATAAAGGCCCCGAGTTTTTCCCTGCAGAGGTATCATCAGGAACGACGAATGGCCATTTCAGACCGACCCATGCACCCCAGCTAAACACACAGTTCTGTGCAAACACTCCTCACGTGCCCCCAGAACCCCATTTTTTTTCAGTTAGACTGCTGCAGCTTGAGAATGAAGCTGGAATTAAAACAAAGACAAAGGGCCACTATCAGTAATTATTTCTGAAGTAACAAGCAACTAATTGGGACTTACTGTTATTAAAAACCTATACTGCAGGCAGTAATTAAACTGCGGCTAACGAGGATTTCAGCACCAGGCTCTGTGGCCACCACTCCATTCCCCTTGTTTCCAGGCGGAGGGGTCTGTTGTTAGAGGAAATGAATGGCCTCTTCATAGTCCTCCAAGAGATCTTACTCATTTCAGAGATTTCTGCCGGGGAAGTCAGTATGGTCGGGGAGCAGGGTGAGACAAGGCACAAATGTGAGAAGCCTAGAAGTGCGTGGAAGTTTCTAGATGGGCTGCTCTCCCTCTCATGATGATGACATCATGCCTTTGGGAAATGGCTGCAGGGTACTGTCAAGTCAGTGGGAAAAGAGCTGAATTGGCTCTCGTATAAATAGATTTACTGAGCACCTCCAACCTATCAGGAGCTCTAAGAGATGCATTACACACATCAATTCATTTACTCCTCCTAACTGCCTTAGGAAGGAGGTGCCATCAGGAACTGCTTTATAAAGGAGCACACTGACCTCAGAGAGGTGATGTCCCCCGTGGGAACTTACCTGGCCACTACACAGAGGGAAGCCAAGGTCGGAACCCACAAGGAAGGGGAACGTTCTTGCAAGCAACATGGTGATGTGAGCAGGTGTAGAATCGGGGGGACAGCTGGGTGTGGCCACCTTCTAGCTGCCTGGTGGGCTTGTCAATAACCCAAACATTCTGTGCCTTAGTTTCTGCATCTGCAAAGTGGGGATAATCATGCCTCTCTAGTGGGTTTGCAGTACAGACTACACAACATGCTGCATAGAAAGCAGTCAGCAAAGTGTTTAGTGGGTGACAAATGTTCAGTAAATGCTAGCTGATATTACGGGTGCTGGTCCGATGCTCTCGGAAGCAGCACGGAATGTTGGGCTTTTACAATAGGGGAAGCCGCGGAGGTCTTCGTAGAGTGTCTGTGTGCCTCTGTCTCTCAGGAAGGGGGCAAACAAATCCAGAGGGCTGGCTCTGCTCTGAGGCCACTGCCCTGGCGTTCGGGGCAGCGGGAAGCTGGCCAAGCTCCCAGACAGCCTGTCTCGGGCCGGGAGCACAGAGCCGTTGCCTCACCAGCTTGTAATGAGCTGCGTCTCCATCCTGATTAGGGGAACAATCTTCACTCAGAAAGACTCAGGGGAAGGAAGTGACAGCGTCGTGGGGACAGAGCATAACCTCGCCTCCCAAGGAGGGGCTGGCTTCTGGGGGAGCTGGTGACTTGAAGGTCACAGCCCAAGAGGGTGCCCATCTCCAGGCAGGAGGCCGCGCAGATCCCACTGGGGCAAGTCTGGGTCAGAGGAGGAGACACACTGGGGCCAGCCCAAGCCTGTGTCTGCAAGCGGGGAGGCAGCTGCTCGCAGGCTCTGGTTTGCCAGGAAGGCAAGCAAGGAAACCAACTTTCTCTGGGCACCTTCTGGGCACCAGGCCCGATGCCAGCCTTATGACATCATCACTGCCTTCCACATCATCCTATTAAATAGAACTGAGGGTACCATCTTTTCCAAAACTGTGGATTGCAGCCCATTACTAGGTTATGAAAACAGTTTAGTGGGTGACAAGTAGCATTTTAAAAATAACATGATTTTAAAAAAGGAAAAAGAAAAACCAGAAAATTTCAGAGTGCATGGCACAGGGTATGGATTAGTATTGTCTTATGGAAGCTGCATTTCTTTACTGGGAGTGTTTGGGAACTGTGCTGTAAGGGGGATAGAAATCATGCCCATTTCATGGAATTGTAGGGATGGAATGAGTTAATATTGAAAGTGGTTAAGGCAGTGGAACGGAGGCTGCCAGCACCACCCATGTGCCCTTGGAGACGGTCCAGTTTCCACGTACGCACCCACAGCATCCTGAGTCTCTGTCTCGAGGGGTGCTCTCTGGCTGTGGGAATACACTCAGTCCAAGCACGGGGCAGGTAAACTGTGGTCAAGTGACTAGCCTAGGAGCAACTCTCAGCCTCTGAGGACCGGGAGCTGGTGGATAAACACCTACCCCCCCGGGCAATGATTCTGAGTATCCCCCTCCCCCAGTGGCCCACAGCAGCACTGCCTTCCTCGTCTCCCTGCTCCTCTCTCACTCTGCTTCCTGGGGTCCCCTCCCAAATCAACTTCCTACATCTATATCCTTGTCTGGTGCCTAATCTTATTATGGATGAACCCAACTTAAGACAAGCAGATCTGGCACAAAGTAAGTGCTCAATAAATATTAGTCTGTGTGAATCATGTTCATCTTGATATAGGGTCTGTGTCAATATTTGATATGCATCATCTCATTTAATCTTCCCCCAAACCTTCTAAGGTAGGAACTGTGATTGTCCCCATTTTCCAGTTAAAGAAACCAAGGCTCAGAAAACTTAAGTTCCTTGATCAAGGTTACATAGAAATCTTACATAGAAACCCACAGAAAGGGGTTCCATTCTGAACCATGTGTGTTACCAAAACCCTTGTTCTCAACCTCTGCCCTCTATTTAATCTGCACAACCATGCTGCCCATTAATGCCTGTTGCTTCTCCCATTTGAGAGATGTACAGATGGAAAGTTCAGGCAAGTTAAACACTCGGTTCCCACACCAGCCGCTGCCAGGCTGGGACCAGCACTGGGCATTCTGACTCCTGGCCCTGTGCTTCCCATGATAGCAGGCTGCCTCCCAGCACCCTGGGAAGAGCAGGCATGGGAGAAATCTTCTGCCTTATAAATAAGACCCCGAGGTGGAAACTGGCCAGCTGTCCATTAAACTTACAGCCCAAAAGAGAGGTAAGATGCACATGAAAAGAAGGAAGAGTCTTAGCAGATTTACCAGGACTTCCAGACAAAGCGAAGTCTGTTCACATGCTTGTACCTCAACTCTTTAGCCTGTTAAATGGGGCTGATGGCCAGGTATTAAGTACCCTACACATGGCTGGGTTCAACTTGCATCTTCTCATCCTATCTCCAGCAGCCCACTTCTTCCTCCAAAGTACTAGGAGTTGCATGTGCCTTCCTGAGCTCCATTTGCATAATCCCTGTGATTATTCACTAAACATCTGCTATGTGCTGGGCATCATGCTAACCTCTTGGTTCTCAACTGCCTCTTCTAATAAACTGAAATAATCTTAGTATACTCTTCATGGGAATGTTATGAGGATTACAGGAGCAAATTGTACAAACCACATACCTACCAAAGGACCCATACCTAGCATATATAAGGACTCACAATACTCTGCATTAAAAAACCAAACAATTCAATTAGAAAGTGAGCAAATGACACAAATAAGCCATTTTACCAAAGAGGATATATAGATGGAAAACAAGCACGTGAAAAGGTATGCAACATCACTAACTATTAGGGAAATGCAAAGTAAGACCATGATGAGATGCCACCAGACACCTATTAGAACAGCTAAAAAAAAAAAAAAAAATAGTGATAACAACAAATGCTGGTGAAGATGTGAAGAAACTGAATCACTCACACATTGCTGGTGGAAATGTAAAATGGTACAGCCGCTCTGGGAAACAGTTGACTCTTTCTCAAAAACTAAACATATACTTGCCATATAACCCAAGAACTGTGCTCCTGGGCATTTATCCCTGAGAAACGAAGACTTATGTTCAAATAACACCTATACATGAATGCTTACAGCAGCTTTATTTGTAATAGCCCCAAACGGGAAACAACCCAGATGTCTTTCAATAGTTAAACTATGTTACATCCATACTATGAAATATTACTCCATGACAACAAAGGAATGAACTATTGATACACATAATAACTTGGCTAGATTATACTGAGTGAAAAAAATCCCATCTTACAAGGTCACAAACTGTGTCATTCCATTCAGATAACACTGTTTAAATGAGAAAATTCTGCAGATGGAGAATCTACAATGGTTGCCAGGAGTTAAGGGTGGTAGAAGGGAGAAGGCTGGTATGTTTAGAAAGAGGTAGCATACGGGAGGTTTTTGTTGAGATAGAGTAGATCTGTGTCTTGTTTGTGGTGGTGGTGGTGACACAAAACCACACGAGTGATGAAACCACACATACCTACATATACATCATCATAACAATGTCAGTTTCCTGATTTTGGTACCGTGCTACACTGGTTACAGTGTAAGATGTAACCACTGGAGAAAATTGGGGGAAGGGGATGAGGGATGCCTCTATGTTTTTTTAAAAAGATTTTATTTCTTTAATTCAGAGAGCGAGAAAGAGAGCACAAGCAGAGGGCGGGGGAGCGGCAGAGGGAGAAAGAGACTCCCTGCTGAGCAGAGAGCTGGATGTGGGACTCCATCCCAGGACCCCAAGATCATGACCTGAGCCGAAGGCAGATGCCCAACTGACTGAGCCACTCATGTGCCCTGCAAATCTATGTTTTAAATGAGCGGTAGAGTTTCAATCAGTGCCTAAGTAAGTACTTAATCCATATTAGCTCTCATTATTATTATATCATTTTCATTATTACTATATATAAGGCACTTCATTTAATGCTCACAATAAATTTATGAGGAAGACTGTTTTTACCCCCATTTTATGGACCAGAATACTAAGACTTAGGCACATTAGATAACTTGTCTAAGTTCACATACCCAGAAAGACTTAGCAATTGAAGCCAAAATCCACAGACCTCCCATATACATGTGGGTACAAAGGCCAGCAAGATAAAAATCTCTGCTCTAGTCAAGCTTATAGCACAGTGACTGAAGTAAGATATATAACTTGAACCCAAGCAGAATATCATACATGCTGTATAAGGTCTGTGGGAGTACAGGAGACAGAGGAGTAAAAGAATTCCAACTGAAGAGATCTAGGAAGGCTGCCTGGAGGAGGTGGCATTTGGGGATTGTTTTAAAAAATGAGTAGGAGCTCAGTAGTCATGGAAGGAGTAGTGGTGCCGGAAAAGGCATGTCAGGCAGAAAGAACCTGGTCGTTAAGGGGTGGAAGTGCTTGGAGCAGAGCAACAAGTCCAAGGTAGCTAAAGCAGCTGGTACGTGACCCGAAGCAGATGCAGATTAAGGAAACGCAGTGAGCAGCCAAAGATGATTGGCTTGAAACGACGGGCTAGGGATTGGGCTTGTTCTCTCAGCTTTGGTTCACTGTAACCTCCAAAGTCTGCTGTGGACGTTGAAAGAAGCAATGTCTACAGTACATGTACAATGAAAACAATGTACACAACAAGGGGCCAGCCTTCTGTTTATGTTGAAATAGTCACGCAGAGCTTCACAGGGGGTTCTGGGCTCCCAGGAAGTGAAGAGGTCCTTGAGGTCCATTTTAGGACCTCCAGATAAAGTTTTCCAGGGTCCTTCCAAGGCCCAGCCCAAGCAGATCCTGAAAGTGACCTCTGCCTCTCGTGTGTCCTAGGGTCCCACAATGGTTATCCTGGGCTTTGGAGTTTTATTTCTTAACAGTAAGTTAGGAACCCTATCACACTTGTACTTATTTATCTCCCTTCTCTGAAAATAACTTCTGTATGCTCGGGATCCAAGACTGTCTGGGTCATCGTTGAATCCAGCTTGGAGTTGACCTCATAGAGGTGTCCAGATTCAATTCCATTCAGTAGATCCGGTGTTGATTTCTCAGATACCTGCTAAATGTAGACCCTGTGCTCGGGAACAAGTCGCAGTCCCTTAGTAGAGAAGAGACAACCGTGGTGTACCACATACTGGCAGAGGCTGTGCCAACGGTCTGGAGGCAAAGGGATGGGAAACAATCTAGACTGTGACCGGTAGAGACAGTCACATCTGCGTAACTTCCCTTTAAAACTGTGGAGGTGAAGACTCATTCTCCATGAGAATAGGGACTGCTGGTTGTAGCGTCTAGAAATTCTTAACGCAGCTAAACTGAGACAGAGATCGTGATTCCGTCTCAGTGAATGTATTGCAATGGTGACACGATGAGACCTGTAATTTTTTTTGCTAAGGTCATGAGTGAAAATTGGAAGTAACATGACCTCCATATTAGAAATGTATTAAGAAATAATACATTTTAGATCATTAGCCAAAACGGCAATGGATATTCTGCAATCCGACTTCCAGAGCTCTAAGGCGAGAATCATTTGAAGAAACTAGAGTCCAAAGATGCTAGGTGGGAAATTGATGAAGTACGTCATCACTATGTCCATATTCAAGTGAAGAGAAAAGGAGCTCAGCTAAGAGAACCGTGACAAGGCAGACTGACAGACAATGGGGGATGGGAGGGGTGACATGAGATCTTTCAAAAAGGCCTATCTCAAAGATAAGTTGACTCAGACTTTGCAGGAACTAAGGTGACTTTGCTGGGTAGTGGAATGAATCATAACATGTAAAATTGCTTAAATAAAAATTTATTGACTAAAAAATTTTTTATTGACTTAAAAAATTGTGGAGCTGGTATCTGGTTGTCTGTGGGCGTTTGTAGTTAGGATTGTTGCTTGGAAGTCCACTTTGCTTTGCCTTTACTGGACTATTCCTGGGGCCTGGCTCAGCTGATGCTTTGGGAAAATGACTTTGAGCTGTATAGATAGCTTTTCCAGATGTATACTCAAGCTACAGAGGAAGAATTAGATTAAAAGGAGCAGCTGAGAGGGACCTCAAAGATCCTCTGGAACAATTGCTTTCAACCTTGATTTACTGGAGCCTCAGGATTCCAGGTGGGCAGGGAGACAGCTCTGGGGAAAGGGATGCTGAGGGCCTGGGCTCAGGGTCTCCTGCCCCCACCAAAAGAGCTCAATGGAATCTTTCTTGCACATTGACGTTCCAAATAGGTTGGAAGAAAGCTTCTATGGTCTAAAGGTTCAAAACCCACTTAGCTAGTCCTACACAGCCATCATCATCACCATCATCATCACCACCACCACCTTCATCATCATCACCGTCATCACCACTATTACCTTCACTGTCATCACCATCACCAGCACCACCACCAGCTTCATCATCATCATCACCATCATCACCACCACCATCACCTTCACCATCATCACCATCATCATCACCACCACCACCTTCATCATCATCACTGTCATCACCACCACCACCACCTTCACCATCATCACCATCATCACCACCACCACCACCTTCATCATCATCATCACCATCATCACCACCACCTTCACCATCATCACCATCATCACCACCACTACCACCTTCACCATCATCACCATCATCACCACCACTTTCACCATCATCACCATCATCACCACCACCACCTTCACCATCATCACCATCATCATCACCACCACCACCTTCATCATCATCATCACCATCATCACCACCACCACCACCTTCATCATCATCATCGTCATCATCACCATCACCACCACCATCATCACCACCACCAT
>CM052884.1:62427456-62462121 GCA_028534135.1 Potos flavus | reverse complement strand
CATCATCACCATCATCACCACCACCACCACCTTCATCATCATCATCGTCAACATCACCATACTCACCACCACCACCACCACCACCATTTCTCACAATAGCTGATTTGGAGTGTTTCGCATGTGTCAGATGATGTTAAAAGTTCTTTGCATGTATTATCTCGTAATCCTCACAGCAACTCTAAAAGGTAGGCACCATTATTATCCCATTTTACATAGAAAAGACTTAGACCCAAGGGTTGTATAATTTGGCCAAAGGACACAGATCATAAGCAATGGAGCCCGGCTTTGAACCCATGCGACTAGCTCTTGCACCCACATGGTTTTCCATTACTGGGTACTAAAGAAGGTGGGGCCCAGAGAGAGGCAGGGACTTGTCCCAAACCCCACAGTGTGCCTAGCAAGGGCAGAGCCATTCCCCCCAGAGCCTCTTCTTCCTGACCTGCTCCTTCCCTCTCTCCCTCTTCATTCTCAGTGTGCCTTCTAGAACTAACTCAGCAGTGGCTTTAAATAGACCGTCTCTTGGTTGCCATGCGTCTGTGCTCCCATTCTGGGAGAGCTGACAGAGAGGAGCTGCAATAGCTAGTCTGCTTCAGGGACCCCTGTTCTGAATGGAGCTGGGGCTCTCTCCCTCTTGGCCTGGGGCTTCATTCCTCACCCTCTGCTCTAGACGAAGTGGGCTTTGGGCAAGGCATTCCAGGCACTTGACAGGCTGCTCTCTGTCCACCCACCTCTGTTTGCTCCTCTAGACACACTGTAGCCATTGCAGATAAGTATACGCCCTTCCCCCTTTGCCGGTGCCGCTCTCTCTGCTGAGAACACCCTTCCTGACTTGTTGCCTGGCGTACCCCTCCTCAGATGTGCCCTCTCTAGGGTCCTGACCTCCTGCCAAGGCAGAAACAATCACAAACGCCCCGATACCCTCCCTGTAACAGCACCTGTCACCTGGTACTCTAATCATTGACTGACTCCACTTTCTTGATTCCAAGACATGCAGGTGGTTCCATTTTTACATTACTAAAGTCAGGATGGTTCGGACAATCTATGCTTCTCATTAATTTGAGAGTATTTCTTGCCTCCTGAAACATTGTTGCTGAATCGATGAAGTATTTTGTAATTATTGCCATCGTAGGACCCAGGAAACACAGGACTTCTCTTTCTCCCTCCAGATTGAGCTCACCTGGGTTGGGGGCCATGACCCTTGTGTCTCTGGACCCCCAGCAGGTAGCACAGGGAGGGACAGAGGCAGGACCAATTGGCGGTGAGTTGCGGCGCTCATGGGTTGGATGGTGCCTTCGGGTCCGGTCAACACGGGATACCTTCAGTGCTTTAAACTCCAGCCATCTGCCCATTGCCCATCCTGTTCATGCAACTGCCTATGGCACATGTGCTACAGAGAAACACAGGCAAGAACAGCAGGCTTCATTTCCCCCTTGTGTTAGTTTGCTAGGGCTGCCATAACGAAGTACCACAGACTTGGTGGCTTGAGCAACAGAAACTTACTTTCTCATGATTCTGGAGCTGGAAATCTAAGACCAAGATATCAGCAGAGTTAGCTTCTTCTGAGGTGTCTTTCCTTGGCTTGTCAATGGCGATCTACTCCCTGTATCTTCACATGGTCTCACCACTGTTCATGTATCTGTGTCCTACTTTCCTCTTCTTTTAAGGACACCAGTCATATTAGACTAGACTCTAACCCCAATGACCTCATTTTAACTTAATTACTTCTTCAAAGCCCCTATCTTGGAATACAGTCATGTTCTACGGTACTAGATGGTAGGACTTCAACATATGAATGTTGGGGGGATACAATTTGGATCATAACACCCCCCTAAGGTTGATCAAGCTCAGTAGGAAGCACGCCAGTTGCAAAGTCCAAGTTGCACCTCACCCTGTGCTCCGCCTCCACTTTTCTCTCTTGGAAGTGGACCATCCCTCGCCCTTGGCTCCCCCGAATTTCCAAGAGAATTCTTCAGCATCCCTTCTTCTGATCTCTGTTATCATCTATTTAGTTTCTGGCTCTAATTACCTCCTCATCCAGGCCTTCCAACAGAAATCTTCAAAGGCAGCTGCCTGGCACTTCTCTCTGAGCTTCACCCCTATATATAAATTATGGGGATCTTAGACTTGATAGGATTTTTCAAAAACTTAGCTTATCATTGTGCTATGCCTTGCCTGTGGTACCCATCACTAGTCAATCACAGCACATTTTCCTGCAGAATCTAAGGCCAGTCAGCCAGGGCCAAGTGCGTTAGCTCGTGAGTTGGGCCACACTTGCAGTTATGTACTTCGATGTCCTTGAAGGGACCTTCTAATCAGAAATCCTGTGGATCCTTGGGTACAACATCCATACACTAGATTGTTTGGGAGAGACCCAAATTTATATGATTTTCACTCTCTTCAATAAAAGCAACTTATAACGTATGAATAAGTAACGATGAGTGTCTGGATTCTTTTGGGGGAAACATTTGACCAGCCCTTGGACTCTAGGCCCAACAGGTACGCCCTCAATGCAGCCAGCCGACCAAGAATCCGATCTTTCTTTTAGATGGCCCAAACCAGGCCATCTAAAAGGAATAGAACTGGTAGGATATTCATCCACTCACTTATTCCTTTCACATTCATTTACTGAGCACCTACTATATGCTTGGCATTGCTCTAAGGGATGGGGATTCACAGACAAAGACAGTTATAGTTCTCATTTTTGGCCAGGGGCTAGACCCAATGGCATCCTATCTGTATTTAATCTTTTATAGCCTCGATTTTGGTCCATTTCCCTTTCTATAGAAAATACTGCTCATTGTCCACTAAAATTCATGTACTCCCTTCCATTGCACATAGTTGTCCATGTGAAGGGGTCTCCCAGCAAGCGACTACAGTCTCCAGCCCCCCTGGCATCTAGGAGTAGCCACATCCTTCACTGATGGAATATAAGACGTTAAAAGAGTCACTTCTGGGCCGAGGCTTATATGAAGTGGGTGAGCCTTCCCTGCATTCATTTTCACCTTACATTGGCTAGATGCAGGTTACTTCAAGGTTTTAGAGAGGATGGTGAGGCCATATGGTAGAAGGAGCTAGGGTTCCTAAATCACTGGGTGGATGAAAGCCACCTACTGTCACCAGATAGATCAGCCTTGGACAATGGTGTAAATAAGAAATCAATTTCTATTGCATTTGAGCCTTTATACACTTTGGAATCTTTTTGTTATAGAAACTTACATTACCCTAACCAATACAACTTTTAAGTGAAGTCAGCCTCATTGCTACACCAACCGAGACATATCTTTGTAGCTCCATTGCCTATCTTCAAGACAGCTCTTAGAATCAGGCACCCAAAGAAAATGTCCCTCAGCCAGGAATTGGCCCTTCCTCTAAGACCAGTGCCTTTAACGCAGACGATGAGGGTTTTCTATGCAAGGGGCTTAAAAAGCCTGGTAGAAACAAGCTTTCAAATTTTAAGAGAAAAGTGTAAAGCTTCCCTGAGAAATTCCCGAGCACCATATTCCTTTGCCTGGGTAATCCATCTGGGTCCAGGACAATTCCTTAAGCAGCCAGAAACTCTTTTCTGGGTCTCCGGCCGCACTGGCTGAGGCCCCCACTGCTCAGTGAGGGAGCAGGCGGAGTAAGGACCACCTGGCAAAGAGAAATTAGCGAGTAACAGAAGCCGGGCCCTACAACTGAATCAACAGCATGAGTCAGAGTGCTACAGAAATAAAGAAATCCCATTCATAAATTTTCTCTCACCCCAGCTTAAGAGCTTTCAAAGTCATAAAGTCTACATACAGCCAGAAGACCTACAATTGTCCAATTAGAGGTTTTATCCAGGAAAACACACATTTTCAGAGTCAGTGTTTGGTCCCCATGCCAGGAGCATAGCGGGCTGGTTTGGCATGCAGTGCCTCTAGGTTTTATAGAACTTTCCACTTTGGTGAGACAAAACAGAGGACTTCTCAGAGCTTCTCACCCCCGAGGTGCAGTCCACGAGGGGCCTAGAGACACCCATAGCCCCCATTCCTGCGAGAACTCGGGAAAAGCTGGAATGGCCCTGAACCAGCTCATCTGGGAGGGGAACAATTAAGTGCTTACTGTTGACCACGCTTGAGGGCCAAGTCCTGTTCTGAACACACAGCACACATCATTGCAATTAATCTGTATTAATACCCTGCAAGGAAAGGTCTATCTTTTCCTCCACCTTTCAGATAAAGAAAGTGAGGCTCAGAGAGGTCAACTGGCATGCTCAAGGTCATGTGGCTCAGTGAGTAACAAGGCCAAGATCTGAACTAGTGATTCTAAAGTACTTGAACCTCTACGTCCTGTTGCCACTCACGATCCCAGGACCCTTACTCCCTCTGTTTAGCCACGCCAGCTGCTCAGGACAGACATTCGGAGAGAGGCCAGGCTGTGGCATGTCATTACCAGTGGGAACCCAGTTGGAAAGTGTGACCAATGAGGGGAACCAGGGCTGGAGAGAGCCCCCAATATTTGCCAGGCACTGTCCTAGCACTTCACTTACATTATCCCGCTAAACCCTCATCGTGGTCCTACAAAAGAAGTATTATTAGACCCATCTTACAAGGCAGCCTCAGAGGAGTGAAGAACTTTTCCTGAAGCCACATGGCTAGGATGTGGTAGAGCGTCTACCTGCATAGAGACCTTGCTCAGGAATGTTATGTTGGACACTGGGTTTACCCACCTATGCATCAAGTGACTTTTATTTCTGGGAGAGATTTCTTTTTTTTTAGCAAATTCCAACTCTACTTGTGCACATTTAATGGGGAACATCCCCGATGGTCCAGGATATTGAGGCTTGCACATTCATATTTATTTTGAAGCCACTTCTGGCTGAGTAATCTCGAGAGCGTCCCTAAACCTTTCATGAGATTCACCAGCTAGACCAGAGGTTGGCCAATTTATCCTTGAAAGAGCCAAAGAGTCAATATTTTAGGTTTTAGGGTCCAGCCAACCTCTGTGTGGCCACCGCTCAGCTCTGGCATTGCATTGTGAAAGCAGCCATAGACCATACAGACATAAGTGCATACGGCCAGAACTGGCTTAGGGGCCCAAAAAGTATGCAGACCCATGATCTAAGTGGTCAAAGGAAGCCACAAATAAGTGCTCCAAAGGAGAGGGAGTGCCGTGCTTTGATAGTGTATTCCCCGGCAACTGGTCTCAAGGTGGGGAGCGGCTTGGACAAGGTCACTCTGTGCATCAGCCCAGGGCTGAGACTGGGGTCCGGGTCTCCTCCTCTCCCCTGGGGACTCCTCCTGGCACACGTGGCCACCCTGGCCATCGGGGAGTCTCCTGCAGAAGTGGAGGCCGGTCCTGCAAGCCCAGTGAGGGGCAGGGGGACCTCGGGCTGCCCCGGAGAATAATGCAGGGTTTCTGCAAAGGCTGGTGTAACCGGGGACTGGGGCCACGGGGCTTCCACTGGCCAGCCGCTGGCTCCTGTCTCTCCGGCAGGGCCTGGCCATCACGGCACCTTCTGGAGAGCCATCCCAGCAGCCACAGCAGCACGCGCTGGTGTTAATTTATTAAAACCCTGGCTTGTGAAAGCCGAGTGCAGGCGGAGCCCGAGGAGGCCGGGGCTCGCTGCCCCGGAGCCTGCCTGAGCTGCTGTTCTCCTCTCTCGTGGCCACAAAAGGAAATGTTGGTGAGGTCTTCAGAGAAGGGGCGGTTGGTGGGGAGGGGACGCTGCTGGATTTAATACGTAGGAATACGAGTCATTTGTCTTATTGTAGAAAAGATGTGTGTTTGGACGCTGCAAATGCTCTGGATCCTTTCTTTCCTCCCCTCGAAGGCATGAAAAGCCTGGAGCAAAACAAAACGCGCTGATTCTGAGGCTATTTTGGGCGCCTGTCACTGATTGTCTGCTTCCGAGGCCCTCGGCACACGCCCCCTTCTCAAAGAATGGTTTGAACAAATTGGAATGGGGAATGAATGAGCCTCTTGCTGCCGCCACTGCCGCCGCCACTGCCGCCACTGCCATTGCCAGTGGAGCAGAACACAGCCCCACCCCGGCCCGGCCTGGCCCAGATCGCTCCGTTCTTCCCTCTCCCAGATGCCCACAGACTCCGCGCCTCCAGCCCGCGCCGTGCTTGTGGGCGCCTGAGCCGGGCTGCCCGCCCCATGCCAGGAAGCTCGTTACCGAAGGAAAGAACTCTGATAAAGGGCTAAAAATAGCCTGCCATGATGGAAAACATTTTGTTGAGAGATCTGTTGACAAGAGGGGAAACAGAGCTGTGAAAAAGATAGGGGGCGAAGGACACAGAGGAAGAAACGAGGCTGACTGTGACAGTCTGGGGAAGACAGGAGGAGCAAGGGACAGAGCCCCGGGGTCAGCACGGCCCCACGGACAACCAGGCCCCAGTGGCCAGCTGGTCTTCTCTCTCCCTCACTGGTCCCCAGCCTTTGCTGTGTCACCTGCCTCAAGGCTGGGAAAGGGGGCGAGCGGGCAGTTTCCTTGCTGTAGGACGGATCCTGGAGGATGGGGGTCTGAAATGCAGCCCCGCTGGGGAAGCAGGTGCGACACAGGAGAGAGGCTAACTAAAAACTTGGAGTTCCATTGCTTAGTAATACAGTGAATGGGCACAAACCACCAACCTCTGAGCCTCGGTCTCCTCATGTGATAAATAAACACAGTGTTAGCCTGAGTCAGAGGGCTGTGCTGGTCATACCTGCGTTCTCATTAGCAGAGCAGCAGCACTGTGGTAATTTGGCCTTTTACAAACATGGACTGAGGACGTTCTGTGTACCAGGCACTGTCCTGGGAGCCCAAGTCACTTTAATGAGGAAGACACAGTCCTGCTGTAAGATATTTCAGTTCCTTAGGGGACACGGCAGAGAAGGCAGAGCCCTCCCTTTGGAATATAGAACAAGCACTGCTTGCCCCAAAATCCAAAATGAAGAACCCCATAATACCTTTCCGGGGCCACAGAGACATTCCTTCCAACTCTATGTACCGAGTATCCATTATGTTTTGGAGAAAGAATAATCAGCTCAGTCTGCCCTTTTGAAACAGTAGGTAAGTAGATACATGTCATATTGGGCACAAGGGACCATAAGAGAGTTAGGTTTAAGAGAGAATCATGAACACTGCCCTGGGAGCAGCAAGGAAGGCCTCCTGGAGGAGGTGACATGGGCCGAGTCTTGAAGGACATGCAGGAGCTGGCCTGGCAGAAAGGAGAGGAAGGCATTCCCATGAGAAGCAACAAAGAGCATAGGGTTTCTGAGAACAATGTCTGTAGCTGGAAATGGCTGGTGTGCAAGACACAAGGACTGGTGATACTCAAGACATTTGCTAATATTGCCACGGCAAGGGACCAACCTGTCAACAGATGCTGGCCACAGGGCTGGAGAACAGGGTCCTAGAGCCCCTCCGTGTGCCTCGATCTCCCCCATCGGCTGCTGGACTGTTGAGAGGTCTAGGGAGCTGTGGCAAGGGCTGGATGGTTGGAGGATGCTGAGCAGGGAGGCCCGTAGAGGGCTCAGGGCAGACGATATCACCAACTGGTTAAGATGTGGTTACACCAATGGGTACCAGCTAAACGTCTGCCCCCAAATGGAGGGAGAATTGGAGGGAGAGGAACCCTAAGGATGGGTACAGAATCTCCAGAACCCACTGGGAGATAATGGGGCACCCCAATGGGCAGAGATTCGGGATCCCTACCATGACTTTTGCCAAAACAAAATATAAACCTCGATATATATAACCTGTTTATATGTGGATCTCCCATTCAAGATTTCACCTAGAGGAAGCATTTTGATGTTAAAAAGATGACTCATACAACATAGTTTCTGTTCTTTGATGAGCAGACTGGACACCTGAATGGCCTCCCTCAGCCTTTGCCACCATACTGTGGAAGGATGGATCTTAAAAGGCTCTGAAAGTCCTTCTTTCTTCTTCATTCCCATGGCAACCTCCCCAGTTCAGGCCACGTCATCTCTTCTCTGGACTAGCACAATTATCTCTTCACTGCAAGCCTTCCTCCTCTCTGTCCTGCCTCCTTCAACCTGTGCACCAAGCGATGGACAAAGCGATCTTCCAAAAATATGCATCTGATCATGCCACTGCCCCCAAGAGTTACCTCTGGTTTTCAGAAGAAAATACAACTTCCTTAGTCTGCCATCCAAGGCCCTTGATGGCCAGGTACCTCTTTAAAGTTTATCCCACACCAACCATCCCTGCCCTGTAGAAGCAGGATGGACTCATCAAGGCAAGACTTGTGTCTGGGTCAGTTACAGTAGGCAGACTCTGTCCGCCCAAAGAAGGGCTAGAGGTTGTTATGGGCTGAATTATGTCTCTTAGAAACTCACCAATCTGAAGCATGTCCTTATAAGAAGAAGAAATTAGGACACACAGGGAGACATCAGGGGCACCCTGTGAAGAGGGAGTGAGAGGTCAGCTATCTATGAGCCAAGGAGAGGGGACTCTGGGGAAAACCAAGTGTACTAGCACCTTCGTCTAAGACTTCCTACCTCCAGAATGGAGACAAAACAAATTTTTGTTGTTTAAACCATTCAATCTCTGGTATTTTGTTATGGTAGCCCTTGCAAATTAATACAAGTGACAATAAAAGCCTAAAGCAAGAGTAGTCGGCTTGTCACCTTGTCAGACTACCTTACCCTGATGCCATTAAGAATTTCAATTTTAAGCACCTTGGGTGGCTCAGTTGGTTAAGCATCTGCCTTTAGTTCAGGTCATGATCTCAGGGTCCTGGGATCGAGCCCCACATCTGGCTCCCTGCTCAGCAGGGAGCCTGCTTCTCCCTCTCCCTCTTTTGTTTCCCCCACTTGTGCTCTGGCTCTCTCTCTCTGTCAAATAAATAAATAAAATCTTAAAAAAAGAAAGAATTTTGATTTTATAATTCCTATGGTCTGATTCCAGGCCCAGCCAGCAGTCTTCTGAATATATTTAGCTTCCCACATTGCTGTTCTATGTGGTGTGAATTCACTGATGAAACCAACTGGAGCTTTCCAGCCCTTGCAATGGTTAGATTTCTCCCTGTGTGACAGACACAGAGATGCATGCCTCAAATCCTCCTGAAAAAAAGGACCTGACAGCCAGCGGCAGGGAGGGTGGTGTGCCTTCAGGCATGCCTTCCTCTGGGCAGCCCCGACCAGTGACCAAGCAAGGCAGGAAGACAAGGACCCAGCCACTATTGTCCAATGCGGGACCCCTCCGGGGCTGTCTCTGCTTGGGCACTTGCTCCGTCCTGAGCCAGCGGGGGGCTCTGTCCCATCTGCAGCACCATCCAGGCTCCCCCTGCACAAGCACGCTTTCTGCCCTGTCCCTCTCCAGGTGTCGTACCCCGGGACACCATTTACACCTCTTATCCCATCTCAGCCTGCAGAATCCAGCCTGCGACGCCCTGCAGGTCAGGGCCCTCACGTCTGGTCTATGGACTGGTCTGTGGGAGGTGGCTGGTAGGGATCACTTCGGAGCCTACAAGCTGAGGGTCAAGCCAAGGCCACTGTAATCATGACAAGAGATCTATTTTGGGAGGCCTTCCGGCCGGCAGCCAACAGGGGTATCTCCTGTGGACTCCAAAACCTCAGGCTCTATTTCTTTCTTTCAAATGCAGTGACCGCCACAGCTCTTAGCTAGCTGATCCTCTGTGGCCCTTTTCCTCCTCGGAAGGCTGAGATCTCACAGCGACCGGAGGAGCATGTGGAATACAGGGATAAGCCCACTCCTTGTGAGTTCCCCCTAGAGGCTGGTCCAACAGAGGGCTTGATAAAGGAATGAGGGTAGCACCTAGCAGACAGCCATTAGTAGTCATCTCTGGTTGGCCACCTCTCAGGGCAACACGAGTGTTCTCTCTGAGGCTTCTGGTAAGGCCATGGAGACCGTGTGATAGGGAGAAGGAACACGCACTTGGAAAGCAGGACAGACCCAGAGTTCAATCCCAGACCCACGGCAACCCAGCCCTGGGCTCTCGGTTACAGGGCTTACTGGTCTGGCCTTGTTGATTTCATCTATTTTTCTATTTTTAATCTGTAAAATGGAAATAAGAACAATAACCATCTGATGGGTCACCATTAGGATACGTGAGAGAAAGTCTCTTTGATCACAGGGCTTTGGATCTTGCCTTATCTGCATGAAGAGTGTTAGCTACAGCCGTGTGGCAAGACCTAGTTCTTTCCCTCTTTCTTTCTTTGAGCTTCCCAGGCACTAGAGTATGCCAATCTTTACAACAAGCTGGATATATACAAGTTAATCATATTCATGTCTTTGTATAAATTAATAAGCAGTAATTATACATTGTAGCAACTTCTAAATAAAATCCCAAAATAACTATTTCAATACACCAAAGCATTAACAATGGTTATTTCTGGGCAGTGGAATTATGGGTGATTTGTATTTTCTCCCCAAATGTTCTACAATTAGTAGGCATTATTTTGAAACGGAAAAAAAAAAGAAAAAAGAAAAGAAAGAAAGAACCATGAGTAAGAAGAAAACTGTCCCACAATCCCCTGTGATGGGAAATCTGTTCCCTGGCCTCAGATTCTGCTGACAGTTTCTGTGACTCCAAGGACTGGGGGAGTCATCAAAAGTCTGAAGTACCTTGGAAATAAAAGGTTCGGCAGCGGAATGTGGCAAGGCTGCCCAGGCTGGGGGTAAGTGGGTCTGATACTTTTCCTTCTTACTCCGTGCAGCAGGATCAGAAAGGAGTGTGCTAACTTGGAGGTGTAGAGGAGGGGAACCCACTCTGGCATGGACATAGACCCCGGTTTGGGGGCTTGCACTGCCACATGCTAGATGGGAGGCCTGGGGCAAGCGACTCTGCCCCCTGACCCTCACTGCCCTCAGGCTCCGTGTCTTAGTTGTCACTTCCTCTGCGAAGCCTTCCTGGGCACCTCTTGTGAGAACGTGCACCCTGATCTGCTCAGCCCTCCGCGTTACGATGGTCTCCTCATTGCCTTCCCCCGTACGAAGCTAGGAGCCACGGAAGAGAAGGAGCAGGCCTTACCCACAGCTCTTTCCCCTTTGCCTCTCCTGGCGCCTGGTAGGGAGTAGACCCTCCATAAGCATTTGCTGAATGAACAACTGAATGACTGACCCATGAGCCTGGGCGAGGTCCCCAAACGGCAGAACTACAGCCCCTGCCCTCCAGGCGCTCACGCTGTGGGTGGAACTCAGTCTCCCCAACTCCATCGACACTATGGCTGCTGCCTTAAAGGGGCATAAGAGAAATTAAGAGAATAAAGGAGAAGAGGATTCCCCAGTGGGGGGTGTCTGTAAAGTCCTTATATAGAAGGCAGAATTTGAGCAGAGCCTGGAAAAATGAGTAGAAATTCCCCTGCGGGGACAGAAGGCAAGGTGGGCAGAGGCCCAGAGCTAGGCAGGAGGGTGTGTGCAGGGAAGAAGAGGCAGGAGCAAGGTGGGGGCCGAGCGTGGAGCACCTCGGATGGGAGATCAGCAGGTCTGGTTGGCATTCTGGCTGCAGCAGGGAGCCAGACAGGTTTAGGGGTGGGGGGCTGATGGGGTCTGAGTTGCTTCTCATTGGACTGGCAGGATCAGGCATCTCCCACCTGTGCTCGATAATGCCAGCTTCGGCCAACATTCTTTGGCCCGCCCATTAGGAAGGCTCAGAAACAGGACCAGCTTGGAATCTGGTCTTGAGCAAACAACCCCTCTAATTTAAACCAGCATCTGTGAGAAGGGCGGGCCTTGGCACGGGTCCTGAGAAACATGAACGCGATTAACCTCTGCCAGTTGCAACAAATTAACTGCAGAAAGGACATCCTGGGAGCAGGATCTTAAGTGGGGCCGACACTTAGAAATGAAGCCTGCCTGCCTTGCCTGAGCTGCAGGAGCAGAGCCGTGGCTTCCTTTTGGGGCCCACTGTGCCCACGAAAGAGCGCATCCTTCCCCAGGGCCTTTGCGTGTGCCACTCTTGCAGCCTGAAACCCCTCCTCCTGATGCTGAGCATGGTTGGCCGACCTGATCTTTCAAGTCTGGGTTCAAATAGTGCTTCCTGGGGTGCCTGAGTGGCTCAGTGGGTTAAAGCCTCTGCCTTCGGCTCAGGTCATGATCTCAGGGTTCTGGGATCGAGCCCCGCATCGGGCTCACTGCTCAGCGGGGAGCCTGCTTCCCCCTCTCTCTCTGCCTGGCTCTCTGCCTACTTGTGATCTCTCTGTGTCAAATAAATAAATAAAATCTTTAAAAACAAATAGTGCATCCTTAGTCACACCTTCCTGGCTCCGCATTTAAAGTAGCTTTGCTTCCCCTCTCCATCAGCTCCTAGTAGGATTCGACTTTCTGCTTTCATAATGCTGATTTTATTTTCTTGTACATTTGTTTATTTTCTCCTCCCTTGCTGGGTTCCAAGTAGACTGAAGCTCCAAGACAGCAGGGATCTTGTCTTGCTCACAGGTGTCTTCACAGTGCCTAGCACGGTGCCTGACACTTCGTAGGTACTCAGTTAAAATGAATTGAGAAGAAGGAAAAAAGGCGACAGAGAGAGAAGAAAGGGGGGAGAGAGAAAAGAGGGAAGAAGGGAGGCGGCTTCTAACACAAGAGTTCCAAAATGACCATCCCGGCCCCCAGCCCCCCTGCCCTGAGGAGACAGCCCATTAACCACAAGCCCACAGCAAACCTCCAGGGCAGGGCCAGGGGGTCACATCCACAGGGACAATACAGGTCTGGAACCCAGTGTAGGACAGGAAGGGGAAGATGGAGGGGACTGAGATTTACCTGGCGCCTACCATGCACCAGGCCTGTTCTGCTGAATGAAACCTTTCATTTTGTATTTTACAGGGGAGGCGGCTGTAGCTTGCAAGGAATAAACACAAAAGAGTTACCATGTATTTTGCACGTGGGGTAAGTAAGCATGCTACCTATGTCATCTCATGGATCATACAAGTTTGGGAGGTACGCGTGGATTACCCCTGAGATTGTATGAGCGGGGGATGCAGGGATATTCGGTAAACATAGTCAATTTCGCACAACTAGTCAGCAGCAGAGCCAAGATCAGAACCCAGGACTTTCTAACCCTCGTCTGGTATCTTCCTTTGGCAGAAACCACCCCCCACACTCTGATGCTGCCTTTCCTGGCCCGGCCCCGCACCCCACTCTCCCAGGAAAGGCGGTGGAAGGGAGTGGTGTTCCAGGCCATGGTTCTCGGCAGACTTCTCAGACCATCCCCAGCTCATCCTGGGGATGATAATTAGCCTGCCACCTCCGACTGCTGAAAGCTGCTTGGGCCACCTGACTCGGTGCACACGCCAAGGGCGCCCACGCACACACACAGGTGAGGAGGGATGAGCCTTCTGGCCCTGCAAAGCTGCCAGCTCAGGGACCACCCAGAGCGGCCTCCCCGACAGGCTGGGGTGCAGGGGAGGGCCAAGGCATCGCTTTCTGTCCAGGATGGAAGGGCACAGTGCCTAGGCTCTGCTGCCCAGTGACAGATAAGTCTCTTAATCTCTCCAAGACCCAACTGTCTCCTCTGTAAGGCTACTGGGAAGATGGACTAAAATGACATTCGCCACGCACTGCCCAAGGTTGGCCCAGAGAGACAGCTCAGCAAAGATTGCTTTTCTCTACTAAGCACAGACCTGTACCAGATGAGATCTAAATTCAGAAGCTGCCAGCAAATCCTCCTTCCTAGCTGTATGCTCAAACATGCATGGAACCCACGGATGTTTCTGGCGTGTTCTGGGCGCCAGAGAAAAGGCAATGAGCAAAACGGTCAAAAACCCTGACTTCAAAGCCCTTACCACCTAGTTAGGGGGCTGGGGGAGGAGGGGGAACAATCAGCGAGATAAAGAAATAGATAATATGGTCTGTCAGGTAACGTGCTAAGAAGGAAAACCTATAGCTGAGGGGCTGGACAGGAAGTAGAGCAGAGGCCGCTAGAATGTCAGAGAGGGTATCCAGGGACGGTGTGCTGAGAAGGTGACCTCTGAGAAGCGCAGGCGGCGAGGAAGGTGGCCCTGAGCTTCGGGGGAGGGGAGAGTACGTTCCAGACAGTGAAGGCAGCAGGTGCACACCTGAAAGAAAGGGGCCTGACTGCCTCCTGAGCTCAAGCACCAAGGCAGAGTCCTCCCTGGGTTTCAGAGACCAAGCATTTGCCAAGCAAAAAGTCAAGGGGAAAATGAGATTGTATACAACGCCATTTGAGGCCAGCTCTTCAAAAGGGACAATGTTGTCCCCCGTTGGTTTGGCAGTTTGCTGTTTCTGGGAGGGAAACAGTCCTTGGAAAGCTTCAGCACCTAACATAGGTTTCCCCAGCTGATGATACTAATGAATATCACTGTAAGACTTAGAACAAAATCACCGTCGTTTATGAAGCCCTTACCATGTGCCAGGCCCGGTGCTGGCAGCTTCGGGGTACACCGTTACTAGTTCCACTTTACCAAGGAGGAAACCGAGGCACGGAGCCATGAGCCCCTTAACCAGACTCACACAGATTGTAGGTGTGAAGCACGGAGGACGGTGTGCCAGGCCAAGGGAACCACGGGGCCAACGAGTACAGGGACTTACTCTCTCGCTCGCTTGCTCACACATTCATCCACTCGATGTTTACTGAGCACATGCTGTGAGGCAGGCCCTGCGTCCGCTGCTGGGGTTGCGGCCGTGAAGACGGCCCTGCCCTCAGGGAGCTCGCAGTCCGGGCGAATCAGAAAACGAAACAAGAACTCACACTAAGTGTGATCAATGTTAGGATGGGGGTGTGTGTGTGTGTGCGGGGAACCCTTACCCAGGGGTGCGGCCGGGGGCAGGGTGTGTGTATGTGGGTGAGCAGGCAGATCGGTGAGAGGAGATCCCTCAGAAGAGGGGAACTTTTCTTTTTTTTTTTTTTTTAAGAGAGGATAACACGAAAAAGAGTCCCAGGCAGCAGGCGCGGCCTGTGCGCCAGGTCTGGGGAGAAAGCTGAGGGACTGATTTCCCTGCCTGGCCGGTACAGAGAGGGCCACAGTGAGAGGCCCAGGGATGTGCCTGGTGACAAAAGCAGGCCCAGCTCACGAAGGGCCTTCTGATTACAGAGCAGTGGGCAAGGCCATCCCCGGGGAGACAGAAAGCCAAAACTTACCAGTTGTGTAGCCTTGGGCAAGTTACCGAACTCTCTCAGAGGGGCTAATGAGACAGGAGAGAAGGGAACAGATGCGAGAACATTAGAGCAGTAAGTCTGCAAGATGACTGCCGAGAACCAGAGACCTTGACCCAAAGCCGCACGGAAAGCCCCAGCTTGCTTCTCCGGTAGCGGAGTCTTCTTCCAAGATTACCACGTGGGACCCCCTCCCCCGACACTTCCCCTCCACAGCCCCGGCCCCCCAGTCCCTGTCCCAGCTGGGTCACTCGCCTGCCTTTCTTCCTCCGGCTGCCAGAGGTCCACGGTCAAAAGTGAAAAGAACCAGTTGTGCCTGCCCATGCTGTCGCCAGCAACGGCTAAATGCTCAAGAGAAAAGAAAAAGAAGTATCTAGGAAGCTGTCAGCTAGGAAATTCTGGACTGATGGAGACAGAAATATTTACTTTGCAGGGATAAATATTTCAGAAACAACCTTCCGTCGTCCAGTCTCTGGTTTGACGTCGATCGTCCCTCACCGGGACGGCGTCCCCACTGCCGGCAGAAACGACAGCCGTGGAAAGCACGGGCCCCTCTCCATAAACCACGTGAAGATACCTCCGTGATTCTTGGGAAATTCCATCTCACAGGCAATAGCAAAAATGCATGGATTTGAGCTAGCCCTACCTCGATTTGCACCTAGATTCCTGTGCTACTTGGGTGACCACAGACTAGTTACCGTGCCTCCGCAGGCCTCAGTTTCCCTGGCTCTGATACCTAGACGGAGCTTACAAATATCGTCGTGATGGGACGACAGGGATGGGGCTCCCACAGTAAATCGTCTTTGGCCACTCTTCTTCCTCTCTGCCACATGAACTTCCTAGCTGACCAGCAGCTCAGAAATGCCTACGTCCCTAGGCAGTCCCAAGACGAGGCCATTGGCCCCCGGTTGCCAGGGCTCCCCATCTCTCTGGTGCAGGGCTGGCTGTCACGGTGACAGAAAGAATCTCATAACTGAGCCACATGGTGTTCCTAGAACTCAAGTTCACAGATAAACTTGAGGCTTACGGTGGTACTCAGCCCCCATCCCCTTTGGATTCAGAGAGGCCCTTCATTACGGACCAGAGTCCGTTTTTCTGCCTGTGAACAGCTGTAAATGCAAATGAGCCCCTTGGTTAGCCCTGCGGCAGGGATGCAGGACGCTGTCCTCCGGTCTTGCAGTAGCGGCCGTGGACCGACCTCAGAGTTCTGCCCCGTGAACTGGAGGAAGCCCAGCGCTCCAGAAGGAGAAACACGAAACTACGGTTCTGTTCCTCCAAGTGCCAGTCCGCATCAGGCCACGGCTGCCGTTCCCTGCGGGTGGAGAGACAGCAGGGCGGAAAATGGAGACGGCCCGTGGCTCCCTCACCCCAGTACCTTTGGAAAACACATCTCAACAGGCGCTCGCATAGGCAAATGTGTTTGCACGCAGACTCGGTTTCTTTTAGGTGGGCTCAAGGCAGCGAGTGGACTGAGGCAGTCACTTCGCTGGCATCCACTCCTGTGACAAAAAGGAGGGCTGTCAATCTATCATTGTAGTCCAATCCACCCAGAGCCCATGCCAGATAGCCACGAAAGGGGTGCACAAGGGAGTGGGCTTCTCCGGGGATGAAGTCGCCCCTACTCCAGATGCTCTGAGCTGTGGGCTTCTAGGAGCAGAGCTGAGCACGGAATTGGTGCTTTTGAGACTAGGAATTCAGGGCAAATCAAAAATTGGGACTATGCTGGAGCCACTCTTGCCACTCTCACCAAAGTACCCTCGGATAAGAGGGAAGAGGGGACTTTTAATGGTGGGACAAATGGGAATTTTAGTAATTCGAAAGATTGGGGAAATAGGAGAGTAGCCTGTTGAAGCATTTTGGGGCAGTGTGGAGTCAAGGGCAGAAGAGGGCTTTAGGGTTTATAGACACCGGGGTTTACAAATTTGGCTATTGGAGGATTGAGCATATGCAATATGGCTGCCGTCCAGCCCACCAATCTGTGAGGCTCTCAGTTGGTGGTACATGGCATTATTATCTTTGCTTACTAGCTGTGCAGCCCTGGGCAAGTCAGCAGACCTCTCTGAGCCTCAAGTTCTACCTCGGTAAAATGCTCATGAGGTACAGAAGAGGACACAGTAGGTGCTCAAACCATGGTGACTGGCTTCTTCATGCCTTGTTCCCTAGGGGATGGCAGCAAGGGAGCTGACTTAGCTTGGGATCAGAGGGCAGGTCTGTGCACCCTCGCACCCCCACGCCACTCTCCACCCCCACTCTGAGGTGAAGGGAGTTGGCTAAGTGTGGTGAGCCACCCCACACAGTTGGAAAAAAGAACACGAGGCCCAGATCACAGCTCTGCCAAGAGTCTCCTTAGAAAGGCGCCGCAGCCAACACTCTGCGAAGGACCTGCCAGGACCAGACTGGGTGGTGAAAATAAAATCAACGGCTAACCACGAGGTGCTTTCTGAGGCCTCAGGGGAGAGACCCAGCATCAAGCCGGTTCAAGGTCTCACTCTTCGAACAGCAAAAGGGAAAGGTGCATCTGTCTTGTGAATATCCCCAGATATTCCCCTCCGCAGTGGAAGGAAGATTCGAGAAAACATGCTGATCCCAGCCTCAACCCATTCCCCATTGAGAGCCTTCTTCCTCAGGGATCCCCACAGTTTGTGGGCTGAAATGTGTGTGTGTGTCTCCCTCTGCAGGTGGCCATTGTCACTGCACCCACTGAGACCCTTGCCACAGAGTGGGATGGGGTTGGGGGGGGAGCAGATTTCTTACACTAGCAAATCCCCCCCTGCGAAGGGTGGAATGAGATAGAGTGAAGGACTGGCTCCTGGGACCCCCAGGACCTCCATGTGGCTTCTATGTGCACAGCTGAAAACAGGGACTATCTCTAAAGAATAATGCCATTAGTAGCAGCTGGTACTTATTAAGCACTTTCTAGATGCCAAGAACTTTACCTGGTTTACCTCCCTAAACTCTCTCAGTCACCCTATGAGGTCATCATGATTACTGTCTGCACATGTTACAGATGAGGAACCCAAAGCTCAGGGGTGCTGAAGGCCATACATTTGGTAACTGGCAGAGCTGGGGTTAGAACCCAGGGCAGCCTGACCCCAGCGCTTGTGTTCCACTGTTAGTGGTGGGTCTCCAACTTCAGGGTGCATGCGAATCCCTTAGCATGCATGTCAAAATGCCAGTTCCAGGGCCTCGTTCTCATAGGTCTGGATTCAGAGAATCTTGGGAAAAGCCCAAGGGTCTGCATTTTAACAAGCACATTGGCGAATTCTGGGTCACTGATTCCCGGATCCTACTTCAAGATCTACTGCAGGCCAGGGGGCTGCCTCACCATCCAAGGGCTCAAATAGCAACCAAGGTGGTCATTTTGATTTACAGTTGTTAATTTATTGGCAGAGAAATGAACTGTGGCCTATAAAGGTCCCTCTGTGTCAAAGGGGGACAATGAGTAAATTCAACCCTCAGCCTCCAAGTTTATGTATAAAATCTACCCAGACTGTGCTGGGACTCTGATGGTAGAGTCCTGGCCTATGCTCGGTGATCCACCAGGAGGGCGGTCCATGAGAGGAGAGGCTGAGAAAGTAGTAGAGAGCTGGGGCGGGGTGGGGGGGGGAGGCTGCCCCAACAACTGGGCAGTCTTGGAAAAGCCACTTCTCCTGATCTTGGTTTATCCATCTAAGCAATGAGAGAACCTGAGATCTCTAAGTTTTGAAAATTCGATGTGCCCATATTCCCAGCCTTTGCATTTCTTTTGGCTTCCTGCCGGCTCTTGGAGCAATCAAACTCGGCTGTCCAATGTCTCGATGTGTGCTTTCTGATGGGTCCAGATGTTAAGTCAATTAGAGCATTGCTGTTAATACCTTTCCCAGGTAGGTAAGGCCTACTCCAAGTTTGAAGGGTGATGTTATTTCAGGACCCAGGGCGAACTCATTGGATTAGATTGGTGGTCAGGGAATAGAGGGATGGCCAGTCATTCCTTGACATGCCACCAATCACGCCACCAAGGCATATGGTTGGCTTTCAGTGGAAACTTGGTTATGAAGCAGCCTTGGCCTGCTGGGTCTGAGTGCAGGAGAACAGCATACCGGGAGACAGACAGCCCGGGCTCCAGCCTCAGACCTACTGCTACGGTGCCCAGTGAATCCCTATCAAGTCTGGGCTTCTCTTCCCTTCTTTGTAAATGAGGCATTGGACTTGGTTCTCCATGGTCCCTTCCTTCCTCCCTGAGTTCTGAGATTTATTCTCTCTGCCAGCTCTACACAGACCTAATCCCTACTCAAACATCTTAGAATTCTATCCTGTTGCTGATTTAGTCCCAAGCCCCGTTCAAGCTTCAGGGCCACCAAAACCTGAAATTGAAAAAATGGGGAGGAGGGAAAACCCCCAAACCAACAGGGTTCAAAGAGGTTAAGTAAAGATTTAGCCCATGTCTCATAAACAGGGTGGTTATTGTAAAGGCTTTGTGTTTCCCTAAAGGACACCTGACGCCCCCGAGATGTCCCAAAAGCTTGTGCAGACCCCCTGGGGGTTACTCTGATTGTCTACAGGCTAGCCACCGTCCAGGAAGAGATCTGGCCCCAAAGTGTGGGGAGTTGGGCATAACTTGGTCACTGTCATTCTTAATCTGCTCACTAGGAGGTGCTGTATTTCCTATAAAGGGACATGAAGATAAATAAGACAATATAGGTAACACTTGGTACCCACCCAGTGCTCCGTAAATGTCAGCTGTTGTGATACTTTGTTATTTTTACTAGTTAACTTGCAGAAGGATATCTGTACAATGGATATAACACAGGTATCCCCCGCTTCTCGAAAGTTTGCTTTATACCGCTTTGCTTTTACAAAAGCCTTCCATTAGTGCCTCCTTTGGCTAATGGAAAGACATCTGAGGTGGACTGTTGCTTTTACGAAAAAAGACAAAAAGCGAAAACAGCCTTCAGTGTATACTTTGCAGGCAGCCCTTACAGAGCATTGCACACTCCAACAGCAAGAGTGGCGCCACCACGCGCCTTCCCCGGGAACTACACTCAGCATCTCAGCATCAAGCCCCATAGCTCGGAACTGTCTTTGAGCATCTGGGCTCTATCTGGATTGATTTTGTGCAGCTGTTACCAAAATGTGTCCTAACGTATCAGAAAAGCCTAAGAGAGGTTATCTGGGGAGGGGGTCTGGGAATTCTGAGAAATTTTTCCATATAAATTAATGGTAATTGCTTCGTTTTATCCCATTTCGGCTTCGGAAAGTTCTCCCAGGAATGCTTTACTTGAGGATAGCAGGGGAAACCTATATTAGCACCATCAGGAAAATGGTTGGAGGATTAAATGAAATAAAGTATGAAGGCATGAGGCTACACTTTGGAGGCTCGATGCCTGCATCTCTGGATGGCTGGCACCCAGGCCCAGGGTGAGGGCAGGAAGGAAGGGAAGATTGGAGTGAAGGCATGTCAGAGACCTCAGGTCACATCTCCAGGAGCCCCCTGCCCGGGCCCCATTCCTCCTCTCCCAGGGATGGCAGCCTGGGGCAGTGGAGAAGGATCTCTGGGTTAGAGAGGGCTAGGTGCCACACCTGACTCAGCCAGACTTACAGGCTGTGGGATCTTGGCCAAGAGGATGCAGGCCAGAGGTCCCACTCAAAGCACTCGGTGTCCAAGAGGTATAAGAATCAGAAATCTTAGGAAGGGCTTTAGTTACGTGTAGGCTATGGAATTTGGAGTTCACAGCAATTGAACCGAGATCACAGGGACTCCCCACTGTATATCTGAATTAGACAAGCTGATGAAAATGATTAAGTAACTTCTGGATGCCTGGTAAGAGTGGGAGCTCAGAGTTGTTCACTGATTTACTTTTCCTCTTTCACTAAAGGGGAGACATTCAGTCAAAGTATTAGTGCAATAAAAGCAAAAGCCAGCCTCGAATGGCCTTCAGTGCAGGCCTTGGATTTCTGAACTTCACTCTTGTTATGCCAAGATTGAGCCCAGCACATAGTAAGTCCAGACGATTCCTGGTTTTCCCTAAATAACAGATGGGCCCCAGCATGGTGTCCCTTCCCTGGCCTCCCGCCCCACTCTCCCCTGACTTTCTCTGATGGAAGCTCGGTTAGGATCATCTCCACGCAGACCCGTGTTTCACCGATAGCTGGCCACACCAAGCTATGCTGACCAACATAAAAACCAACAGTAAAAGGAAAAAACCTACACTTCCTGTCTTTTATCATTAATGAGACATTCCTCTTCCGACCACGCAGACCCAAGCAAAACTGAGGGCTGGCTGAACATCAGAATTGGAAGGGATGGTTGAGATCAGTCAGGGAACCTGCCAGGTTCATTCAGTGGAACCCTAGTCTTAGTGGGAAAAGGGGTCTGTGCTCAGAGAAGTTTGTTAAACCCATATGTGCTCTCCTTCCCTTATGCACCACGCAGGTGGGCACATTCAAGGTTCAGAGGAGCCCTGTGTAAAGACATCTGTTCAATTTTGCTTAACTCAGAGTTTCCCAAACTTATTTAACTTTAGAACTTTTTCTCCCACGCATTTTTTTTTATAGTAATACCTATCGACATAGCATTTCTCCTATCAGCTCCACTTACCTCATTTCCAGTATACAGTTGCCTGTCGAAGGCAACTGAGTTTGTAGCCCATTATCTAGTCCCGAAATCCGGAAAGCTAAAGTGAGCTACCCAAGCCCACACAGCTAATTATTCTTAATGGAAATAAAAGCAGGATTTGTGTAGTGCTTTTAGGTTTCCTACGCCCTCATATTATTCCTTCGCGGTATTTCATTTTATCCTCAGAACATAATAAGAGTTGTCAGTGTTGCTGAGAACATTCTCCAGGGCAGGGATTTTCTAGATAGGACCACAGTCAAGCTACACAGAGACCCAGAGACCCTGAGACACTGAGGCCCAGAGAACCTGATTCATGTGCCGGAGATCACACAGCTGGGAGATAGCAGAACTAAGGTTTGAACCCAGATAGTTTGTAAAGCCTAACTGCCAGCACGCCCAGTTTGAGGAAGGGTTGTTTTCCTGCACGCGGCAAACAGATGTCTGCCCTGCTGATAGCCTGGGAATATCAGGGGTTTTCCGAAGCTGTGATTAGTGATCGGATGTCTCAGGAAGCAGAGCCTTGCTCTTTTACTCTTTTTAAGTGAGGAACATAATCAAGGAGGCAAAACCATCAGGAAAAATGAGGGCTATTTTACCACGGATTCTGAGTGAAGCAATGAAAAATAGCTTCAGCAAAGAGCTAATTAGGAAGTCATAACTTGGAAAACCACCAAATGCAATTTTGATGAGGATGAAATTTAATAAAAGCACAGCTTCTGGTCCCCGCAGCTCCAGAGCAGGCACGTGAGGGGAATGGCCAACAGAGAGGCCATTCAAGAAGCGGAGACTCCAGGTAGGTCAGGCAGGGGTGCAAGGTCGTCTGTCTGTCCACCCTCCAAAGAGCAGAAGGGCCCAGGGCGCAGAGTGGTCTACTGAGAAGGGGCCTCTGGAGACTTGCCAGAGGACAGAACACAAGAACCAGGCTGGCCTTGGGAAAGAGAAGAGGCCAGAGGCTGCACAAGAAGGCAACTTCCTGTCTCCAGACTCATCTTTCACATAAAGAGGTTCTTGGGAACTTCCTTACCAAACAGATAAGAGCGGCTTATAATTAATTAATTTTTTTGACAGAGAGAAAGAGAGACATGGAGAGAGGAAATACAAATAGCAGGAAGGGGAGAGGGAGAAGCAGGCTTCCCGCCAAGCAGGGAGCCCGACGTGGGGCTCAATCCCAGGACCCCAGGATCATGACCTGAGCCGAAGGCAGACGCTTAACGACAGAGCCACACAGGCGCCCCGATTACCCTAGTTTCATTGCTAGTGTCAAAGAAGGTAAACAGGAATCCAGATCCCACCAGCAAGAGACAAATTGCGATGAATGAGGAGGTTCAAAGTAATATCTCAAAATAATGCATGCTCCCACAATGCTTCATAGTTTATACGATGCTTTCTTGGGCATCTCCTTCTTTGGTCTACACGATAATTGTATGAGGTAGTTGTCTATCTGACATCACATGAAGAAAAAAAGGCTCGGAGAGGTTAAATGCCTTGGCCAAAGGCACACAGCTTATACGGACGATGTGTAAGTGAATGTGCTTTGGATTCAGAAAGATCTGCCTTTAAACGCCAGCTCTACCCTTCCCAGCTGTGTGAGCTTGGGAAAATCTCTGTAGTGTCTCTCAGCCTTGGTCTGCTCAGCGGCCACCATGGCCACCATTTATGGAGAGTTTCCCCCGTGCCAGGCACTGTTCTAAGTATCTGTGCTGGATTGCTTGCAGAGAGGGCCACCCAGATGTCCTCCCATTGCTGAAGGGCAAGTCACTGCTCCCGGCCGGAAATGGAGTTTCTTTCTCTTCTCCTTGAATCTGGGCTGGCCTGTAGCTTGCTTTGACTTCCAGAGTGTGGTGCAAGTTTCTCTGTGTAGCTCCTTGTCTGGGGCTGAAGACAGTGGCAGCTCTGGCACTCAATTCTCTTGGAGTCCTGAGCCACCATGTAAAAATATTCTGACTGACCTGCTGGAAAGAGAGGCCCAGCAAGGCCCTAGCTAAGGTGCCATACATTTGAGGAAGACCTCTTAGATCACCCAGCCCCAGTGGAGCTGTCCCAGACAACACTGCCTGGAGGAGAGGGCTGTGCCCCATGGAGCTCTGCCTTTATTGCAGGAATCATGAGCAAATAAATGGTTGTTTAGGGTGATTTGTTTTGCAAAAGTAGACAAATAAAACCGTGCCTAATTTGTATTAATTCATCTGTCTTCATATCTACCCCATGGAGAAACTGAGGCACAGAAAGTTTAAATAACTTCCCCAAAGTTACACACCCAATAAATGGCAAAACTGTATTTAAACCCAGGCAGGCTAACTCCATCGTCCACGTTTGTAAGCACCACGTTATACTGCCTCTTTGTAAAAGGACATGCCTCTCAGAGTCATTAACGAGACCGTCCCTCCAGAGTGTGGTCCCACAGGGGCGTCCCCTCCTCCAAGAGGAAGCTCCCCATGGGTTTACATATGAACGGGACCAAGAGCCCCTCTGTAATCCTGACTCAATGCTGCCCTCCAGTGGTCACCAGCTGTTATAACCTTCTATTGGCCTATACACAGCCCCAAGCTAAAAAAGGCAGTTGGGGAATCTGTCATTCCTTCAGGAACCTTCTCGACCCCACCCCATCCTTCCCAACTGGAGTAAAAGCTCCCTTCTGTTCTGTTTGGATCTTGCTTAGCCAGGGCTTGTCATGTTCACTCCGCCCCACGTGAAGCTCAAACTGAGGTGCCTTGAGGCTCCTACAGAACTGATAAAGCATTTGGGGAAAGAGAAAGCCCCTACTCAAACCATCAACAAACCTGAAGCCTCCAGAAACTCTTAGTTTTCTTATTCCAAGCCCAACGTACTGTCAACTGTCCAAGAATTGCAAAGACAGCGTTCAATTAAAGGGAGACGTTTGCACTGAAATTACTTTACAGCAGCTACGATAAACCAAACACACAAACATAATGTTCAACTTACTCATCATTAGCCACAGACTGTAAGAATCAGTAGAATCTAACAGGTAAAAGTCTGGGCTTTCAGAAAGACAGACCGGGGTTCCGGTTCTCGTTCCATCATTTACCGGTTGTACAACATTGGACAAGTCCCTTAACCTCCCTTGGCTTCAAAGTCTTCATCCATCAAATAGCTATATGGACAGCATCTCTCACAGAGGTAACCTGGGAGTAGATGAGATGACACCCGGGAACACAAGTGGTTGTGAAGTCTGAATCATATTTTCTTTGTTCATTTCTTATTTAGTCTTAATTTCCCCCCGATTAGTTTACATTATAGAAGTAATGCATATTTATTACATAAAATTTGGAAATAGAAAGAAAAGAAAAGCAGGAAGGAAGGAAGAGAAAGGAAAAGAAAGGAAAGGAAAGGAAAGGAAAGGAAAGGAAAGGACAGGACAAGAAAGGAAGGAAAAGAGAAGAAAGATTCTGATGCATGGGTTTTTAAATCAGGGTCCTTTCAGAGGAACGTGAACTTGGATGGGAAAAGTGACTAACTTCTTTTCATCAGCCCCTAACTTGAATGCAGCATTTCCATCCGTTATGAATACAAGCATCGAATCACAGTGAGTCTTAGCTGTACAAGCTGCACCATCAGTAATAGAAATGTCAGGCATTTTTATGCCACGTTTTCATCTTTGCAGGTATTCTGAAATCCTATTTGCCTTCCTCACTCCTTCATATATATGGTAGCTAGTTGACCTCCTGCTAGATAATCCTTATTATTTACAGTAGCAAAAAGAAGCACTCACATTACTAAATTGCAAATTTGTTTTAATATTTTGATACTTGTCTTTCAATATCATTGGTGTTCTTTGAGATCCTATGTTTTATATTGCATGCATTTAAAAACATGCTGAGAAGGACCCACAGGCTCACCAAGCAGCCAAAAGGAGTTTTTGCTGCACATAAAGAATTACGACCCACCTGTGGTGGTGTCTCCCCCCAAACCCGAGAACAGTTCAGATTCTCCTCCCAGTCTCTAACCGGTTACTCATTTCATATTGTTGTGCTCAAGTCATATAATATAATTCTGTTGCCTGCATTGTTAACCATAAACATGTTTTCATGATATTTCTTGCCATATAGTTTTTAACGGTGGCAGAATAGTCCATTTTGCTGATGCACCATGGTACACCATTCCGCTCTAGTTTGCTGCCATTAGGAGGGTTTAAATCTGTCGCTTTTATAAATGACATCGGGAAGAGCATCTTCCTGCATAAAGGATCTTCCACATTTTAGATTGTTTCCTTGGGCAAGATTCCCAGTAGCGGCAAAGTGAGCATTTTCAGAGCTCGGACATCCTCCCTGACTCCCAGGGAGCAGAATGCACTGACAGGAGAGAGGGAAAAGAGAGAAGGCTTTGAAAGGGGGAGGAAAGGGAGGCTGTCAAGCCAGAAAGACAGATGAGAGGACAGGGCTGCCATGGACAGGTGTGCAGGCTGTGCCCTGATCAAGGGTGTCTGACCCAGGTGATAAGCCTGGGCTGAGTTCTACTCAGTCTCCACTATAAGCCATGCACCGTGGCTGGGGCTGGCCACCCAGAGGAAGACACGTTCTCCCAAAGGCACCATGGGAACAAAAGCAGGCCTCCTGGAGGAATCCACCATTGCTCCCTGGGGGTGGCATCTCCTTGGGATTTCTGGGATATAAAAACCATACCCTCAGAGAATGCTAGAAAGGAGGAAGCACATTTTCAACCTGGGGTCCTTGGGCCTATCATATCTGGGAAAGCAAAAATGTGGGCCCGTGAGCATGTTTTATTTCTAAATCATCTCATAAAAATTAACACTGACCCTCAATGAGGCCTTACGTGTATATCTTCTCTAGGTTGAAGGTCATGCTGTGTCTTGCTGCTTAAGAACACGTAGGTATAGTGGATCTTGTGCTGTGTGGCCCAGCCCAGACCCCAATTCAGGACAGAGGCCTGCATGTCCCCAGCTCTGGGAGTGTCAGCTGCTGCTGATGGCTCAGTCCCTCCCTAGGAACGGCACTGGCCTGAAGGGAGCTGCCTGACCAAGCTTATGGCTCTCACCTGATCGACGTCGGGTCCGCGGGCCTGGCCCCCTCACCCAATGGAGACAGTTGTGCCACCCCTCCTCAGCGCCCCCTGGGGATGGGCTGAGGCCTTTGTGTCACAGGCATCTCCTCCAACCTCTCTTCTCTCCACTCCCACTGTCTCTTACTCCGTCACAGCAAGCCCCGGCTTCCTGCATTCTCTGGGAAGCCTATCTAAGACAGTTACAGATCTCTATTTAATCAAAATAAGAGGAGGAATAAATTATTACAACACATGTTGGTAGATAAGATTTTTTCAAAACATGGTGTCCATGAGAAAAAATGAGAAAATAATTTTTTTTTTTTTGACAGAGAGAGAAAGTGGGGGCTGAGGGGTGGAGGGGCAGAGGGAGAGAGAGAAGCTCAAGCAGACTCCGTGCTGAGCATGGAGCCCAATGTAGGGCTTGATCCCATGACCCTGAGATCATGACCTGAGCCAAAATCATGAGTCAGATGCTTAACTGACTGAGCCACCCAGGTGCCCTGAGATCGAAAATCATTTTTAGAAAGATCCTTGCTGGTTAAAACAACGGCATCAAATTCCAGTCCTCGCCTACCTCCTCGCTTTATAGATGAGAAAACAGAATTCCAGGAAACAAGTGACTTGAAAGTCACACGGGCTATGAGCATCAGAGCTAGAACCCAAAGCCAGACTAATAGGGTTTCTGCCCTATAAGGCCACCTCTCAAGAGCTTTCTTCAAAATGACCCATTAGTTTATTCCATGAAGCCTGGTGTCTCCCCTGCAGGATGTGGCATCTCCTCTGCCCTCACTCCAACATCCAGAGAGAAATCCTAACCTGCACGGGGGTCCTCCTGTGGGCACTGACATCAGACACCCTGAATTCTGAGAATCTGCACCGCCTGGGCCATGACTTAGCTCAGAATGGCCAGCAGAGGGCAGCACCACTCTGCTTAAAGCCCAGAGGATTTGCTGCCCATTCAGGGCCTCCACCATCTGATTACTTCCCAGACTCCCACAGAGTGCTGGGTCCAACCTCCAAACCTTTTTCCATGGAGCCCAGCAGCTGTGGTGTGTCTCCCCAAAAAAAGAATGGCTAGACCTTCAGCTCTGCAGCAGCCAAGGCTGGATTCAATTTGCCACGCCAAAGCATGCTTGAATGTGCTCTTCTGTTAAATACGTCCATTTGTTACAAACAATGCAGCCTGGTGGTGGAGATTCAGACCAGGCTGAGGCCACCAGCAACCCCAGCTCACCGTTTTCTGGGCATTTGACAACCTAGTGGCCAAAGACTTTGCTCAGCCACCCTGGGGGGCGGGGGAGGGAGAGAGGGAGAGACAAAGTGTACGTGTGCGTGTGTGTATATGTGTGTGCACACTTTGTCTTCATCTGAGTGGAAGGCACCAGGAGGGAACCTGGAGTGAAGCAGGGGTGCCCCCCACCCTCTCTTCCTCCTTCCACAGGGAATTTGGACAAACTCTGAAGCAGAGCCCTCACATTCCCCCTGACAGATGAGGGTCCTGCTTAAGACAGTGCAAGCAACAAGTGAGAAGCCTAGAGCTGGGGTAGGAGGGCATGCTGATTTCCTGTAGTTCAGATTCTAGAGATAGGGGAAAGGTTTGGGGGACCTTCTAGAAAGAGGCTCTGGTTGAGGGGCCTCTTGGGCTGGGACAGGACCATGCATCCATCCAGAGTGCTGCCCCTCTCAAGAATCCATCTGGGCAGGGCTCTTTCAAGGGACAGGGACAGCCTCCCCTCACCCTAGTGACATTTTCCTGTACAATGTGTCCACGGAGAGCATCTACATGGCCCTACTGAGGGCAGAGAGGGCTGCCGAAATTTGCCTTCTTTATCACTCCATTGATGCAGTGGACAAGAAGAATTTCTGCTTACACATTCATTTCACCATCTTGAGTGGAACACACACACACACAGTCTCTCTCTCTCTCTCTCTCTCACACACACACACACGCACACACTCACGATGCAACATTAATGCTAAAGGAGTAAGCAAATTCTTCCTTGGGTAGAATTGCTGCCCAGGAGACAGCTCCACAGAGAAAGCTACTTTAAGGCAGAAAATCCTCACAGCATGCTGGCCAATGAATGCAGTTCAGCCCTTTCAGATTATAGCGCTGAAATAATCTTTTTTTTCCACATTCTCTCCAAAATGCCTGTAATATCTGCAAGACAGAATAATTTATGGTTCTGCCTGTCCTTCATGCCACAAAGTGGTTCCACTTAATGTCGTTCCCCAGCCTTGTGACAAATGGAGCCTCTTCTAGGTTCTTTGACCCAAATGGGATTCTGGCTGGGGAGATTCTGCCCTGCTCTGGGTGGGATGGGAGGAGGCGGGGCGCGCTCCTGAGCTCTGCAGCCCAGAGCCCAACAAGGCAGGTCCTGGCTTCCAGGCCCCCTAGCTGTGATGGCGCTGCCCTTGAGTTTCTAAGAATTGATTCAGAGAAGCAGAAGAGGGGCAGGGTGAGGAGGTTGAACACCCAGTGGCTGTAAATGGTGAATTCCCTGTAGACTCGTCACATACACCCCTCCCCTCTCCTGGCTCCATCTGTCCCAGGTTCCCGGTTCCCCCCAGTGGTCCCAGGAGGGGCAAAGAGGAAACCATAGGTGATGAGCACTTTTCCCCTGCCAAACCCCTGCCCTCTGCACCCCACAGGCTCCCAAACGGACCGGTCTTGCGCCCTTTCCAGGGGCCCAAGGCACCCCAGTCTCAGCCCTGGGCCTCCATAGAGAGCAGCGCCTCATCAATTATTCACCAGCCTCCCCTCTGCTCCTCAGACAAAGGGAAGGGGGATGTGCTGGCCTCCGAAGCCCCTGGAACCCAGGGCTGTGGAGTCAGGTGGCTAAAGTCCTCTCCAGAGGAGGGAAGAGGTGGGGAGGGCCAGGAGAGGAGGGGGGTGAGGGCTGCAGGGGAGGAGGAAGGCAAGGGTGAGGAAAGGCAGGAGAATCAATCTGACGTAGAATAACAATTCTCGAAGTTGTGCATGCCACACGCGTGAAATGCACCATTCCGACAACTAAAAAGCATTTTCCCCCCACTGCTATTTTACCCCAGAAATGAGAGGAAGCAGGACATGGCTGGGTTTCACAGACTATTTCTTCACAGTTTCTTACTCTGTCTTGACAAGACATCTGCTTAAGCTACTAGTCTGAGCCACGCGGTGTGGAGCCGCGTCAGCCCTGCCAATTCGAATGTTCCGCAACACAGCGCCGAGGAAGCTGACTGCTTGCACACCTGGCGGCTGCCGGTGGGGCGGGTGCAGGGCCTGGCGGGCGAGGAACACCTGGGGGGGCCAGCCCCCCAGCCTCAGCAGCCACCTGGGGCCTCGGCGGTGGCCAGACAAGGAGGACACGCCCATGGACCGGGGAGGGCTGGGTCCTGTGACCTCTCTGAGGCCTCTCCTCAGGGGGTAACGTTAAGGGGGTCCCCCACATGCGGAGAAGAGCACGTGGTCTGTCCCCCTGCAGCACGTATAGTCTGGAGTCCGATCCCCAGTACAAATCAGCCTGCTACCGGCACAGTCTTGTGTTTAAGTTGCAGAAGAAAGAGAGGGGTGAGCCGCTGTAAGCCCCCGCTAGGCAGGCTTTGATTAAGCAAATGTTTACCGAGCACCCATTAAGTGCCAGGCCCTAAAGACAGAGCAGTGAGCACACAAAGAGGGTTCCTGCCCATGAGTCTTATAAATTCTAATCCCTGCTCCAGAGGGCCTGTGCACCTGCCCTCAGGCAAGGCGCCTGACCCCTGGGTCTCAGTTTCCTTATCTATGAAATAGAGATTGTGAATTGCTCATCCCAAACCCATGGATTATTGGGAGGATTTAATGATGTTTTAGGGAAGAGGGTTCCAGCAGAGTGCCTACATTCAGTAATTGGTTAATGAATGTGCATCCTCTTCCCCTCCTCTCTCCTATGACAAGGTAGGGGCATTGAGGGGCTCTGGAAGGAAATTTGGAGTTTCTCAGCCATTGATTTCCTTCATGTGGTCAGTTTATTAAATGAACATCAGGAAGAGCTTTCTTCTCTCCCTTTCGATATTGCCCTGTCAAATTTCCCTTCCTCATCCCTAGACAATATCTCAAGCGGGTCCCAGAGGTTTTCTGGCCGCCTTTGGGTATTTGAACAATCTCATCTTCGGGTAATAAAAAATGCAATCTAGATTAAAATGTGGCTCTTTCCCAACTCCATGTGTGTCCTCTGTCCCTGGCTGAGGTTTGAGCTGTGGACCCAGACAGCGGAAGAGGGCAGGAAAAGGGGTCTAGTTTGCTTTCCTTGTCCTATCTACCCTCCCCTCCACCTGCCTTCCTGTTTCTGGCCCCTCCAGCACTGGGCGGGGCCATAGTTTCCGGTGGGAGATGGGAGACTATGAGGAATGGGATGGGAGACTATGATGAAAGGGCAGATTCTGACTCAAGAATGTGAGTAATGTCATTGTCATCTAGCTTAGGGAGCCCTGGATGGCAGGTGACCTAGTGCACATGGCTCAGTTTGGGTTCCACATCCTGTGGGGTGGCCTCTCACTCCTCCTGGGAACCTGCCCTTCAGCATTCCCATGAAATCCTGCTGCTGGAGTCCTGTCTCCCTGGAGGGCAGCCCTCCCTCCACGGTGAGGTCCTGAAAAATAGCTCAGCCTGGCTACTATTTGCAGGCCACTCGCCACACTATTGAGGAAAGGTCACACTCTCATGGTTCCTGCCCTTCTTGCTCTGAAGGCAGGGGTATCTCTTCTCATCAGGTGAACCCCCAGGCTCTTGGGAACACTTGTCCTTCAATCCCAAGAGACAGCACAAGATGGAGAGAAGACACTATGAGTTTCCATGAGGACTGGTAGACACCTGGCTGAGAATAAGATGCCGATCTCCCTTCTTGAAGACAACCTCAACCTCTCTGAGTGGTTCCAGACGATCTTCCTCATGACTCACCCCTGGCTGCCTTTATTCACCCCGGAAGTGGGAGCCCCAGGGATGGTGTCAGTCACCTCTTAGCCAGCCCAGTGTGGACAGCTCAGCCCCTGCTTTACAAAGTGTGGACATCTGGCCTCAGCTTTGGAGCCACAGACAAACCTCCAAGCCTATGAGAAATGTCCCTCTTAGTATATTGTCCTATTCATAGAGAGAAGAATGGCTCTGAGTCCCAAAAGCTGAGACATTCACCTGCTTGGGGGCCCAGATGACCTCTGAACCCTTCTGGCTTGGGGAATCAGTAATTGGAAAATGGTGCGATCTTGTCTCTCCTCTATATCCCCAGCTCAGACAGGAAGGAGGGTATGGAGAGAAGCAGTCACCTCTACTTAACACAAATGATCTCATCTTTGAGGAGCTCACACACGTTTCAACACTCTCCTTTAGAATGTTCTTAAATGTTCTATTACTCATGGTTGGCAAGTAATTGGCTAAAGGGCACCCTCTTTAGTTACAAAGGCAAACGGTAGTCCTAGACAATATGGGTCCATGAAGTCCCACTCTTCCACCATCAGTGTGGCTTTGGGACAATGACTCAACATCTCTCTGCCTCCGTTAGTGCACCTGCAAGATGGAGACAAGAATGGGTCCCACCTCCTGGAACATGTCACTCAGAATTAGACATGGCACCCATATGCGCACTGCGGGGATGTTTGCTGGCGGGAGTGAAAGGCAGTAACTGAATTTCCCCTTCATCTGCCTTCCCTTTGATTGTCAAGATTTGCTGTTTCAGGATTTCATTATATTGATACGCCCTTTCTTTAAGTTTCTTTCCTTTTTGTTCCTGGTGAACCACTCCTTGGAGATACTCTTTACAGCCAGCCATGAAATTGTCCAGTAACAGACTCACTCTGTGGATGGAGATGCTCAGGGAAGATCAACGGCAGCCAGAGTGAGGCTCTCCGGATCTCAAACATTTCTTACAGACCCACCAAGTTGCAGACATTGACATTTTACTCTCCAGGCTGCACTTTGCTTTGTCTTAATTAGCAAGGAATCAGAGCCCAGAAACCTCTCCGAAAGCCAGCCCAATCCTGTGGTGAAAGTGAGTTCTCACGCCCTTTCCGATTTCTATTACCATCATCATGATCACTCTCATGACTAGTCCAGGAGCAAGGACGGGCAAGCCTCAGAGCGAAGCAGAACGTGTAGGGCAGAGTTCTCCTTCTCCTCCAGACTCTCAGCCCCCATTTTTCCTTAGGAAAGGGCCCCCAGGGAAGGGAAGAAGAAAGAAAAACCTGGGAAACCACAGAAAAGGGAGAGAAGACAGGAACTGTGGCTGGAAGCCAGCAGCGTCCTGTCCATGCCTGACTGCCCGGCGGCATGCAGAGCTAGAACACACGACAGGCACCGCCACCAAGGGGGACTGGCAGAGCAGTGGTGGGAGAAGGAAAAAGGCGGGGAAACCAGCTTCCACAGTTTACCAAGAGTTTGCGTCAGAAAAAGCAGAAGGAAGCTCTTTTCATGTCCGAGTTTTGTGTTTCATGATGAAGTACTTTTTTTTATTTGGCATTACGTTTGGGGGGGTGGGTGAGGGGGCTCAAGGGTTTCCAGCCTCTTTGAGGCCTTCCGTCTGCCGGGCCTGCTTCTGGCACTCCGCTGGGCTCCACAGATGGCTTCGCGGGCTTTGGCTACCTTAATTAACAACCATTCTCCCACCTGAGAGTTGGCCTCCGAAGTTACAGGAGGATCACTAACCCCCAGGGCAGCAGCACATCCCAATGCAGGGCTGGGAGGCCCCTGTTGGAAGTGGGTGCGCAGGGACAACCCCTATGTCAATATCTGGGACCCCCATGGCAGCATGCAGGACACCCACCCCTGATTCTTTACCCGCCATTCAGAAAAAGGTACAAAGGCTAAGCTAAGCTTCTAGAATCTAGGTAGTAACCGTGGCTTCAATTTCAACTGATTTCCCAGACCCTGATCGAAAAATGAGTCAGAAGTTATATGGCTAGAGGGAGCCCAGAGTCTCCTCATTGTATCGATGGGGATATATTTGCAGCTGGGGCTTAGAAAGTGAGATGTGTTAGGACTGGAGCTTCCCATCTCAAGGACGAAAATGGAGGAAAAGGGAGTCTAAAATGGTTACATTTACTTTGGGGGAACTTGAGAGAGAGAGAGAGAAGAGAGAGAGCTCACGAGCGCACCCTAGCTCAAAACCTGGGAAAGAAAACCTTCTCTAGGTTCCCCCAAGGCAATTTAAATAATAGACAACACCTCCAAATAGCCTAGGGTGATTAACGCTGGGAGTTTGGAAAACAGAGGGTGGTTACCAGGGGAACCGGCCCCTCCTTCAGTGCATCCTCCCTCCCCCCATTCTCCTCCACGTCAGCCCACCCTGCACGTGGCTTTGGAGAGCCTGGGATTCTAAGCAGAGGCAGTCCAGCCGGCTCCACTGCCCAGCTGCCAGGCTGTCCTACCTGCCCCCAGCGGCTCAGCCTTTGCCACCCAGGCCCTGTACCCAGGGCCCCCAGCAGGGGCCGCCACGGAGCTTGCATCAGTCACCGCTGCCGGACCCCCACCCGTCTGTCAGTCCGTCAGTCCATCAGTCACGCCCTCGGTATGGCCTCAGTTAGGAAACAGCCAGACTTGAAAGAGGAGGAAGTCTCCGAGCTGGGGGGCCAGCCTCCTCCGTCCTCCACTCTTCAGAAACCCTTGTTAGAGACTCCAAATTAAGACCAAATGGGGATGAGATCTCTTTTCAAGGAAACATCTATTTGTTTCCATGCCTGCTTGAACACAGTTTGGTGGGGTTTCCTAGAGAAGGGCTTTCCTTGGTTTTGAAACAGAGCTCCATGGGCTTCTAGGTTTCCCCAGAAACACCTGTTGGAAGCCTCCTCGGTGGGGGGAGACGCCCAACCCACCCCGAGCTGCTCTCCTTACAACGAAGCACAGATTTGTATCCGATAACTGCGCACTATTTTACTTGGAGGCAAACAACAGAAGAGTTCTTCTGCTTAAGAAAGTTGGCAACTATTAGATCATTTCCCCAAATGTTTAGGACCTTCAAGGAAAAATAAAGGCGCTTTGGCCTATTCATTCTAAGCTAA
>CM052884.1:62384275-62426956 GCA_028534135.1 Potos flavus | reverse complement strand
GAACTTAAGAGTTAGAGGGTCTGAAACCAAAGTCTACCTCCTTCTCATGCCCCTTAAGTCACTTGGTTTAGATGGCAGCCTGCTCTGCCCATGTCACTGCTACCTTGAAGAAGCTGTAATCCATTCATTCATTCATTTATTCAATCACTTATTCAGCAACCAGACATTTGTCAAGCACTTACTATCTACCAGGCATGGTATTAATCACTACATACCTATCAGACATTCAAGAAATCTTATCTAATGAATGCATATAATGCAAATCATATTGCTATACTAATGTATTTCATTCACAAGATTTGGCCCGGAAGGATGAAAGAAGTGGTTTACATTAGAACCATACATTTTACGAGACGACAAAGTACACTTATATCCATTATCATATGTGTTAGTTTATCCTTCAGCTCAACCTGAGAGCATGAGCCTGGAAACCCACAAATAGATTTAGTGCCGCTGAGAGCTCAGCCTCCGAGTTGGCCAAAGTAAGAGGGCAGAGGGCAACGAATAGAAAGAGAAATATGAATATGTCTTTAAGCCTGAACGACTCTAGTTTGGGGAGGCAGGCTGAGCTAGATTAACTGACTTGTATAAGATCGCACAGCCCAAAATGGCAATAACCTGACTCCAAAGCCCGTGGATTTTTTTTTTAAGATTTTATTTATTTATTTGAGAGAGAGAGGAAGAACAGAGAGAGAGAGAGCAGAGAGGTAGAGAGAGAGGGAGAAGAAGGCTCCCCACTGAACGGAGAGTCTGACGCGGGTCTTGACCCCAGGACCCCGAGATCATGACCTGAGCTGAAGGCAGACGCTTAACGACTGAGCCACCAGGCGCCCCAAGCCCATGGATTTTAACTCCTACAGCGGACTGAACCTTTCTTAAAAGAGGAGCCCAAGTTGGAGAGACTGTGCCAGTGGGATTAGATGGGGGTTGTCGTGAGGGTACAGGAAGCGCAAAGAGATGTGGGAGCGTGCAAGTAAAGAGCGCACACAGTGATGTCTCCTCAACAACGGCAGTGGTCGCTGCCATGTTGGCTGGTGACACACGTCATCAGCAGCTCAGCCATGTTTCCTGGAACATCAGAGATACATTTAGAAAGTACTTCCAGGAGGAAGTCCCTCTTCCAAGAGACTTGACTACCTACGAGGCAGTCATTTTTACCTCCATTCTCTAGACAAGGAAACTGCGCCTCTGGGAGGTTATTCAATTTGCTTTTGGTCACGCAGAGAGGAAATTGAGGAGTGGGGATTTGAACCCATAACTTTCTGACTTTCAAATTTCCATTGCTTTACGTGACCCTCTCCTGAAGATGACCAAGGATGGATGAAAGAATTCTTAGGAATTCTTAGAATTCTTCCTCTAATCGGGTGGTTCTTAAACTTGGGCGATTAGACCCGTACTTAAGCAGCTGCAGGGAAAGTGTGTTAAAGCTACTGGAGAAGACAGGGAGGTGGGTTAGCCTCTCCTCAGAGGACCCAGGCAGCAGGAGAGGCAGGAGAGGGAAGGCGCAGTGTTGGAGGTGAGCAGGAGGCCGAGGAAGAGATTGTGGTCCAAGTCAGGCCACCTCCTGGCTCTGCCACTCTAAACTCAAACCTTAGGCAAACTTCCGAATTTCCAGAGTCTGTTTCTAGAATGGCGGCACTACAGCTTTTTGACAAGCGTGGCTCTGCTGGTGACTTTAGTTAAATCACGCTCTGCCGGCACTTCAGTCCTTATTTCTAAAATGGGCACAGTTAAGAACTACTCCAGAGCTCGTTACAATGAAATGAGACCGTCTATATGGACCGTCTCAGTGCACAGCCTGGCTCCTACTCAGTGAACATCAGCTGCTCTTACCAGAGGCAGGCAGCAAAGTGAGAGCTCTGGAATGATCCTTCCCGAATGTACCAGCTCCATCCCTTACTGCCTGTGGGACCCCGAACAACTTCCTTAACCCTCTGTGACTTGTTTTCCTCACTCTTCGAAATGGCGAGAATGAGAGTATCTACCTTAGAGGGTTATTGTGAAGATTAAATAAGACATGCATACAAAATAGCTCGCATTGTGCGGCAGGTGGCGAGTGTTCCTGAAAAGAGCACACGTGATTAGCTCCAAATGGGGTCAAAGTTACTGAGAGCTGGCCAACAGCAGGTAGTTCTGCACGGTGAGGGAGTGAGCTCCCCGTCTGTGGCGGGGCCCAGCCAGAGGCTACAGACCATCTGTCAAGGGTAGGTGGAGGGGATTCCCATACGAGGTCAATGGTGGGCCTTGCTGACCTCTAGAGCCCTGTCTGTCACTCCCATGCTGTGACTCTCAGTTTGAATTAATAGAGAAGACACTGACCCATCAGTCCGACACATCAGAAGTGGAGAAATTACTTCCCGGTTTAGTTTTAAAAATCAAAGCCCCTTTTCAGCCAAAGGCAATTACAGACTGATTCGCAGTAAGGCAGAAGCATATTTCAATTGAAAAATGGCATCTTCCTAGCCATTGCCATATGGAGCCAGGACACCAGGTGGCCCAGGGCTGAGACTAATCACAGGGTCCAATTGGAACTAAATAAAATGACCCCCTGGAGGAAATGGCTCCAGTGAGGCCCACAAATCCCCATGACATGTCATTTTGGCATGTCCCACGTCAGCCTGGACCTCGTGCTCTGCCTGACGCCTGAGGCTCCGTCCCTTCCCTCCGGTGGGACTGAGGGATGAGGGGCCTCAGCTGTGAGTGCATCCCAGTGTAGAGGAGGAGCCCCCAGGCACAGTAAAGGAGTCCTGGCCTCGGCCTGCTGCTGTGGAGACAGCAGGGTCCCCAGGGACAGCTGAAGTCACCTGGGGACCCTGCTAGGGACTGCCGGCCCAGAGGTGGACCACGGGCTCCAACGCTTTCATCTGTATGAAACTCCAGCCCCGCTGAATTTCAGCTCCATCTCGGGGCAGTAAAGTCTCAATACAGCCCTCTGGCTCTCCTTCCCTGTATCCTGGAGCAATTTGTCTTTTTCCCCTGTTATGGGAAAGCAGGTCACATGTTTGGTGTAGAAGGTGGGACAGTAGCCGCTGGAAGGTGGAGCTTTGTGCTGCTGCTGGAACACTGTGAGAGGACTCACCCCCCTCCTCAGCAATCAGGAGCTCTACCTCCACCGCGGGCTTAGGGGCTGTGAGTGCAAGAGTGGGACCCAGTTAGGACTTCCTCTAGTTAGCCTCCCTGCTTTGATACAATGTGGGCTAGCGCATAACAAAGTGTCATCTGGGCTGTGCAAAAAAGGATCCATACTTGCAATGTACTGAGTTACAAGTTTCCTTCTTGCAGGACATCCAGAACTTTTAAAAATTAAAATGCATTGGGAATCTCCAAGAAAGGGATGGGGGTGGAGTGAGCAGGTGTATTGCACATTCTCAGACTCTGTCTCAGAGTGTCTGGAGGGAAACACCAGCACAACTTGGAGAGTGGCATTTGGACACTGAGCAGCCCTGGGGTCTGAAACTGTCCTACAACTTACCAGAAGCCTGACTTACTTGAGGCTCTGTTTTTACCTTGTTTAACGGGAACAATTATATTTACCCTACAGAATTACCAGGAGCATTTGTAGCTAAATGCCTTAATGTCTACAAAATGCTTAGTGCCTGGGCTAGTAATAAGTGCTCAATATATGGTTACAATTCTTATCGTTGATATTGTTTTGATTTCATTGTGAAGGATAAACTAGAAAAAGGTCTTTGGGTTTGTCTCTAGAAAGAGTGAGGAGCAAGGAGGAGAGCAGGTGGGAAGACCTCCGGCCACCAGTCTTGGCTGAGACTTCGAGAGATGCCCCAGAGACAGGCTGCCCCTGGAGGTGGAGGATGGCAGCCACGGAAGAAGAAGGCAGGCCGCGTCCTCTGTCCTCCAGCTCTGCAGCCTAACAAAGAAAGGGCTTTGGGGGCTCAGCCAGGCCCTTTGGTGGCTGGGAATAGCCAATCGTGTTTACCCCCTCAGTTGCTGGGAACAATTGTCCCTCTCAGATGGCCTATTGTTTCCAGTAACACAGGCACATAACTCCCATTGGCACTGATGGGATTATGCGTTCCTATCGGGCAAGAAACAGAGCCCAGACTTGGATAAGGGATGGGGGCGCAGTGGGTCCCCCTTCGCGACCTATCTCAATGTAGCCATTAGTTTGATTATCAGCTGAACACAGTGAGGCCTCTTTCAAGAGAACTATTCAACCCTGAGCATGTGTAGCCTGGCTGCTTCTTGATAACTTTTCAGGGAGTAGACTAATTGCATCAAATTCGGGATGCAGTAAAAAGGCTTCAAAATGCCAATGACATTAAATCTTGAATCAAAATGGCAGCTGATAATGGCTTTCCAAATGGCCGTGTTGTGTCCGTAGTCTTCAGTCTTTTTGCTTCCATCCCCCACACAAGAATGTTTTAAAAACATTTGTGAATTGTTAGACAGATTATCTAGAAGTTGTCATCACACATGTACACAGTTTACTTTGCGTTAACAGAGAGGAGAAAACCGTATACGTTTTAGAAGACAAAATAGAAGTAGGTATAATTGGAATAGATATTTCAGGTTGTGATTTAAAAAAATGAGTTTGAACGACCTTCATAGAATAAAGCACATCAAATAGGAAAGAGAGCACATATAAGTTTTATCCATGGATTTTACCAATATAGCTTGAAAGAAAATGGTAGTCTTGAGAAACATCCAAGTACCTTGAGAAGATCAATATCACCAAACTATACTGCTTTGTGTGTTCTGGATTCAAGGCCTCTCAACACAAGCTTAACGACTTTATTTCCAGCACTATGCTTTGCCTATAATAGGAATATGCACAATTCAGGGAAAGACAGGAAGCTCTGTGTTTAAGGTACCCTAGCTAATCATTAAAGATGACTTATTCTTGGGGCGCCTGGGTGGCTCAGTCATTAGGCATCGGCCTTTGGCTCAGGTCATGGTCCCAGGGTCCTGGGATTAAACCCCATATTGGGCTCCCTGCTCAGCAGGGAGTCTGCTTCTCCCTCTCCCATGCCCCCAGCTTGTGTTCCCTCTCTCACTGTCTCTCTCTCTGTCAAATAAATAAATAAAATCTTCAAAAAAAATAAAAATAAACATGACTTACTCCAAACTAATATTTCAACTTATCCCTTTGACACCTCAGGTGGTTTGAAATCCAAGGGCAAAACATCCTAGTAAGATTTGGGATGAGAGGGTCTACTTCTTGTCAAGTGGGAAAAGAGCCTCTGTGCACCCTTCCGGATAGCTCTCCTTCTTGGGCAGGTCAGTCTTGGGAGAGTAGAAAAACAAGCAGAGTATTTGGAAATTGATGCCCTCCAAACTATGCATGCAAACTTAGCCCTGGAAAATCTTCACCCCAGCCTGAAGGTTAACTATCTCAATGAGACTCAGTACACAGAACTTGGAGAAATGTGTGACTTTTCAGAGGTAAGGCTGCCTGGGTATCACAGAAACATTTAAAGACCGGTGGGGAGAGGGGGAATGGATGAAAAATGACACTAGGCGCAAGAGTCGGATGCTTAATCAACTGTGTCACTCAGGTGCCCCAGAAAGATACATTTTTTAAAAAAAGATACACAATGTCAGCATCTTAGTGGTGATTTGACACTATAGTTTTGCAAGTTTTGACACTTGGGGGAAACTGGATAAAGGGTAAACAAGATCTCCCTCTATTATTTCTTACAGCAGCATGTGAATTATTTCAAAATAAAAAGTTTAATTAGAAAATGGTAGACATTAAATAAATAAAACACAAACCAACATACACTATCATGTGAAGCATAAGTATAAATAAGTGCTGTAATCTGAAAATAAAACAGAGGACTGCACTAGGATATGAATGGTGAGCTTCCGAAGCTTGATTGACCAGGAGAGACTGTGCAGAAAAGGTCAGGGTTATGCTGAAAGATAGACATGCACCATGTGGGCCAGGCCACTCTAGAGAAGTCTCAGCTTGACTGGGTTACTGGACCTCACTTGGGACCTTTCAGTGTCAATGATATTTAAAGATATGGTAACCAAAAAAGCAAAGTGGGATTCTTCAATGGGCTGAGCTGCTTTCCATGAGGCATTTTCTCATCAAACCTACTGCTGCGCACAAGTGTTGTAGAAGGGGCAGTGAGGTAAGGAACCCGGGTCTGGGTTCTGGTCGCTCCCCCGAGAAGCCTCGAAACTTCGCCAAATCACTCACTCCTCTGGAACTCAGGTGCTTTCCCTACAAAATGCAACCTCCAGGCCAATTCTTTCACATACATTTTCCCTCTCAATCCTCATAGCACTCCACGAGGGAGGGGCTATCATTATTTCCATATTTCCACAGAACAGAAGTAATTTGCCAAGGCCACATAAAAAAAAAGGCAAACTCAGGACTTGAACCCAGCTCTGTTTGACTTGAAAAAGGCACTTGGACTAGATCTGATATAGCTGGAGTTTGTGTCCAGAGCTCAAGAAAGCTAGGCTGGAGATGGATAGTAAAGAGGACCCTATCCAGAATTCACTGAAGAGCAGGAGGAAAAGAAGGAGTCCACTTGGTAGCTGTTGACACGTGGCCCGTTCTAAAGCCCCATCCCCGAAACACCGAAAGGTAACTGTTGGCCTCAACAGCATTGCCAACAGAAGCCAAGCAGCAGGAGGGGCAGGGTGCATGGAAAGAAAGGGCATTTGGGAGATGGGTCTGAATCTAGGCTCCACTATTTATCAGGTTGGGTGCCTTGGGTGAGTCACTTACTCTCCCTGAATCCCCCTGTCCTCACCTGTAAAATGGGGGGGGGGTGATAAATAGACTGAATTATTGACCCGCCTCATGAAGTTTTGGGAGGTTGGCTTAGAACATCAGCTGGCACAGACTGGACAGTTTCCTCATATTGGATGCCCTTATTACTATTAATATGATATGTTGTCGTTATTGTTGCTGTTATTATCGGGTCGGCAAGAATTAAATAAATACCGCATGAGGCAGCACCCACAACAGCATTCTCCTGAGGTTCTACGGGCTTTCTTTTTTTTTCCTTTAACTTGGAAATTTTTATTTTATTTTTCCAGCCTTATTGAGCTAAAGTGGACATATACCATTGTATAAGTTTAAGGAGTACAATGTAATTACTTGATACCTGTGTGCATTGCCACACGATTGCCGGGATAAGTCTAGTTAGCATCTTCCTCATCTCACGTGGTTACATTTGCATGTGTGTGTGGTGAGATCTGCTCTCTTAGCAGCTGTCTAACATACAATAGCACACTGTTAACTGTAGTCATTACCACGTCCATTACATCCCCAGGACTTTCTCATCTTAGAACTGGACGTTTGTACCTTTGACCCCCTTCACGCACTCATTCCCCCCATTCCCCACCCCCACCCCCCACTTCTGGTAACTACCAGTCTGTTCTCAATCTCTATGAGTTTGCTTTCTTCAGATCCCACATATAAGTGAAATCATACAGTATTTGTCTTTGTCTGTCTTATTTTACTTAACATAATGCTCTTGAGGTCCATCCATGGTGTTATGAATGGCAGGATCTCCTTCTTTTTTATGGCCAAATAATTTTCCTCTGTGTGTGTGTGTGTGTGTGTGTGTGTGTGTGTGTGTACCACATTTTCTTTACCCATTCATCCATCAATAAACACTTGTTTCCATATTGTAAACAATACTGCAGTGAACATGGGAGTGCAGATACCTTTTCAGGTTTGTGTCTTCACTTCCTTTGGATAAATACCCAAGAGTAGGGTCACTCAATCACTTGTTAGTTCTATTTCTAATTTTTTTGAGGGACTTCTGTACTGTTTTCCATAGTGGCTGCACCAATTTACAACCCCACCAACCGTGCAAAGTGTTCCCTTTTCTCCACATCCTCACCAGTGCTCATTATCTCTTGTCTTTTTGATAATAGCCATTTTAACAGGTGTGAGGTGATAGCTCATTGTGGTTTTGATTTGCATTTCCCTGATGGTTAGTGATGTTGGTCCACTGGCTTTTTTCTTCAACACAAATGAGAAGTTGTTACTAGACCCCCGGGGACTCCATTTAAAATCTCCTTCCCACTATGAACCTTGCAATTTGAAAGCCATTGTCTCCTATAACAAGTCAATTTTTGAAAGGTAATTAATTAATGTTTCCATTTTTCATTAATCACAGCTATGTACGATTGCTAATCCAAACTCCTGCTCGCCAGGAAATAATCAGCTGGCCAGTTATAACTCTTGTCAAAAGCAAAGACATTTGTGCCCAACTTCACGTCCCTACAATCTAACTAGGATGAAGTAGAAGATACTAGTTGGGCTTTGGGGAATGCTAAAAATGGCTCCCAGTAGCCATTGCCATCATCTTGAAGCCCAAGGACACCAACCCAAAAATATGGGATAATCTTAGACCTCAACTTCTAGAATCCAGGTCAGGGCCAAGGCTAGGGATCATTCTGCCACTAACTTTTAACTCCATGTAAGACCTGGGAGACATCACTTAACTTTTCCATGTTTGTTCAGTTGGAATAACACTGACCTTGGAAGGGGCACAAGGGTTAGTAGTAGGTACTGAACAAATATCAAATCTCTAATTTGTTTCCCCAACTTTAGTATTAGGACAACCTGAGAATCTTGTCAAAATGCAGATTCTTTCCATGTGTGGTCTAGGGATAGAGATTCTGCATGTGTAACATGAACCCAAGTAAGCTGATGGTACTGGCCCCTGGACCACAGCTGGAGTAGCAGGGTCTAACACACTCTCCCGAGGGGGCCTTAAAAGACAGGTCAGAGGAGTTCGATCTAGGAGATCCTAGTTCTAATGCGGCCAGTACAGTGCAGTGAACAGAAAGAGGTCTTTGACGTTGGACAGACCTTGACTTTAATACCAGTGGACCTCTTGCCAGCTGGGTCACATTAGGGAAGTTGGTTAATTTCACCAAGACTTGGCTTTCTCTTTTGGAGACTGGAGACAAAACTGTCTATACCTCATTAGATGGCTTGATATAGTATCAGGGACCATGCACATACAGCCCCTAACATAGGACTCGGCACATAGTAGATGCCCAGAAAATGTTAGTCTACTGATTCCCTAACCTTCGACTACTGGCATTTGCGACCTGAATCAGGTTACTTAAACTTTCTTAGATTGGGGTTGAAGCCTGTGAGCTACCCTATCAGCTTTTCTGCTTCTGTTTTCCTAGTTATGGCCCTGGGTCCTAATATATCTGTGACCACTGCCTCGGGCCTAACTGCCTAATCTGGGTACTTCCTCAAAGTAAGCACCCAGGGGTCCACACTCTTGACCTCAGAGGCACATATGTTGTATGCCTACCTGGGACCCAGTTGAGCAGCAAGAAGATGGATTTCCATGTTGTTGGGAGTGGAGAACCCTAATTCTCAAACCCCTGGTTTGGGCCCGTTGCACCCTAAATGTCGATATGGAATGGACTTTGGCTCAGAAATGATGAGCCTTGGTGATCAAAGAAGGTGGATGAAACTGCTGAGATATAATTTATTAATAAGAGATAAAGAGAATGTTAATTAGGGCAGAGCTTGCAAGAAGGCAAATTCCCAAAGTAAAACTTTAAGGAATGCTCAAATGATTACCATTTTAATTAAAAGTATATCACCCACGCAGATGACAAGCCACCCCTACTCTGGGGGGCACAGGCTATCTGAAATGCAGAACTGGCTGCATTTTCCGGGGGGGCAGAGGCTGTCAGCTGCTCGGGTTAGGCTGAGCCATGGTCCCCACCTGGTCCTCACCTAGGTGTCTATTACCTGTCAGGTGTGGGGGCTCCTCCCCTATGCCCTGTGCCCTTCCTTTGAGGGGTGAACTATGGCCACATCTCCTGCTACAGCAGATGCTCCAGGACCCAGGACACACACAACTCCCCTCCCCGCCTCCCATTCCCTTCCAGCAACCTCCTAACAGTTCTCCTTGGTTCCCTTCTCACCTGCTTTCCCACCGCTGCCTGGGCGATCTTGCTAAAATGCTAACCTATCACATCCCTTGTCTATTTGGAAAACCTCCAATATCTCCTTGTTAACCACACCAGTAGGAACAACAGGAGTTCCTGAATCCTTGCTGTGCACCAGGCACAGTACTAAGCACTCGTTTTACTTTCACAACAATCCAACAAGATGAATGTGAATCCCGCTTCAAAAATGAGAAAATGGACCTTGAACCAAGGTCTAAGACAAACTTCAAAGCCTACTTTCTTAACCATTAGCCTATGCTGCCTCGGTGGCTCCTTTTTGCTACGGGGTAAGGTCACAATTTCCTTGTACGGGAGTCCAGGCCTCTCGAGTTGGCCTCAAGTACTCCATCCCCTCACCTCCCACTGTGCCAGGCATCACACTGGTACTCCTGCAGCATGGAGATTTAGGCTACACTCCCTCCCTGTCCCCTGGGCGTCATCCATGACCCCCTGTGTCCCCATGACTGTGTGGGTGCTGTGCATTCCCCCTTTCCCTCTAACTACTTCCCCAGAGATCTTCCCTCACCTGTCACGCATGTTAACCTGTTGTTCCCTTTCCATGCCCCCATACCTCCCTATCCTCACTTCATTGCACTCCCTCCACGAGGCACCGAGTTCCCAGGAGGCAGTCACTATGCTCTTCACCTTGACATCCTCAGCCCCTAGCACAGTGCCTGGCACAGAGGAGATGCTCAGTAAGTGCTCACTCAGACTGTTCAACCCACAATTAGCCATGCACTGCAGCTGGCACTGTGGACACAGCAAGGACCAGACTAACCCAGGTCTCTGTCCTTGGGAAGCTTACAGTCCAGTGGGGTAGGAATGCAAGAAACTGATAAGGAAATTAACAAACAAGATGATACCAGAGGGTGGAAAATGCTCTAAAGGAACTCAAGCAGAGAGCTACAGTAAGTTATAACAGGAATGATAATCAAGGAGGGCCCACAAGATGGTGCAACATGAGTAAAGACATGAACGATGAGAAGGAGACACACAGCCAGGGGGATTAACAAGTGCAAATGTCCTGAGGTGGGAACACATCTGGTGTGCCGGAGGATAAGAACAAGGTACCTGGCAGGGATGGAGAGGCGAGAGAGAAAGCACCGGTCCCAGAGAAGTTTTCACAGTGAGGTGGCTCCAGGGGACAATTGTTAAAAGGACAGGGAGGACCCGGTTATACTGGAGCCCAGCTTTCACCCAGCCCTGTGGTTACACGCCACATGGAGGATTCTCAGGAAGTCCCCAGGACAGGCAAGCAAGCAGGTAGCTGATGATCCTTTTAGGAGGGTGAGGAAATTGTTCACACCAGTGGTTCTTAACCCTGGGGAAGGGCCTGGTGTAGTTTTGCTCCTCGGGGAACATTTGGCAATGTCTGAAGATATTTTTTGTTGTCTCATCTGGGGTGGGGTGGGGTGCTACCGGCATCTAGTGGGTAGAGTTGAGGGGTGCTGCAGAACATCCTGCAATGCCCAGGACGGTCCCCCAGTGCCAAGACTTGCACTACAACCCTCACCGAAGGGCTGACAGCAACTGACTCTGGTCAGCTCTGTGACTAGGCCTAGGCCAACAGCCAGTTCTGTCCCCTTACTCAAACTCACTCCAATCTTTTTCCCTCCCACTTCCTACTTAAGGAACCTCCTCATGACAACAGAACACCAAGCGACCTTTGCCAACCCCTCTCTGATCAAGGGAACGCCATTCAGCACCACTCCGTGTGGACACCAGCCCTCGACATGCAAAAATGTGGTCTAAGAGAGCACTGGACTCTGAGTCCACAGGATCGGGTATGAGTTACCTCCACACCCAGTATCAGCTGTCTCTCTCTCTATTGACCTTTCCAGGAGCCCCTCCATTTCCCATAAGAGCATGGGAGACCCTGAAACAAATTACCTTCCTCATTTGCCATATTACGGGAAGGATTTGCCCATGGGCTCTGACCACGGTGCTACAAAGTTTAATTCGAGAATTACGTGTCAGTGCCACACATCAGGGCCAGCAGGGAGGCAGGGGGCTTGGTGGAATCCAGAGCATTTGGCTTTTTTTTTTTTTTTTTTAAGACTCTTTATTTATTTGAGAGAGAAAAGCAGATTCACTCCCGCCTCCTGAGGGTGGAACACTATTCGGGGCTTGATCTCATGACCCTGGGATCATGACCTGAGCTGAAAGCAGATGCTTAACCAAGTGAGCCACCTAGGCGCCCCTGAAACCCTTGGCTTTAAATACCCTGCTTTGCAGCCTGGCTCTACCACTAGGAGTGGCCTGCATGCTTCTCCACCTCAGCTTCCTCATTTGCGAAATGAGATTAATAATATACTTATTCTGAATGGTCTTTACATATATAATATATATATTATATATATATTACATTATATATATATAACGTAAAAGGGTGAAATATTTTTATTATATTTTATTTCTTTTAGAAAAACAGATGCGTGATAGTGGCTGTGGCAAAGTCTTGAGGGATCCAAACTGGGCAAGATTTTTCCAAACCAGCACGCCCCAGTTTTGTAGAGCAGCTTGAGAACAGCAGCCACCACTGAAGAGCGCATTAATACCCACCAGACAGATCGCAGCCAGCATCACACACCTGGAACATGTATGCGGCAGACCTGGCAGCAGCCTCGGAGGGAGGCAGCCAGCGCATGTGGGCACGCAGTGAGGCAGGACAGGTGAAAGCGCGAGCGGGGAGAGCGAGGGCTAACTGTGCTGGCTACAGAGGGTGCGGGGCCCACACATCGGGGCTCCCGGGATGAAGTGCAGGTACTGTAGGCGCAGATGGCTCCCTGGCAATGAGCTGAGCAAGGCACAGTGCTGGGCAGAAGACTACCGGGGCTCGGAGTCCCCACTAGCTTGTTCTGGGTCATCTTTGTGTTTGCTTTAGCCAACTCTGGCTGTAGTGCTAGGGGAATTTCAGGATCCAAGTGGATGCCATTCAAAGCATTCTTTGCAACTTCTGCTTCTGAGCAGCTGTCAAAACTGACAAACCCCACCAGACTGCTCAGATGTCAGCTTTCTAAGAGAACCCCCGTAGCCCTTCGATGGTCTGAAAAGCAGCTAGAGCTCCCGAGGTGGGATACCCAGAGGAAGACCACGGACAAACGGGGTCCGGTCGGGTATTTGGGTTCTGGGCCCTCTGACCTTCCCCAAGATGACCAAATCATTGTTTATGATGATTAACACTTATATAAATCACCTCGCAGATGCTCAAAGTGCTGCAGCTAGTGTTAATTTCACAATGCTGGAACGGGAAGGGGGCTCAAGGGTTCCTCTGTCCAATTTTTGTTTGTACATGCAGGAACAGAGGCCCAGAAAAAGAGACTGGCTTGTTTCCTGGGTTTGAGGAGGGTAGAGCAGACATCATAAGCACATATCACTGATGAGGAAACTGAGGCCAGGCCTGACCCCAGGTGAGCCTTCCTGGATGGCACCGAGTAGCAGGTGGCGGGTGATGTCGTGTGTTGTACCCCGGCCCTGAATCTGAGCTCCTCATCCTCAGACTGAAGCCTCTCCCCGGGACGGTCTCAACGGCATCTGCCTGTGAAGAAGAGATTTACCTGCCTGACTTTGGATTTGGCTGCAATGGGGACATGTGTGCACCTGCTTGAAACATTACTCCCCGGTGGGCGGAGTCTTTATACTTCCTTTTCTCATCTCTCTGGGTTCCATCACTCCCCCGGTGATTTTGTTCCCTCCCACCACCTTTAGTACCATCTCTATAATAGAAACTCCCAAACTGACTATATCCTGTTGATTCCGAGACACATTTTAATATCTTTGAAGTTGGGATGTGCCCTAGTTTAACTGGCAGTGTTTTTTCATAGTAATACATAAAATAACAGTGGTCTCCCAGTCGGTGGTGTCTTATATTTGGTGAAATATGGTACATATTTACTGCAGAACACCCTCTGAATTCCAGACTCATAAATCACAGTGGCTTTTCAACATCTCCCCTTGGGATGGGGAATAAACACCTCCGACACAAATCATAAAATTGAATTCCTGACCTTCTGGCCTGCCCCATCTCAGCAACTGGCAATTCCATCCCTGCGGTCGTTCAGGCCAAAATCTGGGAGTCACCCTTGACCTGCCCACTTTCTTTCCCAATCTACCTCCAATCTATCAACAAGTCTCGCTGAGTCAGTTCAGAATAAATTCTGAATCTACCCACCTCCCACTGACCCACCACCACCACCCTGATCCAAGCCACGCCTGTCCCTTACCTGGATTCTAGCAATCACCCCCGCCTGGGTCCCTGTCTTGCCTTTGCCTGCCTGTGGTCCCCACTCAGGGAGCAGCCGGAGGGGGCTTGTGGTTAAGACAGGCCCCCCGACCTCCCCAGCTCCGTGTCACCCTGACCCCTGCCTCATGCCTCTGTTTAATTTTTTAAATAACTTACAATTAGCTGAAATTGTACACAGTAACTGCTTTCTGCATATATTGTCTATTTTCTCCACCAGAATGTTAGCCCCGCGAAGGCATGGATTTTTGTCTCTCCTGTTCAGTGCCTAATCCCTACCCTCTGGACCAGTGCCTGGCATGCAGTAGGTACTCCATAAATATTGTTTGAATGAATTCTTTCCCACAGGATGATGCTTTTGAGGGAGCACTGAAGTCAGACCAACCTGGGTTCTGAATCTACTGCCTCGTGGCTGTGTGACTTGGGAGATTCATTCGGACTGTCTGAGCCTGTCTCTCATCCATGTGATGGGGATGAGAACACTACCTCTCGGGGCTGACGTGAGGCTTCAATGAGTGAATGTTCACAAAGCACCTGCATAGGGCCTCATACTCCGTAGGTCCTCCTTTATCTTTTATTTCTAGTATTACTATTGTTATTCCAACCTCTAGAGCTAGAGCAGCTCTGGGGCTTGTCACCAAAACTGGGCACATGTTAGTCGGAGGCGAGCTCAGCTATGTGCGTGCGCTCGGTGGGAGGGAGGGCAGGCTGGGATTCCGGTCCCTGCGATGTCATACATCAGGAGCACAACCTCAGGGGAGCCATCTCACCCCTCTGAGCTGCGGTGTTCTCAGGCATGAAGAGGAGATAACGATCGCATCTATTTTCTACGATTGTTGGAGCATTTCTGGTGTACGCACACAGCACATGGCAACTTCTAAGCAAATATTAACTCACATTATTACCATCGAACCAGCTTCTCCCACAAACACAATGCTCACTCCCTGGGTCCTGATGCCCGGGGCGGGGCTCTGAGCTTCAGCTTAGCCTGTCTTCCTGCAGCTCCACACGGTGGAAGGAACTTGCAGTCACTTTCCTGTAACTACAACAATCCCCTGAGAGACAACTACAGAGCACCCAGCCCTATAACGAGGCAGTCCCCAGACCTGCCTCCTTGCCAAGGTGGCCGAATGCTAATGCTGGGCTCTGGTCCTCCTGCCTGCGACCTCTCTGACCATTTCCAGCAGCAACCTGGTGAGGGTGATCCTCTTGCTGCCACCAGCTGGACTCGCCGACTTCCGCTGGAGGAACGGCAGTGGGGAGCCTCTTGAGTTTTCCATTCTAAATATTCCACATGACCTTCCACCAACCTCTACATACTCAGCTAGGGGGCTAAATGGTAGAAAGCAGACCTTTCTTTCCTTTCTCTCAAGAAACACTATTGTTCCACTCCAAATTATTTTCCTCACTGGAACTCCAGTGACTCAGAAGCCAAACCAGCCATTCAAAGCAGGGTGTCCCCCAATCTCCTCAGCTGACCCCTGAGTGATTTCAGGAGGTTAGACACAGTGGGAGAGACCCAGGGCAAGGGGGCACTGCATCCCACTCCCCTGCCCCAATCCTAGGATCCCACCCTACCCCAGCCACCCCCCTAGGGAAGCCCCGTTCGTTCCCCTGTGTGGGAGCTCCAGGGGAGAATCAAGCAGGAAATGTTCCTGCACTCCTGGGGTTTACATTCTAGAGAGCAGAGATGGGCCATAAAGGAAGATACAAAGACATAAACAAGCAAATTTCCATGAAGGCAAGAGCTCTGAAGAAAAAGAAAAAAAGTCAGGATGTCTGGGTGGCTCAGTTGGTTAAGCAACTGCCTCCAGCTCAGGTCATGATCCCGGAATCCTGGGATCAAGTCCCACATGGGGCTTCCTGCGCGGCGGGGAGTCTGCTTCTCCCTCTGACCTCTCCCCTCTCATGTTCTCCCTCTCTCATTCTCTCTCTCAAATAAATAAATAAAATCTTAAAAAAAAAAAAAAAGAGGAAAAAGGTGACGTGTTAGAGAATTACTGGAGCTGGTGAGGGGCAAGGGTCTCAGCTGCCACTCTGGATGGGGTGGTCTGGGAGGACCTCCCTGAGGAGGTGACATTTCCATATCCCTTTCATATCCCTCACTTGAACATTGACATCAGTGAATGCAGTGAGATACAGCTGTCTGCACACCTCAGTGCACTTAACCTTGTGACTAATTCAGTGACGTCAGCTCGCGCTTTCCAAGCCCCAATCCAAGGAACAGGCTACCGTGAAGTCTTAACGTGTTGCCAACAAAATGAGAAAAGTAAGGACAGTGTTGAGACTTTTCATACAAAAATCTGAATCCATTTAGCATAAAGCGCTGTTGTTTAAGCTGAGATTAGTGTCCTTCCTACTTGGTGTGTGAGTGCGTGCATGTGTGTATGTGTGTGTGTACACGTGTGCACACGCACACATATGTGCATGTGCTAAGATGTCCTTTCTTTTATGAAATGATGGTGCTAGGAAATGTTCATTTTTTAAGTTTCTTTTTTCTTCAATGTCCTTACTTGGCAAAATAAGTTTCTTCCCATTCTTAAAAAATTTTATTGGTCTGTAAAATCCAAAGACATGGGTACCACTGTTGTCCTAGCCTTTCTACTTGGCAGCCTCAAGGTTAAAGGAAACAGGCTCCATTCTGGAGGGTGATGGTAAATGCTCCTAGAGGGCCTCTGCGTACCTGCCAGGTTCATCCCTGGTTTGGGGCTGGGGCGATGGGGGTTCAGGCCTCAGGAAGGCAGACCGCGCATGTGAGAAATATAGTCCTCGGCAGGCTGAGCAAAGGACATAATAAAAGATGTGACCCTGTGCCCTGAATTCAGCAGTGCCCCTACATTGCAAAATACTCATTATTGTTACAAATTGCAGGGGAGGGGGAAATGCCCAGAGTCCACCGTAGCAGATTTATAGTGGCTCATGCCCAGGGTCTTCCTTGAATCCATCTCCTTCTTATTTTCTCATTCTACCATTGTTTTTCATCCCCTTTGCCGCTCCCTGGTCCTCTCCAAGATTAGAAAAGTGTGGCTGGGGTTGGGGGCAGGCACTAAGAGGGTGCTATGTTTCCTTGATGCAAAAGTTATTAACCCTTCATGACTGCCACCAAATCGCAGAGCAGCTAATGAGTGTGGTTTGCTTTCACAAAGCTCCCGGAGAATCCCCCTACCACATCCCAACCATTTGTTAAGAGGAACAATTGTAGCGTAATCCTCAGGACTGGGGAAGAGGAGGGGGTTCTCTTCTTGTGACCTGGCAACTCGGCATCCATAACCCTCAGAGGAGACTCAGGGGGCCTGAGGGATTCCCCACTGTAGGAGTTCTGGTGGGAGACAGGCCCCACCACTCGGAAGGGACCAGCCTAGCCTGTGAATCAGGACTAAAAGTACATTTCGGCCAAGACCCTAAGACAGATGAAAAGACACTGTATATTTTGCATAGTGCAGTGAAGGCCAAGGTGCAGAAGTTCATGGTCAGTGTCTGATAAATTCAAGAGAGTCCTGGATTTGGAGAGAGCTGCTGGGGGAGGAGTAGGGAGTAGGAGTAGGGAGCTACCTTGAGGGGGCTACCGCCTCCAGCTTCAGGGAAGCAGTTTTAATGTGCCAGAGAGTGTACGTCCACTGGAGACTGGAGGATCTTGGGCTGGTGCCTGATACAGGCCATCTGAGAAAATTAAAGGCAAGGCAGCATGGTTGTCAGCAGCGAGAGAGACAGAGATGCTGTTGCAGGAGCACTAATTAACTCTCCCTCCCCAGCAGTGGTTAAGGGGGCATGAACCTCAGGGACCCGGGACTTCTACAGAAATGCTGGCCACAGGGGACACGCTGGAACAAAGTGGTGTGGCAATACACTACTACTAGCAGTGCTCATCGTAAAAGCGGGCTCTCACATCAAAGAGAAATAAACATCTGTTTTGTTTAAACCATTGGTTCTAGGGTTTCTTTGTTAAACAAAGTAACACAAGTTTATTTTGGGTCCTAATACAGCAAATAAATGAATTTTCTAAATTTTAAAAATACAAAAAAGGTTATGTTTCTATTAAAGTTAGAATTATGTGAAATATATATGCCCACACAAAGACTAGAAGGGCAAATTGTGATGATAAGACGATGGGGTTATAGGAGAAATACTTTTCCCATCGAAAGTTCCTCTTGTTACCTTTATATTTTGATAAAAAGAAAAAAAAACTGCCTCCCAATAAGAAAAAACGAAAATGTCCCTGAGACTGGATAAATTTTGATCATGTCTTTGTATCCTAAGAGAGGAATGTGCGCCTGAACCCTCTTTCCGCTATAGGGCCCCAGGACAAATTTTTAAAAAGACAAAGACCAAAAAAAAAAAAAAAAGAAAGAAAGAAATTAAAAATAAAAATAAAAAGGCAAAGACGGGGCGTCTGGCTGGCTCAGTTCATAGAGCGTATGACTTGATCTTGGGGTTGTGAGTTCAAGCCCCACGTTGGGTATAGCGATTACCTAAAAACAAAAAAATCTTAAAAAATAAATAAATAAAAAGACAAAGAGAGGACAGGTCTGCCCCAGTGGCAACAGGAAATAGGGCCGTGGACACACTCAACATGACTCTGAGAGAGAATGAACCCTTCTTCCAGGCCAACATTTTACAACGCCCACCTAAACCTTGGCATCCCCTGCAGGGAGGTGGGGAACACTATCAGGAGAGGTGGGACCTGTCCATGGGTCACCAAGAACACCTAGACCTTAGCTCTGAGGCATTTGTCCCAGGAATCTCTTCTTCTCTCTCCTGGTGACAAGCTGCGCGTGAGCCTGGAGACTCAAGAGGACTAAGATTCCCCCTCACGGTTACCTTAGCAGGTCATCAGCTAGACACCAGATCAGTGACAGACAAAGGTGAGACCTCCTATAATGAACAGAGCACAGGAAGGTTCTCTCAAGGAAGCCTGTCCACTGGGTTAGAAGGTGCAGGTTGAGGACAAGTTATTACACTATGTGTAGTTCTCCTACTGGCACTTAGGGGAACCAGGCTATTCCCCCAGTTCTGCCCCCCACCCCCCACCCAAGAGAAGGGCCACATCGCAAAGGCTTCATACCAGGGCACCTCTCAACCTTAGCAAACCTTCTTCTCCAGCAGGGCTCCCTGTCAACACCTCTCAAAACCAGACGTGCGGTTTCTGCATGACTAACAATAGACCACAGCCTTCCTCGGTCCATGCCTTCCTTTCTCTTTCACTCAGAGTTTGTGGACAGGCCACAGAGGAGGCCTATCCCACACCTGTGGAAGAATTTCTGCTAGAGTGGTTTGGGGTTGGCACAGGGCAAAGCTTGAGCATTTCTGAAGATCTGAAATATGGTGTTGGGAAGAGGTTCCAGCTGGGCCGCTAACTTGCTGTGTGTTCCAGAGCAAATCAATGTACCTCTCTGGGTCCTTGTTGCCCCGTGTGTGGGGGTCAGACGAGATCTTTCCAGCTCTATCTTGGGATAGCAGGATAACTCTGGAATGGATTCCAGGTCTGTGAAATCTACTCTGGGTTAGGACGTTGCGATCTTGCTTGAATTTATGACCAAGGTGGCCATTTGAATGCGAATTTGATATCTCTTTCATGGAGAAATGAATATCATTCACAAGGTAATAACCCCTGAGCCAATTCAAACCAGGGATTAACAGGAAGAAAAAAAATTCTGTCCCTGAAGTGGCTTAAATATAATTGTGTTTACATAAACATAGATCTTACATGACTCTAAATACTGAACTCCAAGTGTCTGTTAGCTTAAGCCAAGGGGCCTGGTCATTATAATTCTACCTAATAATTGCAGAAAGCCCAGAAGCTTCTAAGGAATTAATAGGAAAGGGACACCAACTCCTGGAGAATTCCCTGGAGCTTCTGTGGCTTAAGAAAATTTGAGGGTGCTGTGCTAGAGCTTCCCAATATGAAATTCAGATCTTAAAAAAAAAAAATCCTAGGATTAGAATGGAAGCAGGACACCCTCCCTAACCTTTCCAAGTGCTAGCTCTAAGGCCTGGCCCTTTTAGGCCCAACCCCCACCAATGCCGTTGCTGACGTCAGCTCACTGTCTCCATAGCCGGCAGCCCTGGGAGCTCAGACTTGCTAGATCAATGAAAACATCAACCTTGCCAGACGTGTCTGCCCCACTCCAAGCCCACCGTGGAGCCAGGGGTTCAGGCACGCAGCCAGACCATCTGTCATTAGGCACTGCTGTTAATTGCTGTGCTAATGAACAAGGTTTGACTTGGAAGCACGAAATGCACATGCAGATTTAGACACAGTTCCATAGTTCTGGGTCCTATCCCCTAACAGCCTGGCGCAGTCTCCAGGATGCAAAGGCAGAAGTGGCCAAGTCACATCATGGGCAGACAGTGCATAACCCAGTCAGCAGATACTTCAAATAATAAGTGTTGAGAAGGCACTCATCCGTCCATTCATCCCTCTATTCACTCAACAACCACTGGCTTTATGGTGAACACTGTGTTAAATGACAGGGCTCCAAAGATGACCGTGACATAGTCCTTGCCCCCAGGGGATCATGGTCTAGCTGTCGAGATAGACAACTTGACAAATACAGCAAATACATGTGACAAGTGCTAGGAGAGGTCAGCAGAGGGGCTGGGAGAACACAGATGAGGAGTATCTAACCAGCCTGGAATATCAGGGAAGACTTCCTGGAGGAGGAGAGAATGTCTGAGCCAAATCTCAAAGGAGGGGCAGAAGTTACCCAGGAAAAAAAACAGAGGAGAGTAATACAGACAGAGGGACTAGGAGGTAGGAGAGAACGCTGACGTCTGAGGAAGCATAGGTAGTTGGGCATGATGGGGCACAGGGGTATCATGGGGGAGTGCAGGGTGGAGACATTCGGGGTGCAGAGTGAGAGTGCTGGAGAGGGAGACAAGGTGTAGATGGTGAAGAACCCTGAAAAGCAATTACTCTACAAATCTGGATCAAGCTCTTGTACTATACGATAGGACTAGGTCAATGTCGGCCTCTGCCTTCAAGGGATAGGATGAGGAAGGGACATAGTGGTGGCACAGAGTGGTTTGGAAGAAGAAAGTCAACAGACTGCATTAGTCAGAGAAGTTCTCAACATAGGGGCTGCCAGAACCGGGCCTCCGGTTTTAGGCAGAATGTGGACAGGTGAGCCAGTGTTATGAACCAGATGCTACACATATGTTGACTCATCAAATCAACAATCAACCAATGCCATGCCACGCTCCCATTTCCCAGGTGAGGAAACTGAGGCCCAGGAAGCTTAAATAGTTTGGCAGTTGGGAAGTGGTACAGCCAGAATTCCAACCCCAGGTGTGCCTGGCTCTGGAGCCTGTGCCCTACTCATTATACCATGCTGCTTCCCAAGGCCTTCCTGGTAGAGGAAGCGCATGAGCAAGCTTGAGGGACTTGAGGGAAGATGGTGGAAGGCACACAGGAGACCAACCAGTCAAGAGAAGGAAGAGAACATTGGGGCCTTGGAGGTATGGGTGACAGTCTCACAGAATGACCCAGGCCTGAGCTTTGGAGTCCAACAGCCTCCGGACTTACCCTCCTTTGGCCTCGGTCTCCTCACTGGAGAATGGGGACCTAACCCGTACTTCCCGTGGTTGTCATTAGCATTCAATGAGGTAACACAAGTAAAGTGCTTAGGACATTGCCTCTCAGCTTGTGAGTCCTCAAATGTAGACGACTGATTATGTTAATCGACGGTCATCATGATTCCCCACAATAATAATAACTATCACTACAACCCCAGAGGTAGGTCCCAGTACATGGAGAACACTGAGCGCCAGCTCAGGCACGTGGTCTTGATCTCATTGACATGGGAGACCGCAGGGGAAGGTTTTCAGCACAGACATGAAACAACAGGGGTACTAGTGCATTTTCTCCTCTCCTGCAGGATGACTCAGCAACCCCCGCTTTAGAAGTTCATGATTTTTCTCCAACGTGGAAAGACTGCATCACAGTGAAGAAAGGCCCTGTTGACACCTCAAATGCAGGCCACATGGTGCCAGTGGAGGGCAGAGTGACTGTCTGAGCCTGGATGCACACCACAGAGAAGGGCTCCAGGGACTCCTGCTGAGGTCAGGGATGGGGGGCTAGGATACCCCCAACTGGTGAGAAAGGGAAGAAGGAGGAGGCATCTCTGTGGGCCCCTTAGCCAACTCTGTGAGCCTTATGAAGGTGGAAGGTGGCCTCGCCTTGGCCCTTCATCACCCAGTCAGAAGCCTCTGGAGGCCACGCTCCTGTGACCATAGAAACAGGAGCTCCCTGGACTACCCCTGTCCTTATTAAAAAGGATAAGGTGTTGGGTCCCCTGGCTTGGAGATGGCTGAGGAAGGGCAGGCCTTTGTGAGGGGCCCACCCTGGCTTCATGTCCCGTCTTCCTGCAACCCTCTGGATGGTCTGCAGATGACGGCTCTGTGGAGAATTCCAAGCTGCGCAGCTGCCCCCGAGGAAGGGGACAGGGAATCTGGCATCTCTCTGGGCCCTAGCTCATCTTTGAACACTTCCAGTCCCTTGTGACCTCTCTGTGAAGCAGACCTTATCTTCACTTTACAAACAGGGAAGTGTGATCCAAAGAGGGCAAATGACTTGTCTGAGCCATGCAGCTAGTAAGAGCTGGGCTGGTTCCAAACCCCCATCTGTCTGAACTCCAAAACCCTGGGTTAACTCCCACTGCATTCCACCTACCAGAGCATGGGGTGGACAGATAGAGTTGGCTAGAGCTCTTCAGAAAAAGAACCAAATGATCGTGGCCAAAGAGAAAGGAAGGATCCAGCTGACCCTCTGGTTCTGAGCCAGGTGGAGGGACAGTCCTGGGCTTGCATCTCCCTGAGTGACCCTGGGCAAGGTATTTATCCTCCCTGATTCCTGCATCCTCATCTGGAAAGTGGATCTCAGAGGACCTACTTGCAGGGTGTTTGTCAAGATCAGAGGTACGTTATTTAAGCTCTGGCCTTCAAAGAGTGCTCCCCGATGGCAGCTCTGATTAATGGTTATTAGTGCCGAGCTGTAGATAGGATGGGAACTCTTCAAACAGCCCCACTAACATGGAAGATAAGCCAAGAATGGAACTGTGAGCTGGGCGGAGCATGAGAATCTTCTCCCTCCCTGACAACTGGCTCTTGGAAGCCATCCTTTATTTCTAAGCACTTAAGCACACTATCTAATTTCATCTTCCCCACAACCCGGAGAGACAAGGATTCCTCTCCCATGTTACAGGTGAAGAAACTGAAACTCGGAGGCTAAGAAACCTGTCACACTCGAAGCCAGCCAGCTCCTGCTTGTCAGGCTCCCAAGACTGTGCTGTTCCCAGCCCTATACCCTGCTGCTCTGGCTCTCCATGGCCACCCAGGACCTGGGCCCATGGTCTCTAGGAGGAAGTCTCTTCTCTGTCTTGAGTCCCTCCACTCTCCTCTCCGAAGCTGAGCCCAGCAGCCACATGTGACCCAGACACTCTTCTGAGCCCGAAGGGAACCACTGACCACCGGATGTGAATGATCCAAGCTGCCGATTTCACTAGGACATGGGAGAAGCAGGATTTGGCCTGAAATCGGTGGGTCCCCACCCTCCCTGTCTCATCACCAGATGGTTATAGGACCCAGATTCAGGCTTGCAGGACCCAAATGAGCCAGCCAGGCAGCCACATGGGCCTCTTGAAGGGATTCCCAGGCCGGCCTTCCTTCCACAACCCCGCCCCCCCTCGCCCCTCCCCCGCCTCCATCAAAGCACCGCCACAGCTCCCAATGAGGGCCGGGGGAGTTGTAAAATCCCCATTTGCCACAATTAGCAGATGAGTAATGAAATGGTAGTGGCAGCTGGTAGTGGCCTCTGCTCCCTCGGGGCCCACAGCCCTGCCTCCTGTGAATGCCAGATCATGACAGAAGCCAACAGCATGGTTGGTACCCAGAGATACCTGGACACACACCACGGGGCTCTCTTGCTCTTCCTCTCAGAAACCCAGACCATCTTTCATGTTACTGGGGAGTTCATGTTCTCTGCAGGAGGCCTTAGGGTCCCCAAAGACAGAATGAAATAAGGGAGGGGAGCCCCAAAGGAGGAGAAAGGAGGAGGAGGAAGCAAGGAAGAGGAAGGGACAGTGTTTGCAAGGACCCTGGGCCAGGAAGGAGCTGGCATGGGAACAGAAAGCGTGTGGTGTGGGTGGAACTCAGAGTAGGGTGTGAGGATGGGGAAAGGGCTGGATGTGTGGGGCGGAGGCAGTCGGGGACCCCACGGGCCATGCAGAGGATTTTGCCATTCCATAGGCATCCCATGGCTCGTTCCCTTCTGCACTGGCAAGTCCTTTAATGCTTTTCTAGGTTTCAGCAACATTTTTGAAATTCATCTGTACATGGTGATACTTGCCTGGAAATGGTATGGTGTTGGCTTCTGGGCCATAGTCTGGTAAAACTGCCATGTGTGTTTGTTTACAGGTGCCTGGCACATAAGAGGGTTAGGGGCAGCCATCACCCCAGTGGTCTCTAAAGCCAAGGGCTGCCTGAGCAGCAGGAGAGCCCAGCTCCAGGTGCCCTGCCAGAAACCTGCCTTCTCAGGTCCAGCAAAGAAAGGACCTCAGGACCCTCAGGCCCAAAGAGAGTTAAAGGAAGTCTCAGCCAGAGAGAAAGCTATTCCCTCAAAATGCTTCTGTCTGGCTCAGTTCATCAAATCTGCCTTACGTAGCACAAAATAAATACAGTCCTAATTAGCAGGTTCATGCTGCATTATCAAAAGGGCATCCTGCTTCCAGCCTCGGCATCCCAGAGAAGGCACAGCATCTCCCCAAGAGGCCTGCCAGTGCTTGTGGAATCACAAGTCCTCTGGTGTTCACACAGTTTGCCTCATTTCCTCCAAAGAGCTATTTGCTGAAGGACATCGCCTCCAGGTCTGATCTCCCTGACCTCGCCTGCCCTGACCAGGTCTGGTCAGACAGGAGGAATAATATAGCACACCAATGTGCTGGGCTGGATCACAAGCTCAGGCAGGTAGAGCAAGGGAAAGCCTTCCCAGATGTCAGAACTGGAAGGAGGGTGTCCTTGCTTTCCTTCATTCATAGAGCAAATATTTATGGAGAGGTCACTATCTTTTAGGTGGTAGGAGGCAGCAAGGTGTGCTAGCCATTGCTGGAGTTTCTAGAGCCACATGGTCAGAGTTCAAAGCCTAGCTCTCCCACACAGTTATAACAAAATTATTTTCACCCATTGATTCCAATTGGTTTCCTCACCCGTGAAGGGGGCTGGGCATACCATGTAGGGGCCATGGAACCCTGGTTGAGAACCACTCCTTTAGCCACTCCACCTGTTGGGGGTGTCACTGGTTCTGGGTGCACACTTCTGGATAAGCCTGGTCAAGAGCCTCATGCAGCTCTGTGGCTTGACCTGGAATTCTGGAATGACTCCCAGGTCTTTGGTGCCCAACCACTGTCTCCTTGAAGGGTTAAAAATAATCACTTATTGGCAGGCCAGACAGACGTGAACTTGAAGCACGTGATACTAGACTGAGCACCAGGCAATGAGGGGCCATTCATGGGCACCGCTTTACTTCATCTGATCAGCAATTTACAAGGAGACACGGAGACTAGAGGAGATTTGGTGATGGGCCCAAGGACATGCAAGTGCTCAGGATCGGGACCAGAAAGTGTTGAATCAGGGAAGAGATCCCACAGAAGAGTACCCCCCAAGTACCCCTCTCACACCCCAGAGCCCCTCCAGGCTGGCGCTCGGGTGACTGTGAATTTCTGCAACATAGAGCTCGGAGATGACCATCGAACGACCATTGGCAACACAGAAAGTGGACCATGGGGCCAAAAGAAGGGAATTAGCAACGATTCCTTCTGTCACTTTCTCACCAATCCAAATTCATTCTCCTGGGTGCCAGAACACTGTGCCACGAGCTTTCTAAATACGCTAACATGGATTCTTCACACTGTCCCAGGCGAGGCGCCGTCCCCCTCCCCCCCAACTTCACCTTATTCTGCCGTCAAGGAAACCGAAGCTTACAGATATTATGCAATTTGCCCAGAATCACATGACTGGTCATGCTCAGATCTGGGGGTCAAAACCCAAAGTCTATGGGCTTCACTGTTTTCTTACTCTATAAAGTCCTAAGTTTAGTGGGAGTGGAGAACCTAAGTTTCCAAACTCCAGGTCAGCTTGTCCCATTTTAAAACAGAAGGTCGATGTGCTCAGAGGCCCTTCAACACTTGTTGTCTGGGCCTGGTCTCAGCCTGGCACGCAGCCGGGCCTAGCCGGGGCCTGCCTGGGCCACGCCGCCTCCTCTGGTCAGGCTCTTGAGTCCAGAGTTTCCCCTCATAAAAGCAGCTGCTGCAGGGAAGGAAGGCTTCCAGAGAGCCTGGAGCTCTGCTGAGGACGGCCAACAATCCAACCGGCCTGAGAGGCAGGAGTTGGCCTCAGGCAGCCTGACCTCCTACCCAGAATCCTCTCTTCAGTGATTCCCTCCCAGGCAGTAAATGCTCAGTTGATTTAAGGAACATCTCCTAGAGTGAGAGGTCCAATACACCTTCAAATCCAACGTCAGGGATAAAAAGGCTAGTGAGCTGCTCTCTCTGAGATGAGGAGAAAGTGGACTCTAGTCCCATCAGCAGCTTCTAGGTTATGGGTGAGGGAGCCATACCTGAGGGACTCTCGTGGCCTGAGGGGGAGAACTGGGCCGGTGGGTGACCAGTAATTTCACCTGAAATGTCTGTAACAAGTAAGGTTAACAGCAATGTTAAGGCATCGTTGAGAGGATCTGACGAGAAACTATAAGTCAAAGCCTGGGGGACTTAACTGTTCTAGTTCTGAGGACAGCAGTCCCACCCTGGAGCTTGGAAAGGGACAAATGAAGATTTCCCCGCTCTAGGATTCCCTACAAGACAAGCACAGCAGGGACAGGTGCAGAGCATTGCAAAAGCATCTTGACTAGAAAGAATGAGCCGCAGGCCTATGGGCCTGGATGGTGGCCTCCGTGCAGGTATTAGAATTTTTAAAGAAAAACTTTAGGCCAGAGGCGATGGCAGGGCATGACGGGAGCTGACGCATTCCTATTCCAGGGCTATCGTAACAAGTTCCACAGACTGGTGGCTTAAAAACAACGTTTATTGTCCTAACAGTTCTGGAGGCCAGAAACTCAAAAGCAAGCTGTCAGCAGGCTATGCTCCCTCTGGGACTCTGGGTGGCATCCTTCCTTGCCTGTTCCCGGTTTCTGCTGGTGGCCAGCCATCCCCGCCATTCCCCGGCTGGCAGCTGCCCCACTCCAGTCTCTGCCTCCGTCGTCACGGGGCGGTCTGCTCCCTGTGTGTCTCTCTCTCCTCTTCTTAGAAGAACACAAGCCATCTTGGATCAAGGGCCTTTTCTATTCCAAAACAACCTTATTTTAATGAGTCACATCTTGTAAGGACCTGACTTCCAAATAAGGTTGCCTTCTGAGGTAGAGTTCTGACTTCAATCTATCTTTTGGGGGAATGCCATTCAACCCCTAACAATTGGCCACAAAAGAAACAAAGTAATAGGAGCCTGAGGGCAGGGCGTGCATACCACGGTCCTGTCCCCTTCCCCCCCCAACGCCCAGCCATCCCCCCCATGGAGACACCCTGTTGCTGCTGCTCAGGAACGGGAGTACGGCAGTCCCATCAGGGTGCCACCATTCTGGGATTTGACTGGACAACCCGCAAGCCTTCCCTCAGGGACGCTGGCTCCCACTGCATAATTTCCCATACAAACAGCCCCTTGAGATCCTTATGGTCATTACACCTCCCACCTGCTCTTCAACACTACCCGGTCCCAACTTTTTTTCGTTGAAGATAACAAAATTCAAAATTCAAAAGCTGTGAATGATACTTTCTAAGGGGGCAAAAAGACACAAAGCAACATGAACGGGGTCGGCGATAATTACATAGTTGCTGCTGCAACAGAACCAAATCTCACCCTTTCTGTAAAGGTGCTCAGTCGTTAAACGTCTGCCTTTTGCTCCAGTCGTGACCTCAGGGTCCTGGGATCGAGCCTGGTGTTGGGCTCCCTTCTCCCTCTGCCCCTCACCCCTGCTTGTGTGCACTCTCTCTCTCTCTTGCTCTGCTCTCTCTCAAACAAATAATTAAAATTATTTTTTAAAAATTAAAATAAAAATTAAAAAAAATTTTTTTTTAAGTGCCGAGTTATCACGCTTGCCACACAGGGGCTATAAAAACATCGATGGAAATCACGTGGTCCTGGCCATGCCCCAACGCCGCCCTGCCCCCCAGCCTGGCTCGCTGTGTAGTGGGTGGAGCTCTTCAGTGCCTTTTTTTTTTTTTAAAGATCTTAGTTATTTATTTATTTGTCAGAGAGAGAGTGAGAGAGAGAGATCACAAATAGGCAGAGAGGCAGGCAGAGGCAGAGGGAGAAGCAGGCTCCCTGCCGAGCAAGGAGCCCGATGTGGGAGTTGATCCCAGGACCCTAGGATCATGACCTGAGCTGAAGGCAGCCGCTTAACCAACTGAGCCACCCAGGCGTCTCTTCAGTGCCCTTTCTAAGTGCTCTCCTGCGGACTCTCCGAGCCAAGTTCTCACATCTTTCAAGTCAATGGTGAGAACTAACTTTCTGCTTCTTATCCACAGCAGGTTGTACTCCCTGTTTTTAGCAACGCCCAATCCAGTGGAAACCGTAATGTATTCTGTCATTGCAAAAATCAGCTTTACTTGCGGATCTCATCAAGATGTGGTGGGCATGCCTGTGAAGGGATGTGTAGGACATCCATACTGAGACCATCCAGGACTGACAAGGAGGAGACAAAGTTATTTTTTTCCTGCAAAGCTTGAAATAGAAAAATGGTTTCTGCCTGAGTTATCTACAAATGCCAGTGAGCCATTTTGTCCCATCCTAAGAACCTAAAATACAATGTGAATGCATGACAGTGACCCTGTGATGCTAGCCCACCATCAGGGGATGGGACTTGCTCTTTCCTTCCTCCCTCCACCCTCCATGAAGCCTCTCCTCCCAGCTTCCCAGACACTCGGACCACTTGGCTGTTGGCACCTCTGTACCACCTCCCACAGCTTCCTTCCCCTCTCAGATTTCCCTCCCGCCTTCATCTCTAATTAAGTCCCAGCCTCTGCACTCAGCGGCTGCCCAAGAGAGGAAGCTGCCAGCTATGGGTTTCAGTTACAGGGAATGAAAGAGGCTATTTTCCCAGGAGACAAAGTCAGAGGAGTCTGCAAAGTACCACCCACCGCCTCCCCGCGGCCCCCAGCTCTCAGCATGGACCAGACACCCCCATCTCCCTCTCACCCTCAGAGGAAGGGCACCTAAGGGTCCCAAAAAACCTCCCGGGTGGAGAGCTCCCCAGGGAACAGGGAAGTTTCCTGATGGGAAGGAAAACAGAGTTTGTCTATTTCCCTTGGAATCTGTCCAGGCCGAGCAATGTCAAAGACTGGGCTGGGGTACAAAAGGCATTAGGCAGGGCCCCCAGAGGACAGTGTACAGAATTCTGGCCATCAGACACCAGAATGTGTTGTTACTGGCTATATCCACTCCTATTTGGCAAATGCAGTTTTTGGATAGGACTTTGTTTTTCAGTCTGGGTTAGATGTGCAAAGTGCCCTGGGTCAGAAGGGAAAGGCTGGGCCAGATGGCAAGGGCCGAGGCTGGGGACAGGCTGCCAGGCTCTCCAGGGCCCCGGCGAGGGCAGAGGCCCCATGGGTGGTCCCCAGGGCACTGCGGCCTGGGTGATGAGGGCGGTGAGCCCCTCCAGCATTACCTCCCAGGCCTGAACCGAAGGGTGTTGGAGACTGGCAGAGAAATAACAGTTGTTTGATGAGAAGTCAACAGTGTCTGTTTCTGGAGGCTTTACAGACCAGAAAGGCTGCCGGAACCAGCTCCCACTCCCAGTCCGGCACTTCTCATGCATGGACCCTCCCTGGTCTACACCCCCAAATGCCTTCCCCACGTTTGTTTAGGTAAGAGCAGCTCTACGGACACATCACACTCATACAAAGTCATCCAATTAAAATGTACAACTCAATGGCTTCTAGTACATACAGAGTTGTGCAAACAATTCACCAGTTTTAGAATGTTTTCACCCCCGCCAAAACACACACACACACACACACACACACACACACACACAAGCCCACATCCCTTAGCAGTTACTCCTTTCCCCCCGCCGTTCGTCCCCATCTCCGGGCGACCATGAACCTACTTTCTGTTTCTCCATTTGCCTGTTCTGGGCATTTGGGGTAAGTGAAATCAGACCTTCTTTGCTTTTTAAGCCCCCAGGGACCTGGTTCAAGCATCCTGGAGCGATGGCCCAAAAAGACCCACAGACTCGTCAGGAAATATGGGCGCAGGGACAGGCTTTGCCCTTTCCTGGCTTTGAGACCCCGACAAAGCCTCCTGGACCTGTTCCTCGGCTGCAAAGCAACATTAATACATACGTGCCCCATAGCCTTGTGGCGAGGACCCACCAAGATATGGTGTGTGAACACACACATCGTACACTGAAAAGCACATCGTGTGTCAATAAATTTAGAGCAATCCCAGCTCTTTTTGAGTTTATAAACACAACTAAAGAGCTGGTCTTCCTACCCTGATAATTTTGAGTCCTCTCCCCCAGTGCCCACCTTTATTCTTCTGGGTTCTTTACTCTGTGTGCTGTGGACACAGCTGCCAAGGAGAACTCAAGAGAGGGAAAGAAGAGCTGCCCATTTCTCCATACTCTTTAGTGAGAAAACAAAAGGATCAGTCCTTGCTGGGCCGGGTGTCCCACGAAAGGCGCTGTGCGGTGACTGAGAGCGGGGACTCTAGACTGGGACAGTCCTGGCCCTAAGGGCTGGCTCTGTGCTGTCACCTCTGGCAGCCCAATTAACCTCCTCTCACTTGTTTCCTCACCTGTATGATTTGGAATAAAAATAGGTCCGTCCTTATGAGGTGTGTGCTAGGATCACCGGATATAGGGTTTAGCCCAGAGCCGGGCTCAAGGTCAACAGTAAATTGTGGCCACCACTGTTAGTATTATCATGGTTGTAATTATTACTGCCATTATCAAAGGTTAAGTCTAGCTATTCGGTGAAGAGCACTGGCTCCCACCTCTTGATGCCTCAGTTTCCTCATGTATAAAATAGACACAATAGAGTATCAAACTCAGAGTATAACTGTGAGGGTCAGTGGGTTCACATGCACAATGTGCTTAGAGCTGTGGAAGGATTAGTTACTATTACTTCCTAAAGAGGTTTTCCTCATTCCCTTCCAGACCAAATACAGCTTCTAGATATCTTCCTTCCACTTTCTCCCTGTATACCTTTCCCTGGTCCCTGTTCTCCATTTAAAGTATCCTTCTGGTATTTTCCCAACTTGGAAAATAGCCTCAGTTTTTCCATTCTAACAGTCTGTTTGCACTACAGAAGTCAAGGAACTTAAACCACTAGATAACTCCTCCTGGAATATGCTAATGCCCAGAGGTAGAACACCCCTGAGAAGGAGAAAAGGCCCCCAGGCCCATTCCCCAAGATGGGGTCCCTGCCTGTAAGATCCAGCTCATAACATTTCTGGCTGGAGGTTTTGGGTAATATTAAAGCAATTCCAACAAATATCAAGGGTTTAACCATCTAGCCTCCAGAATAAAATTCATCGCTTCCTTAGAGTTCTAGGGGCCAGCAAATCAGTGGCTTAAGGGGGTAAACATTGATGAAATCCAAAGAACCAGCAAAAAGAAGGTGGGGTAGCTAGTTATCTTCCCATCTTGCCTCTGCTGATTGCATTATCATTTATCATAGCTCAGCAGGAAAAGGCTAGGAAAAGCATCCTATGATCCTGGGTTGACTAAATATCCCAACTATCAGTGCTGGGAATACAAGCCTGATTCAGCCAAATCTTAAACGCATTTGCATCTAATCCCTTTATAATCCTTCCTATGGCATGGTATAAAAGCTGAACAAGACATTCCAGCCTTCGCAGGGTGCACAGGACACGGACGCTCCCATCTGAACTTTGGGATGTAATTATCCAAGGCTGGGTGCTCCTCTGAGAGCTTGCAGCCCCAGCGCTCACGCTGATGACAGCGTCCCTGTCCCAGATGATTCTGTGGACTTGGGCACACATGCACATACACAGATGAACATCAGGGGACTAAACCTCAGTCAGAGAAGGACCGAGTTGGAAGGGATCTTAAGGGTTGTTTCAGCCTCTGATCCCACCTTCATTTTATAAGACAGGGCACTGGGGTTCAGAGTAAGGACTAACTTGCCCTAATAAATGCTCCGTTCTCTTTTTTGTTTCCTCGTTTGTCAAATGCAAATCATTTCCCCTATATCATAGGGGTTATGAGGATGAAATCAGAAATGCAGTAGATGCCTAGTAATTTTACCTTCTTTCCTTCCTTCCCACACGACCTATGTGATGATTTCGCTTTATCTTATTTGCTTTCTCTTGAACACTTAGCAGGACCACAGTCAGCCTACCAGATATTGAGGAAGCTGGGAAAGCTGTGACGTTCTCACCTTGTAAGGCACAAGCTTCCCCCCAGGGCAGATAGTGGGACTTTGGAGGTTATATCCGTTCATCTATTTATTCAGCAAATTCGAGTCAGCCATTGTTATAAGCATTCGGGGATACAATAGTAATAAAAGATTGATTGAGAGAGACAGATCTTAATCAAATCATTACACTCATAATTAATTAACATTTTGATAAATGCTACAAAAGACAGACAGGTGGCTGTGGTAGTTATAACAAGAGGACTTCACAGAGCCTGGGGAAGGGGGTAGTCAGGGAAGGCTTCCTGACTTCCTCAGATAGGAAGGATGATTGGGAATTTGCCCAACAATGAGTGGGGCTAGGAGTGAAAGGAGTGAAGGCTGGGGAAAGCAGCTCAAGTAAGAGGAACGTGTTGTAAAACCTTGGGGAGAGTAGTTACCTGCCATATTTGAGGAAACAGATGGGATTGGAGAGAAGTCCAAGAGGCTGGTTTTGTGCTTGAATACTTATATGGTTTCGTTTCATTTGGAGGAAGACAAAGATCAGCAGCCCCAGAGCCCTGGGGAGAAAGGACCATTGGAGGGGGCAGTCAATGAGTTGGCCCATTGATCTTGACTGATCCTAACCCATAATTCAGGCCAGGGTAGGGGTTTCTGCAACTCCAGAGGAATCTGTGGGAAAGTCCTAGGAAGAGATCTTTGAACCCCTGGGACTGAGCAATGCTGGTCCACAGAGCAGCCCCTACCAGTAGACGCCGATTCAAACACCCCTCTCCTCTACTCTTGCCTCACCACTGCCTTTGCTATAGAAAGAAGTGTACTCCTTATTTCTTCAAGGACCAATTTCCCAGAACTAACATGAAATTTAGAAGACTGCATATCTCTCAGCATTTTCTCTGGTTTCATGTCTTTATTAATCCCCATCCCAGGGGAACTGTATATAGCATTTAAGGGCTTGGGCTCTGTGGTTAGACTGCAGGGGTTTGATTCCTAACACTGTCATTTACAAGCTGTGTGACTTTATGCAAGTCTCTTGACTTCTCTGTGTCCTCATCTATAAAATGAAGATAACAATTTACTCACTCAGTAGGTGTGCTATAAAATTAAATGAAATAAAGATTAAATGAAATAATGCAGATAAACCTTGGGACACATAGGTGGACGTCCTCAATACATGGAAACTTTATTATTACTATTATTATTATTATTATTATGAATTTCATTAATACTGCCATCATAGCAACCATGTAATACACAATGTCAACAATATTCCAGAAACTGAGCTAAGTATTTCATATACTTTATTTTGAATGCTTCCGCAGTTTGGTATAATGATCCTGATCTCCTAAATGGGGAAACTGAGGCTCAGAGGAATTAAATGACCCAGCTCTTATGTGACAGTGAGGATTCAAACCCAGGCTCCGAAAACAGTCCATTCTCTACATTTATATCCCAAATTGGCCACTTCCCTTCAACATGCTGTACAATCCTATTAATTACAACTAATGAGAATGAGGTTCTACACACTACCTGTTCACTGATTTGCAGATTTTTAATATCATTCCTTGCCCCGGGAGAACTCTCCAGGGGACCATCATTACCATACAATTCTTTGGGGGAAATGAAACAACAGCTGGCCCTGCCAATCACCATGGCAACACTCCTGTAAGTACATAGACCCGCATACAACAGAAAAAATTTATATATATGTTCTATATTTGCCCTTAAACGCTATGGTACACATCGACTTGCTAATGACACCATCAGGGCTCAGGTAGAGGCATTTTCAATCAGCTCCAAACTCCCTCCCCATCCTGGGATGTTTCCAAGACCCCATCAAGCCGGCACAGGCGGGGAGAGAGGTTGCTAGGGAAAAGAGATCATTGCCAAGCTCTGGCCCACAGCAGCACATGCTTCACTCTGACAGTGCATAAGTGCGGGGACAGGGCTGGTGTCATGGGCATGTGACCTATATAGTCGATGGGGCTCTGCATTCAGAAGGACCCCGTGCTTGGTTTAATGCTCTGCTGACACTGTTGTCAAATTCTTAATAATTTTTAAACAAGGGGCCCCACATATGCATTTTGTAGTGATCCCCACAAATTAGGCAGCAGGTGCTACGTGAGGAGTGAGCAATGGATAGATACTTTATGCATTTCCTTTCTGGCTGGCATTTTCTGTCTCTTTTCACCTCTCTCTCAGATCTGCCAATCCACCCAATATTCTAGCTCAAGAGTTTTTACCAAAACTCAATGGTTTTCCCCCAGGGAATGCAGCCATGCTAATGTCACCAGAACTGAGCCGCTCCTAACCCTACAAATAATGGTTGTTCTGTATTTACTGCCGGCTACGTGCGCAGCACCACACTCAACGGTAACTGATACAATTTCTGATCTGGAAGATGGGTGGGTACTATCAAACCCATTTTACAGTTGAGAACACTGAGGCTCAGAGACATGCAAAAACTTCCCGAAGTCACACAGCACTTGGGACATAAATTTTATGAACATTCCCAAGGGCCTTCTCAAGGTCTGTTCGCTCTGCCTTGGCTGCTTCTGTGCCTGACTTGGGCCCAGATGGGTCTGCCATTTGTGGCACACCTCTTGTAAGTTCTAGGGGTGCGAGCCCTGCCCAGCCACATGCCCAGAGTTTCTGGCTCCTCTGACTTCTTCCAGACTTGGATGAAATACTCTGCAACCTGGTGTGAGAACTGACATCCCAGAGGCTGCTAATGGCACTGGGCGTGGGGTGGGGGTGGGGGCACAATCATGAAGGAGAGTTAACTCCCCATTGGGCACACTGATCAGTGGGAAAAAGGGGTTGAGAGGGAGCTGGGCACCCACTCTCCTCCCTTCCTCTTTCCATGGACTACTTCACACCAGCTTCTCCTTGCTGCCCACGCACCGAAGTCCCATGCCAAGAGATCTTGTGTGGTGACCTGCGGGGTTTCTCCATGGCTCTTTGTGAGACAGTAGCCATCAAGGTTACACACCGCTTAGCATTGTTTCACATACTCTTACCTCATTTCCCTTTGTCTCACCTTTGTTGCCTGGGTTTGCACCCCCCAAAGGAAACAGCCAGATCTTAGTCTTTGCCTCAGGCTCTGCATTCTGGAGAAGCTGGTCTAAGACACATCTAGGCAGACTGCCTTCTCACTCAGCCTATGGTATGGCTGAGCCGCCTACAGGCTGAACTTGGAAGTGAGAGGTGATTTGTGGCTCTTTGGTCCTGCCATGAGCTATAGGAATGGCCTCCATCTAAGAGATACGGTGGTCACTTACAGCCTTGCTCACCAGCACTAGTCTTCTTCTCATCCTCCCCACTCCATCCTCATCTTACAGGGACCCTCCCACCTACTCCAAACCGTGGTTAATCGATCCACTGGGGACACATGATCCAAGCTGAACCAATGAATTCCTCCTTTCCTTGGGATTCTTTAACCTGGGAGTAAGTGATTCAGTCTGTTTTTCTTTATATACACCTCCGGTATCTACAGCTGGTTGTAAGAAATCTTTAGAGTGGTTAGTGGTCATGCTTTCTGCCACCTGGATAAGATCGGTCTGCAGCACGAAAGAACTCCGCCCACATGCAGAGAGAAGCCAAGGCAGAAGCTACAGAAAGAGCCCTACTGGCTGTCCCAGGCGCGGTTTCTGGGTTCCTTAAACTCAATGGCTCTTTTATCCTCTTTGGGGTTTACTTGCTCTATGTACTTCTCTAGTACTTTCCATTAAATGTCCCCTGTTACCCAATGCTATCCTAACTGAGTTTCTGTCATGTGCAACCAAATGAATCCCAGTTAGCACAGTGTATTTCCACTGGGGGAAGTGGAAGGCAGAAGTGGAAAGAGCCTGGGTTTTGGAGGCCTACAGGCCTGGGTGTGAATTTTAAACTCCATGGCAAGTAATTTAACCTCTCTGTGCCTCAGTCTTCTAAGAAATCAGGGGGACAGTACCTTCTTTCAAGGCCGGTGTGAGGACCTAATGAGGTCATGCTTTAGCCCAGTCTGCTCCCACCCCTAGTCTCTGCTCAAAATGCTGATTCCCTTTCCCTGTCTTCCATGTTGGTGGTGGGGACTATCCATAGAGGAAGGTTTTGCTTCTGCCCCCGGCCCCATGGCGTGTAGTCACAAAGCCCTGTGAGTCACTCCAAACCGTCCTCATTCCTCAGCACTCGGGACTGAGAAAGCAAGACCTAGAGGCCTTCCCCAGAAATCAAAGATTCATAAACTTTCCCAAAGTACGTACCTCACAGGTCACATAGCTCCACCTTTCACACTGGACCACTTTGAAACTCTTTAAGAAGTGGTCATTTAGCTCAGACCTGAGTATTTTTAGTGACGGGACCCTCACTCCCTCACAAGGGCAGCACATGCCATGTTGACATGGCTGATGTGAACAAAACATTTCGTTTGCCTCCTCCATCAGCTTGGGATCTTTGACAGGTTGGAAGCTCCAGATTTCTAGAACACAGTGGGATCAAAGCCTTGAAGCTCCTCTGTGTATGTTGCCATCATGAGCCTAGATGAGACCTTTGAAAAAGACCACAGATAGTTCACTTTAAGAACACTGTGGGGCGCCTGGGGGGCTCAGTCAGTTAAGTGTCTGCCTTCAACTCAGGTCATGATCTCAGGGTCCTGAAATCGAGTCCCGCATCAGGCTCCCTGCTCAGCGGGGAGTCTGCTTCTCCCTCTGCCCCTCCCCCTGCTTGTGCTCATTCTCTATCTCGCTCTCTCTCTAATAAAAAACAGAAACAACCACAAGCACCATGTTTACTCAGTACTTTGTGTCCACACACCATGATCATATGATCAGAATCATCTCGAAGATTAAAGGTTGCAAATTCTTTGACAAGCTTCCCATCCAGAGGTGACGTCCAGGTCCCATCAGCCAGCCCCTTGAATCTGGGTGAGCTCTATTTCCACCCTGACCAACAGAACGTGGCAGAAGTAACTTTGTGCTGGTTCCAAAGCCAGGCCTTGTGAAGGTGGCAGGTCCTATCCCCTGTCCTTTGGAACACTGTCTCTTGGTGCATCAAACTTCATACCCTAAAGCCACCACACTGATGGAGCCCCATATATGTGCTCCAGCTGAGAGTTCCACCTGAGCCCAGCCGTCAGGGCCTCTCTCCAGCCCGGCACCAGACACGTGAGTGAAAGCATCTTGTACCCTCCAGATCGCCTCATCACTTCCTGAATTCCACAACTTCGTCCACAGCATGCCACGTGGAACAGAATCATCACTCAGCAGAGCCCTGCCCAAATTCCTGACCCACAAAATTGCAACTTATAATAAAATGGTTGTTATTTTAAGGTACTAAATTTGGGGGTGATTTGTGTTATATATTATATATATTATTATTATATATAACACAAATATATATAATAATATATTTAATAATATATTAGCTAAAATAATATTATATATATTAATATAACTGGAACAATCATTATCCCATCCAACAGATGAGGAAACAGAAGCAGGGTAAAGTAAATGAACTATCTAGACATTTGGGCACCGACGAGTGGGGTTGGGACCCAAGACTTCTCATTTTTAGTCTTATTTTTCTACTTCATCTTGATGACCCTGTGAATGCCAAGACCATCATCAGCGAAGAGCACTTACCACGCATTGTAATTTTAGGTGAAGTAACATTCTCTGGCACTTTCATAGCCTGGAGTCAGTAGAGCTCTTTGGATTTGTTCTAAATGCTCTGTTCCCACTTACTTATTTAATCCTCACAACAACCCTATGAGGCGTTATTACGATCTCTAATCTGTAGCTAGGGAAACTGAGGCACAGAATGATTAAGTGGCTTGCCAAAGGTCATGGAGCCAGAGAAGAGCAGAGTAGGGATTCGAACCCAGATATCTGGTGCTCCTGGGACCATGTGCTTAACCATTGAGGATACTGTCATTCAAAAGAGCCAGGCCATTAGGTCAAGTCAGAGGTGATCGGAATCCATGGCCACTATGTGTGGCTCAGTGCCATATTGACTTCCACCCCGAGCTCTCAAGTCCTAAAAGATTTTCAGACGCTTTTAGACTTGAGATCCACCCATTGTTCACTTACAATATGGAGCAAAGCTATAAAGGACATGGATGTTTTATATCCCGTTGGGCGAAGGAGAAGCATCTTTGTATCTGCCTGAAACCCTGACAGAGAAGCCAGGGCCACCCAGTGAATGCCACAATTAATTTCCCAGTGTACAATATCGCCTGTGGGGAGAGGAGACACCAGCTCATTTCTTATTCATGAAGTCACACTGCCAAGCTTCATTTGCATGAAGTAATTTCTGCGGCTGCTACCCCACCATAAAATAAATCCATTTCTCCTACAGATCTGGTCTCTTTACACCAAGAGAGATGAGTAAGCGATAAATGCTGAAGGAACACACCCTTTGGACCATTTTAATCAGAAACATGTCTGTAGCTAACCATAAGTGATTTTATAGGAATATAAAGTACCTTGGACTCAAAGTCCTCGAATGCAACTCTGCCTCAAGATCTGTTCGGGGTAAAGTGTTTAGCATTTCTCTCTACTTGGCCAAACACTGAAATTTTATAACCAGTGAAGTTGACAAACTATGGTTGTCCGGGGGAAAAAAAAAAGAAGAAGAAGAAAGGGAGAGAGGTCAATAACCTGCCAAAGCCTGATGAGATGAGTCACTGGAAATGACCCTTTGTACGGCAGGCAAAATAGAGGTCCTGCAAAGGGGGCCCCATCTGAGCTGCCAGAGCCTGTGACTCTGTCACCTCACCTGCAGACGGGACTTTGCCAGTGTGATTAAGGTGGAGGACCTTGACACAGGGAGAGAATTCTGGATTATCCAGGTGAGCCCCATCTAGTCATGTGACTCCTTAGAAGTGGAGGAACTTTCTTGACCGTAGTCAGTTGGAGAGATATGACTACACATGGAGGGTCAGAGGGATGCAACATTGCTGGCTTTGAGGATGGAGGAAGGGGGCTGCGAACCAAGAAACACAGGCAGTCTCTAGGAGCCAGAAAAACCAAGGGAACAGATTTACTTCTAGATCCTCCAGCAAACAAAACAAAACAAAACAAAACAGAACAAAACACAGTCCTCCTGACACCTTGATTTTGAGACCCTATCAGACTTCCAACCTAACGAACAGCAAAATAATAAATTTGTGTTCTTTGAAGCCACTGTTTGTGGTAAATTGTTACAAAGCCATAGAAAATGAACACACCTTGTATCAAGAGTTCTCTACTGCTCATTAGCTACGTGACCCTGTCTGAGTTACCTCACCTACCAGAAATAGGGAAGGTTTTATACATACGTCTTAAAGTGCATTGTGGAGGTAAGATTTTAATATCATTAATATTATTATTCCAGCTGACTACACTCTATGCAATAGACAGCCCTACAGGGATGGCTGGGATTTTCTAATTAAAAATCATTTAAGCAATTAATACCATCTCCCTCCTGACCAAATATTTTACCAGGCGTGATTTAAAAAAAAAAAAATGACAAGAAATGTTTCATTATTTCTCCTGGCCACTTATTAAGATCCATCCCAGATATTAACTGGGGAGGGTTGTATCGGCTATCTATTGTCACAATAATGCCATGTAACAAAACACCCAAAAAGTCTGTTGCTGAAAACAAAAAGCATTTACTTCATTCCTGAGCCTGCGGGTCTGTGACTTAGGCTGGGTTTGGCTGCACAGTGCTGGCTGTGGCTCCACTCGCTCTCGTGACTGGTGGTCAGGTGGCTGTTGGGTGACCCAGTTCTTCTCAGGGTGTCTCTCACCCCCCACCAGGCCAGCCTGAGCATCTTCTTATGACAATAGAATTGGAGCATGAGCAAGAGCAGAGATGGGCCAATGTCTCCTCAAGCTCTGTATTTGTCACTTGTGACATCCCATTGGCCAAAATATGTCACCTGTCCAGTCTCAGAGCCAAGGAAGTGGTTCTTTATGGAAAGCAAATGCAGACACGTGGCGAAGGGCATGGATATAGTGGTGTGTGTGTGTGTGTGTGTGTGTATGAACAATTGGGGCCACTGATACAGTTAATCTACCACAGAGAAGAAAAGCAAAGCAAACTGGCTCATCTTTGTTTGAGATTAAGGACCTACTATAAGCCAGAAACTCATCTAGAGGACACGGAAATAAAACCTATTATATGAGGGAACTTCCATTCTCATGGAATGTCTACGATGAGTGCTTAAGGAGCAAAAGCCCAGGCCAGTCGCTGGGGACACAGCTGTGGACATTACATTATCTCACTGGTTCTACACAGCGGCTCTGAGAGGTGATCACTATGCTCATCGCTATTTCATAGGCAGGGAAATCCAAGCTGAGCAGGGTAAAGCTGTGTCTATGCCCAAGTTCAAGTTGCTGAGCTACATCTGTCTCATTCTGAAACCCAGATTCATTCTGCTCCACTCTGAAAAGCATCCTGTCATTGGTTCAACAGATATTTAAATGCCAGGTACTATTCATATCTCCTTAGAAATGACTCGTGACTTGTCCCTCCTAGCATCTATCACACATCGCCAATTGCAAAGAGAATTCCTACCTTCTCCCACCTTCACCCTGATGTGGGGTCATCATAGTTGAGAGATGCTAACCAGCTCCTTTAAAACACACACACACACAACAACGAAAACCTTCTAGGAGAAACAATTCATCATCATTACTGCAACCTCTGGTTCGCTTCAATCTTAGGCTCCCCGCCTTTTATTTATAGGGCCTTCAAAGAGGCTCCATGTCATTAATTGCTCACCATTCAGACCCATTAGACGAGGTGAGCACTCCTGGAGAAATCACACTACCCAGGTGGCAGGGGCAGCTGTGCCTGCCCGGGGCGTTGGCTCTGCCCTCCAGGAAATATATATGTAACAGCCCAGAGGTGGTCTGAGCAGGTTGGCTGGGCTGTATGGTTCAAGTAAAATGAACGAGCTACAGACAAACATTGACTGTGGATTTATTTCAACAACACAGATTTGAACATGATGATAGGTTAAACGAATGGTTTAACCATATGGAACCTTGATACTAAGTGAGGGAAAACCTTGGGGGGAAAAGCTACTTTAATAACAGAGCTGTCAGCCTAGTGAATTAAACCTGGCTGAGCAAGGCTTTGGACATCCGATTATGACGTGACACTCAACAGCACGTACTGAACCCAGGTTATGAGCTACTTGGGAGCAAGGACCTTAGCTTTCCCATCTTTGGAAGACAGCAGACAGTAAGAGCTCAATCAATATCTGAGGGAATGAATGTGCGGATGAGCGAATGGATGGATAGGAGGAGGATGGGCAGGCAGATGGATAGATGAATGAATGTAATAGGATAAATCTGGGGATGAACTGGTAGGAGTAAATGTTTGTGGAATAAATAAATGGGTTTGTGATTTTTTTAAAAGTAGAGTTTCACAATATTTATGGGGTTGGGTGGGAACAGGAAGAAAACATTTACTGAGTACCTTCTGTATATCAACATGATGTATATATTTTCTCATTCAGTTCTAACTGCACCCTTCTAGGGTTGGCTTAATCATCCTCTGTGTATAGAAAAGGACACTGAGGCTCAGAGAGGTTACTTAGGAGACCTGACCAAAGAAGCCAAGGTTCCAACCTGAATCTGCCAATTTCCTAAAGCCTATGTCCTTCTCACCAGGAGTTGGGAGGACTTTGGGGGATCTGGTTTTGTAGCTGAGGAAACTGAGGCAGGGGGAGGTACAACGATTTGTCCATAGCCAGCAGTGGGTCAGTATCTAGTAAGAACCAGGGAGCTGCCTGGGTCTGTTTTCCTCTTCTCCGGAGGAGCCCTATGGTGCATGGGGATGGCCCCGAAAACCTGGAGCCCCCAGGGTGGCATATAGAGCGCTCAGAGTCTGGGCTCTGGAGTCAGGCTGCCTGTGTTTGAATCCTGGCTCTATCGCTTCCCAAGTGCATGTTCTTATGCAAGCCACTGAACTTCTTGGTGCCTCTGTTTCCTTATCTGTAAAATTAGGACAATGATAAAATGACCTCAGGATAACTGTGAGCACTAAAATGAGCTCTGATGGTATCTGGTTGAGAATAAGTAAGCCATGGACGTTAGCGACCTCTCTCAGAGTCGGCTGCTCCAAGCTCCTTTA
>CM052884.1:62267258-62383775 GCA_028534135.1 Potos flavus | reverse complement strand
TTTTTTTAAGTGATCACTTATCAAAAATTTCCTGGAATAACATGAATTGTGTGTCATTTTAAAAACAGATTTTTCTTAGGTGCCCATTTTGGGAGCCAGTCTCCAAGATGGCCCCCTGTGATTCTTGCCTCCCGGTAGTCACGCCCTTCTGTCGCTTTCTCCCACACTAAACAGGACGGGGCTGTGTAGCAAATAAGATGCTGCAGACCTGATGTTCCATGAACTCTGAGGCTAGATCATAAAACACACTGGGGTTTCTGCCTTGTTCCTTCTTGAGTCACTCGCTTTGGATGAAGTCAATTGCCATGTGGTCCAGGCACTCAAGCAGCCCTTTGGAGAGGTCCACGTGAGAAGGACCTTCTCTAACCATCAGCACCAACATGTGAGGTGTGTGGCTGAGTCATCTTAGAGGTGGAGCCTCTGGCCCCAGTTGAGCCTTCAGATGAATGCAGCCCTGTCTAACGTCTTCACTGCACCCTCCTGAGAGACCCTCAGTCAGAACCACCCAGCTGGACAGCTCCCAGATTCCTGACCCTCAGAAACTGTGAGATAATAAATGTTTATAATTTTAAGCCACAGAATTTAAGGGTAACTTATTACACAGGAACAGATAACTAATCACATATTTAAACATGAATTTTTAACCCTTTGAAAGCTTTTTTTTTTTTTTAATCAGAAAATTTCTAAGAATGTGTCAATATTTTATTTGGAAAAAAACAATCACACGGTGACTCTGATTTTCACCCAATGCCATAGCCCTCAGTCTCTCTCTATCCCTGATCTGGGAAGAAATTCCCTCTTTTCAGTTTTTCTATTCCTAAAGCCCCCCCTCCTTTGGGTCTGAGCTGTATCCACTGTGTTAGATGAGAGGTGGGACAATGTAATCTCTAAATCCAATAGTAGACCGGCCCCCTCCATTCTCTGTCCTCTCACCCCTCCTCTCTCCTCTGTCTCGGTGGCCCTCCCTCACCCCTGCTTAAATATCGCTTGATCAGAGAAGCCCTGACAGCAATGTCTGGAACTGCCCCTCCCCCAGCACTGCCTATTCTCCTTCCTGGATTTACTTTTTTTTTTTTCTATAAGTCTTATTACCATCACACACACACACACACACACACACACACACACTATACAAATGCATCTTATCCATGCATTTAAGCTTTATGAGGACAGAGACTCAGCTATGCCTAAAACAGTTCTTAGAACATGGGGGCTCACCTCCTGGTTAGCAAAATTCATTCCCTCCCACCCCATGATTAATGACTCTCTTAGTAAATGTTTGCCGAAGGAATAAAAGGCAGCTTGTTTATGCTTAAGTACTCCTATATTTCCCGCAACATAGATGTTGTTCAGTAGATTTAACAAGCTGCATGTCACTAGCCAGTGACTCCTCCTCCACGCAGCTTTCCCTTTCCCAGTCTTAACTGCAGCCCCCCTCTGCGGTCTTATAGCTGAGTTTGCTTCCATTTCTCACAGCAGAAAGCGCAGCACATAGTGGTCTGCTTATAGTTTGTCACGCCCATTTGAGCCTGCTTCCATTCCAGCTGCCCTAACGAAGAGCCTGGAGCTCGCTTGCTGAATGAAGGAGACAGCCAAGGTGAGATAAGAAAAGAACAAACAGAAGGCAGGGGGATTCAGCTGTCATGGGCTGAGCAGACAGCTGGGTTCATGCTGTGACCTGAGGGGCGGATGAGTGCTCCCTCCCAACTGTCCAGCCATAGAGTTAACCCCCAGGTCCTCTGGAGACCAGGGTCCTAGAAAGTCGACATAAATTTTCCCTAGCAGGCAGCCCCAGATCTGTTCCCACAACTCTCCTCTAAGGAACAGAGAGGAGGCCCAGCAGAAGCCAAGGGAAAAGTGGGGTGCGGTGGTCCTGACCAGGAGCCCCAGCACCACTGTTATCCCAGCGGTCAGCTGGGGTCTGCAGAAGGCTAACCAGGAGTGGGGTGAGAAGGACTGGAAAGAGGATGGCATGGCCCCGAAGACCAGCCTAGCCACGCAATCCACAAACCCAGCCACCATGGGCTCTTAGGCTCAGCACCCCTGCTCCCAGAGGACCGAGTAAACGCGGGGCAAGCACTCAGGATCCTGGAGCCTCCTGGTGATCGTCAGCCAGGCTGACCATCAGCATCATCTGCCAAACAGAGATTCGGAAACCTGGGGTGGGGTCCTGCCATCCCTGTAATGAACAAGCCCCACAGTGACTCTGCTGTGTGACCCAGGCTGAGACTGCCACCTTTGGAGCACAAGCTTTGCAACCAGACACATCTGGGTTCAAACCCTGGCTCGGCTACTAATGATCTTTGTGGTATTAACTCTCGGAGCCTTACTTTCCTCCTTTGTAAAATGGGGACAACTGTATAGGGAGGGATGAGGATTAAAGGACATACCGACATTGCCTAGTAAAGAACACATGTTTATTAAGTGTATGGTTAAGTCTCAGTACCTGGCAGCTCAAAGAAGAAAGGTTTGGGAAGGAGAGGAAACTATGAGCCAAACTGTTGTCACCTGTGAGCCAGGAGATCAGAGATAGCAGAGGGCCTGGCCCGAGTCCCTGGACACTTAAGTGAATAACAACTTATAACAGCAGGTGCCCAGCTGGTGGGGGCTCCTGCCCTCAGCAACCCAGCTGGGCGCCTCCACCGCCTGGCTTCTACCTCACTCAGCTGTCCTGTCTTCTGTTCTCCAGGGCACTCAAACTATGTCCTCAGACCCCATGGCACCCGGGTCAGCCACTCCTCCGCCAGGGGCCCGGGTCCCAGAGGCCGCTCCTCTGTGCCTTTCGGCTGGGTCTGCAAGGGCAGATCAGCACTGCAGCTGCAAACCCAGCCAGAGGGGAGATAAAACAATTCCCTACTAAGAGGATTTGCAAAATACACGGCACATTAACTAAGCATATGTAGCTAGTGGGCTCATGTCTCGCTTTCTTTCCTGCCCTTTTTTTTTTTTTTTAGGCAAGTAACTTTTCTTCCTCATAGAGAATAGAGAATTGAACTCCACTCTCTGGAAGGCATTCGTTAGAGGCAGGAGCTCTTCCTCCAGGTGAGGGAAGAAGCTGGAAGGGAATGCTCGGGAGGGATGGTAGGGAAGGTAGCAGTTCTCCCGGGCAGCTCTACCTAGAGACCCGTCTCTCCAGCCCCTCCTGCCACCTGCCCTGCCATGAAGGCTCCATTGGGCCGGACACGGCTGATTGGCCACCTGGGGGCTTCCTAGTCACCAGCTCCCTACAGAACCAGCTCCTGCAAGGCTTGGGATAGCTCAGGGATGCCTCACTTTTTTATAAGAGGGAAATAATAAGTTATGTTTAAGGATAAATTATGACCATATTTCATCTCCATTGTCTAATTAGACATTGCAGAGAGGCTTAAGGAACAGGGTAAAATCACTAAAATCCACACCTTAGAGATAAGCACTGCTGGTGTGTTTCCCTCTGGACTTTTCTACAGATACATACAAACTTCTAGAATCATGCTGTACAGTATGGGTGCAGCGTGCCTTCTAATTTCCAGTAAGATATCTTTTGATCATCTTTATTGTGTTAGTTGTAGTGGTGTTGGTGATGCAACTACCTTTAACTCCAGGATAGTCCCCCACTGGGGGAGAAGGAGAATGGGGGAGGGATAGGAGAGAAGGACTGCTAGCTTTCACCCCATCCTTACACTGAGTTAGGGACTAGGTTAAGTGCTCTACATACCTTATTTTATTTTATCCTCCTCACAACAGTATAGACTCACACTATTGTTATCGGCCTGCTTCACAGAGAAGCAAACAACTCACAGAGGTGAAGTAGAAGTGGCTGCATTCACAGAGCCTGTAAGGGGCTGAGCTAAGACTCAGACCCAGGTCTCTAACTCCAGACTCCACGTCCTTAACTTTCAGCCACTGCTCTGTTATGTACCGTGTTCCAGCTAACCTCTCCTCTACTTTGGAAATGTAGGTTGTATCCATTTCTTTTGCAATAACAGAAAATAATTAGACTGAATATCTTTTTCCACATTACTTTAAGCATTGTCTAATTATACCCTTTGGATAAATTCCTGGAAGACAAAGGGATTTTTGTTTTTTTTATTTATTTACTTGAGAAAGAGAGAGCACAAGCAGGGGGTGGGAGGCGGAGGGAGAGGGAGAAGCAGGCTCCCTGCTGAGCAAGGAGCCCAATTCGAGGCTCAATCCCAGGACCCTGGGATCATGACCTGAGCTGAAGGCAGATGCTTAACTGACTGAGCCACACGAGTGCCCCTGGAAAACAAGGTTTTTAACCCTTTTGGAAAAGAGAGCTTTTCTATCTCTATCCATGGGGATGAGGTTTTGCTAAATATAAGAGAGAGAGTAAAAATAGCAGTGGTTTAAGTGAGGCAGAGGTTTATTCTTATATAAAGAAGTCTCAATATAGACATTGTATGCTGGCACATAAGGGAGTCAGTCTCCTTCCACCTCACTGCCTGCCCCTCACTCAGAGTATGGACTTTTTCCTCATAGTCCAAAGCGGCTGCAAGAGCTACAGCCATCACATCCAAATTCCAGACAGCTGGATTGGGGAAGTGACAAAGAGGAGTGGGGCCCATCTCTTTAAACATCTGCTGATACATAACTTTGTAAACTTAGTAACATGCCCACGTTTAGCTACAAAGGAAGCTGAGAAGTATAGTGTTTCACAGAGTGGGAATATGCACTCGGCTAAATATTGGATTTCTGGGATTGTGGCGGGAAAAAAGAATGTATTTTGCAACCTCCCTGTAGGTCCCATGGCAGTGTCCTTCTGAAGAGACAGTGGGAAAATCATGGGCCTAAAAGTCAGGCATGAATTGCGGGAGGAAAGCTATCTTCATAAGAAACTTTGGAACCATGATAGTTAGCACTTACCTGGTACCTAGTATATCCCAACACTCCCAGGAGAGTTCTCATGTCATCTCTGATTTCCCAGGACAAAGCTGAGAATCAGGCTCAGGTGATTCTCTATCTCACCTGAACACCTGCTCTGTGCATCTCATTTTAACTCTGACGCCCAGGCTGCTGCTTCATCTCTCAAAGTGTTGCCCTGCAAGGCTGGGACTGGACTCCCACTCATGGATGAAGCATTGAGATGTACAAAAGTGGTAAAAAAGTGGTAAAAGTTACTCAAACAGCCTGTGACTGGTGAAGCTAAAATTAAACACTACTGTGCTTGAAACCAGATTCTCTGCCTTTTCCATGTCATAATACAGAGTATTGCTTTCTTTTCAAAGAAACCTATTATTAGAAGTGACAGCCTAAGGAGAAAGGCACCACGATTTTCAGACAGTAGAATACCCTCCTTCCCTGCCCATGCTTACCGGAGCTTAAGACACTACTATTGAGTCTTAGGGTTTCCATGATTTCCAGGTAGAGTTTCACCTAAGGCACAGATCTCTGGGGAAGGGATGGAGGCCTTGGATCTTCACAGTCCCAGAAACACTCCCTCCCCACCCTCAGATGAGACAGTTTCATCACCTCTGTTGGGGCTGGGGAAGCTTCTGGACACGACCCACTCCATCCAGGGAGAAACAGACCTTGGAGAGCAGAAGAGATGCAGGATTCTGGGCCCAGGAAAGCATCACCTGTGTGACAGACTCCTGAGAGCAGATGCCTGATGTCCTCGAGGGTGGCCTGCCCAAGTGATCCAAAGCAGCCCAGGGGAGAAAACTGCTTTACCCCAAAGAGAGGAAGACATGCAGGGTTGCCCTCCAGACTGGGAGTCCTGTAAGCTGGCATCTGAAATACTACACCAAGAGTTTGGCCCCAGGCCTTGCACATACTAAATGCTCAATAAAGGGCCGCTATTTGTACATTAGTACATCAATAATGACGCAAAGGTAAATGCTTATTTGAGTAATTATTAGCACTAATCAGCTGCTAAGTTCATTCCATTTATTGTCTGAGTTAATTCTTATCACAACACTGTGGGGCGAGTGTTACGATCCCCACTTCAGAGAGGAATATGTGGCACGTGGCCTGGACAGAGCAGACCTGGGATGCGAACCCAAGGTTGTCTGAGTACAGACAACTTACTTGGCCACCTGTGTCTTTGTACCATTGAGCCCCAAAAGGCCTGTCTTCGTTGTTCTCAGTGAGAACTTCCTCCAGCCATAGTCACTCCCTGCCCAGCAATGCCTTACAGGTTGAATCAGTAAAAGGGAGGACAAATCCTCAAATGTATGGAAATCCAATTGTGACTATTTAATAAAGCTGGTCAGCAGCATCGCAGTATTTAGAGTAGTTTTTTTGTCATTTCGTATCTTCTCAATCGACCGATACAGGAAGCAAAATTACTAAGGAGGAGGAAGGCAATGTTCCCTGAAATGTTGAAGTTATGATTCACCAAGGTCATCGTGCTAACCCAACCCCCTCTTTTACACAGGGAGAAACTGAGGCAGTAGAGGGGCTGTGCCATGGCTGCGATCACTTAGTGACACCATAGGGTGCTCTCCCGACTTCTATGTAGTTGGAGAAGGAACTTCCTAATTTTTAGGCTATCTCCCATTTTTAGGGCTTCCATCCATGGTTCCCTAAAACCCTGGGAGCATGTACGAGCTATCTATTATGTAACAAATTACCCCAAAACTTAGTGGCTTGAAACAACAACAATTTCTGTGGGTCAGTAACCCATGCACAGTTTAACTGGGTCCTCTACTGCGGTCTCTCCTACAGGCTTCAAACCAGGCACCAGCTGCGTCGTTGCTATGGCAAAGGCCAACAGGGGAGGGATGTGCTTCCAAGTTCACTCACATGGCTGTTGGCCTGACTTGGTTACTTGAACACGGTTGGACTAAGACTTAGTGTCTCCCTGCCTGTTGGCCAGAGGCTGCCCCCAGGTCTTGCCACCTGGACCTTTCCAACATGGTTTGCTTCACCAAAGAGCAAGAACGCTGAGAAGCCAGAAAGGGAATCCAGCGAGACAGAGCCACAGGTTTTTGTAAACTGATGTGAATGTGACATCTCTGGGCCCAGATTCTATTTTCTAGAAACAAGTCACCAGGGGAGGGGACCACAACAGGCAGTGAATCCCAGAACGCAGGGGTCACTGGGATCATATCAGAGGCCATCTAGAGCAGAGTACCATCTCCAACCCCCATTTTGTGAAGCTGTTTCTTTTCCTTAGGAGGAAGATTTTAAACAGGAATGCCTTTCAGCACTGATCCACGGCATCGCTTCTGGGGAGAACTTGCAAGTGTCAAGTCTTTGCATTTTAAAACCACTGAGTCAGCCCCTCCTTGCTACAGCTGGAAGGCATCCCAATGTCCTCTAGGCATTTTCCAGAGAAAGGCACCCAGAAGGGGAAGTGACTTACCCAGGCAATGTGCCTAAGCCTTCTCCTTTGGTTTTTGAGCCCAGGGCCCCTCTGGGTTGGGTGGATCCACCCAAATCCTGATCACCCTCCGAGGGCCAGGAAAGAACTTGCAGCTTGGAACTAATTGATTTCAATTTTCCCTGGGCATCCTGTGGGCCCTCCGGGAGCTCTCTGGGGCTGCAGAGTACCAACTCAAGGATACTCGAAAGTGCTTTGATAGATTGAGGATGGTTTTAGATCTGAGGGACTATACACATTCATTCCTTCATTCACTCACTGGCAGGAGCCTTCAGAGAGAAGAGCCTGAGCTGAGTTTTGCAGGATGAAAGGCAAGGAGGGTGACTGAGGCAGAAGAACCTGTAAGACCCAAGGCCTGGGGATCAAAAGAATGGTGGAGAAGCCCATTAGCCAGTGGCTTCAGAGGCACAGGGTTCAGGGGGAGCTTATAAGTGGATGCATGTAAAGCCTCCCTGCTCCTTGGCAGCCACCCACAGCAACTCTGAGGCCACCCACTTTTTCCTGGTTGGCCTTATACCCCAGAGGCTACATTGCGTAAACATCAGAGGAAGGGTAGGTTGGGCCTCTTGGGCAGGGCTACTGGGGGGCATGCTTTTGCTCTGCCCCACTCCTGAAGGGCAGAGAAGTGGGCAGTGCCAAGCTTCTCCAGCTTGGTCAGGTTGAGTCATGTGGTGCAAGGGGCTTTTGCAGGGCTCCTTTCTCCAGCCTGTCAGCCTGGCTCAGGCCTGCCCTGTACAATGCAAGGCCACACGGCCTATTGTTGGCATAATTAGAATCCAGAGCATCTCCACGCCATAGCATCTCACCCCTGCACACTCTGTGCCATAACGTTCAAAGGCATCCCCTGGCCTGCCCATACCCGCCTTCCTTCCCTCCCTCCCTTCCTTCCTTCTTCCTTCCTTGTCCCCCCCCCTCCAATTTCTTTCTTTCTAATCCTTAGTAGATTCTCCCATATCAAAATTCATTCTACCCAAGTGATCCTTCAAGGGTCTGCTTCACAGGAAACAAATTCCATCTGTTGGGAGTTAATGGATGGGAATGAGTTTATTCAATTCACTCCTTAAGTACCATATTTAAATGTTGACAGGTGACTTCTGGATACCATGTGTCTCCAAAAGAGTGACTACAGTTGTTAAATTAACAGGGGGAAGAAGATATTGGAGGTGGATGAGCTTTTTGATATCTCCCAAATGAAGCCCTGTTTGCTGGTAACATTCCAGGAGTCCGATCCCAGGCAGAAGGGAGGGCAGAGATAGATGAATTGGCCTTCTTTTCCTCTTACTCACTTCCCACTTGAACTTGTTGCCCAGGGAAACCTCAAGTCAGTGGGTTCTGGCAATGAAAAGTCAGGACCAGAAAAAGCCTTGGATATCCACCTGGCCTCCAGACTCCTCTGGAAACCCACACGTGCCCTTTGTGGATCAGCACCCAAGCTGGAGAAGTGACTTGCCAAATGTCACACAGCAAATGTATAGCCAAGCAAGGATCCTGGGACTCTGGAATCCCAGGCCTGTGCTTTCTCCAGTGCACCATGCTGATTTCCAAAGAGGTCCATGGGAGTTGCCTATGGAAAGTTCTACGGCGGAGCTGAAGTGGGAAATCAAACAACTGGGTTTGCAACCTGAGCCTCTAGTACACAGGGAGGACTGAAGGCATCCCAAGAAGGGATTTCTCCTGGCCTTGGGAGTAGAACTCTCCCATCACCCCATATGGAGGTTCCCCGCCCCCCAACCCTGTCTGGATGGGTACTGGGTGGGGCAGGAACGTGGGCAGAGAGCAGGCAGATGAAAGTTGGGTCCTGTGCCAGCTGCCAGAGACTCAACACTGAGTGGTCCTCCTTGCACCTGCTGGCCCATCCATCAGCCCTTTGCCTGCCTGACCCCAGAAGCCGGCAGCTGTGGGGCTGACGAGGGTGTGGGCTGGAGGGCTGATGGCTCAGGCGCTGGCGGGCTGATGAGGGAGGGGGTTGGGCTCAGGATGGATAAAGCCTATTGCTGCCTCCTCCTGAGAAAGAAAGAAGACCAGAAGCTGGAACTTCCTCCAAAAGGGGTCCACCTTTGGGAACAGGGAGAAATCACAGCCCAAGGTCAAAAAGAACAGATACTTCAGGGTCTAAGCAAAGGTTTCTCAGGGTCGGGAGCTAGAGTACCCCCTTCCTCTACATAGAAAAACACCGGTTGGCCAAACAGCTCATCTGGGGCAGGGTTTTCCAGGGCACTACTGTGGTTCCCTAGGGAGAGATGCTTTCTAACAGCCATGGCTTTGCAACAGTGGAACCAGGGCTGACCTCCTTGTGATCAGAGGGGTATAGAAGTGGTTAGACCAGTACCTGCTGAGTCCAAAGTTTGGGCTTCAAAACCAAGAGACTTTGGTGTGAACTCTGGCTCTCCTACTTCTTGGACAAGTTGCTTCGCCTCCCTGCGCTTCTGTCTTTCCTTCTGAAAACCAAGTCGAGTCACAGTGCTCACTTAGCTACAACAGGGGTTCCGGGTCTGACTGAGTCAGAGGGCAGGCTCAGAGGCTTGCACGGTGCCCCGTACACAGGAAGCTGGGCTCAGGAGATGGGAACTGGTGTTTATGTGAGAACAGGGGTGTGAGGCCAAGCAACGGTGAGCAGTAGCAATGAGAGGCGTGGTGGGAACCTTAGCTGCTGCCCCTGCACCAGCCCCTCACCAAGAAAGCCCAAACACACGTGCCTATGGGCACACACACTCATATTCACCCGTGTGTGCACATGTGACTGTGGAGTCTTCGTGACTCCCCAGAACACTTAGGGAGAGGCTAATCCCACCTTATTAACCTGTGACAAATAGCACTAAGGTATGCTGGCTATTGCTCAGGTGGTCCCAACAGGGATCCCAGGTCACCACCCACCTGGCTAGCTCAGGCTGACTTCTTAGCCTCTCAGGACATTGCCTGACCTGTGCCAACAGCCCTGGCTTGCAAAGGCCACTGGACAGGACAGTGCTGAGCGGTCAGAGTGGCTCACATCATCTAAGGCCTGACCTTTCCCGATCATTGACGTCAACACGCGGCCGCTATCCACAGTGAATTTATATGTATCTGCAAGTATTGCTTTGGCCATGGCCTGACTCATGGACACCTGCCTTCTTATTCCACAGGCAACAACAACCCGGGGGTCCTGAGGGACTTCCATTCTGGTCCAGGGCAGTAGCGTTTCGATGGAGAAAGCTCTGACAACAGGTTACTAATTCAGCAGCACATTCTCATTACCGGAGGCTTAATACAGAATTGGGAGGCTAACCACAAAACAGCAGAGGGCTTGTAGAGGAAATTCATCTTGGAGTTGATTCTGGACCTGATGTTGTCCTCTTTCCAGTGACTATGTAGTTGGCCTTTAGTTTCATCATCTGTAAAATGGGAATGATGATGGTAACTGCCTCCCTGGGTTATTGTGAAATATAATTAGATTACAATAAAGTTCGGGACAGAGTGCTTACACGGAGCAGGCTTTCAATAAGTGAATAATAAAACGAAAATTACAAATGTAACTTATACTTTTCTTTTTAAATTATCTGTCTCTATGGAAAGCATTCAGAATTTTCCACCTGAACCAGACCTCTTCATCATTAGCCCAGGATTCTATCTTTGACAGCAACACTAAGGGACATGCTATGAGTTAGCCACCTGTCATTGACCACTTATTATTAAAGCTCCTGGTGTTCAAAGTGCCCCTCCCCACCTTTGTGGGGTACCCTGAGACTCACTGTTGATATTCAATAGCTTTTAAGCACTTTGGTAGCCATGCCATATTAATATAGTCTACCACAAGTTGTGACTTCTTTTTAAAGATTGTTTGTTTGTTTGTTTGTTTGTTTATTAACAGAGAGAGAGAGAGACAGCGAGAGAAGGAACACAAGCAGGGCGAATGGGAGAGGGAGAAGCAGGCTTCCTGCCAAGCAGGGAGCCTGACACGGGGCTGGATCCCAGGACCCTGGGATCATGACCTGAGCCGAAGGCAGACACTTAACGACTGAGCCACCCAGGCACTCCCCACAAGTTGTGTCGTAAGACACACCTGGCATAGAATAAAAATTTACCATTGAGAGCAGCCTCCATGTGTTGACCGTTTACTATGTGCCAGGCACTGTTCCAGATGCTTCATATGGATTTTTTTCATTTAATCTTCCAAAGAAGTTCATGGACAAGGCTATAACTATGGCCCCATTTAGATGGTCAAGCAGAGGTTTAGAGGGGTTAAGTAATTTGCTAATTTGCCCAAGGCCACCCAATTAATAATAAGTGGGAAAGACAGAACTTGAACCCAGGTCTTTCTGCTTCCAGAACTCCATCTCTTAGCCACTGCTCAGGTATTTAGCAAGAAATAATTATAAGACAAAAATGAGGCTTAAGGGCTTTACAGAGCAGTGGTATAAATGTCTACACTTGAGGTCTCACTGAGTGTCACAGCCTCTGTGTCAGAGACAGCTCTTGCAAGAATTTGCTCCTTTCCACGGAGCCTTGAGCTGGTTTTCAAGGTCCAGCCCTGGGGCCAGGTCCCCATCTGGCTCCTGGCTCTTCTACCTGCCAGAAGCCACTTCTGTCTTTAGCCATTCAGTACAGATGCCAGGAGCTAGAGATTTTCCAAGACCCCTTGGTGAATATTTGAGAGTGTAGCTTTCTTGAGGACACTGATTTAGTAGTGGACCAAGAATTGCAAATGGCCCTACTGTCCATTTCTACAAAGCACCCATCGGTCACCGGTCTACACTACAGGAGCTGGAGATGCGCACGGCTGAGGTCTCAAGACCTCCATGCAGCCTCTTTGTTCCGCCCACACACCACCATCAGTTTCGGGTAGGCTCCATCCGTAGAGGGCACGACTGGCCAGTAAGCAGCCCCGAAGAGGATTCTAGAGAGGGAAAACGTGAGCAGGAAAAGAAAGACAGACAGACAAAGAGCTCAGCAGCAGCTGGTCGGGGAGGCTGGATTCACACCTCTAATCTGCTTCTGCAGATTATGCTTCATGCAGTCAATAGGGGAGAAATGCCACGATTTACATGACAAGAACCAAAGGAGAGAATTATAGCAAATCAATTCTGCATGAGGAGATAAAGCCCCATATTTAATGTATGCAGTGAAAGGTAGAAATTCAATTCTCATAATGTCAGATGATTCAGATTAAACCTGACATTCATTATCAGTATGATGGTTTTTCCTTCTCTTCTTGGGCTTGAAGAACAAACAGGCCCTATAAAGACAGGGTTGTAGAACATCATTGTAATCGGACAGCTGAATGAAGAAAAGGCTGCTCTGGGCACCACCACCGACGACCCCCCTTTGGGAGAAGGAGCCACTGAAGCTGCCCCGATCCCTCTGACTGAAGCTGGCACAGGGCAAACAGTATAGCACAGCCTTGAGAATCTCCTGGAATCGAAATCAAGTCCCTGTGCAACCACACGCAAGTTGCATGCCTTTGGGCCACTTTTTCTCTTTGAGCCCGTCTTCTCCTTGACCAAATGACTGAGATGAGTCCCCAGCAGTGCTTCCCAAAGCCCAAGGATGCCTCATGAAAGGGGGTCCTCTGGTCAAACAGGTAAGGATTTGCCTCCTACTATATAATACACAGTCTTCTCTCGGACCTTCGCAATGTCTGAGAGGGCATGCAGCAAAGAAACCTATTTAATTTTGTGTCGCCATGGGTTTCCTTAAATCAGGGTTGACAAACCTTCTGCGAACGAGGTCAGACAGTAAATATTTTAGGCTTGGCAGACCATCCAGGCTGTTATAAATACTCAACTCTGCTGTTACCATGGAAAGCAGCCATAGGCAATACGTTAAAAAAAAAAAAAAAAAAAGGTGTGACTGCTTTCCAATAAAACTTTATTTAATATACAGCTGATGGGTCAGTCTGCCAATCTTTGCCCTAGGCCATGAACTACCCCAGCCCTAGCCTTCTATCCTAGGCAAGACCTACTAAAAGGTCAAATAACACAGCAGGGGAGAGTTGAGGTCCAAATCCCAGTTCTGCCAGTTAGTGATTCTGAATCTCTGGTAAATGACTTAAGCTCTGCGACAGCTCCTGGAGTATAGATGGGGGATAAACGTGACAGTTTATTGTAAGAATATAAAGCACCTGGCACAGCCACTGTCACATAAGTGCTCACTAATTATTCATGTCGTTGATGACAGTTTGGTTGGTATTATTAATATTATCATGCAGCAGTGGTGTGTTCTCCGAAACACCCAGAAGAAACAATCCCCGAAGAGGGCCCCTGGGTGCGTGCATTCTGCTGCAAGGTAAGGAGCAGGGAGGACTCGCTACTAGTATGCCCCCAGAGCCATGGAGGCAAAGCCCTCTCGTGGTGTTTCCAGACTCTCATCATTAATTTCCCATCAGAGTTCATCCTCTCTGACCTCCCTGTCAGAGAAGTTTCTTTAGCCTCCTTTCAGCTCAGTTAATTATACCCGACACAGTGACCGGGCCACCGAATGAACTACTCCTAGCTCGACTCCCAGCTGCCCTCCAGACTCAGCCCCATCCAGCTGCCTGGCGCAACCTGGTGAAAAGCCCACCCATCTCTGTGGGCCCAGTCCAGACGGCCAACGTCACGGGACGCCTCCGGAAGCTGGAAACTATGCGAAAAACACGCACCCGTCTCACGTAATGAGAAACAGTTCCTCAGATGCCAGGCAAAGCCTCGGCTTTAATTATCTCATTATGGGGAAAGCCGTGTTTCTAAAGTAGACATTGTGTGTGCATCAGAATCTCTGACCTGACAAGTCAGGGACCTCGCCTTGGCACGGAGGAGGGATGCCTGTTAATGTTTCCGGAAGCCAACAAGAACGGAAGTTGGGGATGTATGTGCACACGCCCAAGTGTGTTCTTGCACACGTGCACACAGGCATGCAGACCCCTCACCCTGAAAGCCCTCCATCAGCAATTCTTGCAGGCTAGGACGGCAGGCGAGACATGGCTCTCATCTTGGTGGGCCGGTCGAGGCTGAGATTGGGCCCTATCATCTTGCTGTTGCAGCCGCGAGTGCCACCTACACACAGTAGGTGCTCGATACATTGTTGTTGGCTGACTGACTGAACTATTTGATTATTAATTAATTAGTTAAGAAGCCCCCTCTTTTTCCTTCTACTTTGGTCTTCTAGGCCCTTGCCGTTTTCCTCCTCGGTGAACTCCAAACTGGTCTGCTCTGTCGGTCGCTTTGACATTGTCTCCTGCAAACCCCCACCCGTTCCTCTCCCATCCCCTCACCCTGAAAGCCCTCCATCAGCAATTCTTGCAGGCACCTGGCTCTGGATTGGCCTGTCCAGTCACCCCGAATGACCCAGACTCCCCTTTGCTTTGCTGATGCAGAGCTTTGGTCTCAGAGTTTCCTCTGCCTTTCCCTCCTGCTGTGCCGATGTGAATCCCACCTCCCCCCACCTCCCCACCTTCCTCTACCTCCTCCCACCTCCCCCACATCCCCGAGGGGGTTCCTGCTCCTGTGCCCTACCCTCCCTCCCCCAGCACTCACACTTTCTCATGTTGATCTTGACCACCTTTCTACCTGATAGAACTCTTTGTAATGGACACAGTTTCTTATCCTTACAAAGGCTCTTCGAGGGCCCTAGGACATCTTTCTAGGAAAGATCCTTGCTCGCAGCAATAAATGCTGTATCTGTCAAGACAACAATACACTAGCCAGTCTACGAAATGGGGTTTGCACTTGGCAAAGCACTGTCATGTGGGAACCAGTCCTGTGCTAGAGGCCACCCAGAATAGGAGGTCCAAACTTTAAATCTTGGTTCCCGCCATCTCTCTTGGCTTAGAAGCCTCTAGCAAGGCCTTCGACCTCTCTGAGCTTCTGTTTCCTCATTTGTAAAATGTAGATCATCCTGATCCTGGCCTTATCTGGCTCAGGGAGCACACAATGAGACGATGTACAGGAAAGAAGCCTCTAGCAAACCTTCAGGCATCACAAAACAGTAATCTCCTATAGGCTGCTATGTGCCAGGCTCTATGCTGGGAATCCTCGTGAAGGCTGTGATGGTTCCAGTATGATCTCCATTTTACAGATGAGAAAACTGAGGCTCAGAGAGAAGTGATGTGACAAAGTGCTGTAGACCATTCGTTCCTGTTCTATCTGATTGCAGAGTCTGCAGCCTCCGCTCTGCCACACGGTGGACATTTTGCTATTTGTGACTCTAAGGCGGGACCTTTTACCTGAGGGGTCAGCAACCCCACTCAATAAATCCTTCTTGATTAACTGTTGGAATGCATTGGGTACAATAAATAATGCAAATAAAATCAATGCAGCTCCCTGCCCTCTAGGACTTTTGGTGTCAAATAAGCAACAAACATTGTACGAGACAGAGAACGGCAAAGTCTGACAAAAAGGGCCATAATCAAGACGGGTTTTACAAGCTTTGCAATTTTTTCTTACCAATACCCTCACCAGTGCTCATCTGCCAACATTGATGAAGGGCTGTGTGAGTGTCTGATTCACCTTGAAAAGTGTCTTCATATCCTTATCCAAAAACATCATTTTGCTTAACCCAAGACTGTCCACTTTTATCCTACTGTGGCTCAGATTGGTGGTGAGGACCCTTAGGAACATGGTACGATGAGGAGGGCGAAGATTTCTGACCTCCCAGACTCCCCTGATGCCCGAGGTGGGCGTGGAGAGGAAACTGGGAGCAGGACAGAAGGAAGCTACACAGCAAGGGGGCCACAGGGCCTGCTGGTGCTGGGCAAGATACCGTGATGCTGGCTGAGGACCAGGAGGGCCAAACCTGGGCACTGAGCCTTGCTGCCGGGCAGGACCTTGGGCACCGTCCTTCCCATCCCTAGGATCCCAGCCACAGAACTCTAGTGGCCCAAAGTGTTCCGTGAAAACAGGCTTCCTTGGTAAATTCACTTGGGAAACAGACGCCTGTCAGTGCCTTCAGGGCTATGGAAAGCCTGCATATGGGGACGGACTGACCTTATTTTGTCTAACAGGACTTCCCAGTATATTGGATCATGGGACCCTGCCTATGTCCCACAGAGCTAATGTTACTTGGGAGGTAACTAATGTTACCCAGTTTAGGATGCTCTCTCTTTTTACATAGGAGGACACTGGAACCCAAAGCGGTGCAGGGGCTGGGGGCAGGGGCTGGGGGCGGGCAGAGCGGCTGGTTGCCTAAGATCAGTTGGTGAAGAACTTAGACCAATGTCTAGGCCTAGCGGCTTCAGCAGTACCCACTGGAGTAGAGCTGGCTATGACAAAAAAAAGGGTGTGGATGATCTAACTCACATTATCTTACATTTTAGTATGCCAGGGGCTTGGTAAAATAAATATTTTTGGACTATAAGACCGACAATAGCACAAGAGTGATATGCTTTTAATGGCAACTGACATTCAGCCTGAGGGCTGGGGAGCAAAAGGGAGTGGTGGGGACTGCGGCTAACAGGAGTACTCTGGCCAAAGGGACAGCCACTCTTTGGCTCCTGTGATATTGCCGCGTGAGTGTGCAGGTCAAATGTTGTTGTGATTTTATTTCTCAAGAGAAGCAGGAGAGACAGATTGATATGGTACGGCTCCCAAAAAACTATTTCTTTGGCAGGCTGATTTTTTTCTTTCTGCGGGTCCCCAGTTTATCTGTGCTAGAGCCTTCTCCTTCCATCTCTATCCATGTCTCTTGGCAGCAGCCACACTCTAGCACTGTGGCAATCGGGGCAGAGCCAGGCGGGTCAGCGGGAGGCAAAGGTTTCCGGTGCCCAGCTTGCTTTGCGTGGAGGGATTCCCCATGGAGATAAACTGGGAAAACAGTACCCAGCAAACAGCAGTTTTCAACATAAATATTGCCAGGTTTGAGCTAATGTGATATCAGCCTGGCCTGTAATCCAAACAAAATAGATCATTGTCCTGTGATTATTTTTCCTCGGGACAAAAGGCTCTGAGCTCTTGGTTTCCCATTTGGTAACCTCTGTATTTATGGGCCATGTTAATTTAATTCAGCAGCTCCGCCTTCGACACAGTTCAAAAGCAGCCAGAATTTGCATTTCGCGATTTCAAAGCCTTTCTGGTCTGCTGGGTTTCACTGAGGGGGAGGCTTTGTCCTCTTCATTCTGAGAAAGAAGAGAACAGAAAAACCACCCGAACCCTTTGACATAATACAAAATACATCCTCGGCAGCAACACAGGCTGCTGCTCATATCCCAGAAACGGAGACTCGTTCGCAAAACACCTGGAGCGTCTGGAACAGCCTGTCTCGGCTCCCACACACGCGGGCTGGGACCAGGGAAAGAAGCCCTCCCCTTCCCTGCGGCTGCTGACACAGGGCCCCGCTGAAGGTGGTCTACACTGCTGGCCACTGGCCCGTCGGGCTGAGCCAGACCGCTGTTCATTTGACCAGCCTGAGCCTCTGTCAGGAACAACCAGAGGACCATTTTCTCCAAATCCATCCACCCCTTTTTCCCAGTGTACACTAATCGCTTCTTAAATTTTACCTTATTTGACCTTGCAACATATGAGATGAGGTTTGTGACTGCCATTTCACAGGTGGGGAAACTGAGGCCAGAGAGGCAGAGTGATTTGCCCAAGGCCTTGAGGCCTCTCGAAATGAAAATAAAGGATTTTCTTCAGAAAGCAAAGCTGGCTTTTTTTCATCTATCCTTGGGAGAGGACTTTGATTGTGATTCCCATGACTGAGGATGGGTTTCTTTTATCTTTTTCTTTTCTTTTTTTTTAATATAAATTTCTAACACAACAGGGGCACCCGGCTGTCTCAGGTCATGATCCCAGAGTCCTGGGATCGAGCCCCACGTCGGACTCCCAGCTCAGTGGGGAGCCTGCTGGTCCCTCTCCCTCTGCCCCCACCCTTGGCTTGTGCTCTCTCTCTCTCACTCTTTTTTTCTTTCAAATAAATAAAATCTTTAAAAAAAAATTCTAATGAAACAAATAATCCATGTATGTATGCTAATATATTCTTTTTACCAAACAGTACAGATAAGGCTTAAAGCTCCTCACCCCACCCCTCCTGCATCTCCTCACCCCACCCCTCCACTCACACAAGCAAGCTTCCCCTCCCCGAAGCCAACCACTATAGAAGCCTCTATGACAACCTTCCACTGTCTCTCAAAGCATGCAGAGTCTATATACTTCCAAGGCTACCCACTGAGGTACTGTTTGTCACTTTTTAATAAAATGATAATCATATCGTGTATACATTTTCACAATTTACTTTTTACACTCAATAAACTCTTAGGGAATATAAGAATGCAGCCAATCTAGAACTTTCTCAGTCTTCTTAACATGCTCTGTAGTACGGCCATGCTGTGGTTCACTAGCTGTTCACTGATTTTTCCCTCACCAACCGCACTGTGCTGCTTCCTGGGGCCCATTTGCAAGTGTTTTTTTCAGAGCTGATGTGAGATGTGGATTGCAGCAGGTGACAGGGACTACTTGCTCCTGGCATCCTTCTACCACTCTTGTGGTTCAGAACACAGATTTCTTAATTTGGCTTCCCTGAACCTGTCTCTGGTGGAGAGTATTGCTGGCAGAAGATTTACTGGGAGGCGCTCTAGGGAGGGCTACCGGTAGGAAACGAAGAGGGCAAGACTGGGCCTTGCAGTGCCCTTTCAATTAGGACTCTGGGGACCCCTACAGGACCTCTGGGGCTGGAATGACCCCCAGAGTTCTCCCAAATTGAGCCAAGGGGGCCAGAACTTTTAATGCCTGCATAATCTAATTATTGTCAAAATGGCCTCCTTTCTTCGAGTGGGTATAACCTTGGGCAAGACGGTTCCCTGCAACTCTGAGCCATGACCAGAGAGACGCCGCCGTGTACCATCAGTGCCCGATATTCCCAGCCGCGGGGGGAAGGGTGTGTCCACCCTGGCAAGGGGCCCCAGGCCAGAGAGCACCCACCGCACCCACTTCCAGAGCAGTAATTCCTTGTCCCAGGTGTGCGCACAGCTGAGGGCAAGTGACCAGGTTCCCACCAACAGGACCCAGCAGGTTCAGCCGTAAAGGGATCATTTCAGACTTTTGCAGGAAAGAAAAGTTAACTTGAGTGCTATTTAGATCCATTTTATTTGAAGTTCCTCCGAAAAACAGCTTAAAGTAGATGCTAACGTACAAAGTCATTGGGTGGGCACTTTTAAATACATTTAAAATAAGTTTAATAGCTATAGCACTACTCAGCCCCACCCCCTTCACCCATGCCTGTGCGATCTATAACCCACCTGCAGAGTCTGAGCGTGCCCATTTCACAGACATGACTTTGAACTGAGCTATCTGTACCCTCCAACCTGGGCCTGTTTCTGACCTATTTGCGAGGATTCTAGCAACTGTTAAATGCATGAACAAAGCAAGCCTAACTTGGCAGGAAATAGACCCACATAGACCCCACTAAGCCACATTAGCTTCTGGCTTCAGCTGGCTCTGATCTCAAAACAGACAGCTGGGAGAATCAGTACCAAAGATGCAGGTACAGGTCCGAGCCAGAATACAAACTCTGAAAGCTTGGCTCTAAATCCCAGCTTGGCTGTTCTCTCAGGAATCCTGGGAAGATTCCTATGGGTCCTCGGTCTTCTCATCTGGAAAATGAAGTCTACTGGCCTGCAGCACAAAGCTGGGCTTTGCACCCAGACCTGGAAAGCCTCCAGTTAACCGTGGTGCTTGCATGAGCCACACAGCCGAGCTGCTGGGGGACACTACATCAGGTAGGCGAGCAGCACCAGACTCGACTGCCTCAAGAGTACTCTCACCATTGGAACTTCAGGCCAAGCTTCATCTTCCCTGCAGGTACCAAGTTTATGAACAGCAAGGCCTCAACTGACCAAGAAACAAGAGCCTTGGAGAAACAGCATCGAGGGAGAAAGGTGGCAATACTTTCTGAGGGCCTATTATGGGCCAGACGCTTACAGATAACATCCTATTTATTCTTCCTGACTCTCTGTGAGACCTAGGTCTGACTATGGATGGGGAGATCGGGTTCCAGACTGACTGATGAATTTGCTCTGTCCCCTCGACTCCCTCCGAGGGGTTGGAAGAGCTCCTACTTTTGTTAGTTCCTATTGGCTCCTGTACCCCTGCCCAGGTCTTTGTAAACAGTCCCTCAATCAAGCCCCCACCAATCGCTCCTTCCCAGTGTGCCACCCACTTCCTACAGGAACCCTCTTTGAGACGTCTAAGATTGCAGGGAGTTTATAGTGCAGAAACTTTACTGGAGTCATTCTGACTTTCCTGGAGGCTGTCTAGGGGACAGTCCAGAAACCTCCAAGGGGTCATCACAGCAACCAACAGCTCTTGGAAGTCCCATGGCTCAGCCAACACTGATTCACTGGCCCCTGTGGGTTTTTTGTCCCTGCCTCTAATCCAGGGGGACAGGAAATCCCTGAAGAAACAAACTCCCATGAGCCCCTGTAAGGGCTGCCTGGTATGGCCTGGGCTGACCCTCCAGCCAGAGGCAAGCTCAGTGTCAAGCTACCTCCAGGTCATCGGGCAACCCTCCTCTCTTAGTGTTAATAAAGAGACTGAGATGACAGACAAGGCACAGAGCCTGCCTTAGTTTGCATTCTGCCTTCCTTCTACAAAGACAGAGAATCAAAGTGAGAGCCCCTCAGGGGGGCTTTAGCAGGGCTGGCCAGAGTTGCCCAGTGGGAACAATTCAATACAGCAAGAAAAAAATTTAACTAAAAATGGTCCAGGAAGAAGATACAGAACAGGCTGAAATGCAGGACAGCCAGAAACAAATGTAGCCAGATCAGGAAAATAACTTGGGGACTTCGGTGGCTTTCTTCCTTCTTTCACCTCCTCTTTCTGATGCCTGCCAAATGTGCCAAGGAAAAGCCTGCCGGGACCCTGCATGCAGGTGACAGTCTACCCGGTAAGGTGAGATGAGAGCTCATCGTGGAATATGCTGGAGATGAGAGACCCTAGGGACTAATACCCCTGGCCACGTGAAGCCAATGGCTCTGGTGGACCAGATGGCTTTACTAGCAAGGCCAGCGGGACCGAGCTCTAGGAATGGTGGGTCTTTCCTGCCCAGTCTGGAAGGGACAGCAGAGAACATTCCATCCTCTGGAAGCCCCAGGCCAATCTTTTAAGCCCCAGGCTATCTTTCTCCCCACCCCCCACAGAGCTGATAGCAAAGGCCACAGACCATAGTCTAAAGATGGCCTCCCTACCACTGCTGCCTCAACCCGGGGGCGCTGCCTCCGCTTTTTCTTGACTCACATCCACACACAGCATTCTTGGGACCAGAACCAGAACCAGAGCCAGGGGAGCAGCCACCAGTCTTTGGGAGGCAGTGCAACCCTGGAAAAGGTGAAAAGGATGCTGCCCTTGTCCGGGCTTTGCGGTCCCAGCTCTGCCGCGTGACCAAAATGACTACCAGTTTTTGAGGACTTTCCGCCCGCCGGGGACTGGGCTAGGAGCCTGGCATGAAATTATCCCATTTGAGCCTCACGAGAACTCATGACCATCCCACGAGGTCAGTTTGGTTATCCCTAATATGCAGCTCCAAGGTCACAGACATGCTATGTGGGAACTGAAACCGCGGCTCTTTGTCTCCCCAGTCTCTGCACCTAACCATTATGGGATCCGTATTTCACATAACCTCTTTGCACCTCAATTTCCTCTTCAAAAAATGGGGGCTAAATAGCTACCTCAAAATGCAGTAACAACAGAGAGAGGCCTCGCTACACGGCATTTGTAACAACAGCTTCCAGTGATAGCTTCCAGTTTTTTCAATTTACTGCAGCCTGGCACTGGACTATGAGTTTTACTTCAATTCAATCCTCCTAAGCAACCTGTAATGGGTTGAATTGTGTCCCCCCAAAAGATATGTTGAAGTCCTCATCCCCAGTATCTCAGAATATGACCTTACTTGGAAATAGGGTCATTGAAGCTGTAATCAGCTAAGAGGAGGTCATCTTGGAAGAAGATGGGCCCTCGGTGAATGGTAGCCTTCTAAGAAGAGGAGAGAGTCACAGAGAGGAAAGGGACCTGGGAAGACACAGGGACGCACAGGAAGAAGGCAGAGGTAGATCAGAGTTAGGCTGTCATGGGCCAAGAAAAGTCTGGAATACCGGAAACGGAAAGGGGCAAGGAAAGATGGTCCCCCGGAGGCTTCAGAGGGCGAATGGTGTTGCCAGCACCTTGGTTTGGGACCTCTAGTCTCCAGAACAGTGAGGCAATCAATTTCTGTTGTTTTAAGTCACCCAGCTAACCATACTTCATGACAGCAGTCCTGGGAAACTAATGTACAACCCCAGGCAACCTTTTCCCCCTCTTTTTACAGATAAGAAAAATGAGGAGGCTCCGAGGAGTTAACTAACATGTCCAAGATCACACAGAGAGTGAGGAGTGGAGCTGGGAATGGAATGTGAGGGGGTCTGACTCCAGAAACGCCGTGTGTGGCCGCTAAGCCTGCAGCCTGCCCGCAGGAGAGGCTCGGCACCTGCGAATTCCCTTCCACGCACCTGCTGCCCACCCCGAGCCTCCTTGGCTCCATGGCCCACCTCCCCTCGAAGGCTTCCCTGCTGACTCTCGCCCCCGTGGCCTCTCCCTTCTCTGAGTTCCCGTGCTTCCACAGAGCATGCGTGGCCACGTGACACCTGTCTTTATGCCGTCCTCCTCGGTGGGCCCTCTTCAGTTCGGGGTGAGCCCGGGCTCCGTCATTAGACCAAAAGCTCTTTCAGGCCAGGACCAAGTGGAGGTCTTCTCTGCTCTGCCCAGAGCTAAGGGCAGGGAGTTCAGGCTCACCGAGCACCTGCCCATCCGCCTTCAGACTGTTCCACCCAGGGACAGGATGCTGAGCCTGGCAGCAAGAGGTCATTCTGATCTGTCCGAAGATCGGAGAGATTCACAGGTGCTCATGAGAAACAAGATACTTCCCGTATGTTTTGGGCAACACTGAACATCAGGTCTCTCCCTTCAACTTACTCTAAATGCAACGCTGTTTCTCCAGGAAAAAAATCTGCGTCCACTCAGGGTACCAAGGAACGTGTTCTTTGACTCTAACAGAAATGTAAATTGGTACAAACTTCCTGGTGTACAAGTCAGCCACGAATATCACAAGTGGTTTTGTGCTTTACGTGCGTAGTTTTTACCCACTTCTAGAGATCGTCTCTAAGAAAACGACCAGAAATGCCAACTGAAATTCATATTCAAAGATGCTTATTAAAATACTATTATTTTGAAAACAGCCTAAATGTCTGACAATAAGTGATGGGTTAAACTGTGATATACTCATCGAATATTATGCCTAACTGATTTAAAAAATTCTTCTGAAATATTAAGTATCAAACCCAGCATATTCAAAATGTGAATTCTGAAGCAAATTCAACATCATGGGATAATATGAATGCTGTAAGGTTGAGTGAAAAAAAATAAGCTAAAAAGTTGTACGTATAATATGACCACAATTTGGACTGTAGGAAGGAAAGAAAGAGAAAGAAAGAAAAATGGATAGATGGGGGATAAGAAGGGCGAAGGAGAGAGATTTTCTCAGATTTACAGAAGGAGATCCATTAAAAAAGTCCTTTTCTTTTGAGTAGCAGGTTAGAAGTGAATTTCTTTTCTTCTTTGTAACTTTCTGCATTTTCTGAGCTCTCTACAATGGTTTATAACTGGAGGGGAAGGAGGGAGTGGCATCTCTGCCCAGTGAAATGTCCCCAGACACCAACCTTTCCCCTCCCTGCTCCAACTGGCAGATTACACAGGGTTCCCATCCCCCCCCACACACCCCCACCCCCGCCCCGGCTCATTCAGAGCCTACGTGTGTGGCTCATTCCTGAGCCACGTGGAGCTGGAGACTAAGCAAACGTCAGTGCATTCAAGAGTCAAAGAGTAGGCATCGTGAATGGACAATTTTCCGGTGAATCTCTCTGTACTGCATGAACGATTCATCATCTAGGACTATTTCCAAGAAAGGCTCACCTGCTCTGAACAGCAGCTGGCTCAGGCACCTGCACACTTCTTACCTTGTTCCCAGACTTTCCGGAACAAAATCTAGAAGAGACTGCAGGCAAGTTCATTCACCCCCGAACTGGAAAGAGTCCTTCCCAAGTGTGTCACCACCAGCTCCATCTCAGGGACAGGCACGACGGGGGCACTTGGTGGGGGGAAACAAGGGAATGTAGACAGGTGCAAATGCATTTTCCCCAGTGAGGTCACAGGGGGAGAAATCCCACCAATACAGACAAAATGAAACATCTAACGCATTACTTTGGCCTATCACCCAGGGCAGCAACAAGGCTTTTATAAATGCTGCCTGTCTTCCCATCTGGCATGTTGCTATAAAAATTTAAATAAAATACCGAACGCACACAGCACCAATATTATCATCATCATCACTCTCTCACGGAAACAAGAAATTCAACTAAATGAACTCTGCATTTTAATGATGCTCATATTCATGTGTGTTTCTGGACCCCCGTGTTTCTCCAGAAAGCATCAAACATCCTAGGGACATTCCCTAGTTGGTGCTCTTCCATTGAGAGCATTAGCATTAGCTGTTCAATTTCCTCTCTACTGATTACCCTCCGGGTTCTTTCCTTAGGACAAAGACCATTTCTAATTCTAAGATAATAGAAAGAGTAAAGGAATCGGACAGCCGGGTTTGAATTGCAGGTCCACCACCAGTGAGCTAAACCTCAATGTCTCCAACCGTAAGACCCCTTCATCATGGTTTTGAGGAAAAAGTGAAATGTTAAGTGTAAATTGTGGCTGGCCCACAGCACAACCTCAAATGAGTATGTTTTATGCTATACCATCTTCTGATCTTTGAGTTCTGCTACCAACTTGTTCAGTCACTTTCTCAAAAGCCCAACTCATGGGACCTTTCCCTTTCCACCACTTTCCAACACACAAAAAGTCCAGAGTTTCTTAGTCTTTCATTACGAATCGAAATGTTAATTTATTTAATAACAGTTAAAACCTTTTAGAAAAATAATCGTTATTTAACAGAAAAAAAGGTTTTTACTTTTCAAACCAATTACGATCTTTGATTCTACTCTACCTGTAGGTACAGACAAATCCTGAAATAGTAATGTTGACCTCTTTGTGGCTATCGTAGCAGGACAGTCCTCCCTCCAGCAGGGGGCTCCCTTCTCTTTGGGCAATCAGAAGCACTCAAACCTTGCTACCAGAGTTGACATATCTGCAGGAGAAAATATAAAACCTTCCCACACACTCCCCCACCCCCATGTCCTCTGACCCCAAGGGAAGTAGAAAATGCTATCTCACGGATGCTTTCCTGGGCCTGCCTGTAAGATAGTTTCATCCCAAGTCAGCCTGTCAAAATCAACACCGTTCCAAACCAATCCAAAGAAATGGGACTAGTCCATAGAAGCCCCGTCAAAACCATACTATTCCAGGCCAGCTCGTGAAAGAGCCCGGCTCCAGGCTACTCCACAGGAATGGTTTTATTATCAGCTCAGTCCCATAAAACGAATGTTAGTTTCACTAAGAGCTAAATAGGGGCTTGGGGTTTTTGTTTTGGTTTTTGGTTTTTGGGGTTGTTTTTTTTTTGTAGGTTGGCCAAGAAAGTTACCTCTAAATTGACTATTCCCTGGAAAGTGCATTCTGAGTTTGACACGAGAGACCCAAAAACCAATTGTAGGAATGTAGCACGCATTTCGGCAGGGACCTGCCAGCAATGGGTAACTTTCTTGCACCCCACAGTTTGCTTCTGGTCACAGCAGCAAATGTGGATGAGGCATGTTAGCCATATGCATCCCCCTGCTGGATGAGAACAGACAGACCCTGGAAACTTTGCTGACCAAACTCCCTATGAACCAAATCTCTCCGGCGATTGCCGTCTGAACGAGGAACAAGGAACATTATAGATGGCAGGAGATGTAGACAGTAGGATTCCAACTTCTCTGTCCTGCAGGTGAGAAACTGAGGCCCAGAGAGGGGAAGGGTCTTGCTCAGGGTCCTGCAGGTGTGATTCCGAGTGCTGTCTCTATCCATCACTCCGCTCTAGCCAGAGGATAACTCCCTACATCCACTCACTTCCTCTCTACTCCCTCAACTCTAAAGCTTATTAACCAGAAAGCTCGGCAGCCAAAATTCAAAGGCAATCACCCCCAAGAGTGGGGCCTGAAATACTTTTTCCAGCCCCATCCCCTCACAGTAGCAACAGAGCTCAGGCTCCATGAGAAGGACATTCTTTTCAAGCAGGGATGGTTTTTTTTTTTTTTAAACAAACAATCCCATTAGAGTGTAGCCTGCAGTCAGCTCGTGATGGAAACGGGTGCTCTGGGCCTCTTTGGCCCAGCACTAATCAGGTTCTGTGCTTGATCCTGAGGGACCCGGATTACTACCATATGAAATAGAGAAATGCCTCCATTATCCCTTAAATCTTTTTGCTGGATTCAGGGGTTTTCACACAGAGCAGGAACATTTCTTGCCTGTTGGCTTCTTTTCTCCAGGTTAATCCGCATCAGTTCAGCTTTTCCTCCTAAGCAGCAGAGCAGTGGCCACTCGGCTCCCTGGGGGGAGGGGCGGGGGGGTGCACAGAGCAGGGGCCACTCACCCACCGGCTTCCAGGGGCGCACGGATGGTCCACAGACATCAACATGGCCGGGAGGCCCCTCCTTCCCGCGGCAGCTCTCTTTCCTCACACTCTGTCCTCCTTTCAGGTCCCTGAACGCTCCCTGTTCCTGCTCACCTCCAGAACCCGGGATAGGAATAGGGAGATAGCCATCTGCCTGCTTGTCTGTCTGTCTTGTGTGCATGAATGCACGGACGCTGTCCTCCCTTCTCTCTGGTCACCACCCCTCCTTTAAACCTCGTTAACTCCTATCTGTCCTTCCAGACTCCGCTCCTTCTGGAAGCCTTACACATCATGTGCTCCCCGGAGAATTCAGTAATGTCGTACAGCTCCTGAGGACCTCTGTATTCCCCTAGTGACATTTACACACATCCCATAATTGTCCGTTTCTGGGTCTCACTCGCTAATCTAGGAAAGGCAGAGAAGTCGGTGGTCTGTGCCCACTCTGTCTGCTGGGTGGCACTGCCCGAATCGCCGTGGGCGGCCTGGTGCTAAAGATGCACATTGAGCTCCCCGTGAAATGATACAACAGTCAGGGAACCCTGTTGGCCATGGGCCCGGGATCGGAGAGTGGAGACAGACGCGCCAGTTCAGCAATAGACGGGGAGCTGCCTGAAGCCAGGGGCGGGGCCGTATCCAGCTTTGTGGCTTTGGCATGCATAGAACAGTGCGCGAAACACAGCGGGTACTCAATAAACATTTGTGAGCGGATGAATGAAGCCTATACCGCCTGCTACCTATTGACGGCTCACTAAGTACCAAGTGCCACGCTCAGTGTTTTTGTAGGTTATTTAATTTTCAAAGAATTCCTATGAGGTTATAAGTATTTTTAGTCCTGTATACAAAATGACAAATCAAGACCTGGGGAAAATTCTGTAGATGGCTCAGGATCACACAGTAATAGACCCAGGATTTAACCCAGCTCTGTCTAATCCCATAGCTACTGCTTTTTCAACTCAGCTATACTTAGAAGAAAAGAAGTATCTTCTGCATACTCTACTCAGTAGAGTACTCTGAGTACTAGGCTCAAGTATCCTCTCAATGCTATACCCTCAGTACTATACTCAATGTCCCAGCCTAGGAAGTACCAAAATGTGGCCTCTACGAGGGCTCTTCTGGAAACAGAGTTGATATAGGGCACATTCCTGAACAGTAGGGCTTTCTCCTGGCCTAGGGGTCTTCATGAAACCAAGCAACACATGTGTCAAGACTCCAACAAAAGACCCAGGCATGAAGGAATAAACAGCGTAAGTTAGCGTGTGCTTGCAAAGCTTGATGTAAGCGAAGGATGCTGCCTGGCTTCTCATCCAGCCTGTGCTACTCAAAAGCGATATGATCTTCAAATCACTCCCCCATTCTGGGTGTTAGGTCCTCGTCTAAATAATGAGGGGGCTGGGCTTGCAAATGCCATGTTTCTTCTATCTCAGGCTATTTATATGGGACTTAGAAAATGCAAACATGCACAAAATATACAGAAAGGAATTCCTGTCGGATCCTAATCACTGAAGACAGATTTTTTTCCAAAACCAAAGTAAGGACACCACAGTTTACAGTTTTGGGGTTAGGCGGATTGGATCTAAATCCTAGCTCTTCCTTGTACCAACTGCAGACTGTGGTGGGTGAGTTACTTTCCCTTTCTGAATCTCAGCCTCCTCACCTATGAGATGGAGATAATTAGGCCAGTAATTTTCAAATGTAGTTTGCAACTAACAGCAGCAGCAGCACCTAGAAACATGTTAACAAAATTTTAGGGCCTACCCAGGCCTATTTAATCAGAAACTCTAGGGATAGGGTAGAGAACGCTGCTTTACCTGGACCCCAGGTGGGTGCTTTTTTTTTTTTTAAGATTTTATTTATTTGACAGAGAGAGACACAGCGAGAGGAGGAGCACAAGAGGGGGGAGTGAGAGAGGAAGAGGCAGGCTTCCCACAGAGCAGGAAGCCCAATGCGGGGCTCGGGCTCGAGCCCAGGACCCTGGGACCATGACCTGAGCCGAAGGCAGACACTTAATGACTGAGCCACCCAAGCGCCCCCCCAGGTGGTTCTGATGTACATAAAGCTTGAGAACCACTGGAGGAGGTCCAATGTGTTCACGCTTTTCTCACCCAGCCCACAGTAAGATAGGTATTTGTCATCATAACCTAGTACTCCAACACTCACACATTATGTTCATCACGGAGACACACGTTTCAGGCAACATTCTTCCCCTTGCTATTTGCAAGACTTTCTGCTATTTGCTCCTCTACATCACATCATTTTAGTCTATTTCAATTTTAAAACATTGGTTCCAGTTCTTTAAGTTGATTTTATGACCCATGAGTGGATCTTCAGCTATGGCCTGAAAAGAAACAAGGATCCAAGCAGTCCCTTCCAAGCTGCGCTGATCAGAAGAGATGTTTGTAAAATATCTAGCACACCGCCTGTTGCATAGGTTCTCAATTATTGGTAGCTTTCATCATGTGTTATTTCATTCGGTGTTATTATTAACAAAGTATGCACCAGGTAGGCACTTATGAAGTATTTTAAGTGAAATGAAACTCGCGTTTGCATCTAAAACCACATAAAATGCTCAAGTCCCAAACCTCTTCCTTCACGTGGGCTTACGCATAAATCTAAGTGCATCTTTTCCTAGGAAATCCCTCCGAAAGTTATAATTGCCCTTCTTCTTGGCAATAAAACAATCATAGTGCTAGAAAATCCCCATGGAGGAGTGTTGGCGATGGACCAGTGAGGGGAGAGGCAGGGTCGCTAAGAAGGGAATCTCTGTGGTGCCCTGAGCTCTGACGGGTAAATTTCGACTTTTCCGTGGCATTTACTCAGCACGGTAGTTGCCAACAAAACAGATCTCCACTAAAGGGACCAGATGGCTGCAAGGGAGCCAAATGGGAAGGTGCTGGTTACAAATTACAATCACAGCACCTGAACTCTGCAGACGGAAGCCGCTGCAGTTGCTAATCACCCCCTCCTGGAAAATCAGACCCGAGTTTAATTCTAAGGACCTGAAATTATGAATCCCATCAGAAGCATGCTGTAAGTCTCAAATCCCTCTTGCACGCGGAAGGAAATGAGAAGCGTCAAGAATTCCACCCATCAAGCAAGGGAGAGTCTCTCCTGCAGGGTCACCAGGTGCGATATTCACATACCTACTAAGCTCATCTTTGCTCTCCCTGCCCAGGAATTGTTTTAAATGATGATTTCCAATAACTACTATCTGGAGGTCACCCACCATGTGCCAGGCAGGCAACATGCTGAGCCCTCTTTGTTAGGTAAAGTAGGATTGTAAATGAAATTTTTCAGATGAGGACAGAGGCTCAGAGAGGTTGACTAATTGTCCGTGGTCACACAGCTAGTTAGTAGGGAGGCTTGGATTTAATCTATGTGTCTGGCTTCAAAGCCCAAACATGCACCCTAAGTGGGTACCTACTTCCTAAAACTTTTCAGCCTAATCGATCACAGGAAGAGGAAGGGGTAAAGAAAAGAAACTAGTATTTGCTGCATATTGGCAATATGCAATACACCATGCTAGGAGCTTACAGAAATTTTCTAAATCATGATACTCCGTTTAGACCAAGATTATTATCTCATCTTCCAGATAAGAAAATTGAAGTAAGGGCGCTGGGTGGCTCAGTTGTTAAGCCTCTGCCTTTGGCTCGGGTCATGATCCCAGGGGCCTGGGATTGAGCCCTGCATTGGGTTCCCTGCTCGGTAGGAAGCCTGCTTCTCCCTCTCCCACTCCTCCTGCTTGCGTTCCCTCTCTTGCTGTGTCTCTCTCTGTCAAATAAATAAATAAAATCTTTAAAAAAAAAAAAAAAAAAGAAAATTGAAGTAAAGAAAGGTTGAGTATCGTGCCCAGGGTTGCACAATTTAAAAGTGGAGGAACCAGACTTTAATCCCACTCTCTGAATCTAAATCTCTTGCTTTCTCCACTACACCACACTGATCCGAATCTTGGAAGGTTTTCTCCTTCCCACTTCCAACTCACCCTATAGGTCATGTGGTAGTAATCATTCTAAAACACAACTCAGGCTATAGCACTCTCTTGCTCAAAAACATTCTATGGCTCTCAAGTACCTAGAGTATAATGTCTAAAAACCTTAGCCTGGCTTTAGGCTCTCCTCACTCTAGATCCAAACAGTCTTTCCAGAATTCATACCCAACAGTACATTTCCAACACAAGAAGACTACCCCCCACCACTGTCCCTACCATCTTCCTGGCCTGGTCCATCCTCATGCCGCTACCAGAACGTTCTTTCTAAAATATCGATTACACCACTCCTTTGCTTGAGCATGGCTCTATGGTGATATCTGCTGTATTTGCCACCATCTTTGTCCTTCTCCTGGTAATAGGAGGTGACTGTCCTCCACTCAGTCTACCTTGGCGTGAGCCTGGCCAATCAGAGCACCACACCCCCCCCCCCAAGCCACAGTGATAGGTTCAGATATGGGCAAGTAACCTAAACCAAGGCAATCCCAGCCCCAGAGCTAATCCCAGGACTGGGCTCAGGCAAAGGCATGCTCTGTTCTTGGGGGTCTTAAGTGCAAGGCCATTGACAGCCCCCTGGCCTCCCCAGGGGAGACCGTATATGAGAACGCAGCTTGCAGAGAGGAGATGCACACTCTTAATGACATGGTGTGTCACCCCTGGATCTAGCCTGGCCCAAATCTCCCTTATCCCTGGATATTTCCTTTATGCTGAAGCTAATTTGGGTTGGACTTTATTAACAGCTTAGAACTGATAGCCTCCTTATAATTGTGAGCTAAAACTGATGGGGCTCTTCCCTGCCTTTAACATGATATTCAGTCTCCTGAGGGATCTTGAGGACCTGAACAATAGGAGCTCGGCCTACCTTTCTAGCCTCGTGGCCTATTACTTCCCCTCCCCCACCCCAGCACCAGTCACCTGTACTCACACACTCAAGCCTCCCTGCCAGGGGCCAAGCTGCTCTCGGCCTGAGGAACTTGCCCCTGGTCACAAGGCCAAGGCTAGTCGAGGCTAGGTCTAGGTCTAGGTCAGGAACCTGCACTCACGCATCTCAGTATTTGAATGCATAACCACCCGCTGCGTAGATGACTGCCTTTCAGAGGTGGGAGATATGTCTGGAAGGTGGCTTGATGGACATGAGCAAAGAGTGCCAAGAGAGGACTCTGGGCTCTATTCTTCATTTACTGCGCATAGAGAACTAAACATGGGGCTCAAGAGCCAGACTTCTTGGATTTAAATCCTGACTCCACCTCTTTCTAGCTGTGGGACTTGAACATCTTAACCTCTCTGTGCCTTGGTTTCCTGATCTATACATCGGTGGTGATAATAGATTCTACCTTGAAGAATTGTAAGGATTGTGTATAGTATTTTATAGTGTATATTGTATATATTGTGTTATATTGTTATATACACAATATTATATTGTGTATATTGTATTATATTGTATATATATAATATTGTATATAATCCTCATTGTAAGGATTAAATAAGTTAACCAACACAAAGCACTTAGAACAGTGCTTAGCACATACAATGTGCAATCTAAGTCTTGGCTGCAGGACACAGGGAGCCAGGAAATGTTCCCGGGCAGGTTTCCGGGGCATGTGCAGGGCTAGCCTTTGCCTGCTCACTACAGGAAGGCTTGGTGAATTCTGTGCATGCGTGGAGGGTCCCTCACCTAATGCTTCCTCTCCATTCAGACCAGACATCCGTGGGAAGGGGCTCTGGGAGCAGCACGGCTAGCTGGCACCTTGACTCCCCAGCACAAGACCCTCTGCTCCCAGCTGCACTGTGATTGTCACTGGGATGACCTCTTGATCACACGCTTTAGGAGCACAGCATGAGCCGCTCCTTGGGTGACAGCTATGGGCACCAGGCCCAGAGGCCACTCCAGGTCCTCCTCTTCCCATGATGCTTCTGCCTCCCAGATGCTCTCATCTGGCTGGGCTTGCAGACTGGGCAGGAGCAGGACGCCTGGCCCACAGGTGCCATACCTGTCGCCAAGCCCTCCGTGAGACGAGAGACCAGACAGGGCTTGTGGGGCCAGAAAGGAGGCAGATAGTGAGCAAGTGGGCCTGGAAGGGGAGACCCCCCGTCTCCCTTCCTCCTCTAATTCCTCGTGCACCTGTAGACCGTGCCATGCTACCACAACCCACTCCTGTGTTGCTTTCTCTTCAGTTCTCTATAATTACTTCTTGGGGGTAAAACACAAGTCTGGAAGGTCCTTTAGGGCAGGAGCTTCATCCCACCCTTCTCTGTTCTCCCCTCTGCCCAGGACAGCCCTGCCCTAAAACTTATCATAAGATTTGTCCGCTTTTCTCGACATTGCCTGTGATAGCCCAGGCTGGGCGTCTCCTACAGAGATGACAGGCCTTCCTGCTCCCCACTCCCACCCCCTGTAATTTCTCCTTCCTTTGGCAGCCCCAGTGACCTTTTAAAAATGTAAATCAGAGGGTGTCATTTGCTGCTTAAACCTCTCAAATGGCCTCCCATCCTAATGAAAATGAAACCTAAACTCACCACAGCCAACAAGGCCCTCCAGGAGCTGGCTCTGCCCGTCTCTTCCCTCACTCTTCCCAGTGACAGGACAACCGTTCCCGACCTCGGAGCATCTGCACTTGCTTTTCCTCTGCGTGGCCCCTAGGTCTTCACAGTGCTGTGCTTCCTGCCCCCAAGTCACCGTCCTAGGGACCCGCTTCCCCTCCACTCAACCAAAGTCAGCCTCCCCACCCCATGCAGCCTTTTCTATCACATTATTTGACTTTGGTTCCTCCCGGGATTTAGCATTACTCCCCAAAACGACACGGGTGGTGGCATTGTTTTCTTTCTCTTCCATCTTATTTAAATTTTGCTTATAGTCCTCCGCCATAGGAATATGAATTCTATGAGAGTAGAGATGTTATCTGTTTTGGGTTCAGAGCCTTAAACAGGGTCACGCACACAGCAGAAGCTCCGTAACTGTTCTGATAAATGAAAGGACCTCATAAGTCTCCTGATCCCCCTGCCTTGATCATGCTTTACGGAAGAGCTGAGTCCCGGAGAAGTGACAAGGGAAAGGGCGTGTCAGAGGACGGGACTATTGGCACTGTAGTCTGAAAGGCCTCGGGTTCATCTCCGATTCTCCTCCCCTCCATCACCGCGTGTGGTAGGAGAGATCACCAGAAAGCAGAACCTAGTGCTGGGGAGGGACAAGCAAGCCATCGCAGAAGACTGCTCTGAGGAGCAAGCAGGGGGTGGGGCGGGGGGCCTCGTTGTGCCGTCAGACAGACCTGGTTCAGGTCCCTTCCCGGAACTTCCCCCTGGGAGTTCTTCACCCGCTCTCCAGCCCCAGGCATTTTGTCTGCATAACAGCTACCTTACAAGTTGTCCCACACAATAGATGTTACTTATCAATAATCATCAGGATCTAAGGGGTTTGAGGATGAAATAGTGCCTGTAGACCCATCCATAGACACACTAGGTGGTTTTAGCTAGGGGACACGACTTGCGATCAATCACATTAGGCAATACCCCAGGAATACCTGGTACATCACATGTACCCTTGAAATGCATGTTCTTTTAATTTCCTTTTTCTCCCTGGAAGAGCAGAGCCTCCTGATTATGGTCTGCAGAGTGGGTTCCTCACCTGGTTGGGAGGAGATGACGGGAGAGATCCAGGCTGCGGGAGATGACCCCACCACACCTCCGAGGACTCAGGCCCCGGCCAGCAGGTGCTGCTGGTGCTGCCTGGCTTGGCCTGCTCCCATCCCCCTCTGCAGGGCCGGCCCCACCATGAATATGCAGGCTCAGGCCTCAGCCACAGCCCCGAGGATGCCTCTGCCTTCAATAGGTCAAACACCATGGCAACCCGGCAGGCCCCCAAATATCCCCGGCCTTTTGATGTGGCTCTGGCGCAGTAGCTCAAGGCTGAGAACCATTCTCAGAGGACTGTTTCGCCAGCCAGACATTACCCTGGAATTCTACTGGTGATTGTTGTGAAACGGCACAAAGGTAAAAGGACAAAGGAGGGAGGAGTTAACATAGAGCTGAAGAGCTTGGGTTCGGAGCCCCCCCCCCCCTCAGCTTCCTGGCTCTGGGAGGAAGACAACTTACTTACCCCTTGTAATGTTTCATCTCTTGCAAAATGGGAATAATAATAATAGTGCCCCATTCACCGTGACGCTGGGATGGCATTCCATTATTCATTCAACAAATATTCCTCGGGGGCCCTAAGGGGCGGGCCCTGTGCCTGGTCCCAGTCCTGGCCTTGCAGAAATCATAGCAGGGTTGCCGAGACATAGCAATGATGAGGAGCAAGTCACTTACTTCCAAATGTGGCGAATGCAATGAATGAAACTTACAGGATGCTCTGAGAGAACGTGATGGTCTAAACTGTGCTCATTCTGTGGGTATTTACTGGACACAGATCTCGTCTGCACCACTTGTGGTTCTAGGTGCTAGGCATAATGGTCAATGGCCTCCCAACCGGTCTTGCATCTCCCCTTGTCTGCCCCCCATCCATCTCCTCTCCACGCTGCAGCCTGAAGGATTTTAAAATTAAAAATCAGGTCGTGTCACCCAAGTGCTGGAAATCCTTCGGTGACTTCCTGCAGAACTGAACATCGAAATAGGCTATGGCCCCTCCCCCGGCCCTCCCGAGCTCTGCAGCTCTCCGGCAAGTGCCCAGAGCTCACCGCTCACCGAGCTCCAGCCAGGGGCTTCCTGAAATCTGACTCCTTGTGTCGGAGTCCCCGGAGGGCTTGCTGGGCCCCACCCCAGAGTCCCCGACTCAGTAGGTCTGAGGTGGGCCTGAGAATTTGCACTTCCAGCCTGTTCTCAGGCGACAATGACGCTCCTGGTCCCCGGGGCCACTTCGAGAGCTGCTGCTTTAGCCACCGGCTTTCATTTTCTTCCTTGAAGCACTAAGGTCTGTGGCATCTCAGGACCTGCATATGCTGTGGCCTCTGTGTGTCCCCCCACCTCCCAGCGCTCACTCCCCTGGCCGCTCCTTCTCTTAGGAGTTGCTGCTTCCTCAGAAACGTTCTCTTCAGCCATCTGCCTCCTTTATGGCTTCCAGCTATGCTGCCCCGTAATTCCTGGGCTGGCCTGTTCCCCTCGCCTCACCGCCCATTCTCCTGTAGGCTCCTCGACAGAAGGGCTGGCCCTGCTTGGCCTGCCATCTCAGCACAGGGCAGGCAAGCGGTGAGCAGTCAGTAAACCTATGCAGGATGAATAAAGAACAGGATCCCTGACCTCAGAGACATTCCCACCGGGCACGGTTCCAGTCCAGTCCACGTAAGGCCCTAAGCACAAGGCCTAGCCCCCAGTAAATGACAAGTGTTATGGACAATCTCCAGTCCTCAGGGTGATGGGCCTGACCGAGAGATCCATCCTTAAAGTGGAGCCACAGAGGAGCTGTGTCCCTCAAAGCTCCCTGAGACCTGCTTTCCTGGCCGGCCCCAAGGCAGCTGTGTGCAGCCGGTGTTGGCCCCCGTCCTATGAGGCCAGGAGGATGGCTTCCCCTCTCCACACACCCCTTGCCTCCAGTGTAATCAAGCTGACCCCCCCATTGTTGCAGGGTCACCTTTGGGAGACAGAGCCCTTCCTCCTGCTTCTCTGGTGACCCGCCTGAGGAGGCCCTGCCGTTCGACCCCAGCCCTCAGCCCACTCAGCACTCTGAGTGGCACTAACCCCAGGGGCAAAGAGTGTGGACTTTTAGACTGTGGACTCGAAGTCCTAGGCCCCTCGTGTGCGAGCTAGTGTCACTGCACGGGAAGAATCTGTGTCCAAGGCGGCGGCAGAGAATGGTGTCCAAAATTGCCCATGAAGGCTATTCAGAGGCATAAACGGATGAGCAATTAATAACGGGAAATGATCGAAATGGACTCGTCCCACATAAAGGGGTTCAATTAAGGCACAATAGTGACGGGGAGGCAGACAAATGGTTCCGGATGGGCTCTCTCTTCCCTTTTCTAAAGAGCTGACTCTGGCCTTGAGCAGGAGACAAAACCTGAAAGGAGTCATTTTAAAAAAGAAAGGGTTTATCGGTGAAAGGTTTAGACTCCTGGCCGGAAGGATGTCAGGAGGAGGAGAGTGGCAGGGGCCTCAAGGATTGGGCCGAGCCCTGGCCTCTCAGGGGCAGCAGAAACGGAGGGGCTGGTGGCCCAGTGGGGTCCCCACCAAAACCATGACAGCCTCTCCCAGAGCCCCTCCAGCCAATCTGAAGTGAGGTTGTAAATGACCGGGAGCTGTTTTCAGAGCAAGTTCTTTCGCATAGACAGGGCTGTGGCAAGTTGAGAGGAAGCGGGAGCCCTCACGGTACTCTGAGGGAGGTGAGGATGGCCCCTTGAGGAAGGAGGTGCCTTCTGGATGGAGCTACAGGGCTCAGCAGACTGGGGGGCCTGGCTGGGGGGTCAGCACGGCGGAGCCTCCAGGCCGTGCGGAAAGGCCAGGTGTCAGAGATGACACCCAGGGCGTGTGTCCGGGCAGCCTACGGGGGGAGTCTCCGGAGGGTGTCTAGAGGAGACACCCACATACTAAAAAGTGTTCGCAAGGTCAGGGATCCTCCAAATACACTTCTAATATCCAGTGTAAGATTAGATCTCAATTTTCGTGAACTGATCGAAATCTCTCTGGCCAACAGAACTTTGTCAGTCGGGACCACAGCCCTCCTTAAGGACTTCCTCTTGGGCCTCTGCCCTGACAGCTTTGCTCTGTCCTTGGGCCCCATATCTGTTGACCAGGATTTTACTTTGCCTGTATCTGCAATTAGCAAGTCTCCATGTGTTTCCTTCGAGCACCGGTGATGTACCAGGTACAAGGCTAAGTGCTGGGGATCTAGAGGGAACACAGTAGACGCTGTGTCTGCTGTTAACATTTAGAGGGGAATTCATAGCAGTAGACACCGAATACAGGCAATGTAGTGTCACCGTTATGATCCCAGCCTCTGGATGCAGACTGCCTGGGGTCAAACCCCAGCTCTGGCACTCACCAGCCATCTGACTTTGGGTTTATAGGATACTGACCAAATTACTTCGCCACCTCCAGATCGCAGGCTCCACTGCTGTGTGCTTGCAGCCCTGCCCAGAGCACACCAGCAGAGGGGCCTCACTAGATAAACTGCTGGACAGGAGGAAGGAACGTGGGAAGGAGGAAGGGAGGGAAGGAGGGAAGGAAAGAAAGGGGAAGACAGAACGCATCATTCAGCGGGAGGTGTGGATGGACAATGAGTCCATCGGAAAGGGATATGTCTGTGCTGCTTGGGGGACAGAGGTAGGTCTCTAGGAATATGTGGGATTCAAAAAAGAAAAGAGTGGGGGAGGGGCGGGGAACAGGGAGAGGGACACAATACACAGCAGCCTTGGGACTCCTTTCTGGAGCAAGAGGATGAGGGCTGCAGCCGGAGTTAAGGGGCAGACAAAGCTACTAGATCCCCTTATCTTAGCTCCTTCCATGCTTCCGGAGTTCATTTGGGGTGAGCTAAAGCTTCTGTGTCTGTATATTCTGGGAGGGTAACTGAAGGAGTCCCTAATATGTGGTTATTTACAAAGTCAATAACTTTGTAACCTCTCCCATCTCCCATCAGAAACTTCCAAGTCGTTCTATCCTCTCTGACCCTAAGCCCATACCTTATTCCGAAATTGCTATAGACCTCTACCCCACCCAGCAGACCTAAGCAATCACCCACCAGTTGGCACCCACAGTGTTCAGGTGGCCCAGACCGGGAAGCATCAGATACACTAAGTATGTACATGACCTTGATCTTGAAAGAAAAGAATCAATGCCGCTTGGTAGAAACTGTACATGACCATGTTCCTACCTCAAACCAAACTGATTAAGCCAATCTAGCTGCAGGATTTCGCTGCAAATGACAAAGTCGCACAAGTTACACAGGCAAATCTTACTAACTCAACACTCAGGAGACCAGACCTTCATTCAAAATTCGAAAGGAGCCTATGGATGTGACGGTTTCTGGTATTTTTATTAATAGGGCATTTTTGTCAGCTGGGAAATAGCAAAGGTTCTGAATTTTGTGCTGCTTTGAATAAGCTATTAACAGATTAGGAAAGGGTTGTTTTTTTGTTTTTTGGTTTGGTTTTATTTGTTTGTTTTTTGGTTTTGTTTTTTTGTTTGTTTTTTTTGCTAATTATGCTACAGGACATAGCAAATAACTTCAGGGCTTAGAACCATTGATTTCCCTGGGCCAGCTCTGGCCCAAAAATGACAGACCAAACCATTTTCCTGCAACCAGGGCTTTTCCTCCAGGGCTCTGCACCTCGGAAGAGCTGGTCTTCAGACACTGACTGATAAAGAAAGAAATGAAAGGAGAAAGAAATGAGGAGATCCTGCAGCTCTGAATGCTGCTGATTGAAAGTGACCCTCTGTCATCAAGGAGTCGAATCACTGGGAGCTGTGCAGGGAAATTAGCTGCTGCCTGACTTCCAATGGGCCGCAGAGGGGATTTTTAAAAATTCATGCACACCCTGCTGCCACTCACCCCGGCATCTCCGGTGTGTGGCAGCAAATGGACTTCTAAGTTCCTTGACCAGACCCTCGCTATCATCATAGAAGGTCTTTTTCTCCCCATTCCAAACACTTAGGCAGTTACTTTTTTTTTATGAAGTCCCAGTGGTGAATTGAAAATGATATGATTTTCAGGTCAGCCTCCCTTCCTGTCACGCCTTTCCCCTGAAAAGCAAATAAGGCTCCTTGCTGCCCTCTGTTCTGGATGTCTGGTTAGTTCTCACCATAACAGGATGAAGCCACAAATTCAGGGTTGAGGGCAGGATACAAGAGAAGACTGCAGAAGGAAGAGGGGTTACTGGAGCCCACAACTGTTTTCTTAGCACCGCCACTGACTTGCTCTGGGCCAGACCCTGTGCCAGGCACTAGGGACATAGAAGGCACTGCCATGGTCCAGCCCTGCCCTCAAGGACCACACAGCCTGGCGGGGGAAGCAGACATGGCCACAGACTCTAATAATAAAAGTGCACCCCAACTCATGCTCCTACCCCTGCCCCGCCCCCACATTCCACCTTAACTTCCCCTTTGCCCTCAGTGAAGAGGGACGAGGATCAGCCCTGAGAGGTGGAAGTCCCTGCTGAAAAGATGGAAGCCGTCTCCACAGGCAGCGAAAGGCATCCCTGGATCTCACAGCCCTCCCTGCAGGCTCAGGACCAACGCATTCTGCCTGTGGCTGTTATGTCTCAACTTCCACTTTTCAAACCAGACGCGCGTGTTCCTCAGAAGACTCCCCTAGGGAGAGTTTCAAGAGTCCCCCACCACACACACACCACCATGGACAAAGCCATGGGTGTGTCTTTGCTCAGCACAGAACCGCCTAGCTGGGTCCAGCTCCCCAAACTTGGGGCAAGGTCCACTCTGGCTTATCAGACCCAGGGGCTGAGGCTAGGAAGGAGGGGGTAGGGAGAGTAAAAATAATCACTCAATTTCAGGCTTGCTCCAGGCTAAGTGAATTTAATAATCCATAGATCATGTTATACAAATTGCATTTCACAGTTTGAAAAAAAATAATCCCATACTGTGTACAATCCTGGGTGGTTTATTTTACCAACAAATAACTGCACTCTAAACAGCTCTATTTCCTTAGCTATCACTCTTAGCAGATTGACTCTCTGGCTGCCCTCTCTCTCTCTCTCTCCTTCACAGACTTTAATTTCATTGCCAAAGAGGTTTTATTTATACAACTAATAATTATATGAGCAAAACAGAAAACAGACGGTATCTATTGAGTGCTTGCTATATGCTAGGTAATATGCAGCAAGCGTACACATATGATGCATTTAATGCCCTTAATAGGAAGTAAGAATTGTTGTTTCATTTTATAGATGAAGAAACCGGGATCAGTGAGGTTAGGCAACTTACTCAAGCTCATGTAATTAACACTCATAGCCCGGAGCACAAAACACCATGTCCCCCTGCAAAATTGTCCAACTAAATAGCAAATGGCCTCCCCTAGGAGAACCATGTACCAGGATCCAGTATGAAATGGACTTGAGGTGGGATAGGGATCTAGAACTCCAAGGGTGTCCCACCCCCAGGTGCCCTTTCCATCTTGTTCTCTGGGGAGGAAAGACATGGCTGACACTTCTGAGCATATTGCTTATTTTCCAATCCATGCAATGAGACAGCCAGGCCTGCGGGGGCGCTGAAGAAGCACCCAGGCCATACTGACCACCTTTAACCATTTCCCATCACTTGTGGGCAATAGCTCAGGCTAAACCAGGGTGCTGGGATGTTTGGTCAAAAGAAAGAGAAGAGGGCGCCTGGGTGGCTCAGTCAGTTAAGTGGCTGCCTTCAGCTCGGGTCATGATCCCAGGGTCCTGGGATCGAGCCCCACATAGGGGTCCTTGCTCGGCGGGGAGCCTGCTTCTCCCTCTCCCTCTGCCTGCCTGCCTCCCCCTGCTTGTGCTCTCTCTCACTCTCTCTCTCTGTGTCAAATAAATAAAATAAAATCTTTAAAAAAAGAGAGAGAGAGAGAAGGAAGGTGGCATGCCTCCCTGCAGGAGTCCAGCAGAAGGACGGGTTCATGGAACACCAAGGATGAGAAGACAGAACTCTCTCTAGGACACCTTCACACATCAACCCAAGTTCATAGCCGGTCCACAAATCCACCTTCTGTGACTTACTCTACTAAGTGAGAGGAGATAGGGTGTCTGGCCGTGAGGCAAACTTCTATTTGAAGTCAAGGATGCATACTATTTCACCTAATAACTCATAGATTATTACCTCATAATTCGCAGTATTGTAAAAATAATTTATAGTGCCAATAATAGCAAAGTCAATGCTACACCCTGAGCTTAGTGCTTTAAACGCATCATCTCATTTCATCTTCCCCCAAACCTCTGCAAGATAGGAATTACTATCTCTACTTTGCTGATCCGGAAGCTGAGGCTGAGCACGTTGGTCCTGGCGTCTCAGCCAGGAAGTGGACAGCTGGGGTCCGAAGCTACTCCATCAGATTCCAGAACCCAGCTCTGAATCTCCACACCACACAAGCTGCTCGAGCGAGGATAAGTGGGAGTGCTTTGAAAACCATGAAGCAAGGTACAAATGCCAATGGTCGCTCAGGTCTCCACAGGACAGTCCGATGGAAAATCTACCGGTTAAGCTTTGAAAAGAACCATCCCGCTCAGTTTCAGGGAAGCCACAACTAAGCTAAAAAGAGACTGCCAGGGTCTTGTTTCCAACTGGTTTGTCCATTTGGAAAAGGCTTTCAGGTGAGGATCAGAAGGGAGAGACCCCTCTCTTACCACAGGCCCTCTAGGCATGAGTGGATCTCGGTATCTCAAATCGTACAATGAGAGGGGGCAAAACCACCCGGGGTCAGAGAAGGGAATGCACAGAACTCCCTTCTGGACTGACTGGCGGCAGCATAACCTCATTGGCTCACGCTGTGTTCTTTTTCTCACTATTGATTCCCTCTCTTTTGTGAGAAATTGAATCACACCTGCCTGAAGGACTCTTAGGACACTCAAGGGCCAGGCTGACACTGGTTGTCTCTCTCCACTGGGCCCAGATGTGTCAACATGCGTTCCCCATAGTCGTCCACACAGATCCACGTCTGGCAGCTGTGGGAGCCCCCGTGTGTAGAGGTGGATGGACATACCCCGAGGGCACCTGCACAATGTCCCGGGTCTCTCTCTCGTTCCCATGCACCCAAGAGCCCTGAGCAGTTCGGCAGTTCAGCTCCTTGCATTAATGATGACTCGGGTGGGTGGGCGGCAGTCTGTGTGAGATGCAGTCCTCACTCTTGTTATCAAATCCCCTAAAACAATCGCTGGCCCCCTGCTATCACCTGGCAGGCTGCAAGCAGCTCATTAAGAGGCAGAAACTCCCTCCACAAGTCCAAATGACTCCATTTCCTGGAGAGCTATCCATCGAAGGGATACACCCCGAGTTGTGTCCACTTCCTTTGAAACCCCAGCAATCCCTGGTCCTGCTCTTTGCGCTGGGTGGGCCTTGGTCAATGACACAAAACACACAGTAGAACATCTGCGGGGAAAGGATGTAAAATTAGCATTGAAATTGTCCCTCCCCATCCTTAAAGAAATAGAGGAAGCTCGGCAGCCACAGCTAGGATGGGGGCAGGGCAGGAGCAGCAAGAGAGGAGCCAGAAGAACCGAGATCCCTCACCCTCTGCTTCAAAGGCGGCTACCTGGCTCCATTTCTATTATCTTAGGCTTATTCAAGTTGCTGCTTGTCTTGAAGAAGTTCTGCAAAAAGAAGACCGAGTTGGGACGCCTGGGTGGCTCAGTCAGTTAAGCGTCTGCCTTCGGCTCAGGTCATGACCCCAGGGTCCTGGGATCGAGCCCCACATGGGGCTCCCTGCTCAGTGGGGAGTCTGCTTCTCCCTCTGCCTGCCGCTCCCCCTGATTGTGCTCTCTCTCTCTCTCTGACAAATATATAAATAAAATCTTTAAGGAAAAAGAAAAAAAGAAGTCTGAGTCGATTAAGAGCTGGAAGAAGTCTTGAAGATACCCAATATGGGGAGGCACAATAATTTGGGACGTTAGGCCACCAAAACATTGTTGACACACATGCCCAGGAGGTTGGCTATGCCACAGAGATTTGGGACAAGTGCTTTAATCTCTCTTTGGGTCTCAGTTTTCCATAACATCGCCTACCTTGTAAACTGTTGGAAAGATATTGAGTTAGTTGTTGTCCTGAAAGAATCCAGTGAGTCACCTGACACACGTGGCTTTCCTTCATGGCCTTTTCCCTCTTATTAAAAAAAAAAATGCATCTGAGACAATAAAGTGACTTGCCAAATGCCACAATGTCAGCTACAGGTAAAGATAAAGCCAAGTACCTGGCTACTGACATTCCTTGTCTTTTCCTAGCCACATTTCGAAATTCTGTTGAATCTGCTCTGGTGAATGGATGTGGCTCAAGAGACAATAGAGTCTCTGCCCAGTTGAAGATGCAAATCTCAGCTCTACAATTCACCGTGTGATTCTGGGCAAGTCCCACGGAATCCTGTGCATCAGCTTCCTCATCTGTAAAATGGGCAACCTAGCAACTTCATGAGGTTTGTGGTGAAGTACCCATGCCTGGTGCACCCTGAGGGCTCGGGGTCCTCCCTCACGCCCTTGTCCTCTCCTCTGCATCCCCCACAGCGCCCAGAGTGGTGCTCCACCCACGGGACGCTTCCAGAAAAGGCTTAGTGGCCAGTAGGACCTCTTCCAGAAGACTGTCGCCTGCTCCTCCCCGAATTGTGAGGTGGGCCCCGTCTGTCTTCAGAACCACATCGCCTCATCTTCCCGCGGCTCCATGCCTTTCTCAAAGCTCTGCACCGTGGTTTGAATCTTCACGCCCCTCTTCGACCTGAGAGCCAGACCGCGGCCCCACCTCCCATTCGCCCAGCCCCCAGCCCTCCACTGACAAATGACAATGGTGCTGGTGGTGACGACGGTGGCGGTTGTTAACTTTTCACTGACCTCGTTGTGTGCCGGACACTGTCCTGTTCTCCATGTAGGCCTCCTTACCCCACTCTCACAACACCCTACGACCCATCTTACAAAGCAATTTAGCACCGAAGGCGCGCAGCTCGGAAAGCGACGAAGCTGGAGTTCACCTCCAGGGGTTCTAATGCTGGACACCACATGCCTGACCACCAGCAAAGCCTTTGCAGGGCCTCCTAGAGAAGGCCTTCCTCTGAGTAATAACGAATTAGAGCAACAGCAGTAACAACGATAGCACTATTAAGGTAACACCACCTGCTATTAACAGATAAGATCCAAAACCTCGGTAGCTCAACACAAAGGGAATTCATTGCTTGTTCATGACAAGTCCAAGGCTGGAGCGAGGGGTTGGGGAGCAGGCGGCCCCCGCCCTGCAGCCATTCGGGGCTCCAGGGTGATGGGTACTCTGCCAACTCAGCACACGGTTCAGCCCACGGTTCAGCAAGACCATTTTACGGGCCAGGCCTGGAGGACACATTACGTCACTTCTACCCACATCCCACTGGCCAGAACTTAGGGACATGGCTTTCCCGAGATTCGAGGAAGGCTGGAGAATAAAGTCCCTGGGTGGACAGGGCTTCCAAGCAGTAACTCTTCATTGTGGCAGGGGTCTCTGGTGGACAGCTAGCCATTTCGGTCACAAATGACAACAGTGGCAATAATAAAGACAATGGAAAGAAGCCGTCTTGAACTGAGCACTCACTGTGCCATACACACCAGGCTCTGTGCAAAGCACTTATATACGTTATGTCTACTTTCCACACTCTAAAAGAGAGATATTGTTATCCCCTTTCTGTAGTAAAGAAAACCGATGTTTAAGGAGACGTGGAGAATTTGCTGGCCAGCGGCAGAGCCAAAAGCCAAATTGGCTGTCTTAGTCCGGGCCCGCTGGAAAGCAGAGCTTCGGCAGGAATTCAAGTGCAAGCCCTCTTTGGGGGGTGCAGTCCCAGGATAGTGAGAGTGGGAAGAAAGGAAAGAGGGCTGAGGGAAGAGGCAAAGGGATGCAAGAAGAGGGCTGCCTGTGCGGGCCACTGATCCACCGCTAGGATCCACGGCAGGTCATGTGGCAGGTGTGTCTGCTCAACAAGGACAAACTGTGCCTCAGAGTGGTCCGTGGGAGGGAGGAAGAGCCAGGGAGGATCTCCCCAGCTCCCCCGCATGTCTTCTTTCCCACTGACCCGAGTCTGTGGAGACCTGACTAGGCCTCCACATGGTATCATTCGGCCCCTTGGTAGGCACGGAGGAAGCTGGAAACTATAACGGGCAGTGTGGCCTTCCTTCTCACGGGCAGGAGCAGCTCCAGAAGGATAAGGGCCAGCACGGAGGGCAGGGGACACCTGCTGGCCCAGAGCTTCAGCTCCGATGTGCTGTGAGTAATCTGGAAAATGCCCGGGGCTCAGGGCTCACGACCAAGGCTCATGCTCTCTCTGCTACAGTATTTGGCTCGCCTCTCAAATTAGATGTGAATGTGGGAATTTCAGGCACTTTGATGGAAACATAGGGTGACCTCTTTAGGCAGGAATGTATCTCAGATCTCACCCCATAAGAGACCATCTTTCTGCCCATAGTGGAAGGAGCAGCTGAGGTCACAACATTAGGAACACAGGCCAGTCTACCTGGGTGGCTTCTTGGGTCAAGGGAAATGAGCCACATACCTCAAAATGGGGGTTGAGAGGGAGAGGATGATACTTTTGATGGAACCCATTGTCACACTCATTGTAAAGATTGGGACTCTGAGACCAAGGCAGCAAAAGGGCATCTTGTCTAAGTTCACGCAGCCAACTGGTGAGAGGTGGGACCAGAGCTGTGGGCCTTTTCTGTGATGCCACCATCTCCTAAACTCTGCAGCCTTCTACAGACCACCACTGCACTGACCCTAATTTCAGCCAGCCCTCCAATGTCTGGACCTCCTGAGAGAGAGCAAAGAATGGTCATCTCTCCACATTTGAGAAATGTAACTTTTTTCTCGCCACACCTTACCACAGAATATAGTCATTTTCCTTGGGGAAAGCCCTCCTCTGAGGTGAATCATTTCACCTTTGGTTTTGAGGGATTCCAAACCCACAGACCTAAGTATCCCTGTTTATCAGCTGGCCTCATCCCAAAGAAGTCAGCAGCTTGTCCGTGCTGCCCGCAAAACGCAGATAGGAGCAGAGGGCCTACTTGAAATGCTCAGGCAAGGAACGCAAGAAGCCAGAAAGGAGAAGTGGGAGTGCAAGGCCAGCCGCCCAGGCCCCATGCTGGCCCTCTTCCCTCAACCCATTAGCATTCCTGAGAGGGTCCCCGGGGAGCCAGGGAGCCGGGGGGTGCACAGACAGGACTGGCTGCGGTCTCCCCTCCCCAGTGCCCTGGCCCTCAGAGCCGTGATAGTCCCTGTTTCTGAACCTGGAGATTTCTGAAGCGAAGGGAACGCAGGCCCAGACCGGTAGTTTCGAGCCACCGCTCCCCCCAGCCAAGCCATTAGGAGGAGGATTAAGATGATGGGGCGTCGGAGCCGCCACAATTAGGCCAGCACATCACTATCTCTGCAAATGGCATGAGCAATGTGATTTAACAGCTCATTATTAATGGGGAAAGTGAGATAAGGACCAGGTTCGGTGTCCAAAGGGAGCTCCTATACCAAATTGAATACGTGCTAATGCTCGCTTTCTAGCCAACACTGACCCAGGGGTGAATTCCACTCCTGTCCAACTTTAGCACCCCTGGTCCGGGCCCTCCCCGCACACCGAGGGGGAAAATGGGCTCTGATAAAAGCACATTATCCGCCGTGACCCACGCGGTCTCCCTGAGAGTCGCGACTGCATGGGAAGGGCTGTCTCTGTTGTTTCACAAACTTGGTTAAAAACGAAAGAACGGGTAGCAGCCCTCTCTCTAGGGGAAGTTTCGATGCAGGGGGAAGGGTGGGTGGCTTCAGAAAGACCGGGAAGAATAAATGTGGAGATTTCGGGCCTCTCTTTATCAGAGCTCCGTCTGGGGTTCCTACGGATAACTGTACCCAAGTCTGTCAGACAGGCTGGAGGCTGCATGTGCGTGTAGGTGAGTGTGCAGGAACAAGTGTGTACGTGTGTGCACAGACGAGTGTGTCAGAGGAAGTGTATGCGAGTGTCCTTTCCGGCTCCCCTCCAAGCTGATGGCCTCACGGCAGCCAGTGTGATTGACCACGTCTCTCCCCTGCTGAGAACCCTACAAGTACGTGGCGCCTAGTTCTCTGAGGCCAGAGATCAAAATCTCTCCGGTGGCTGCGATTCTGCCCCCCTCTTCCAGCTAATGCCCCAGCTCCAGCCACGCTGGCCTTCTGCTGTGTCCTCGAACACAATCCGCTCTGCCCCGTCTTGGAGACTCTGCATCTGCTCCTCCTGCTGCCCGAGACCTTCTTCTCACCTTGCTCCGGCCCTGCAGAGCCTCAGGTAAACAGCAGTCTCCAAGAGAGCCTTTCTTGGCCCTTTTATGTACCTTTATATCATCCTGCAATCTTCTTTGTATCGTGTGTCACCATTTTAATTACAGAATTATTTGTGTGCTTGGTTATTTAATGCCTGTCTTCCTCATTGCACTGGGAGCTCCATGGCAAGCAAGGTCAAATTGTGTTTTCTGCGTACTGATTTCCAGAACGCTGTGTGGGAGGACTGGCCTGCGTGGCAATGAGGCACAGATATTGGCAGCTGGGTTTGCAGCATGGACTAGGGAGAACCCCTGGCCTGGCTGGTGAGTCGGAAGGGTCACGCCCTTTCCGCAGTCCCTCATTTGTTCAGTCAGTCCCATGCTCGCTGAATGCCGGGTTGGCACCAGGGGAGGTGTGGGTCGCACGCTCAGCGTCCGGTGGCTAACGACATAGGCATGGACCATGCACGAGGCACAGTTCACATGTCCTGCCCCCTCCAGAGTCGTTCCTGGGACTTTCGCCTCCCAAGTTGAGTTACTGCTCCTTCCTTTATGATCTGTGTCCATCTCATATCCCAACCATGCTTGACGACGCTGACATGACTCTCTTCCCTGCTGACCGTGGGAATCCTGATGCCGGGAGCCACGACCCGCTTCTTGGGCACACCCAGTGTCTAACACACTCGGTGCCTCCAGCCCTCCTGCTGCCAAGTAAATGGCCACTGAAAGAATGCAAGGATGAATGACTGGAGCCGCACAAGCCTCCCTTAGATAATCAGTCAGGGGCATGACCTGGCCCCTCTCCTCTATCCTTCCTCATTCCTCCTGGATTCCAGCCACACTGACCCCCCGGCACTCTGGAAAACCCTAGGCGCACTCTGGCACAGGCGGTGTCTCATGCATAGAAAACCTTACTTTTGTCCGACTCCAACTCCTCCTGCAGCTTCCCTTGCTTAAGCACCACTTCCTTCAGAAAGCCTTCCCTGTCCTGACCATCGCCACCTTCACCCTCACCAGTCACTAAACCCAGACTAGGTAGGAACTCCTGACATGGCTTCCCATAGCTCCCAGGGCATCCCCCACCAACTGTCTGTCTTCCCCACATCACATAGACAGCAACCACATCTGTCTATTCTGTCCACCATCCCTTTGCCTGACACATAGTAGGCTCTGAGTGAATTTTTCGAATGAATAATTGTACAAATACTTGAGTAGCAATTGCATATAAAGACATGCTTCTAACGCTTCTGATATCTTGCCTTCAATGACATAAATTCAAATATATAGGCATTTGGCTGAAGGTCTTAAAGTCCACATTTGGAATTAATTTTTTTAACCAATTTGCATGTTATTCTCAATATCCTACATCATTCTTGGCTGTACCTGCAGGCCTGGGTAATGAGGACTGAGGTTCAGAATGAATCAAAGATTAAATCGCGCTCACTGCACGTAAGAAAAATGGGCTCTGACATTTTGTAAGTATTTCTAACAAGGGTTGGAACAAAAGAGGATTTTTAATTAACCCACAGTTACCTAGGAAATTACATCCGTCATGGTGTTCATTCACAAAACTATATTTCTTGATCGTGTACTCTGTGAATGATTGAGGGCCAATCAGAAGCCACAGGAAACAAGTCAAAAGTAGACTCACTCTGTGTAATTGTCAAGGCAGCTGAAGGGCCCCCGAATGGGTTTTGATTTTAAGAATTCATTTCAGAAACATGAAACCACCAATGCTTACGCTGGCATTGCCAGAGAATGATAGTCTGTGGGAAAACACACATATGGATGGCTGAAAAGTGATTCGGAAATCTCAGGCTCTAATTGGAGACATTTTTGAAATCTCTTCCTCAGTTTATCTTGCCTAGGTCTTTTTTATGTGTGTGCGGGAGCGATATGATAGAAGGCTATGTCTAATTACATATAAGAGAACTCTTTCCTTAAGTAGAAACATTCTAAGTGAGGAGAATGCAACGTGTCACAGTGTAATTGGCAGTCATTTTTTTTTTCTGAGTGGCACATAAAATCGCTATGAATTTTACAATGAATGGCATTTGAGGTTTGATGAAATTCAATAACTCACAAACAGACATTTGCTATATGACCCATTTGGGAGTTTCAGCTGCCAAAAATTGGGAATTCACCCTAAAGGATAAAGGACTGCTCTCCTTTATGTCCCCAATATTCCCCCATAGTTAATTTGGCTGGAAAATGAAGGGCCTAAAAAGATAAGAGGAGAGAAGGAAGAGGGTAGAAAAGAAAGATGAGCGGCGGAGTGTCTGATGGTGTTAGAAGGAAATGCTGTATAATTATCACCTACATACAGGACCAATCCTGATAGGAATCAATAATAGAAGATTGACCCCAAGATACTTGAAATCCTCAGGTTTCAAGCAAAGATTCTATTGTATTTACCAGATATGTTTAGAAAAGAAAGTGGATTTGGGGTTATTGACAAGTTTGCAAGGATTGGAAACAGAAGATTTTTCTTGTTAGCCTCAGATAACCAGAAATCTACGAACCTTGGACATGGCAGCTACATGGGAGTGTTGGGTGGTGTTAGAAGGAAACGCTGTATAATTATCACCTGTATAAATATCATAATTATCAAGGTCATGATATTCAGCCCCAAGCTGGGCTCTGCGTTGGGTGTGGAGCCTGCTTAAGATTCTCTCTCTCCCTTTCTCTCTGCCCCTCCCCACCCTTTTTCTCCCTCTCTTAAAAGAAGCTAGCAGCTTTAGCTCACAAGTGGTCACCGTCTCCTTTGTGACAGACCGCATGATCTAGAATGGCCTTGCTGTCCCTCCCGCACTCCACTTACTTCATTCCACCGTTGACAGATTGACACCATCAAGATTTAGGAGAACTGGGGGCAGTTGAGAAGTCAAAACAGATTTGGGGAACATGAAGAACTTGTTTCCTTCACTGAAAAGAACCTTGGCAAAAGTCCCCCCCCCCCCTCAGGCTTTTGTTTCTTTCCTGTGCTTCTTTTGACCATAAAAGTACGAGAGATTAAGGGCATCTGGGTGGTCCAGTCAGTTAAGCATCCAACTATTGGTTTCGACTCAGATCATGATCTCAGGGTCATGAGATCGAGCCCCAGGGTGGGCTCTACGTTGGCTGTGGAGCCTGCTTAAGATTCTCTCTCTCCCTCTCTCTCTGCCTCTCCCCACCTTTTCTCCCTCTCTTAAAAGAAGAAGTGTGAGAGATTCGAATTACGATTGATGTTTCCATGTATATGTCAATGAACATCTTTTTTTGATATTTAAAGACTCATTTATAACAAAACCAAGGTGCTAGCTTCCACCTCCCGGTCTAGAATAATCTGATTGACCAAGACAGGAAATCACCCTGAGACCTGTTAAAATAGTACTTGCCTTCTGAGGAAGCTAAAGAAGAAATATGTAATAAAAGGGTCCTTGTAGTTTTAGAACAGGTGATAAAATTTACATAGAGCTTACGCACACACACGCACACACACACACACACACACAAATGAGTACAAGTTAAGGAGGAGGAGGAGGAGGGAAAAGAAGAAGAAATAAGCTCCAAACCTGGGGGTAAACCACTGAGGATCCACTCATGGCAACTTCATGCAAAGCCCAGGAGGGTAGCTGCTCACTCAGTTATGGATTCCATGCTTCCAATGGCAACTCAGCTCCTTCCTGCTTCCCAAGGCTGCACTGCAAAACTCCTCCCTTCTCTTCTTTCTCTCCTGGCTCTTAATTCTTCTTTTTCTAATTATTTATAATAAAACATTGGCCATTCGGACATATCATTTCTTCTCTGAAAAGTGCTTCATTCCTCCATCACTACTACATTGCACAGAAATGGCCCCCAACGCCATTTCCTCCCTTTAGGGACCAAGATGCCTTATTATCTTCAATGTCCACGTCATCAACAGCCACTGATCGACGACTATATGTAAAATCAGATGCCTGGCTCCAATTTCACTGATAAATTTGTAACATCCATCTCTTAGACACATCAAAAGTCATATCCTCTGTTTCTTATGAGAGACTGCTGGTGTTCACCAAAATCCATGTTATCCTTTCCTTTCTTCTTTGGCCTATTTCCCAGACCTCTTTCCTCAAAGGAGGCCCTGTGATTATTTTTTTCTCACAAATGGAGTATGGGCAAAAGTAACTAACACCACTTCCAGGCCTGGCACCCAGATTGCCTGCACAATCTTTATGCTATCTCTTCTTCTGCCTGTTGGCCAGATGCTAAAGATCTAGTAGGTTACCCTGGAGAGTGATCAGTAAGGTCAGCAATCGTTTCATGGCATGGAGGGTACTAACAGGCCCTAGGCGATTTATGTGGTGGGTGAGCCTTGAGTTGGAAGAAGCCTGGGTCCTTGAATGTTTATATGGAGCACAGACCCCTACTGAGCCACTTGAAACCATGGCATGGGTGAGAAATACACCTTTATTGTGTTAAACTATTGAGATTGTATCTGTTGTACAGATATAATTACAACAGAGTGTAATTGTACAGCAGATACAATTGTAACAGATTGTATCTGTTACAGCAGCTAGCACTATTTACTCTAACATAATTCTATTTTTTGAGAACTTTTTTCTAATGCAGATTCTATTTGTGTTTTATTTGGGCTTAAACATTTCTATTGGATTTGAGTGTTGTTGTTGTTGTTGTTTCTTTTTGAAAAGCAATGATCTGCCTTCAAGTTGGGGGAAATGCAATTTGCCAACGGTGGTCACAACAGCAAAAAAAACAAAACAAAACAAAACAAAAAACAACAGCAAGGAGTTAATATAAAGCTCCCAACTAGATTCAGGGGCCTAATCAGGCAGCCCCTATGTAGCTAACGTCCTTCAACAAGTGAGCGTGCTGCCAGGTCACAGAGTACTCGGTCCGTACCACTGCCTTTCACTTGAGCAGATGGGTGTTTTGATATAAATTGTGCTGGCATTTGCTGCTCTGAAAATATATCTGGTTTTGCTTGCTTCCGAACTCAGTTTTAAAAAGCAATAGTCAACACTCTCCATTCCCTCCCTTCAGGCAGGTCAGCAGGGTCAGACCTCTGCTTCCTATTAAAAAGCACAGGAATAAAGAGTCCAAGTATCTCAGACTTGTGAGGACTCTTGGGTTTTGTCTCCGTGCCCAATCAAATGCAGAAACCCCCTCTAGAGCAGCCAACCTGTGTTTGCTTGCCTTCATTGATGGGGAGCTCGCTACTCAAAGAAGAAGCATGCTGTAACACTGAAGACCACCGCAACTAGAAAGCTGAAGTGACCACCACCATTCCACTCTTCAGTCCCATATCTGCCCTTTAGAGGCACCCCCCTCCAAAAACACAATCCCATCTCCACATATTGACTCTTCATGCATCTGAAGACAGAACTGAAAGTTGAACACATATCATTTTATCTCTGGCCCAAAGTCCTCTCTTCTCAGTGTCTAGGACCCTTCCTCAGAACATACTCTGTGCAGCTTCTCAATATCCTGTGAGAAACAGTGCCGGCAAGAGCCGCCAGCCTGACAGACAGGGAGAGTGGTGGGGGTGCCATCCACAGTGTTCAAAACATCCTGGTTCTGGGTGAGCCAGCTCTGAGTATGAATGGCTTCAATGCACAGCAAGGCTCTCCTCAACAGTAAAGTCTACTGGGAAGATCAAAATGAAGATGAGGAAGCAAGAACTTGGAGCTCATGGAAATCCTGGAATGGGATAGCGCCGGGAGATGCTTTGAAAGTGTAGGATAACTCGGGATGACACAGGTCTACCTGCACAGATGCCTTAGGCGCTCCTTGGGAGCGCTGGGCCCATCCCGCTACCCTGTCCCGCCTTTCTGCGTCACCTGATCCTGTCCACCAACTGCCTCACCCTCCACTCCTCGGGTCTGTTCCCATCTGCTCACTCCTGGCTCACACCTGCTCACTCACACGATGGCTCTCAGCTTCTCCGGCCTGCCTGTGTGTAGCCCGTGGTCTTTCCCAGCATATTCTCTGTGGTTTAAACTCCAAACTTCCACAGAAAGAGAACTCAATATTTTCACTTAATCACCATCAACCCAGTCATCCCCAGTTTCAGCAGCAGGTCTCCCCATCAGCGGCCAACCGGCCTACAGCTTGATTCAAATACTCTCCTCTAACTCACCAACCTAGAGGAGAAGCATGGGCAATTTTTACACAAGGAACTCCGCAAGTGTATTAGCAAGATGGGCCTATCCTAGCTTACCCTGTTATACACCACATTCATGAATCCAGGCAGATCAATACTCTTGACAGCCCCATTGCCCTCTAAGCCTCCCAGAAAAATTCCAAAGTTGTGCTTTTACCAGCTGCTGCTAAGCCGCCATTCCCCACCCTGCACCGGTATGGGTGGACCTTTGCCTCTTAGAGTTCAGCTTCGGAGATTCTGCCGAAGGTCCCAGGTTCTCTCTTCCTCTGGTTTCTGTCTTCTGACCCTGGGCCTCCTATCTCTGCTCCGTAAAGCGCAAAGGTTCCCAAGAACCCTCTCGGAACCATGAATAGAGAAGCAAAACGAGAGGGCTGGAGTCGGCACCCAGCCCCACCCCTGCTTTGGTCAGAAACACCGTTGAGTGCAATTCAATTCTAGGTAACAGTTTGTTGGAACGATGGCGTCTGAAATAAAAACAAAACTTGAAACCTGTGGAGGCCCAGCCCCTGTGGGGCTTCTGCGCTCAGAGGCGGAGTCATTGTTCAGTGCACGCGCAATCCCCCAGGCCTCCTCCTGGGGCGAGCTGAAGCCAACAGGGATGCTCCATCGCCCCGCCGTGGCTCCAGCGGTCATTAAGTACAGCCAAGAGCTGGAAAAATGACTGCTGACCCGCGTGATCCAGGAAGCACGGCCCGCTGTGTCGCTTCCCGCTCCAGGCTTTAACCAGCACCAGTCCAGAGTGGTGCCATCGGACCACGGAGGGCAGAGGGACAGCAGGTGAAAGTGGCTGTTGGCAACTCCCAGATGGGAGATGAGATGCCCCTCCACCTGCCCTTCCACGTTGCCATTAATAAGGGTAAAATAAGCCAGATATGCATTGTAAAGATTAGTCAGGCTAAGGAAGGGGCTTCGTCTATGGTGTCCAAGTCTCAGCTAAAGCCTCAAGCTAAAGGTGATGGGTGACGAATAGCCCATGGTCTAGAGAGCCGCCGGACACACCAGGACAGCACCTACTGAGAGATGACAGAGCTAGCTCTGAGATCCCTTCTTGGCTCAGGCTGTGTCAGAGGAGGCCGGAGATTCAGTGAGGAGCAGACCTTTCTATCTATCTATCTATCTATCTATCTATCTATCTATCTATCTATCTATCAGCACACGTATCTCTCACATACACACACGCGCTCATGGGGTGAGGGGAGGAGCAGAGGGAGAGGAAAAAGAGAAATTCAAGCAGATTGTGTGCTGAGCACAGAGCCCGACGCAGGGCTCGATCTCACAATCCTAAGATCACAACCTGAGCTGAAACCAAGAGTTGGACGCTTAACCGACGGCACCGCCCAGCCGCCCCAGGAGCAGACGGTTCTGAGGACATTTGTAGAGGAATGGGAAGGAAGAGAAAGGTGGTGCCTTCTACCCTCAGCCCACACTGGCCAACTGAGGAGGCCCAGAAGAACCACCTCAAGAGACTGAGGATCCATGCAGGAGGGGAGAATGGCTTCTCACCTCCTTAACTGGATGTGTGCAGAGTTCTAGAAACTTGTAAAAACAACTCCTGGGCGTTAATGGAGCAGACGGAAGTGAGAAAGTATTTGGGAACCCAGCATGCGCCCAGGAGTTTGAAAGTCCGTGAAGTGAAAGCTGTCGCCACAGGCTGAACGGTGATGGCGGGACAAGAGCACAGCGGTGAGCAGTGGGTTAGCTGCTCACTCACCTTCCAGCAGGGCAAGGATGCACGGTACCCATGGGACAGAGAGTACCGGTGAGGGCCAGCCGGGCTGGAATTGTCTCAGAAGGACCCTGCTGAAGAAGGCTACGGGAGAGGGGACTGAAGGAGGGGAGCAGGCACCCAAGAGGTCAGCTGGGGCGAGGGGATAGTTCACGTCATCGGGGCAGTGCAGAGAGCTCAGAGGACACACCACGGCTCCGTGGAAGAGCTGAATTTGAAGAAGCACCTTGACAAAGATAACTTGCTAGCTAAGCAAGCAGTGCCAAGAGCATCCTTTCTCCTCTTCCCAGCCCTGAGGAGCCAGAGCTGGGGCAGTAAGGAAGGGAGGTGGGTGGGAGGCAGAGCACAGAGAATGAAAGGCAGAGGGTGCTCCCCTGTCCCCACTGTCGCTCCCTGAGCTCCAGAATAGGCTAGAGCTGGGCGGGGGGAGGGGAATCAAGTTTTAAGTTGAATATCAAATTACAGTTTTTGATTTAAATATTTAAATTGGACTGGACATTCAAATAAGTCAAGATGAGACTTCTCTTTAATGGCTGGGAAGGACTGGAAACTATGCATGTCACCCAATGACAGGGAAGAGAGGTTGAAGGCATTGGCAGGAGAAAAACAACGTGCTTTCCTGAAGGAAACTGCTGAGTTCAGAAAACTGGAGAATCTGGCTGTCCAGTGCCCAAGCTTAACCTTCCTAAGCCTTCCACTCGTCATCTGTTAAGTGGACAAAATAATACTCACCTCCTAGAGAGGCATCGAGGATTAAAATGAAAGTGCTTATGCCAACGTATAAAGTGGCACTTGGGGGGTGCCCAGCCCATGTCTATCACTACTGAACAGGGGTCCCTCCCTACAGTCCCCAAAGCAACAGGCTTCTAGAACAGCAGAGCGGAAGAGACTGTGGAGAGCCATAATCTGACATCCTCACACTACAAAGGACCAAACTGAGGTTCAGAGAGTCACCCATCGGGTTAGTGGCAGAGTTAAAATCGGGACCAAAATCTCCTGACCCCAAAGCCAGCCTTCTTTCTACTAAGCCCCTGGACATTTCCATAAGAGCTCAGTGAAGATCTGTTGATTAACTGATTGACTGACAGGTAACCAGAGGCCTGGCCCCCTTGGCAGTGTCAGGAGCTGCCGGATAAACAAATGCGTTGGCACAAGTTTTCGTTCACTCAGCAAACCTTTACCAAGCACCAGCCCTGTGCCAGGAACTGTGAGTGAGCTGATAGGAATCTAGAAACCACTATCTCTCTTCTAATTAAGCTCCCAACCCTAATGAGAGAGGCAGAAGACTCTGAGTGTGCCTGGGGGGTTCTAGAACGTCTTCACAGAGGGGTTCATGAGCGTGTGTGATGGATGGAAAAGGATGGAGGTCCATTCAGGAATTTCCCTGCTCCCCTCCTCACCAGGCAACCTCCCTTTTGGGGGTACCCAAATTTGAGTTCCCCAGCTCTGTGATCAGGTGGGCAGAAAGTCCTCTCCTTTGCCTCCAAGCACCTTACCGCCAGGCATATAAGTCAAAGTTCTTAGGCAAGAGCTTTCTTCATACAGATGAAGAGAGGATCGCATGGGGGAGTGTTTGCCAACAATTAGTTTGTACATCTCTGCTCATTTCCTACTTTAATAGTCTTGCCAACCAGCCCTTCTCTTTCTCAGCCTGATTCCCTGCTTATAAATTTTACACCGGGAGGCGACCAAGTGGCGGTGAGAAAAGGTGACTGTAAGGCTCAGGACTTCCCTGAAGAGAGCAAAGGGAACAGAGCCGGAAGTTTCGTTCCTATCAGGGTATTGAACTTCACATTTGAGTAGCGCCATTTACCCAGTGATCTCAAAGCACTTAGGGGAAAGGATACGAGCTACGTTTTGTTATTTTTTTTAATCAGGTAATCCAAATCTGAATTCAGTGTCTGCATAAGTAATACCAGGGATAAGCACTTACCTCTTTGGGTACAAAACCAATTACATATAGCCAAGGCAGTACAGTGGCTTGAACGTGTCAAGGAGATAATTCCCAGCAATGGCTAATCGGATTAGCCCCTATCTGCAGCTGGCAAAATTTTCAGTGGCTGTCAAGGCTCAGCACTGGCCAGCAGACAACCCTTCTAAGCCAAAGGCACTGGTACACAGAGGGCAAAGGGTTCAGGACAAATTGGGAAATGACAAGAAAGACACTGTAGAAATGAAGATGTACTTTATAGCAACAGCACACCTACAAGTGCCCAATTACTAGACATTTTCTAGCAGGATGACAGTCTGGGACTGAAGATCAGGGGTCCACAGACCAAATCTAGCCCATGTGTGTGTTTTGTTAGACCAATGTAACATGTATATATGTTATTTGAGTTAGTTGCCGGTATTATTTATTTAACAAAAAAATCTGACTTCTGGGTTTAATTAAAAACTTGGAAGATCTCAAGGATCTAAATATATAAAAGGAAACTATTATAGTAGAAGAAGAAATCACTGGAGAATCCTTTTGTAACCTCAGGATAAAGAAGGCTTTCCTAAGGAAAGTTTCCAGAAGTAATTTAAAAAAATGACTGATAAATTTGACTACATAAAAATCAAAACCACTGTGAACGAAGTAAAAAAGACAAACAATAAATTGGGGGGAAATTGCAGCTCATATTCCACAGGTATAAACTCTCTAATATCTAAAGGCTTCAAGAAATCAATAAGTAAAATATCAACCACCCAGTAAGAAATAAGCAAATGATATAAATTGACACATCACAGGTAATGATAGATTAGTGGCTCTTAAATATACAAAAGATGTTCAGCTCCACTTATAACTTAAAGAAAAAAGTTAAATTACATTGAGACGCCATTTTTCACATGTTGGAATGGCAAATATCCAAACCCTTGAAATACACACTGTTGGCAGGGCTGTGGGAGACTCCATTTCTTCTCCAGACAATTAAACAAAAATGACTATTTTGTGCCACAGTCCAGAAACCATGTGACTTTTAATCATGTGTGCCGATGATGAGAAGTCCTTCAGAGTTTCATACCTGCATTCTGAAGATGGAAACAAGAACTTTTTCTGGATCCTATTTGGCTTTTAATTCACACATGCTGCTCTCCTATTTTTAGGCAAAGGTTCTGGCTAAAAATAAAAGAGTTCCTGCAGCATTATTTACAATAGCCAAGATATGGAAGCAATCTAAGTGTCCATCGAGAGATGAATAAGGAAGATGTAGTACATACATACACAATACATACACACACACACACACACACACACACCATGGACTATTACACAGCCACAAAAAAAGGATGGGATCTTGCCATTTGCCACAACATGGATGGACCTAGAAGGCATTATGCTAAGTGAAAGAAGTCAAACTGAGAAAGACAAATACCACATGATTTCACTCATATGGAATCTAAAAAAGAAAAAATCAAAATAAATGAATAAACAACCAAAAAGCAGAATCAGACCTAAAAACATAGAGAACAAATTGATGGTTGCTAGAGGGAAGGGGGTTCGGGGGGTAGACGAAATGGGGGAAGGGGCGTGGCAGATCGAGATTACCAGTTATGGAATGAATATGGTAGGGGGATAAAAGGTACAGCATAGGGAATATAATTAATGATATTGTAATCGCCGTGCATGGTGACAGAGGGTAGCTACACTTGCGGTGAGCACAGCGTAACGTTTAGAGAAGCTGAATCACTATGTGTGCACCTGAAACTGATGTAGCATTGTGTATCAGCTCTACTCAAATACACAAATTTATAAATAAATAAAGTAAGTAAGTGAGCTTCCTCAATAATCCTAGATGCACGTGCTCTTCCATTTCTTATTAAAAGAGAGGAAGAAAGGGAGAAGCAGCAGGAGGGAAGGAAGAGGGCTTGCACAGTTGCAAGCCCCACTGTACACCAGAAGACAAGCAGACCTTCACGTGCACGATCTCATTTCTTCCCGACAACAAGGCCAAATGCACGATTATCCTCTTTTTATAGGGGAGGACACAATTCAGAGCAGCCATGTGACCTGACCTTCCTGAAAAGATGCATATAGGGAGTTTCTGAACAAAGGAGCCACAGCGTGGGTCCATGCAGAGGTGAGGCTTATTTTTATATGGGTGGCTTTGGTTGAATGAGTGAAAGGAAATCCGGAAGCTAAGAGTGTCCTCGACAGCTGCTGGGATGTCTCAGTCACGCTGTCGCAGGGTGCCATGCCAGGGATTTAATGTGTGCTTTTCTTTAATCCTCTCCTTCGGTGAGAGAGGTGCCAAGACCAGTCTTAAATGGCTGCTGTGAGTAACGGAAAGAGTGGGGGTGAGCCCCTCAAACGCCACTGCTTCCTCTAATTAGAGCAGAAAGCATGACTGGCCCTTTGCTCCACGCAAATCATCAGGTTCCTGGACAATGTGGCGGGGTGGGCGGTCGGACAGCACCTCAAGAGGGACATGGACTTCCTACTATAATAGAGCACCTGGGGAGGAGTCCATCAGTTCGTTAGAAAAAAAATGATACCACTTTGCGCTCTGGGACTGCAAAGAGGTTCTCACTGGTTACAGCCTATTTGGCTTCCCTCTCCCCAAGGCTCGACTCATATTCCTTTCTTGGCAAGTTCGCCATGAGAGACACCAGGATTCCTGCTGACCTGTCCCTCCTCGTTAATGGAACCATTTGTGGGTAGACGTTGTTATCCTTGGCAAGACAGTGTCTTTGGAAACCAGCGACTAGAGCGGAAAGGCCAATATTTTTTCTCTGATCAAGGAGCATCCCTGATTTATTTCTTCATGGAGTCCTTCATGGAGTATCGGGTGGTGATGGCAAAAATTCCCAGAGAAGAGTGATGGGGAAGAAGCCGCTCGGTGGCCCTGGGAAAGCCGGTTCCTTCGGAGACTGCCAGCAGCACTTATCCCAGAAACCTCCCTTGTGACCCAGCCCAGTCCCTCTTCGGGGAAGAGACAGCTCTTTGCATCTAGAGCTGGGATGCAGACTGCTTTGTGGGATGCCCTGAACACTGATTAAAACCACAGAGTAAGAGAGAGGGTGGGCAGGAAGCTGTCAAATTTTGCAGAAAACCACATTCCCAGAGTCTCTCCAAACCCAAACTCGTGTTTCCTTTCATCATTACTCAAAATCACTGAGCCAGAGTTGTCCAAATAGCACATTTCTCTGAAATAGCACAACTTCAGTTCATCAAACCTTGCTATATCAGAGCCCTCGGTAACTCAGAAGCTAAATCTCCTTCCCTCTTTACCTCTGTCATGAAAACAAAAAGGCAAAAATATAAGAAAACAATCTCACCGTAGGGTTCTGCATAGTAACTTTTAGAAGCTACCTTGGGCTTAATGTCAACAACAAACAGCTGTAAGAACTGATGCTCAGAATTATAGGCCTGGGGTCTTTAACACCTTTAGTTACCCCCCCAAAAAAAAAACAGGTGGGGGGATTTGATATGAGCCTTATATTCTATCTACTAGAGTATAAAAAAGAACTCAGAACTAACAAGGGTTGAGAACAAAAGGGTTTTCTGGATAAGCCTCTATTATCCAGAACCATCCCTGTCCCTAAGTTTAGCAATTAACGGACATAGCACGGTAATTTCCTGAGACTAGAAGCATGTTTCTTGGCCATTATTCTGCGACATAATGGACCAGAACTACAGAGAATGCACAGAAGACTAAACAACAAGGATCTAGTTCTAGTCAAGACTATAACCAACTAATTATATGCCCTTCTAACTCTCTGGCTCACAGCTTCCCTACCTGGTGTAAGACAAACCAGTTGAATTAGCACAGGCTGACCTTGGATGGGAGGGAAGGGGACCTACCCAGCTGGAAGAAAGAAAAAGCATTCTTGAAGAAGGAAAGAGCATAATTAAAAGCATGTCAGTGGTAAAGCATGTTGTTATTTTCCTTGGATCTGGTGACCCTATCCCCACTCTTCTTGGATACAGATTGGCTATTACTTCTCCAAGAACAGCTTTTTCTTTCTTCTGCACATGCCTAAATTCTGTGCATTGTTTAAGGTCTAGTTGAAAAGCCATGGCCACACTCTCTCTTCGACAAATAATTTCTTCAATAAGCTGTTCCACCAGTAATTGGCCTCAATGATGATACTTATCACTTTGCCTTATATCAAAATATTCCACACTAAACTGTAGTCTCCTAGACTCAAGGCTGGATTTCAGATTTGTGTACCTGATAATGCTGAGCAGAATGCCCTGTGTATAATAGGCTCTCAAATTACTGTAGAATGACTGAATGAATGAACAAATGGAAGAATAGAATCCCATTATGTCTGGACACAACAAAACTACTCCACTTTAACCTAACTAAGTAAATATTTTTATTTTGAAATTCTGGTGTAGGTCTTCTTATAAAAATACTAGAATAATCCCATTCCAAATTCTATGGCTTTTTTAGTTATGGGTCCCACATTTGACCACTTCTTAGAGTGTAGAAGACCCTTTAATTCCTGACAGTGAAACCTTTGATGAGTGCCATGTGTAGTGTTCTTCTCGTCGCTCTCAAATAATGACATGACAACATTTCGGCTCGAGCCTGATGGGAAAATTTAATTCCTCTCTTGCAGCCTGACCTCCCGAGAACCGGAAAATAATACTTAGGGAACCAGTAATCTTTGTTCAACACAAATAGAGTGGAAAACAATACCCATGGCTCCTTAGAGCTGTATATTAGCCACACTGCAGAAAGTATCTCATTGATATTAATGTGCTTACAGCTTATTACACAAAAATTAATTAAAAATGAATAAGGCCAGAGCTTAAAATTTTGCACGTCTAATTTCCCTGCCAAGGCAGCTCATACACTGAAGAGCTAAATTCTAAGAGCATTAGTTTATCACAGAGCAGCATATAACTTCTGTTCCAGACCAACCCTTTCACAAGAAATGGGGGCTCTGGGGCTTCACAGGCTCTGCCTTAACGTGGCATCTTTGTACAGGGGAGTTAGATCTAAATGGACTTGATGCTATTTTATGATCCCCAGCTCGAGCTTCAACCCCTAAGGAGGTGCCCAGTTATTCCTGCACCACAAATGGCCCATCCCAGGCCAGATGGGAAAACCTGCTGGAAATCTCCCCTGACCCCAGATATCTCTGCAGACTCATGAGTAATTCAGAGGAAGGAAACCCATAGTAAGACGGATCAAGCTGACTCCTACATCAGTCCCCCCTGCTCCCCCTCCCCCACCTCTGCTTCCTGGGCTGGGGGGAGGGCATGTGAAGTAGAGATAATGAATCCTGGAGGTCGACAGACATTAGCAAGCAAGCCGTAGCTCTGAACTACAGATCCTCACGTAATACCTACCGCATAGGCTTGGGTCTAAGCTAAATGGGATAATGCATATGCTGCATGCACACACAGTAGATGCTCAATAAATGTTCCTCCCACTTAAGGCAAAACCCACACTTTCAGTCCAGCAGTTTGGCAGCTCCGTCTTCACTTATTTTCCCCACAACATAAAATATTCACAAGCTCTTGCCTGTCAAGTCTACTGGACAGCAAATTCTTAACGGAAAGAGCCATGTCTCACTCGTCTCTGTGTTTCCAGCACCTTGCACAGAGCCTGGCGTAGTTGTTAGCTGGGAAATGTCTGTAGAATGAATGAACGAATGAATGAATGAATGGAAAAGAACAGCCAGAAGCTATTGGGCGCTGACCACCAGCACTTTACACACATTAGTTCATTTGATTTATACAATAACCTCTGAAGTAGATACTCTCTCTGTTTTGCAGTTAAGGATACAAAAGCTCCAAGAGATTTGGCACGACAACTTCGCAGAGACTACATAAGTAATAGATAAATGATAGGAAATGACCTATCTCCCACCTTTAAAAAAATACAAGTAGTATTTCCTATGTATCAGGCACTGAGCTAAACACCCTGCATACATTATAATTTAAGTGTTACAACCTTGTGAGACAAGTGAAGTTACAGATAGGGAAACTAGGGCTCAAAAGGGTTCAGCAATTTGCCCACAGTTCTTGACCATTTTAGACTTACGACAATGGCCATTTCCGACGGATCGACCAGATATTGAAAGGAAAAGGCAGGACTTGAGCTCAGGCCTCTCCCTGTGTGAGCGCCCCTGACGTGTTACTGTGCCTCTTGAATAAGTGAATCTGTGAATGGCAGACAAGAGGGGAGGAGAAAAGGAACAGGTAGAAGAGAGACAGGAGGAAGAACGAAAAGGGAAGATGCTCACAAATCCTCTCATTTTCTGGATAGTTCCTACAAGGTCATGTCATTCCCATTCAATCTCCTGCATAACCGTCGCCACGGGGACCTGCTCGTCTCAGAACCTGCAGTGTCCGGCCAGTGCGTAACACGCCAAAGGGCAGCCCTCTCGTTTGCACTCAACCCCAGAGGGCCCACGGGGATGGTTTCCTGCTGGACGAGAATGGGCCCCTCCAGGGCCTGCCCATCCCAGAACTCTACACAGGCGGCCACACTCTGTTGGGGCTGGCATCACAGGGGCATTGCTTCCCTTTGGGGGGACCCTAAATCCTCCGCACGGCAGTGGAGGCCTCCCACTCCAGCAGGCAGCCCATGTGGCTGGTGAGACCCAGCTCACTGTTCCATAGGCTCACTCAGGTGGGCTTCTTAAAATCACTGGTGCTCTCACCATTGGCAGGTGGGCCAGCCAGCAGAGATCAGGGTAAACCGTGATGCTGCTCTTCTCCTAGCTGGCCCTGTGCCTCTGAAGCAGGGACTTGCAGAACTAGACTGGTGGTTCCTCAGAGCAAAGAACTCTGAGTTCCAGGTCTGGCTCTCACTCTGAACATTGCCTTAGGTGACTCCTCCCTCTCTCTAGGGACAGAAATGGACCAGCTGTGGGCCTGGGACTTGATCATCTCTTTTAAGCTTTATAACAACACTATGATGTGCATACAAGATTTTTCATTACATATAAGGAATCTGCAGGTTAAATGACACATACAATGTCACACAGCAAGAAAATGGGGAGTTGGGATGTGACTCCAGGTTGATCTGGCCTTGAAGCCTATGTTCTCATCACTGCCCCATCAGAAACTCTGCTCCCTTGTTGGTGGTAAGGGATGACGGTCACTAGCTTGACCTCCCATGCTAAGGCAAATCTCTTAAGAAACTCTCTCTCTTAAGGCACCTGTCACAGGATCAATGTTAGGAGTCAGAATCATTATGTTGTTCCTCCCATCCCAGGCCTCAGTTTACCCACTGTAAACCAAAGACACTAGATTAGTGTTTCCCAAATCTCCACCCTCATGACTTTCACATCTTTATATTGCATATGCTAATATTTAATGTTTGTCTTTAAATCAAAGTGTTTTAAAATTTTTAACATCATCCTAAGCAATAATATATGTGAATCAAGACTATAATGCTTTTAAAAAAAAAAAAAGACTGTAATGCACTGATCATATTCTTTCCTAATACACAATAAAGTAAATTGATAATTACAAACTCCAGGTAATGCTTAGAAGCATGCCATCAGAGGCAAAGGAGCCTTGTTTGGGGAAAATGTTGAACTCAGTGTCCCCTGAGCTTCCATTCAGCTCTTGCTCTGAGTCGGCCCTGGCTGCCTGTATGGGTGTGTGTGTGTGTGTGACTTGCAACAGTGTCATTTCCCAGTCATGTGATCTGGTCTGCCATGGTGGACGCCCGGTGGGCGCACAGACAGCTGTGTGATGGGAACTGGGACTGCAGCAGGCAGGCAAAGGAGGCAGAAGTTGATCTCTGAGAACCCAGAGCATGGTTTCCAGCTGGGATGCAGCCAGAGAGGGCTGCAGGGTCTGGTCTGGGGCAAGAGACGGGGGAGCATGATGAGGGGGGAGAGCAGGAAAGGGGCAGGGCCCCCAACCACACATCAAACCTGAGGTCTGGCTTCCCACGGTGTTAGGCTAAGGTGAACGACTGGCCAGTGCCTTCAGGGGCAGCAGTAGCCTCAGGGGTCTAATTCTGGTGGGTGGTGGGGGGTAAGGGGTGGAAGACTCCGCAAGTGCCCTCCCACACACTGTGGAACACACCCTTTGGTTGCACAGAGCTTTAGCCTGTTTGTTCTCATTGGGGGCTGATAGTCCATTACTTATGTCTACTACAGTCTATTCATTCTACTCCTACTGGCTATTTGTGGAGTACTCAGGTCTTGGCTGTTATGAATAATGTTGCTCTGAACATTCTAGCACAATATTTGCCTTCAGTTCTCTTGGGCATATACGTTGGAATGGAACAGCTCAGTCAAGGTATGTGTATGTGTTCAGGTTTAGGGGTTACTGACAGTTTTCCAAAGTGGTCGCACCAACTTCCACTCCCACTGGTAGTGTGTGAGCATTTGAGTTGTTCCTTACCAACACATGGCATTTTCTACCCTTTTAATTTCAGCCATTCTGATAGGTTTGTAAATCATCCATATTTCGGTCTTGTCCAAACTGCACAACAAGCCCATTGGTTGATGTGATTTCTCAGGCACAGTGTGGTCTAGCAGAGTGCCTAGACCCTGACTCAGAAGACCGAGCCTTACCATCTGCTTTCCAGCTACCAGCTAGAGGCCACTGGTCTTTACAAAGCCCCTACTCGAGCCCTTGCTCATTCCTCTGACCCTCACAGCAAACTGATGAAGGCAGGCAAGGAGTTTATTATATAACTTGTGAAATGAGTACCAGACACAAAATTCAGGCCTGTTTTCTTCTGATTCCCTTCACTGAGTTTATATTGACTCAACTCTCTTATTCCCCATTCCTAAGAAGAAGGTAGTGAACTACATGATCTCTGATGTTCCTCCCAGTTTAAATATGGTGGACTGATTCATCCCTAAATGTTTGAGTGGTTTACTCACTAAGTGTGTAAACAAGTAGAAGATCCTTGGTCAATCCTGAGAGGAAATCCAGCCAAACTCATCTGATAACTCAAATGCCAAATGAAGCAGATCTTTGTGGCTACTAAGCTGTTGGAGATGACAGAGTGTCAGCAAGACTGAGTGAATAGATTACAGCTTGGTCAATGAAACGACAAAATGTATTCTGCACACACATTTTATTATTTCAGGATTTCCTGCAACTGAAGAATATCTAACTGTCTATTCATCCATGTGTCCAACCAATAAACCATTGATCCATCCATCCATTCAACCATCTATCCATCCTTCTTTTTTAAGATTTTATTTATTTATTTGAGAGAGAGAGAGCATGAGGGGGGAGAGGCAGAGGGAGAGTAGGCAGACTCCCCACTGAGCAGAGAGCCCGACGTGGGGCTTGACCCCAGGACCCCGGGATCATGACCTGAGTGAAAGGAAGCCATTTGACTGAATGAGCCACCAAGGTGCCCTATCCATCCTTCTATTCAAGAAGCATTTTTTTGAACTTCTGCTTTGCCAGTCCCCATACTATTTTCAGAGATCACAGAAATGAATCAGAAATCATTCCTGCTCTCAAGCAACAGGGCAAGTGTCTCATCCTATAGCCACTTCTCTATACTGTTGGTTGTTAGAAGGAACAGGCCTTACCTCACTCTGTCGTTTCTGAATCTTCTATTACTAAGCCTGGTACAAGGTATTACTAAGATGTCATTATGAGAGAACTATTAATCCCGAAGAATTCTGAAAAAAAAAAATTGGAATATTCCTTTCTCTCACTCCCCATTTCTTCTCATTGGACTAAGAGCCAGGTCTTCGGGCTTCACCTGCTGTGGTCCCTTCCTCGTACCAGCCAAAGTGCAGAAAGGAAGGAGCACGTGATTGTTGCACCAACATCCATTCTCAGCTGTCCTGAAGGATGCAAACTGCTGGGAAACATGTTCTCCCCACATTCCCTGGAGAATCTTATTTGTGACGCCCATCCATATCAGACCTGTTTCCCAAGTTTTCTAAGTGGCTCATGACGATTTCTACAGGAGTTTTGATAAGGCTCACTTGCGGTGCATTTTCTTTAAAGATAGCAGGAAAGCACATGTTTTCTAAACAGCAAATAATTGTGAGACACAGCATTTCAACAACAAAGATGAGCAGAATATAGTTCAGAGGAGATGGACAGCTTGCAGGTAGGAGCCGTGAAGAAAGAGAAAGGCACTCCTTACTCCAACAGAGCCAGCCCTCTAGTACCACTGCCCCTCAAACCTCCAGGGCTCGGCACCCCACATTCAAAGCATGTGTTTGCCACCAGATGTGTTTAGGTCCATAAACATTCTCTGAACTTCTGTTACGTGCATCCAGCAGCTGGGTGTCACCCTTGCCTTCTCCCCTCCCTTGCATCCCAAAGACCATTAAGCACTGCATCCTACAAACCGTCTATCGCTGGAATCCATTGCTGCTTCCATTCCTTACTGCCACCCCCTGGGGCCAGCCCACCATCCTCCTCCTACCTCCCACAGTAGCCTCCTAAATGGCCTCCTTGTGTCCACTCTGGCCCTCCGGCCACATTACAGATGTGAATCTGATCACATTATTCGGCTGCCATGAACCTCCAATGGCTCCGAACAGCTCTTAGAAAAATGTTCCAAATCCCTTTGATGATCCGGCTGCTGCCTCCCTTTCTGGCCTCATCTCAGTCTCGTCCCTTGGCTGATTTTGCACCAGACCCACAGGTCTTTCAGTTCCCTAAATATGCTCTACTCTCTCCCACCAGCTGACCCTCACATATGCTGGAACGCCTTTTCTCTGCCCCATCTCCTAAGTCACCAGTATTCATTCTTGAATATGAGTTTCAGCCTGGACAATAATTTGTCGGCGAGCCCTTATCGGAGCCCAAAGTGAGGGGTGTGCCCTGTGCCGTAGGTACCCCCTCAGCTGTGCTCATCTTGGTGGCATTCTCTCTGTGCCTGGCTTCCCTCCTAGGCTGTAGGCTCCCCGAAAGCAGGCACCAGGTAGATCTTCCCCGCTGCTGACCCTCGGTTCCTAACAGGCAGCCTCCCAGATAGGAGGCTCTCAGTAAGCACAGATGGGCTGAGAGGTTGAGTGACAGACCGATTGACTGCAAGCACAGAGCCTGATGTCAGAGAGTCAAAACAAGACTTTAGGATCTTGTTCTAAAGACACTGGGGGTTCTTTCCAAACTCTGGTCTATAGCCACAAGCTATGTTACCTTGGGCAGATGATTCCACTTCACCAAGCCCTAATTTCTTCATCTTTACATTCAGGATAGTAATACCTGCCCTTTCTGCCTCTCTTTGGATGCTGTCCCAAAAAATGGGATGGCAGCTGTGACGATGCTTCACGAGGTGAAGATGCGCCAAGCAGGGCAGACACAGTGGCAGGGCTGTGCCCCAGACCAAGCTCTAGCTCTGGTCCTCTTCTTGCCAGATGGAAGGGCATGGTCACCATGTCACCTCTCCCCATGTGCTACCCCTTAGTGCATTCCCAGGGCACCTTGGGATTGGGCTAAAAGCCTCTTAATAAATAATAAATAGGACACAACGAGAAGGAGGGAAGCCAGAAGAGACTGCCGAGAGACAGAATAAAGACACCGTAGCCACACACACACACACACACACACACACACACACACACAACCAGCTGCTGGTCATCCATGTCTCTGGGGTCTTGTAATGAAGGAGAAAGATTCTAGATACATTTGGGAAGGGGAAGGAAATGCTATTGATGGCATATGGGTAGAAAATGTATTCTGGTTACTAGAAAGTCTTTTAAATGTCCCATAACCCAGGGGCTTTCAATTGCCTTGGGAGTTCTAATGAGTTCACAAGACGGTCTGGAATGGAAGTACTTTTGCTGCTAACACAGTGGGGTTCAAAGTACAGATCCAGGGCAGCAGCGGCAGCAGCTCTTGGGAACTTGTCCAAATTCAGATTCTCAGGACTCACTTCTCCTTAATAAATCAGAAACTCGGGGATTGGCACCGGACCCGTCCAGGTGACTCTGCTATACACCTGGGTTGAGAGCTCCAGAGCTAACTGGTCAGAAGAACGTGAAAGAGAGCTGGAGATGCCACGGAGGCTCCCATAGGGCTGGGAAGCTGCCGCCAGCACCACCAGCACCTGTTCCCTGCATTACAGACTAGCTCAGGGCAGAGCTGGTATCAGGTTGCCCTGTGCACATGCCCTTGATTCTCTTCATTGTCAAAAAAAAAAAAAAAAAAAAAAAATGATCCTGGAACTCAACCAGAGCCTTGAATATAGGGGCTCAACAAGCAAATGAATATTTATGCCTCCTGCCCTTCTTCCTCCCCCATTACCTCGGGAAACGCAGGCTACAGGGATGATTTGCTCAATGCCTGCTCAGTCCAGAGGCTGTCACAGTGGAGAGGACTGGAGCCTATGAGCGATGGGACAAAAATTGATGGACTTTAAGTGTTTCCACGTTTATATTTATCTCCACTGACTTAGGAAAATTCTGCACTACCATCTTAATTTTCCTGCTTCCTTCTCTTAAAGAAAAAAGATTTTTTTGTTTGCTAGGAAAGAAACTGCATCCACAGACAAGGAATAGAGAACCTACAGAGGGGAGAAAGAGGCAGAAAATTCTTGCACAGCATGTGTTATGAGATTTGGGGTCTGAGGCAGAGAGAGGGGTTGGCTGCAACTGGAGAGGAGAGAAAAGGGAATTTGGCCAAGGCTTGCGGTAGACGATGATGAGTATTTTTGGTGTCTCCAGGACATGTAAGTAATGGATTTTAGTTACTTTTTAATTTGAATTTAATTACTTTTAAATTTTGATTGTTAATCCTTGGGTCCAAAAATGCTCCGAAGCTGGATCACGTGCTTGCCTTGTCTTACTGGGGTTATTCGTGTACTCTGCCAATCGCAGCACTCCTACACAGCGGTAGGGACAGCGTGCTGTGCACAAAGCTCTCTACCCCAGCCAGGCAGGGACGCCTTCTCTATAGAGGACACATCAACACCGGCTCTGAAAGAAGGAACAGAGGTCAGGCGGGTAATGAAGGGCAACTGATCAAATGATAGAGGACCCGTATTTCTAAAGAGCAATTTGGTGCAAAAAAAGACTAACAGCTCTCAACAAAAGAGTGAGCTACTGCTCTAAATATTGTGGGTGACAAAGAGCACAGCCAAGCCCTCTTTGGACAAATGGTGTTCGTCTCGATTGTGTTGGGAGAATTTATGACTAGCCAAGCAGACACCTCCAGATGCTCGGGACCACGATTAAATGGAGCCTGCCAGGGCTAAGACACCTCTTCTTACCATTTGCCACACCACTTAAGAATATAACCCTCGTCTAGAAATCTGGCCTTGAGCTCCCGCCACCTGGGTCTTTGGAAAATCATCACATTCTATCAGTGTTCATTTCTAAAGGCAGCCGCAGCATTCAATTCTCACGAACTGGGCCAGGTTTAAAAACAAAACAAAACAAAACAAAAACCCTGAGAGCTGGGTAATAATACAATGTTATTCCCACTTCACAGATGAAAAAACTGAGGCACCGCTGGTTTGCAGTAGAGCCAGACTGAATAGAGGTAAAGACGGTGCCAAAGCCTATCCTCTTACCCACTAAACTCTACCGACCCTCCACCCCAAGCCTTATCACACACGGCCCCTTTCTCTGTCCCCTACACTCTACTGTGACATTTCTGAGTAAAGAGGTTTCATCTCAGTCCTCATCACCCAGCACAGTACCTCGCATATACTAGGTGCTCAGGAAACATCTGTTCAGTGATTCAGCAAGGGGGAGAACCCTTCTTATGTCAAGGAAGCCTAGCCCTAAGGGAGGTCTGGCTTCCCCCACCTCAGTCTGAAGTGTGATGGGAAGGAAGGCACGCAAGGTCCTGCCTCCAAATATCGACCTTATTATGCAGCAGTCTGTCCATTAAGCCTTCATTATTCATACCTCAAAGTATTTTTGTTTTTCTAAATTTTTCTTTGGAATGACATGGTCCCACCAAAGAGTTGTCAGAAACATCAGCACAATGTTGTAGTCAAGAGTCCAGAGGCTGGAGCCATGTCCTCTGGGTCCCAATTCCAGCTTAGCCATGTACTGACTGTGTGGTCTTGCAGAAGTTCATTAGCCTCTCCATGCCTCGGTTTCCTTATTTGTAAAATAGGGATAATAAGATTTACTTGGGGGGGGGGCGCCTGTGTGGCGCAGTCTGTTAAGCATCCAACTCTTGGTTTCGGCTCAGGTCGTGACCTCAGGGTCGTGAGATCGAGCCCAACATGGGGCTCTGTGCTCGGCTTAGAGTCTACTTAAGACTCTCTCTCCCTCCCCCTCTCTAAAATAAATAAATAAATCCTTTTAAAAAATAATATCTGCTTAGTAGTTACAGAGATTAAATGAGTTAGTGCTTATAAAGTGCTTAGAATGGTGCCCAGCACACTTAATACTGTTTAAGTGTGTGTTGAATACATAAATAAGCAGGGTTTAGGGGAAAACCAGCAGAGAGTCAAAATAAAGTTCCATATGACAGATAAAAGGGAGGGAAGGGCCCCAGGAAAGCAGTGCAAGAGCTGTCTGATACAAAACATTCCCCACCTCTATACCACATCCCATAACACTGCTCCACCTGTTTCCAATCTCCCAGGAAGGGCACCCCTCTGTCGGGGCCCCTGAAGCTGGGCAGGAGGTATGGGTGGGAAGGTAGAGAAGCAGCTCTGCAGCGGATGCTGGGAGAAGGGCTGTGCTGTCCTGGGCTCTCTCTGTAGGGTCTGGTCTCCTGTGTCCAGCTCCTGGCCCCCAGTCTGCCCCAGGACTCCCACCCCTCTCCCACGGAATCCTGAATCCTGCCTAGCCTAGCCTAGGACACTCAGTCATTTCTCTCCAACTCCAAGTCAAGTAAAGATCCCAAACTTTGGAACTGATTAGACTTTGGTTCAAGTCCCAACTCTGCAACAGATTGTGTGTGTGGCCTTGAATAAGTAACTACCCTCTCTGAGTCTGTCTCCGTCTTTAGAATGGGGGTGGGAGTCATAAAGTCTATCTCCAAGGGTTTTTGAGAAAACTAAATAGCAATGGTAAATCCTAGGGCATGCATTAGACTGTCCTAGGTGTTCTATGAGGATTTGCTGAATGAATGAATGAATGAATGAATGAATGAATGAATGAATGATCGCTCACACAGACCAGAGTCTTGGACTCTGTCTCATGGCCTCCCCCACCCCATTTAGTGAGGAGGAGACCCTAGCACCAAATCGCTTCTCCTTTGATCCTTGCCAAGCCCCCTCCAGGCAGCCCAAAGCAACTTCAACCTAGAGATGGGAACAAGAGGAGAGCTTCCAGATGCCATCCACCAAGAACACAGCTGAGAGCTTAGGGGACAACCAGCAGTGGTTCAGAGTCTCAAAGAAAACCAAGTTCTGTTCATGCAAGATTAGGAAAAGCAACACCTAAAATTGCTCTCCATGCTCTGTTAAATCTGGAAGTCACATTTAGTAAAACACCAGTGATCGAAAGGGGATTTTTTTCTTACTTGCTCTTTCTTAAACCCTCAAACACCGTTCAGCTTTTTTACTTGCAGAATACACCAGGTTTCTAGCTTCCTGGAGGCCCCAGCTGACACGGGGTAGGCCAACGATTTGCTCACCAAGGGACGCTGATGTTCCCAAAGGGGAAAAAAAAGGCGTGTGATTTACATGGCTTAATATACTCATTAAAGGTTTAATTGGAGTCACTTTGCCACTGATCCTCCAACAGCCCCCTTTCTTCCCCATTTAATTAACAGAGTAACCTTTAGCTTCACAACTCATAAAGAAAGCCAAGTGTAAAAGAGGGAGCTCTATCCACTTCTCAGTCCTGATCCTACCAGGCAGCTTAAAACCCCAGTGGGCCTCATGGTTTCTGAGGGGCGCCTGTCTTCAGTCTGGAGTATTGACATCCTCAGAAAAAAAAGAGGCTGAAGGCTCTGAGTCGGCCAGCCCCAGGTTCAAATCCTAGCTCTGTCATTCACTAGCTGTGATCTGGGAGAGACACCGAATCCCTCTGGCCTCAGTTTATTCATCTATAAAATAGGGATAATAATGAAACATAATTCACGGAATTGTGAGGTTCGAACATCTGTGGTGACTTAGCACAGGCCCTGGCACGTGGTAAATGTCCCAATAAAGGTTTGCAGTTTGCTCTTATCGCTGAAGTCATGACCATAGAGTGCAGTGAGATTTGCGGGAGCAGGAACTGGACTGACAAGGGACTTCCCAAAGAATGATAAATTGTGATTTTTGCCTTATGAGTCACCAAACAGTTTTTCAGAAACCACGTCAAAAAATTTCTAACAAAAATTATTGGGAATACGGCACACGATTACCCACACTTCATCAAGTTTAGAATATTTTCACTGTTTGCTAGGGTCCCAGTTGGTGGGCAGTCCGTCCCCCAACCTCCCCCCCCGGCCTGCCCTTTCTCTGCCCGCTTGCAACATGAAATATAAATAATTAATGCTATCCAATTACCTAAGCCAAAAATAAATAAAGCTTCAAGGGTGTATTGGATTTCCACACAAATCCACCATTAGGAAGATGATGCATTCTAGGTGCAGGTGTCTGCATCCCGAAAGCCATTTGTGATGGGGCCGCTCAGTGGGCACCAGGGTTAGTTAAAGCTCGCTTCATTATGGTGGCATCGGGGCAGATGGGAACTGACGGCGCTGGCTTGTTTTCATAGGGAAATGCGCACCGAGTCCCAGGTCAGAGCGGTGATAAATGGGCTTGCCGACAATTTGCTGGGAGCGTGCATCTTGGGGGACTCCGGAGGTCATGAAATGTCTGCTGTTAAGCTACACAATTTTCTTTACTTATCAGTCCCAACCACATCGCAGACACATATTTGAACAATGAAACAAAGGAGGACACGCATTATCAGGCCCCAGCCAGGGAACGGAGCGGCACTAAGCCAGCCGGTGCTGATTGGACAAAGCCCAGGACACACTAAACGCCCAGTGCGGAGGGGAAGGAAGGCTAGCATTTCGTTTTTAAGTGGCAAGTTGGAAGGGGGGCGCCTGGGGGCTGTGGGGGGTGGGGCACTCTCTGAAGAGCACCAGTTCCAAGGGCTGAGGTCATCTATCACCCCCGCAGCCCGGGCGCGGGCTCCAATCCACTAGACTCCAGCAGCAGCAGGGATCTCTCCAGGATGCAAAGCTGTTGTTTACAACCATCCCACGGCTCCCCATTGTCCCCAGGAGAAAGTCCAGACTCCTTAGCCCACTCACACACCCTTTCACGTTCTGGACCCTGCTTGCACCACTCAAATCCCTCCTCCCTGTGCCACACTCCCGCCACACCTCACTCACTCAGAAGTCTACGGGGCCCTGCAACACCCTCTTCTCCATTCTTTCATGTGGCTAACTCCTCGTCGTCCTTTATGTCTCATCCGTGATTGGCTTCCTCCAGGAAGTCTTCCCTGACCACCATGAAAGTGGGATTCAGTGCTCCCCGTCGGCCTGTCACAGCACCACCCTGGTTAGCTGTATTGTTGATATCGCATTACTTTTCCCTAGACTGTCCCCTCCACTGGGGCAGGGTCTGCCTTATTTGTTGCACTTCCAGTACCCCTACCCTATGCCAGGCACACAGTAAATGCTCGAAACTGTCCATAAAATGAGTATATATGCAGAGAAAGAACCTTCACACTGGCAGGATGCAGCAATCCCAAATGGGCCGCACGTCCCACCAAGATAAGGTCAGGATCCCCCTCTCCTCCACCTGCCCTCATCCAAAGGAGGTTCCGTCTGGCACTAGGAGGCAGAAATCAAATGAGTTAACAAAGCTGAAAGTCATACAGGACGCCAGAAACAAAATCTCCAGGAGGGAGCTTGGAAGTTACCCCAAAATAGGGGAGCAGAAGTAGATACGGCATTTGGCATGTGAAGCAGAAGTCTGGGGCCAGAGAGATAAGAGCGGGTGCCAGAGAATTAGGAGCAGATGGGGAAGAAGGTGATTCCAGAGAATTTCCCCCAAAACAGGCATGAGTACCTGCTGCCTTTACGGGTGTGTTTTAAAGGCCGGGAGCAAATGAGACCTTGTGACTATAGGGTTCTCTGGCAGTGAGGCCCACATGCCCTACAAGGCAGTGGTAATGGTAGGGATTCCAAGGACAAAGGAGCTTGGCTAATTGCAAAAAAGAAGCTGGGGTGAGGGGAAGTAGGAGGAGACTCCCGGGGACATGAGCCCATCCCAAGGGAAGGAACAGTTCCGGGAGACCCCAGGAAGCATCCGAGCAGGCCAGCCTGGAGAAGAGAGTGTGGCTTGCAGTAAGTTGCCTGCTGTCTCTGTGTTCCCTTTTTCTCATCCCAGTTACTTGTTTCTTTGTACCTAGAGTTAGTCTGCATATCCACCCCATGTCCCCCCCACACACATGCACACAATGCCGTGCTTCTTTCTCCTCTCACCATGGCCCCATCTTGTCTATCTAATAAGCAATCTGTACAGGGTGATTATGGGTGACAACATCATATAGCGTTGCTCCTAAATAACCCCTCTATGGTGTTACAGGGCTGTATTTGGAGACCCAACGCCTTCCCCGATGACCTCATAACAACAGAAAATGAGAACAACCACTGTTCTCCGGCCCCCTACTCTGTGCTGGGACATACACGGATCTCACAGAGCAAGTACTGCCTATCCCATCTGACAGATGAGGGGACTGAGGTCTGGAAAAATTAAAAAACTCATCCAAGGTCACAGCTAGGAAGTAGCAGGGTGAAACTTCCAACCTAGCCCTGTATGAATCTCAAATGTGGCTTATTCCCCCGTGTCAGGCTGTCTTTCAATGGAGTGGTGTTTTCAAGCACCTGTGGGTGGGTGGGGGGATGGGGTGGTTAAGGGGTGGCTCGCTGGCAGGGCGCAGCGGGAGGGGCTCTTGGGACAAACAAATCTGAAGGACATCAGTCCTTCATAGGAGCATAAAGGCAGCCCTGACTGCAGAAAAAACTCAGTGGAGAACAGAAGCACCCCCTACAGAAAGGAAGGGACCATTTATCATGGAGGGGTGGGGGATGGAGACCCAGGTGGGAAAGGAGAAGGGGAGGGAGTCAGTCCAGTGTCAAAATTGGGGTGAAAAACTATCAATTTCCTGGCAATTCCCTCCCAAACACCTGCTTCCCTATCTGTTTGGGGGGACCTGGTGCTCTGAAGCCAGCAGCCCTCAGCAATCATGTCAATGAGTACTTCTCTTCTCATTCCTGAATGTTCAGAGGCATCGGGATTCTGAGCTGTCCTAGGACAGTTAATACCAACTCCTCTCTTCCAGGCACTAGGGACAAAATATCTAGGATGGACAAGTCAGCCACCTTTTGCCTCTGTCCTTGGTGCTCACGCCTTGTCCACTGCTTTGTGTAACTGGAGATTCAGGTGGACAGGGCAGAGGGAGAAGGCAGGCATTCAGCAATGGGGTTTTGAAGACCGGACAGACAGCACTTCCAGATTAAAACTTAAAAATAGAAAAAGAAAGAAAAAAGTCACTTGACCCTCTGTTCTGTGATTCCCTGCTGAATAGGAGTGTGGGTTTAAAATTTAATCATGAATTCACGGGAAGGAAATAAATCATGAAGTAAATGTTTAAAGTGCAAAATCGCTGAGCTCTTGGGTTGTGATCACTCAATTTAGCATAAAAATTAAGAATGTCTTCCAAAACAGAGACAAAGACGCATTTAAAAAATTGTTAATGACAGATGACATTAATTTAAAAAAAATAATCTGGTTTGCAATGCAGCACGTGGGATAAAAATGTCTCCGTGTTGTAAACCTAGGCTTGGAGCTGCAGAAATCGTCTCTATGAAAGCATCCACGGAGAGCTGCAGGGTGCTGTCTCACTATTGGCCTCTTGGACTCCCACAACTGAATTCTGGCCTTTCCCACCCACAATTCAATTCAGGAGGCAATGCTTACTCCAAGTGAGGCACTGGTGAGGCCGAGGGAAGGGAGCTTGCCAAGAGCGAGGGAGACAGATGCAGGTGAAATCAGCTCTTCTCCCCTCCCCCAACCAAGTTCCGGCCTCCCTCCCTTCTCCCTCCCTCACCTAGGTGACCCCGTGAGCGCCTCACCTGACTCCCCTCCCCTCCGATGAACTCTCAATGTAGAGTTATCATTGTCAAACACAGTATCATCCCGTTGCTCATGATTAAAATCTTTCCATGGTTCCCCTGGCTCTCATGAAGAAAATCCAGTCATGTGGCAGAGCTGGTACCAGGAGCCCAAGCATCAGAACCCCAACGGCTCTGTCTTCCTTCCCGCTCTGTGCTCAGGGCCTCCACCGTGACGTCCCGAGGTCCAGCAGCGTCCGGCCACGCCTTTGCCTGACCTCCTCTCCCTCTGCCCTTGCGCGCTCCCCAGACTGGCTTCTTCGCTGTTTCTCAAACCGATCCAGCTCCTACCTCAGGAACTGTCTCTCTACTCAGACCAGCGTGCACTTGGAGAGTCACTTGGCTCCCTCCTTCGCTTCCTTCAGGCTCTGTACAAATGTCACTTCTTGAAGAGGCCTTCCCTACCACCTCATCAAAAATAGCAGCCCTTGCCCTAACCACACGCTTCACAGCCCTTACTTTGCTCGATTTTTCCCCAGCGTGGTCATGGCCACCTGACACAGGATATCCACGTCGGTTTACTGTGTGTCTTCCCAGGCTAGACTAGAGGCTTCACGACACCAGGGACTTAGCCCATTTTGTTCTCTGCACTACCCTCAGTGCACACACATTGTTGATGCTCAGTGAATACAGAGAGGATGAATTAAATGGATGAATGGCATCCGGCTCTGTCTGCTGCTTCCCAAACACAGTGTGCTGCTGCGTGCCCGTCCCTTTATGGGGAATACCCTTCCTCCCATTTCTGTTACTAGGTTAACCTCAGCTTTTCTTCAACCCCCACCCCACCCCTTCTCTGGAACTTCCCATGTCCCTGTGCCTCAGACCCAGGCCTGGCGAGGCTGCCAGCTCTACCTCCTGGCTGGATCTAATGCCCCAGAGTACAACTGTGGATGTGCCTCTCTGCCTCTCCTAGAAGATTCTGAGCTCCCCATGGGAGGAGGCCATTGTTTGTTCTATATATCCTGAGCACCAAGCAAGGGTCTAGCAGATAGTAAACAGTCTATAAATATTTGCTGAATTAGCAAATACATGACAATTACAGCCATCATCTATTAAGCATTTACTATTTGCTTGTCAGTGCCCTAAGCACTTTGCAGAGGTTAACTCACCATCCTTTCAGCAACCCTATAAAGTAGATGCTAATATAACCCCATATTTCAGATAGGTAAACAGAGGGACGGTGAGCTTAAGTAAGTTGCCCCATATTCATACAGTGTAAGTGGCTGAAATGGGGTTTGACACCAGCTCTGGATTCTGGGCTCTTCACCAACACTCCCTATTGACTTAGTAATGAATGAACAGGTAATTGTCATAAATGTTGGACCTTAAATATTATCCTTTCTCCTCTTTCCTCTTCTCTCTATGCTCCCTTTGTTATTCTCAGTCTCTCCTCTCTCCATAGAAGCATTTGTACATTCAATTAACATATACTTATTGAGAACGCCCAATATGCCAGGCACAGCACTGAAGGATGGAGAGAACTTCTTTGATATTCTCATGGAGCTTCCAGTGTAGGAGGGAGACAGACGCTATTTAATCACATGAGTACACAGGGACAGATTATAATAAAAGCCATTCATTCATTCATTCATGCAATCAATGTCTATTGATGGCTTACCATGTGCCAGGAGCCATTCTAAGTATTGAGGATGAAGCAGTATCTGTTTACACCAAAACAGACCAAAAGTAAATAAGCAAGCAGAGAGTCAAGATAATTTCAAAGATATATCAATTACATTATAGGCATAAGAAGGGGGAAAAAACAGACTGAGAAGAAAACATAAAAAGAACTATAAAAGCACATAGCAGGGGGCCTTGATCCAGACACACAATGACAGAAACCAATATGCACGAAGTGCTTACCATGTTTCAAGCACCAAACTCTCCGGATATCAGTCTCTTTATTATTCACACCAACGAGTCTGTGTAGTGGGTCCTATTGTTATTTTCATTTTAACACATGAGGAAATTTGAGGCACAGAGAGATAAATAACTTGCTCAAGGTCAAACCACAAAGAAGTAGCAAACTGATCATACGAACCAACACAGACTTATTCCAAAGTCTACACTCCTCCATGCCAAGTGGACACTTTCTTCTACCAACTAGAGAGGTGATATTGGGATAAGGCACTAGGAGCACTGTGACCCTAGGCAGGCCACCACTTCTTCGAGCTTCAGCACTCTGGAGTGAAAAACAGGACTGGTGGACCTGATCAGAGCTGAGAGTCTTCTCTAGGGGAAGAAGGAAGGACCCTCTGAAATCAAGCGAAGAAATTTGTATGCATGTAGATTCGACCACATTTCTTAAGTACAGCACCATGGTTCAAATTTTCAGTGCTCTGTGGCCCCCTAGAAAGTGCAATAATCCATTTCTTCCAGAATGTAGTGTTTCATGAAATATACCAAGAAATATGCCTTGTGTACTTTTCTATAGATCCTACCATGCCCACTCACAGAAGAACCCACATGTCCGCAGTACTTTCTGTCTAGAAGGTGAATTCTGCGTCGATCTTAAACAGTTTGCCCTGCCTCTTCCAGATGGCCCTGGCTTCCTTTGATTTGCAATCACTTCTCCTTCAACTGCAACGTTCTGTACCTTGAAGATCCAGATACAACCCTCCCCGGCTCTAATGTCATTAAGGCCAAATAAAGCTGAGCTGTACAGTTGTGATTTCATAAACATGCCCAGTAAATCCAACAGTGAAACATTTTATTAGGTGGGAAATGTCGTACATAAGTTATTTATTTGCCCATCCAAACGCAAATAAAACAACTCCATGGTACAAGGGTACGGCTGGATTCCACGGCTTTCGACTCATGGCTGACAGCATGGTTAGTGGGCTTGGGTTTTGTCTTTTCATTTGACATTTATATCACAGAGAAAAATAAATTTGGTCCTTCAATGCTCAGGTCTTAAGTCACTTAACATTATAAGCATCTTTCGATAATGCATTAACATATAAAATATATTCTCAAATTCTCAAACAGAGAGAATTAATATTTTATGGGCTACAACCCACAAATGTCTTTAGAAGCATTGATTGCTTCCTAAATGCATTAGGTTCTATTTTGATCTCCAATGGCGGGAGACAGTCTGCTCTGTGGTAGGACTTATTTTGGCAGCACAATAATTTAGAGATGGCCAACATTTCGATGACCTTCAGTTTTTGACACCGAATGTTACAGTAGCTCTAATAAAAGACACGGCTCCTGTCACACCTGCCTATTGTCATGATTATATATCAGCTGGTCAGAGGAGTATTGCTCTTCTGTGATGAAGTTTGATTAATCAGGCATCAGGCTGATCCAACTAACCCACCAAAAAGTCCAGTTGGAGCTACTTTCCACCAAGGTGATAATAATTACAGTAGTAGTGGCTATCATTTATAGAATGGATAATGTGTTACCCTGCATCAGCCTAGGGGGCACTGTTCCCATCATAGGCTGGAAGATGACAGCCAAGTGTTCTAAGGAAGGGATAGCTTTTCCTAACTCTAACTCCCACAGAGGCACTATACAAGCTAGTCATCCTCCAATGACCTGCAAGTGAGGGATCATTAATGCGGTTCTATATTCAGAGAAATGGAATTCGGCAGCCCCCACAGCTTCCCAAGATTGATGCTGAGAGTCAAACTCAGTCCCCCAGCTCCAAATCCCGTCTTGTTTCCCCTGCACTACCCTGGACAACATACAAGCTGGCAACATACAAGTAGGGGGGACCAACTTCCAGGGGAGTGAAGGAAGATGCCCGCTGGAAGAGATGGGAAAGCCAGGGCCTTGCTTCCTCGTGATGCAGATAGTTAGCTGGAACCGGCCAAGCACCTCCCCAGAGCCCCCATCTGAAACATGACGAAAACATCTCTACTCCTTCGATGAAGACAACTCTTCTTTTTCTTCTTGACTCATGATCTATCAGATTCTCCAAAGCTCGTTGTGAATTAAACCCTGACTTATCAGGTTTGTCTCTACTATGGGAGGCCTCCCTTCAGTGCTGCCACAGCCCCTTTGCCCATCATCAGAGAGCTCACCACACCATATCAGGAGTGTCTCTGGCATCTCCAACACCCTACAGGCCTGGGAGTGCTTGAGGACAAAAACTACTCCTGTTATTTTCTCTGCCGTAGTTCCTGACAATTTCCTGTTGAATGAATGAACGGGTTCAAATTAAATGGGTTTCCATTGAACTGCCTCACCCATCCATACTCTCTATCCATCCTTCTTGGCTCAGCCAGATCACAGATCATGCTTGAAGCTTCCTTTCCCCCCTCAGACTGTCTCCCACCGCAGGACTCTTCAGTATGCTCTTGTGCAAGCAGCTTTGTGTCTCCAAATGGATTGAGGAGTCCTTGAGAGAGGACAATTTTCAGCGTTAGAGGCACATACATATGCCTACGATGTATGCTGTTGAATCTTCCTAAAAAGCCCCAGCCCTTCCTTACTAGAGGAAAACAAATAAAATCAACTGACCCTCCTGCAACTAATATTACACTGTATGTTAACTAACTGGAATTTAAATAAAAACTTAAAAAAAATAAAATATATTAATAAATATGTTTTTCCCTTAACTGATTTTAAAAGCAACTGCATAAAAATAAAATAAAATAATAAAATAACCTGACCCTAACTGAGCCCCGCAATAAATAAGGCATTATGCACACATTAAATTCTTCTAATGTCTGCAAGTAGGGAAAAATTATGCCCATTTTATAGATGAAAAATTGAGATCCAAGTTCTTAAGTAGTCAGACAGATGGCTAATCAGGAGCAGATCTGGAATTTGAACCAAGATCAGGGCTCTTGTTCTTTCCAAGACATCAGGCTACATTCTGATCACAGTAAAATAATGGTCTCTTCCTTCCAATATTTTCCGCTGAAGCCACAGCAGTTCAGTTTCCAATAGGAAACAGCTGCTCAGGCAGTGGTTTCATAATTACTCCCCAGAAATGCCACCAGGTTTCATTGTCTCTTTTTTACCAAGATTGGACTTCCAATTCAGATTTAAACTGAAGGATATCTGTATGTTCTAGCTTTGTAATTCAAAATTTAAAGAGTCTCCACCCTTCTTCCATTCATAAGCAAACCTCTTCCATCCTAACTATTGGAATGGTCTAGGGCCCCTTGCCACCTGAAATGTAGTCCTGATTCCTCCTGGCCAAAAAACCAAAGAATCTCCCTAGAAACTCACTCAGGACATATGATAGGATGAGGGCTCTGCATCTCTGAGTGTGCTGGGATGTAGTCTTACAGCGAGCCCTGCTACCTCCGCAGAAGAAACTCAAAGTTAGAGACCCACAGGGCATGGAAGAAGCAGAGAATGGCAAGGAACCGTATCTTTCTGATATTGGTCACAATGGGACACATCTCTTGCTTCTCTTCTCATTGCATTGGCTGTTCCTTCTTTCTCCTGCACTGTTGCCCTTCATCTTCCTGACATTTTAATGTCGGAGTGAGTATCCGAATATCAGTCCTCAGACCTCTTTTCTATCTATACTCATTCCCAGTGTCATGGTTTTAATACCACTTAAACAGACTTGACGACTTCCAAATGCATATATGAGGACTGGACTTCTCTAACCTCAGACTCATACCCAACTGCCTACTCAACACTTCTGCTTGAAGTTCTAATAGACATCTTACCCTTAGTGTGTCCAGAACTTAACCTTCTACATTTTCTTCTCCCCACAACTGCTTCTTCAACTGCATTCCCTCATTCATTAAACAACAGCTCCATTTTTCCACTGGCTTGGGCCAAAAATTTCAGTCTTCCTTAACTCCCTGCTTTCTCTCACAATCCAGAACGCATCTGTCAGCAAGTATGGTTTGTCATACATGAAAACGCATCCAGAATCGGTCCACTTCTCTCTACCTCCATGGCTATGAGCAGAGTTCAGGTCCCCCTGACCACCCGTGGGGATCACCGAGACCACCTACTTCTAACTGCTCTCCTTGTGCTCTCATGCCCCTTCCAGCCACTGTCCACACAGCAGTTCCAAGGACTCCTTGAAAAAGTAAGCCAGATGCTGTCTTTCCTCTGCTCAAACCCTCTGCTGGGTTTGCATTTCCCTCAGTGTAAAAACCAAAGTCCTTATTACTGCCTAGCAGGCCCCAGACACCCACTGCTCTCCCTTGGCTCCTCCTGGGCTCCAGCCGCACCGGCTCCCCATCCATCCTTGGGACACCACATATGTTCTCACTGCAAGCCCTTCGTGTTTGCTACTCTCTCTTCTCTGGACACCCTCATGCCCCAGGCTGTCCCCTGAGGACTCTGCTGAATCGTGGGCCATGTCCACGAGGCCTTCTCTGCCCAAACTCTGTAACGTGCCACCAGCGTTCTATCACCACGTTCCTAATCTTTGTACCTGACTTCATTTTTGTTCACGGTGCTTCTAACCATCTAACACGTTATATGTCGTATTCATCTTCTCTTGATCATTCATTATCCCCTCTTTTCATATACGTCCAGAAGGACAGGACTGATCTGTTTTTAGTCACAGTGCATCCCCCTAGTGCCCTGGGTGGTGCCTGGTACAAAATAGTAATGCAGAAAGTCATTTTCCAATGAATGAAAGAATGAATGGTAGAGGGGGAAATGTTCGGAGGCTCGGGAAAATAAGCAAAACTATGTCCCAATCCAAAGTAGTCCCTGAGCTTTAGAAATGCCCACCGGGCCATATGCATAGCCCAGTCCATGCTGTGTCTTCCTCCAGTGATGAGGAAGAAGGACCTGGCACCTTCCCTGGAGGTCGTCCTCAGATGGTAGAGTGTTTACCCTGTGGAATCTCCAGTTTTATGACTGAGCTCTCATCCAGAGTAATTTTTGCAAAGAGGCGAAATGCTATAATGGTGCATATTTTCGGGGTACTTGTGCCCATGAAAGATGACCCTAGAGGCACAAAAATTTACTGAGTAGCAAATAGGGGAAGAAATAACCTCTTCTCCCCATTTCTCTGCTATTCCCCCTATGAAAAAGGCCAGCCATGCCAACGAGTGTCAGCCTTGGGGGCACCATCTCTGGGTGGGTGCTGGCACCCGTGTTTACTGCAGGGATGAGGGGGAAGAAACGCAGAGGGAAGCGAGGCTGGGGTAGGGATATGGAAGAGGTGGCTCTTTGGGATATTTCCCCAACCTCCTGAAGGCTGACTTTACCTGAATCCCCAGCTGTCCCTGGACTCACCCTACTACCCACCCCAATTTTCTCTAGACATGCCCTTTAGATAACAAGCATGGTCCCTTTCTGCCCCAGCCTTAAAAGGCTGCCTCAAGGCCGACTGGTCTCTCGTATCCAGGTGCAGGAGTCTGTCATTTGAGAGCACTAACCTGCTACTGAGACCCATTCAGAGGATGCTTATTGAAGCGGAAATGGCCTTCGGGGGAGTGAGAGGAGGGGGTTGGCTGCAAAATTAAAAATGCTTCTCTATCACCTGGCCACTGGGCCTGGGCCTTCTCTGGGTGCTGAGAGGGGCAGTACCGTATGTGGGGGTGATGAGCTAGCTGACTGTGGAGGCAGGCAGATCTGGTTCCAGACTCAGCACTACCACTGGCCCTGGGCACGTGAACCTCTCTGTGACTCAGTTTCCTCACCATATATGGAGTTGCTCATGGTACCTAGAGCTTAGGATGGAGGGAGAACGCACCTAGAATACTTAGCACAGGGCCTGCCATCTATCCCAGCAGCACCCTGAAGGCAGAAGGGGGCTCTGACCACATCTCCCTGTCTCCCCACCGGAGGCCTCCAGGCTCTGAGGTCAGGGGCCCTGTCATGTTCCTCTGTGTCCCCTATCCATGCACAATGTGCCTGCACAGAGCAAGGCCATCAACAAGGACTTGCTGAACTGCATGGAATTGAAAGTGCCTGGGCTGAGGGGTAGACAACCTTGGAGGCTTGGAGGAGAGAAGAGAGCTGCCTGTGTTACTTCCCAGAGAAATTACCATTCTGGTAATGTCGGGGCTGAAATAAAGAGCTGCTGACGGCCTTTCCAGGTTGGAATCTGACTTCTGAAGGTGGCAGGGAGTGCAGCATGGGGAGAGGGAGTTCTGATTTTTTTTTTCCTTGCAAAATTCATCACAGACACTCAGCCTAACACACAGGGGAAAACAGAACTGTGTTTTGACTTCTAATTTATCTTCTTAATATCCACTTCCCCGTGCCCTGGACCAGAGCCAATGAGTCTCAAAGATCACATTTCACCAGCGACCTTGAAAGTGTGATTCAACATCTCTTTTTGCAGTAATAAGATCTTTTAACCAAAAGTGACCATTTTATGAGGCTGATACATTACAAAGGAGCCAATAGGCAAACTGAAGCTCAGGGTTATTAAAGCCCTGGGAGAAATCAATGCACTCTGAAGTCAGCATCCAGCTGTGACTTAAGCAATAGTGACCCGGAGTTCAGGAAAGGTGTTTGCCAGGGGCTGATGCTGTGTCCAAGAGCACGACTCACCCACCAACTACGCACATGTCTATGGGTGAAGAAAAGGGCCCAAATTGTCCTCCTCTAGAGGGGTGGGGTTGTCGGAGGGGGCTAGGCCAGGCTGCTGCTCAGGAGGGACAGCTTCACATGGCTGAGACTAGTCCCCATTTGTGGGTCTAGCCAGGATCAAGGCGCTGGACAGAGCTGAGGATCCGAAGAGAAACTAGATTCAGTGGCAAGAGAAGCGCCTCTAGTAGGTGGGGAAATGGACGCAGGGGTGAGAAATTCAGGGATAAGGAGAACAGAGGGCTGGGTGGAGCGCAGAGAGGAGTCAGGAACGACAAGCCAGAGTGTAAATAAGGCTAGCTGCCCTGCTTCCCTGTGGAGGCAGAAGCATGAGGCACAGGAAAGCCAGCTGTGTTTAAAGGGACACAAGCCGGCCAACAAAAGGCAAAGCCAGCAGTGTCATCTCCCAGGTCGGCTTCTCTAGGCATCCCAGAGTTTCTGGGACACTGATGATGTGCCAGCACCTGCCACAGACTGTGGAGGATCAGGGAATGGAGCAATACTAACAAAGTTCACACAGTCCAAGAATGCATGTTCCTTTGCTGTCACTAGCCCATCGTATAGAGATACTGGTATTGCCCTCTCTCCTTTGTCCCTCTCCAACCCCCCCCCCCACCGCTGCAGCCAACCTGAGTATCAGAGCTGCATGAGCCCATGCTTAGCATATACAGTGCCGTCCTTCCCTTCTGCAGCTGGGCAAACTGAGGCCAGAGTGAAATTGTACCCTGACCAGTCACATGGAGAGGATGCAGCTAGGCTGAGGCCAGACCCCAGGTCTCCTGACTTGTAGTCCACCAATCTTTCTTGTGGGACATGGAATTCAGAGGCAATTTTAATTCAGGGTGCAATTTTAATCTATTTTTTATTATGAAATCAATGTTTGCTCATTATAACAAATTCAACTTAAATATGCATAAATAAAAATTAAATACCGACAAGATGAACACCCCCACCCCTCCGCAAACACACATACCACCAGTTTCAGACATCAGAGGTCAGGGGTCTACAGCCCCTTTCAGGAGACAGGCACGAGGACAGTGCCCCCAACACACACACACACACACACACACATGCACACACACACACATATGCACACACCTCAGGAAGTGCAATCCTCTCTACAATAGGCCTGCCGAGTGGTCACTCAGTCTTAGCCTGTGTACCTCCAGGACTAAGAGAGGTCGTTGCCTCTGGAAGCATCCCGTTCACTGATCAATAACTCTGACAGTCAGAGAGGTCCTCCTTTCACTGAACCTTGCCCACCCATAGCCCTCATTCAGCCCATTTGACAGCCCCAAACACACTGCTTCCTCTTTTTAAGGGGGCTCTCTGCATCTCTTCCTCTCCGTGCCAACCATCACTGGTTCTGTCCATGGCACCTGCTGGACGTGGTCAGGATCACCTGTCCTCACAAACGTCACCAGTGGCCCGACCACAGAGAACTTCAGGGAGAAATGCACATTTGTTACCCCTCACCCCTCAATATTCCCCTTAAGACAAGGCAGCAGTCTCCAGGGAAGATTCATGGGACCCACTTTTGGAGAATCCCATGTCCCTAAGTCCAAATGTAACAGCCTAACCACTATGGAAGGGGGATTTGCTAGGATGGCTTGAATTGTTCTGGCAAGTGAAGACCTCCTCTAAGAGAGGGCCCGCTGCCTCCTCCAGCCACACTGCCACGGACGGCCTCACTCCAGACATGGAACACAGGCCCCACATGCCACCCCGGAACCCAATGTCAGATGCGTCCCCTCACCTGGGACTGCTGACAAGGGCGGCGCTGGCAGAGGGCCTGAGAACTGGCGCACGGCGGAGCCCCCCTCAACAGGTGAGGTGCCCCTGGAAGGAAGCATTAGCTTCCTTCTGGAACCCCTGCAGACTCCACGGATCTCACACTGTGGCCCTGGGGGCACTGTGGAAGTGAGAAGAAGGACGGGGACGGGGCGTTCTGAGTAATGCGGTAACTCTTCACAGAGGATGCAGTGCGTAGACGTCCTCACGGGCCCTGCGTTAGCAGTTGTGTACCACACACCAACCAGTACAGACATCCCTGCGGCCAAGGCCTGGTCCCGAACGTTGCACGCCTTCCCTCCCACCTCCCACCCATGCCTTAGGCCACGGCCCAAGTTTGAAGACTATCTCCACACTTCCTCATTGTGTGAGCTTGGGGAAACAGGGTGACTGCTCTCTTCAGTCCCCAGCACATATTAGGGCTTAATGCCAGCCAGTGGGGGTCGCAGGGGCCTAAATACCCATTGTTCCACTGACTAAAAGCCACCTTCTCCCACTGGTACCCTTGAAGCTGCCGAGGTTATTCATAATAACCACTGTCATTTATTAGGGATTTATTCGGGACATGTCAGGCACGGCTCTGGGCACTTCCCATGCATCATCTCAGCTAATCCTCACAAAACCCCAGGAGGTGGGTATTTTTACCCATCGCACAGATGGGGACACTCTCAATTCCTGACTGAGGCCAGGGGAAAATTCTCCCAACTTAAAACTTTGTGGGGAACTGCAAGGCCGGGATCAGTCTGCCAGGGCTGGGACCCGCGAGGAAATAAGACTCAGGTCCGTTACAGGAGCCCTCTGGGTAGAAGGGACAGAGGAGGTGTGGAAACAGAAACAGACCAAAAGGAGAAAAGTGGGAGGAGAGACAGTGTCAAGGACGAGGCTGAAAGAAAAACCACAGCAACGGTGTGCTGGGTTGGCCTCCAAATGACACCCAGAAACCCAGAAATCTGTGGCGGGCTCAGCCCCTCCTCTCCCTTGAGGCTCCCTCCTGCCCTGAGCACAGGAGTCACAAGGAGTCACAGGGTCCTTTGCATTCCTGAAAAGATGGTGCCTCCTGGGCAAGAACACAGCTGGGCAGACACACCTTCCTCTGAGCAAAGGGGAGCTGGAGGCAGCCACTTCTGCAGAGCTGTGGCCTGAATCCTGCCTGGATGTTCTTCTGGGGCAGTTTTGTCAGAGGCAAGAATCCTCTCTCCATCCCATGCACCTGGCCCAGAGGAGGCCCTCACTGAATGAATGCACACGGAATGAAAGAAGGACAGTAACGCGGGCGCTGTCCGAGGTAGCAGAAGTTGGGCCTAGGTGGGGGCTTCATCTCCCCTCCCAGGAATGGCTTTGTGTCAGCCATCAGGCACGCACCCCCTCGGGTGCAGACGGGGACTCACAGACAGGCATATGGGCACACGCTCTCGGGCCTCATTCTTCCGCACTGACCCCGAAGCCCGGCACCAGAAGATCTCAAGATACCGTGTGAACCCAAAGACATGACAGCTGCACGCACCCAAAGGTCATGGGAACTGGCGTGCTTTCCCTTTTGCTGAGAAAGACTTGCTGCTGACAAGAGGGGCTTAGCAGCTTCCTGCATTTGCGCCCTTATAGGGTTCCAGACCTCCCATTTACACACTGCAGGGCGCACCAGGCCCTTCGCTACCTTCTCAGATAAAGACGACCTTCCCGCACGTGGTCTGCAGTGCCGAGCAGAGTGTCCCTGCCACCTCTCCTAACCTCCGGGTGCGAGGGCTCGATCCCAACCATACTGAGCCTTTTTCAGGCCCTCAAGTCTCCCCCTTCCTCTTGATGTTGGGCTTTTCACCCATGCTGTTTCTTTGGGCTGGGACACTCATCTCTCCCCCTTGCACTCACTAACTCCGATCCTGCCTGCAGATTTCAGCTCAGGGGAGCCTTAGCTCCCCTTCCCACCTGGGTCAAATCTCCCCTTCCTACCCGCCAATGGTACCCTATGATTACTATTGTCACCCGTATAGACTCTCAACTCTGTAAGGACAGGGGCCACGGCTACTTAGGTTCACCATTAAGTTCCCAGAGTCTAGCACAGTGCCTGGAACAGAGGAGATGCCTTAGAAAATACCAGCTGGAGGAATAAAGGAAACACTGCCCAACAGCCCTAGAAACGGTCACTACCCACAGCAATCTTTCACATACTGTGGTTTTGTTCCTAAACCAAAGGTTTTCTTTCCCCTAATAAAAGTGGTATCTACACCTTAAAGAAAAAGAGAAAGTGGAATATACCCTCTTTCTCAGTACCCAAAGTTGTTCCCAAACAGTAAGATCATGAGGTGCCATTGCACAAAGTACCCAGAAGGCCAAGAGGACCCAGCTGCTTCCCTGCCTCTGACATGGTCACTGGGACGGGAACCACGCAGGGTGGTTTGGATTTTAATTCCCAGGAGAGACCTAGGATTGTCCTTCCACCTCCCACTTCACACCCCACCTCCCACCAACCAAGTCTTCGGCATTGCTGCCTCTGAAAAACCTAAGGGTTCACAGTCCACATGGAAAGAGAAGCTCCTAATACAAGAAACTATGAAAAAAAAAAACAACTATGATGAGTCTCGCAGTTTCCCAAGTGAGATTTGACTTAAAAAAAAAAAAAAAAAAAAAAAACCTTAAGTCATAAATTCCCCCTTTTAAACACAACTAATAATATGGAGCAAAACGGCCCTGAATGCAGTCCATTTTAAATTTAAAACAAATTGCTACCGGGAGAGAAAAATAACCAGTCCTCTAAGGGAGAGAAAAAGGAAGACAATCCAAATGAAAAAGCCTGCAGGTAGTGGCCCAATTACCCAGTCTTCTTCCTCAGGTTTGTCTACAAAAGTTACTTTCCATTTCAAGGAGGAGGAATAAATTTTAATTTGACAGCTGGTATGATTCCCATTGTAAAATTAAAATGCATTTTGTTGATTTTTTTAAAAAAATAATTTTATTGACACATATAATTCCACGCTGCAGATAATAGCTTGTAGTTTACAAGCCCTGGAAACAAAGGGATCCATCCACACCCTCCCTCTAAATTACCGGAACACGGCGAGGGGAGCAGGATGGGAGTGTTTTAAAGATACGGATCAGCCCAGCTGAGTTCAGGGCAGATGTGGAAAACAGGAGCTTCTCGGGCAAGCCAGCAGACCATAGAGGCCACTTAAGGTACAAGGGGGACTGGACCCAGTGGGGAGAATAGGACAGACAGGCCTGTGGGGGTTTCTGGACGACCGCCTGAGAAAGGTGGAACTCACGGTCTTACTGTGTCATTCCTTCAGCAGGGTGCACGGGGCAAAACAAAATATCGCAGTCCCCACCTCATCAACCCCCAAGGCCCCTTTCAAAGAAGACAGAAGGATGGACACGCTGGGGAAGGGGGAAGAATGACCTCAGGCTGCAAAGGTTAGATCATTCGATTCACAGATCCTCTTCCCATGCAGGGAGAGCAGATTCCAACACAACCCAGTGTGCGGACAGGCTCCATGATGTCTGTGCTGCTTGCTGGCTTCTAATGAATAGACTGTAGACTCACTTCTGATGAACAGAATGTAGCAGAAATGATGTGGGGTTAATTCTGAGGTAGGTCATTAAAGGCGATCCATCTGCTCTCCGCCACCCCCCCATTCTTTCTCAGGATGCTCACTTTTGGATCCAGCCACCATGCAGTGAGGTAGCCCAGGTCACACAGAGGCCACATGTAGCCCAGCTAAACCCCTAGCTAATGGACAGCATCAACTACCTAATATGTGAGTGAGTGAATGAACCTTCGGATGATTCCAGCTTCCATCCCAGCTGATGCTGAATGGAGCAAAGAAAACCATCCCTGCTGAATTCTGTCCAAATCACAGATTGCGAGCAAGATAAATGCTGTCATTGCTTTAAATTATTGTTGGGATGGCTTTTTACACAGCCACAGATTCCTGGAACAAATCATTATTACACCCATTTTACAGATGGGGAAGACTGAGGCTTAGAGAGACGAAGTTGCCTCACACGGCCAGCAATCGGCACTGGAAGGACCTGAACCCAGCTGGCTAGCTTATGCCCATATCCACTATACAGTATCTTCTCAGCCTGATTCTTCATCATCCAGTCATCATAGGTTTCAACAGAGAGAGTCTGGACAATTCTGTTTTCAGAAAACACTAACCCAGACTCTTCATTCCCTTGGCGTTCTGGCCAAGAGTTTATGTATTCCCTCCTTTGCCATCGTTTGTAATCATTATTTAATTTTTAACTTTATTTAAATACCGTTTTCTCTTAGGAGAGTAACTTTAAAATAAACACAAATTCAGGAGACCTGGTTAATCTGCTATGGGCTAAGCTTGGGGTGGGTGTAGGGGGGGGCTGTTAGGAAAGAACTAACATTCTATTAGCACCTTCTATGTGCACAGCACTGTGCTAAGCATCTGTCATTCATTATTCTAAACTCATAAAATAGATTAAAAAGTTGCAATTAGTTAAGATTGAACCCAGTGTTAGTTTCAATGTACATATAAAACCCCCCTCCTCTACCTGTTCTTGCTCCTCCCCCACTGCCCCACACCCCGTTGATAGGTGTTAAAATCCCTATTATTTTCTTACTGTGATGCCATTAGCAACACCCAAACTCAAAATCATCACCCACTGTTTCTGCTACTTAAAGGCACAGGTCTCTTCCAGGACACAGATTAACAGTGAATGTCTTGTTCACTCCAGTGTCCTCCTCAAATTCAGGGGCTCCTCCTTAATGTCACTAATAAGGTCTAAACTACCCGATCTCCTTTGAAATTCAGAGCATCCAAACTCACTGAAGGTTTAACTCAAGGATGGTGAGGAAGTCACAGGACGATTCTTCTGGCAAAGGTGAGTGGACAGGACAGGTAGAAATCAGGCTGAAGGCTTTGGGAACAGGTGAGATGCAACTGGGAAGGGACAGAGGTGAAATCTGGAAAAAGAACTGACTCGGCACTGGGGGCAAGGTGGGGGGACAGGCCAGAGATGGCATGGAGGGGGGCTCTGATGGGGAAGGCGTGGAAGGGGTGCCTCCTTGGAGGCACACGTGGTGAAGACAGGAGGTGATGTTTCATCAGAGAGAGGTAGTGTGGAGCAGTGAGCAGCAGAGGACAAAGGCCACGGAGAACCTAGTGAAATGCCAGACCTACCGCTCGCCTGGTCTGGGACACCTGTGGACAAGTTACTTAGCCTCTCCACCTCCCAGCTTCTTCATCCTTAAAGCGGAAGTGGGACCAGAGTCCCTCGCACATCTTGAGTCACTGGCAGGGATAATGTCACTACTCTCCTCATAGGATGGGTTAAGAAGCACACCCAGTGCCTGGCACTTACTTGCACAATAAAGAGTTGCCCTCCCTCAAATCCACCGCGCTCACTCCCACCTCAGCTCCTCTTGTACATTCCGCTGCCTTTCCCCCCGGTCTTCTGGCTCCGAAGCAGGCAGGGTCTACTGCGAGGTCCGGTCCCTAGAGGAGCCTTCCCTCACCATATCCCCGTGCCCTATACCAAGCTCTTACTTGCATGACTTTCCTCAGAGCCCGCAAACCAGAGGCATAACTCATTTGTTCCCCGGTTATGAGACAGGGCACCAACCTCGGGTCTCCTGACCCTCTGGTCTCACGTTTTATTTCTACCCCCCACCCAACTGAAACTTTAAGATTTCTTTTCTTATTTTACTTGTTTATTACATCAGGACTTTACGTATTATAATCACCCTGAATCCCCAGGACCGGCACATAGAAGGAGCTCAGTGAATGTTTGCAAAAGGATGGAATTCATATTGATTATTGTTTTGCAAGCAGGGAAGCTCCCAGGGATGGAGCATTCGGGGCCGATCTGGGAGTTCTCCACTGAAGACTGAAAGCTGAGGCATGGGGGATGATGAGCTCTTGCTTGGGAAGACTCGAGAAACAGAAAACCATGGGTCAGGGACCAGCCATCATGAAAGGCCACAGAGGGGCTGAGGGAAAGAGTCAAGAGGGCCAAAGCAGAATCTTACAGCTTCAGGCGCTGTCGGGACCCACACAGCTGGGCCCAGGAGAAAGGGAGAGCCACAGGGAGGACTCTGGAATGGGCCCCGAGCCCCAGAAGATTATCATTTAATTGGGCTCCATATGTAAACTGTCCTACAAATTTATGAGCCTGTACAAACAATTGTTTCCTGGAATGTTTGTACAAATGGTGCAGATTACAAAACTCTGGCCACAGGATAAAAATATCCCATGTGGCCAGGGACACAGAGCAGCCTGGGCCACTGAATAGAAGACGGGGCTCTAGCTTGGACCCTAGGCCACAGTTTTCTTGTTCTGACCAGCTCATAGTGGTGATGTAGGAACACGGCCAGGCCCTCTCTGCTTAGAGCTTAGGTCCGTGGGCAGGGCTGGAGGTACTCAGGGAAGTTTAGGCCAACCTGTCTGGCCCCCAGAAGCACAGATGAGATGTTTGGGAACCGCGAAACTTTGGCAACAGTCAAGACAAAATACTCAGAAAACCATATATACATTTTGAAAGCAACGACGGTGTGCCAAGCATCGCGTTGGCTCATTCACATACATCATGGCATTACGACCACTCTACGAGGTGCCTGTCCTTGGTTCTTCATGAGCCACACAAGGAACCTGAGACTCGGAGAGGAAAATGGATTTGTTCAGCATCACAAATCTGGTGGATATGAGAGCAAATTCTATGCCTTTTCTGCTATGTCCCCGCAGCCTCTGAAACGGAAGACACTTTGCAAAAAGCACAGTGTGTTGCCCAGGCTACTCAGCGTGTGCAGGTGCGTGGGGAATAGATTTAGTTCCCCGGCTCCGTAACTCCTCCCTCTCCCTGGGACGTGGAGCCCCACCTTGTGCAGAGTAACTATTGACCGGATGTGGGTGGAATTGACCAGCTGACTGACTGACTTGTTCCCGGATAGGATGGACAGTGAGCCATGTCGCTGTTCATCCCCCACCTGCCCACGGATGAACGCGTTCATGAGACTGGCTTCCATCATCAAGAAAGAAAGCTCGTGGGTTCTGTGGCATGGGATGCCAAAAGTGAGTCTGGCTCATAGTGGACAAAAGAGGACAGAGTAAAGAGAGCGTCACTCTGGGGTTAAAAGGGCCTGGATTCAAATGCTGACATCCCTGCTAGTGCTGTGGCTTTAGACAAGGTATTTAATTGTTCTGAACCCTGGCTTCCTCACCTCTAAATGGGGACAATGCCACCTGCTTTGTGCAGTTGTTGGAGATAACATACGTAAAGTCTGCAACACAGACTAGGTGTTTGATGAACTAGAGCTATGATGAATTTTAGGGGTGACGCCAATGACAGAATAAGATTTTGCAGACTTCGTTTTTCACAGCGCTGTTAATGTTTATTTTATGCTCAACCGCTACAAACACAGCCATTCTCCAAATCCCTCCAAATCCACCACCGCCACCCACTCTCCCTCAGACTTCCTCCCAACAGCAAAGCCTCCACTCATCTATAATTCAATCTTCTGTACAGATTACATTACAGGACGTGTAGAAAAACAGATTCTCAGATGGAATATATATTACATGGGTGTTTTTAATACCCAGCAATTAAAATCTTCAAAACGAGGAAAAGGATCAGCAGGCAAACTCATCGTCTCCAGTGAGGCTCGACCTCGAAGAAGCCAGGCTCGGGACATCGGGTGGAAAGCTGGTTTTTCCGGGATTGGGAACAGCTGGAGAAAGCCATCTTCTCGCAAGGTCTGTCAGAGATGAGCGATGTGCTTGCAAGGGGAGTCACACATGTCCCGTCATCCTGAGAAACTCCAACGTGCAATTTATAATCTGCTGTTTTATAAAGTATTCCAAAACAAAGATTTACACACATTGTTCTAAAAATCCCGTGACTCCGTTTCCTTCCATTGCAAAATGTGAGGTTTCTGGTATGGTGTTCTCAAGTTCTCTCCTTCCGGAAAGTGGCATTCTCACAGTCTCACCTCCTGGAAAGTTCGCCATGCCTTCCATCATCACCATCTATTTTTTTACATGCTTATCGTCTACATCTAAATCACCTGAGGCTCCTGTTAAAATGCGTATTCTCATTCAGTAAGGCTGGAAAGGGCCTGGGACTCTGCATTTCCTTTTTTTTTTTTTTTTTTTAAGATTTTATCTATCCACTTGACACACAGAGAGAGCATGCACAAGCAGTGGGAGTGGCAGGCAGAGAGAGAGGGAGAGGCAGAACAGGCTCCCTGCTGGGCAGAGAGCCTGACATGGGGCTCAATCCCAGGACTCTTGGATCATAACCTAGCTGAAGGCAGATGCTTAATCAACTGAGCCACCCAGGCCCCAGGATTCTGCATTTCTAATGTGCCCTTGGCCAATGCCCTTGTTCCTGGTCATACATGAGGAGTGGGGAGGTGTGAGCAAAATGCCTACCTAATGCCTGGCATTCATCAGAGGGGGCCTAATGTGAGCAGGTTTTTCCTCTCGATGAGCTTTCTCCTACGAACAGAGCTCTTGGGGCACCTGGGTGGCTCAGTCGTTGAGCGTCTGCCTTCAGCTCAGGTCATGATCTCAGGGTCCTGGGATCAAGTCCCGCATCGGGCTCCCTGCTTGGTGGGGGGCCTACTTCTCCCTCTCCCTCTGCCTCTCCCCCTACTTGTGCTCTCACTCTCTCTTTTGAATAAATAAATAAAATTTAAAAAAAACAACAGAGCTCTTAAGGGAGGCTTGAAAATTAAAGAACTCTACTTAAGTCAAATTACAGCAAAGAGCAAGATTTAAAGAAAATCGATGACTTGCCCACAGTTGTTACTCTGAACCAGCTTCCACCACCTTCCCTGACATTAGCAAGCCCCCTACCCTCTATTCCCAGTCTCCGGGACTCTCTGGGTCGGGGTCCTAATGTCCATCCTTCCCTGGACAGCCAGCTCCCCCGTGCTTCATGCCTCACTCAACACCCAGCGCCTGCCCAGGCCTGCCCTGGCTGGCACTCCGCCAGAGGAAGAAAATACTGTTCTACTCCACTTGGTTGGCAAAACTGGCAAGAGAAAGAAAATGTCCCATGAGGGAAAAGCTGTGCGAGGCTCAGCAGCTTCTCTGCACCCCGCCCCCCATGTCCCATCTCACAGTCTGTACTCCTGACTCTGTCACGGGCAGTTTCTTCCACATTTCACACTCCTCGATTCCCAGGCCGCCCCACCTGCTGTTCCTCCTCCTGGAAATGCCTTTCCACCCTGAGAACCGCCCTTTCTCCATGCAGTCTGGTGCCCTCGCCCATCCTTAACTGGAGCTCAGGGAAGCTCTCGGTACCCTGGGTCTCGGCCAGCACTTTCCCCCTTGTTACTCCTCCATCAGCCCCCATGTTCCACAGGACCTGGCTGGCCCCGGTCACCCATGTGTAAAGCACCTCCGACAGGATAAGGAAGACTTCAAACTAGAAACGCAAACTGATGAACCAACCTTTTCCCCCACAGATACGGCTTTGCCAACTTGTATGTGTATATGTAGGGTGGTATAGTGTGTGTATGTGTGTGTGTGTGTGTGTGCGCGCGCGTGCTCAGTACATAAGAGACTGAGAAAATGTTACTGAAGAAAAATTTGAAATGAGACCAAAGAGGATATTTAGGGGATGAAATGTGAGTTTCTCATCCTGGATCAGGCAGTAACCATCTGCGCGACCTTGGGAACCCACTCCCACCACCCCTACACACCTTTGCCTATACCTCAGCCAAAACAAAGGCCCGCTGTCCTCCCACCAGGAGGGCAGCCTCCACTCACCTCTCCTTCTCCCCATTTTTACCATCAAGCTTTTCGTGCCTGATTCTTTTTTTTTTTTTTTAAGATTTTATTTTTAAGTAATCTCTACACCCAGCTTGGGGCTCGAACTCACAACCCTGAGGTCAAGAGTCACATGTTCCACTGACTGAGCCAGCCAGGCACCCCATGTGCCTGATTTTTTTTTCCAGAAAATTACTTCTAAACATCATGCCCCTGCCATTATCTTTTTTTTAACCCTCTACCTGCTGTCCTTTTGAGTCAAGAAGACAAGAGTTGAGGCTTGTTTCAAAACTCACTTCAGTTTTGCCAGGACACGTTTTTTCTCTACAAGACCAAGGTCAAAGTTGTGGACATATTTCCTGATGTCCTATCCTATGGCTCACTGAACTGCTGAAACATCCTTGGATGGATATTACTCTAAAAGCCATGCCATCCCAAAAAAAGGGGCAGGGAGCACCTGGGTGGCTCAATTGGTTAAGCATCTGACTCCTGATTTCAGTTCAGGTCATGATCTCAGGGTCATGAGATCGAGACCCACATCAGCTCTGCTCCTACCCTACCTGGGGGTCTGCTTAAGATTCTCTCTCTCTTTTTCTTTCTCTGCATCCCCCCCAACCTCTCTAAAAACATAAAAATAAAAAAATAAAAGCTGTGCCATGTCAATCTTGAACTTCATAATACAGGCTCTGCATGGTCTCCTGTTGTCTCTGAGAATCTGTTCAAGCACATCTCGGGTCTCTATTGAGATTCAGATTTGATGTGCACTCCTGGAGCGCCCATCACGTGGCAGGATTTTTTTTTTTTCACATGATCCGTTAAACCAACCATGTGAGATGGGTATATGATACTCATTCCACCCAGGAGAAAACAGAGGCCCAGAAAATTAAAATGACTTGCCCAAGATCACATAGATAAGACAGTGCCGGGCCATACTCCAGTCCACATCCCTAAATTCAAAGCTCTTCTTATTATCAGTGATACCAGTTTCTCCTATCAGAGCTGTTCCTTCTACGTCATTCCACAGCACCTAGCTCAACGCTGGGCACACACACACACAAAAAAATGCTGTTGAGTGGATTTAACCTTTGCCTTGTATTCAGCCCTTTGGGCAAGTTAATAAAGTCATGCCAACTTATGGTTTAAGACTGTATTAATCTAATTTCCTTAGACTGAGAGGTCAAATGCAGCTGTATTTAAGAAGAGACTGAGGGGGGAAAAGCGTGAACAAATGGAACAATATCATCATTAATACCATGCATTTCCATGCACTTCTTTTCAAAAAATTTAAATGTGGAGGCAAAGGGCAAGAGGATGAAAACTGTTTCCTGAGGAAGCCAGGCCCATCTATGAGAAAACGACATGCAGACAAAGGCACATGGAGACTCTTATTTTTGGTGCAAGAACACATTTCTTTTCAGTTGTCGGATTAATTTTGAAATCGGTTGTAAACTAATCCACGTATCTGAGAATCAAGAGAATATAGTTAATAACACTAGCGGTATGGTCGCTGACTTAACCAGGCTTCACTTTGCAAACTACCCATATCCTTCTCGAAGACATGAACTCTGTTTTATCCATCATGAACTCCACATGACTGTTGTATAAGGGCATGAACAAATAAGTACACTTATCCAGAAACTACCCTATCACACAAATCGAATGATTTTGAACAGAATGTACATGAACAGAAATTTAAACGGATTCCAAACAGCACTAAACTGAGATCTTGGTTACTGCATATACTTACCAACTTTGGGAATTATCACTTTTTTTTTTTTTTAATTTTAGCCATTCTAATGGGTATGAAATGGTATTTCACTGTGGCTTTAAATTGCATTTTCCTGATTACTAATGATGTGGAACTCCTTTTATGTGCTTATTAAGCCATTCCTGTATGTTCTTCTCTGACGTGCTTATTCAAGTTTTTGCCCATTTTTTATGGAGTTGTCTTTTTATTGTCAATTTCAAGGAAATCTTTATATATTCTGGGTGGGAGTCCATTGTGGATATTTTCTCCCAGTTCACTTATTCCTGCAAAAGCATGTTTTTGACAAGCTTGAAACAAACTCCTATACACCCATCGGTCCCCAGCTCGGTGGGTAAGAAAGCCGGTGGTGAGTGGATCAGCCCAGAGGATGCTGCTCCACCATGTGCTTCCATGCCGGATGTCTTGTGATATCAAGGCTGGGAGTTTCCACTTTTCATCTGTGGTCCTCAGTCTGCTCAGAGGAGCTCATATCCATTGGGTACCTGGACGGCGTCTCAGGGCCCATGGACATTTGGGTCAGGGACAGGGTTCACATCAGCAGCAACACTTTCTGGGCAAAGGGAGGCATGGAAAGATCCATGTGCACATGTGTCCATGCAAACGATACCCATGACAATAAACATCCAACAACCAGCACCCAACTAAATCGCAAGTAACAGCAACACAACCCCATACTAGGTATTTCCAGAGATACCCTGTGTCAATTCATATTTGTCTTCGTCTTTCACACTGTCCAAGTCAACATCCACACGTGGTGATAAAGGATGTTAAGGCTAATGCAGACAAAGCCAAAAAAAAGTTTTTATAACTTAGTTTTTTTCTATCAAAGTAATGCCTATTTACGATAGGAAATCTAGAAAGTCTAGATAAGCAAAGGAGAGAAAAAAACTCACAATCCCACTCCCCAAAGATAAGCACTTTAGTATTTTTGGGTATAAACTTTTAGTCTCTTTCTTCTCTAGATATTTACATATGCTTTTATTTTTATGTTTAAAAATGGGCTCATGGAATATATCCTATTTTGTAGTCTGCTTGGTCCACTTTTTTACTGTGAATATTTTTTCAGTTCCTCGCATGTCCTCCAATTCCATACTGTGTAATGGCTGGGTGGTTCTCAATCGAATACATGCACCACAGTTTATTTAACTAATTTCCTACCGCTGAAAATTTAGCTTGCTTCCAATTTTTCACTTAAATGCAACACTGGGATAAACATTTTAATAGCTAAGGCTTTGAGCATCCAAGATTATTTTCTTAGAATAAATTCCCAGAAGTAGAATCGCTCGGTGAACAGCCGTGCAAATGTTTTAGGTTTTGACACATCCCGGACAATGGCTCTCGTACTAGAGGGAAAAACCTTTCACATTTCTGAGGCTCGGAGGCTTTAGCTGCATGATGTCTCACTCACCACAACCCAGCACGGGAGGTATTGCCCTGACGGCCCAGAGCAGACCTGTGCAGCTCAAGGAGGCTGAGGCACAAGCTGAGATCGGAAATCACTTGGGTCTGACCCAAAGCCTGTGCTGTTTCGAAACCCCACTCTCTCAGCCTCTGTTTACTGTGGTGGAGAAGTGGATTAATGCCCTTCTCAAGGGCTTTTTTTTTTTTAAAGCTCTATATTATGGAGGGGGGGGGTGTTGATTGTTCTAATAATATCAATATCTCAGTGACTTGACCCAATAAAGGTGGCCCTTTGCTTGCATCATAGTCTAGTGGGGGCAAGAGGGGAGCAGGGAGGGTTGCTCCGTGTAGTCATTCAGGCTCCCAGGCTCCTGCCTCCTGTGACCCTCCTCTAAGTCCTCTAGGATCACAGATGGGTGGATTACTTGGGGCTGGGGCAAGCGTGCGGTGCGCATCCCTTCTGGTCCTACTTTGTTGGCTATCATTCATTGGCACGACCCCACTTCCCTTCAAAGGAAGCAGGGACGTGTAAAGGGGCCATGAGCCCAAAAAAGAAAACACAGATACTACTGACCTCGAGCAGAATCTGCCACAGCGTTGACAGCAACTGGCTTTTCTTACAAAGCCCCAGTTAATTGCCAAAATCCACAAATCCCTCCCTCAGCCTAATACAGATGTTCAGTGCAGATATCTTAGAGTCAGACATCCTGCGTTCGGTCCCAGCTCTGACCAGCCCAGCTGTGTGCTTTGAGGGGGCAGGGCTTGGGGAGACGTGATAACAGTAACAGCAGCTAATGGTTATGGAGCATTCTCCGTATACGAGGTAGTATTGTAAACAGGTGAGCGCTCCAACTCTGGAGTCAGGCTATCTAGGTTTGAAATCTGGCTCTGTTACTTACAAGCTGTGTGGCCTTGGGCAAGCTCCTTAACCTCTCTGTGCTTCACGTTCCTCATCCAGAAAATGGGGCAAATAATGGCACCTATGTCACAGGTGGTCCTAAGGATTAAACGTGCTGTCTCTTTAAAGTACTTAGGACAATGGCTATACAGATCAAACCTCATCTAAAATGTGGCTACTGTTGTTGGGATGCTCTGCTAAGTGCTTTTGAAGTTATTACACTCTCCGGGCCACAGTTGTCTCCTCTGTGAAGTAGGAGAGATCCTTTCCCGCCTCAGGCGTACAGCACAGCCCCGCCTCGGGCCAGAGTGAGCCACTCCGTGAAGGACAGGCTCTGCTAGACACCCCGACAGGCTCCAATTCACCAGGGGTGGCTCGATTGCCTCACCCACCCTGTGCCGCCGTCGAAGGTCGCTGCCAACAATTCCAAGGTCTCCTTCACTATTAGCCGAGAGGAAAGGAATTCTCTAACCCAAGCCATCTCCCACATTCACCTCCCGTCCCCTTGTACACGGGAACATGGTGTCCCAAGCACATTATTCCACTCCTGAGGACGCCGTGCCCTTCCCCCTCAGGCTCCTATTCAGCTTAGATTGAAAAGGCTCTGCCTTTCCCAGCTGCCTTTCTGCCATATTCACCCTGCACACAGAATTCCAGTGCCTGAGGCAGCCCCTCCGAAGCCCCGGGGACTTCTTCTTCCGGCGGCGTGCCCTCTGGGGGCCAGGTGGCGATGGGCCCCCCCGAGCAGCATGTGGACTAGTTCGGCCGCCGTCCCAGCAGGCACAGGACACACTGCCCGTGACATGCCCTGCTTGGTGCCTTCACAGCTCCACTCTGCCCTGAGAAGCCCAGACAGGGCCTCTCTAAAAGGAACTTCATAAGTTCTGTGTCCTGGTCACCTTCCTAGATCTCTCACCTCTCACCTCTCTCTCTCTCTCTCTCTCCCTCTCTCTCTCAGTGGCCCCTAATCCCTATTTGGGCAGATGTCCTAAATAAGAATATCTCTTTGGCACCAAAGAGCCAAATGACCAATGACCTTCCATTTGCCTTGATGTTATATTTGGTTCACTTAGGCCCAGGAGGTCCTCTCTCTCTCCCCACCCCAGCTCCCAGGACCCCGGGCTGCTTCTGAGCCCCAGCCAGCCCCCACCCTCAGCCCATATCTCTGCCCCACCTCCAGCCCTTTTCCCTGGACAGTAGGTTTGGTGGCCCTGAGCCACCTTGTCTCTCATGACCTACTCCCCGTGCTTGTCAGTAGAAGGCAGATGCACGGCTTTGAAAGTCCACTGATGCCTGAACTGTATCTTAATTCATCCATCCACTTAAATATTTACAGCGTTAAATAAATCTTTGAATTAAATATTTAAGGAATGCCTCTGTCCGGTCACCGTGCTAGCTGCCAGGAGTACCGGGTCGTATTCCTGCCCCCACCAAGCTCCCAGTCCGGCGGGGGAGAGAGACTAGGAAACAGATAATGAAGGGATAGAGCGATGACTGTGACAATGGGGGCATGCACAGAGGGGAGAAACGCCCCAGCTTAGGGGGTCAGCAAAGGCTTCCCAGATGACGCTGTCCCTCGCTGAGTCTTGAAGAGGAGAATCGGTTAGGCCAACAGGGGAGCAGGGCAGCCTTCAAGGCAGCCAAGAAAGCAGCGGTGTAGGCAAAGAGGCAGGAAATAGCAAGGAACCACTACAACCCAGTCTGAACCACGAGACGGACAGGTGTAGGAATTGGGGCTACAGAGGGGTGGGCCTAGGCTGTGGTTACAGGGGCGGCCAACTCAGCCCAGTTTGCCCTGACTTTCCCCTTTCAGCACTGAGAGGCCGACATCCCAGGAACCTCTCCCCCCCCCCCCCCTGAATCTCAGGCAAAGTGGGGCAGCTAGTCACCCTAGTGGGAGAGCTCTTTGTTGAGTTAAAGGGCTTGGATATTTTGCAAAGGTGGCCAGGAGTCCATGGAGGATGATAAGCAGGCAAGACATGATCAGATTTGTATTTACAATGTATGCAGAAAACCCACTCCAACTGCTTCTGCAGCTGGGCACAAGGGGGACATCAACCACAGCATCATAATGTCAGAGCACACTGACCACCAAGACTCGGCCATGAAATTGAAGGCTCTGCCAGCCTGTAGTCACAGAGGACATCCTGCCGGCCTGCAGTCACAGAGGACATCACAGAGGATCGCGGGAGATGGAAGCTCTTCCCTCTCGCACACCTGTACTCAGAAGCACTCCACTTCGTGAGCGGCCCCTTAGATGACAGTTCAAGTATGCCATGGTTTTCCCAGACCAGCACAATTTCCAGCTAGTGCCTTCCAGACTTTAGGAGCCACAGGGATCATATGTCTAATGCAAGGGGACACCAGTAGCCTAAGGAAATCCAATATGGAGAGAACCCCACTACAACCACCTTGATGGATATCAATATTGCTGTGTTGGTTCAAATCTCATTAAGGCCAAGTAAATGGTTGCCAGAGCCAAGAGAAGATATACTCTATTATTTATTAGTTTTATTTGTTTGCATAAAAAGATTCCACTTATGCGGTTAATTGCAAGTAATACAACAACCAGGGGGTGAGGAGGATTAAACAAAAGGGATGTCTGGAAGGTAAAAACGGTCCTAGCAGTATTTATCCCTTCTGCAATTATAGTACAAGATATTAATTATGTAACTCTATTATAAGTGGCTATAATTATAGATGGTATAGCTACCCGAGATATTAATTAAATCTGTCCTTTAAAATGTTCTGTTGGTGATGTGGAAGAGCTTGTTCAACTCTTGGTGCTGGTGGAGGCAGGAAGAGCCCCCTGGGAGAGCACTGCGGGCAGGGGAGCGGAGGGCTGCTGCCCCAGAGCCTGTATGCAGACAGCAAAGCCACACGGAAGGTATGTGGGTCTAGAGGACCCGGCCAAGCGGGCAGTTTGAAGTGACAGAGAAAAAGCCCCTGAGAAGCACACCTGGGGATGTGGTCAGTGCCCCAGGGACATGGCCGGATCAGAGTGATGCTGGGGCAGAGAAGAGTCAGGGAAGCCGAACTGGCCATGCCCAGCAGGTGTCGGGGTTCAAGGCGGCTTGAACTGTCCCATCTCTACTGTCCCATCTCTACCCTTTCCTCCATAGCAGCCACTCAGGAGTCTGCTTCAGAACATAACTGGGAAATGGAAAGAGGATGGACATTTTCTAGTGAATTGAGGGTGAGGTGTGGGCACAAATTTCTTCCAGATCTCACTTATCACTGTCACGGCTTCATAGCACCCCATCCCACTACCCATCTTCCTCTCAGTAAGACCTTGCTCTTACTCTATATAAATAGGTCTCTCTCCAACCCTCCTGGCTTCTCCACCCTGTCACCAGGACTTCAGTGTCCTTGTTCCCTGCACCCCACCCCACCCCCCAACTAGCCTGCCTGACCTTGAACCACAGTGCAAGTCCCCAGTCCTTCTCACTACCAGCTACATGCGTCTATGGAGCTGACCTCACTTGCCCACCATGGAGCCCCACTGCCTCCCCCTCTATCAAGACTCAGTGCGGGCAGCAGCATCTCCAGGAAACCTCTCTGCCCCCCAACCCTACACATGCTGGGAAAGGAATTCAAGAGGTTGAGTAATTTGCCTAAGATCACACGGCTAACAAGGAGTGAAGCCAGGGCTGACCTCAGGCCCATGAGCACCCCCAGATGCATGCACCTGACATAGAGTCTGGGTTGAGGAACCAGAAGAATACAACAAAGGCCCCTGTCTTCAAGGAGCTCAGAGACTGGTCTGGCCAACGTCCTGCCAGAACCCCCTTGGCAGTGCCTGGAATGTGTGTACTGATCATCTATTCTTTCGGAGCAGAAAAACACAAAGGTAGCGTCCAACCAGTTCTGAGCTGGGCACCTAGAGGCTCTGGCAGAGACAAAGTCAGCTTTTTACAAAGGGAGCATTTCCTCTGCCGGTGGCTCCCCCTGCCCACCCCCAGCCAGCTCTCCATCTGCCATTTCGAAAGCCAATCCGAAGGAGATGCTTTTATCATGACCAGCCCTATCATGGCAAATAGCAAGACGGCGCTCTTTATTAAAGGTGCGTGCGGAGTCGGCGAGCAGCGTCTATCAGCGATCCAGCGCGTGCACACGGCGCCGCCACCCCGCGTCTGCCAGAGAACTGATAAGGTGCCTCTCGGTGGGTTTTGACAAGCAGCAGCTTGGGAAGACGCGTCCAGGGCCCCACAGAGCCAGAGGCACGGTGCCAAGGAATAAAGTCAGGGGTAGAGAAACAAGGACCAAAACAAAACCCCAAAGCAGTGAAGACTGGGCATGAGAATGAAGCAGGCACACCCCCCCCCCAAAAAAAACCCTGTTTTCGGATGCTCTGAAAGAGTCCACTGCAACTTGGAAGCGGAAAGAGAAATGACATGTGCAGAAGGGCCAGGTCTGTGACAGCCGAGGCGGGGAGGGAGAGACGTGTTTGTGGTACACATCACTTCACCGCACATGGAGCTTGTCTCTACACACGCTCTGCGAGATCCTCCCGCCCTCCCCAGAGATGAGCTGTTTGTTCCCGGCCCAGACAGCTCCGCCTCGTCACATGCTGCCTCCTCTGATCCTCCACCTGCCTCCCCCCAGCCTCCCCATCTTAATCTATTCAAAAGGCTGTTACCCAAATGAACCTTCACATGCTTCCCATCGTCCCTCTCCCCAAGCTGTTAGACCCCGGCTCCTGGCTCCTTCAACTTACACCAGCAAAAAATGCCTCTCTTTTCTCAAAGGAAGGAAGCGAGACTGAAATCCTGGGAATCTTGGTGGAATGGCTAAACCTTTGCCCTGGAAAGCAGGAGTCCTGGCTTGCCATTTTCAGTTAGTCCTTGAACCTCGCTGGGCCTTGAGAGTTTTGTCCGTGAAAAACGAATGAAAGTCCTTTTATTCTGAATATCCAAGTCATTTTTGGAAACCCCTTCCATCTCGAAGGTCTCTGATCAAACCAAAGTCCATAGTCTCCCATCTTTCCGTTTACGCAGTCTATGTCCTAAGAACACGGAGGGAAGAGGTGTGGTTCCTCCCCCATGGAGCCCGTGCCCAGGGGAGAGTCAAGCATGCAAATATCCAAACACGGTGAGTGGCACAAACATGTTGTGGCCCAGGGCTCTGTGGGAGCTGAGAAGGGTCTCTGTATCTGCCAGGGAACAGGCAGAACAGAGCAGAGGAGGAGTTCGAGGTTAATGGATGGACAAGACGGGCAAAGGCTTTCCAGGCAGCAGGAAGAGCCGGTGCAAAGGCACAAAGCTATGAGAAAGCATGGGGCAGCACCCTGCCAAGCTCCCTGACCACATCCCTATTTGCCCTGTTCTTATTGCCTGCTTGGGACTGCACAGCCAACACTTTTCAGCTTTTTACAGACTCGGCTCCTTTGTGCTACTGATCAGAAAGCAAGACCCAGAAAAAAGACAGGATCAGAACCAGATCTCCCAATTCTTGTCTGGTGCCCTTTCCCCATCCTATGTGTTTGCAGCCTTCTCCGGGCCACCTTCTCACTCAAAGTTCCCTCATTGAGAATGTTCTTTCTTCTGGAACTATCACCACCCCACTACTTTCTTGACAATTGAGCTCAACTAAGAGTGCAATAATGGGAGGGCAGAAAAGTGGTGCCTAGGAAACATACCACCCAGGGAAATAAATGCTTGTTAAATGCACATACATGTCAAAACTCTGCTTTAGCATCACTTCCTCCAGAAAGATTTCCCTGACTACTGGTTCAGGTCAAGTGTCCCTCCTTTGTTTTTCCAGAGCCCTAATGCTAATACCTGAGCACCTGTCATACTTTGCTATAATTATCCATCTACTCACTCACTGTCTTCCCTGCCAAACTGAGCATTTCAGACAGTATCCGGCATACGGTAGGTCTTCAATGAACACTTTTGGATGGATGGATGGACAAACAAACCTATTTCTTTGTGAGACAGTGTGAAATTGTAGAAAGAACTTGAAACACAAATGAAAGGATTAAGGTTCAAGTGCAGCTCCACCACGCATTGGCAATATGGCTTTGGATGAGGCTCCCAGCCCTCAGAACCTCCGGCTCCTCTTCTGTGCTAGGGGAATCTGAATGTACCTATCTCGGGGTTGTCGTGAGATTTGAATGTGATCATCAGTGTGAAAGTGCTTTGTAAACTACCGCATGTTGTGTGTATGTATTACCCGTATTTACCCATCAGGATGCTTCAGACAGCAAGCGAAAGAAAATCCATTTTAACTTAGCTTCAACAAGGAAATGTGTTGGCCCACATAACCAGAGAAGCACAACTAGGAAACGTTCTGAGCAGGAAATAATTACAGAAAGTAGAAAACATGAATTTTCTTAAAATAATCTCCATAAACTGGCCTTTCCCTCTGTGACAGGTCTGGCTTTAAAACAGCAAGCTTTGGGGGGTCACCCCCTACCTGAATGAGAACAGACTATGGACTACTACCTATAAGAAAAAAGTCTGTGGCTGTCTTGTAGCTATTTGTTTAAGCAACAGGTTATGCCTGTAGACATTCGATTCTTCTGCCTCGCCTCTCCCGAAATCCTCTTCAGCCACCCTGCCTAGATATTTACAGTGATACTTGTGTTTTTAATAAAAATGAATCTTGTGAGAACAGGCTAATACATTAATCATAAACACACACCCATCTACCATCAGCACCAGAAGATAAAAAATAAAGAGCTACAGGAATGCCAAGAGATAATAACATGGGATTCTTTTGTTAAGACCTTCCAGGGAAGCTTAGTGTTTTATTAGGTAGGTGTGATAGGACCTGAACAGCCACACAGATGAAAGCACCAGGCTCTCGTGTAAGGCTGTACATAAATTCAGGGGCACCCAAACCACAGCATCCAGGAGGTCATGCACAGGGAGTGCCAACTGTATGCACGGAACAGCCTCGTCTGACGGGAACCTCCCATACCTAATTTAATAGGAAGGCAAGCCTGGGAGAACACGTAATTCAGACTGATGCAGAGCAAGAGCTGAGCTTGGAGGGGAGGGAGTAGCTATTAAAATGCAAGCACTAGGAAAAGAACCACTCAGAAGAATTTTGCTGGAACGGAAGGAAAAGGAGCAGCAATGCATCGCCTTGCTTTCTCAATGCATTGTGGGTCTCTGGTCTGTGCCCACCCTCCTCTAGGATGAATTCAGACATGTCTGATTTTGAGTAGCTGCAGCAAGGAAACGGTGCTCCTGCAGGCATCTCCTGCCATCACCTACAAAGAGTCTTTACCCAGATGTGCAGAGGGGATTGTGGAGAGGCATACCTGGTTGCCACCAATCAAGAAGTTGGACAAATGAATCTCTACTGAGCGGCTCCAAGTAGCCAGCCTTGGGCTAACACTTGCAGGTGTCATCATCCAGGAGGAGCTTTCGATGTCGCTACAGAGGAGGACATCAGGGTCCCAGTCCTGATCCAAAGGCTGCGTTAGCCACACAGCATCCAACCAGAAGGGACAGATACAATAAAAGTCTTTGTGGGCCAGAAGTCCTGCCAGTCAGAAGGGATGTGGGGCAAGGTCCTGATACAGAGACAGGATAGGCATCGAATCCAAAGAAAAGGAAAAGCCTTGCAGGGGAGAATTAAGTGATATCAAGGACACCAAAGTGCCAGGTAGGACAAACAGCTGGGGAACGAGATTGGGGGAAGGTTGCATACCCTGAATATCCAGATTCTGAACTGTCCTGGATTCACGGTATTTCCAGAGTTCAGCCTTAAAATCAAAAGGAGAGACCATTTAAAAAAAAAAAAACAAAGGAGTTGACCCGGCTCAACAGCTTCTGGTTGGAGTCTCTTGCTGTTTCTCCCTATTGTGCAGAGAAGAATGGATACATGAAATACACTTGCATAATTGCAACATAAAAGTTCAGAACACCTGGCTTCTGCGAAGCACAGGAATGACTGAGGATCTCCTGACCATGGGCCACCAGATAATACATTGTGGTTCCCCAGGACCATCCAGTTGACACGAGATCACTCCCATCATCCTGCACCTGGCACGGTGACAAATCGTCCTTCAGCAAGGACAGTGATGAGGGGCTTTGTAAATAGATAATTATTTTTAAAACCTGTTAAGAAAAATTTTCTTTGAATGCATCAGGTATTTAGATTCCTAGATAAATGGTCATCTACTGGAGCTGACAAAGAGTTATGAGTGCCAATTACTGTACACGTAATAAATAATAAGACAAAGAGATTATTTGTAAAGTCAGAAAAGCATGTGTTTCAGGGGAAAAAACAGATCGGTCATACGTGTGGTAAATTATGGTCAGAATACATTACCATAAATGCTATGAAATGCACATACTGAGTTTTGCCGCCTGGGCAGCAAAGAGAGATCTATCCTTGTTTAAGTTATAAATTATTATCAAAATAACTCAATGCGGTATTCTCATGCAGGTGATCTTGATTAAAACCGTTATACCTCTTCCGAGGGGAAAAAAAAGCCTGTGGTACGTGGTACATTATATCTTTCAGCCTCCATTTGCTGGCCTATGAAACTGGGTACCTACTTCTCCTATTATTCTTTCATTGGACATCTAACGAGCATTCATGAGTCCCTGGCCATGGGCAGCCGCATCCCAGGTGCTGGGGTTGCAGAATTGAACAAGACAATGCATTTGCCCCTTTGTAGATTTTACCTCCCAGGAGGGAGGGACCATCAGCAAACAAGCATACAAGTAAGCATGCAATGCCATTTCAGATAGGATAAGGGCTCTAACCAAAAAATAAGGGCAGGATGAGGGCACAGAGTGGAAGGTGGGGTCCTGCAGGAGGGGCTGGTTCGGATGATATGGTCAGAGCAACTCTTTCAGGGGAGGAGCCCTGAAGGGAGGGCGAGGCAGCCATGCGAACACTGAGGGAACCATTTCCAGGCACAGAGAACAGCAGGTGCAAAGACCTTGAGGTAGGAATTCATTGACAGGTTCAAGGAACAGCACAAAGGTCACTGTGCCTCATGGAGAAGCAAAAAGAAAATGTTGAAGGGCAGGCAGAAGCCAAGCTTTGTTTTAGACTCCCAAGTGGGGTGTGTGAGTCTGGAGCATAGGCACACACTTGGGTCTAGAGACATAAACTTGGATGTTATCAGCACAATTATGAAAGATAAAGCCAAAGGGCTGGGCAATCACATCCATGAAGTCCTGAAGAAGAACAAAAAAAAAAAGGACTAAGGACTAAGCCCAGGGCACTTGACATTCAGAGAAAGAGCCCATGAAGGAGGCTAAGCAGGGGAAACCTTTAGTACGGCAGGAAAAGCAAGAGAATGTGAATATTGCAAGGAGATAGAGTGATCTGGTTTTGTAGGAACGATACAGGGTAATATGTGTAAAGGTTTCGGCATAGTGTCCAGCAAAGAGAAAAGACAAGTCAAAAATATTACTCGCCTCCCCTCGTTTCAGATAGAATCAGGTAGTACAGGATTCAGATAAGGAAGAAATCAGTGCAGATTGGAGAAAGAAACAATATCCCCCATCCTGATTTAAAAACAAATATAATAAGACTGGTTAAGGTTAAAATGAATTTTTCCTAGAAACCCCAATAGCCCAAATGGCCAAATGTTGTGAAATGCTTACAATACACTGCTGATGCAGCCAGGAGGCCCTGAAACTGGTTTCTGCAGTCTATTTCTCAACATGACTTACTACCCAAACCTCGCAGGCCTGGTCCTTACACCCGCTCATGGTGGTGGGCAGGATTCTGAAGCAGGGTTCAGCCTATCTCAGTGTGGAACCATTCTTTTTCTAGCGCTATCCTTCAAGCACGAAGACATGGGGCCTTGGTGCCTGAGGCTCCAGCGCTCCCCTCTGCAGGCATCCCCAGACATCTGGAGGGAGCCCTGCCAGCCCGGCTCTGTTGTCCCTGGGAGCAGCTAGAAAAGAGGTCTCGCTGACAGCCATTTAAGATCCAGGCCACGCTCCATCCGAAGAAAATACAAACCCAGCTGTCATCTAACTCACAACAAATGTGGGCCCTCCAGTGGTGATCTGAACGGATGGAGCACCAGAGAAAGCTGCCAGACCTCAAAGGATAAAGGGACCTAATGGAAAGAACCCAAATAATCCCCCGTTGCACACTTTTCAGCTGGGGAAGCACATGCGCATTCACAGCTTCACAAGATCCCGCAGCATAAATAAGGAAGCTGCCCCTCTTTTACAAATAAGGAAACGGAGACACACGGAGCGGGCAAGTAGCTTACCTGATAGACAGCACATGACACATTTAGTAGCAAAGCTAGAATTCTCTCCAGGTTTCCCGTTTCCTTGCCCGCAGGGTTACCAGGAGGATCCAATGAGATATGGAAATGGGTACGTGTAGGATTCTGAGACGCCAAGCCTCACAAATTAGAATGAGGATAGCCAAATTTTTGGAGCTTCCCCTGAAATCCTGACTAACTATCAATCACTGGACTAGTTACTCTTAACCTCCCCAGCCCTTGGTTACCTCACCTAATGGTACCTACCTCCTTCTAGAATGGTGGTAAAAATGAAATAAGAAAATGGAAAGCACACACGACAATGTCCGGTACGCCGTAGGTACTCGATAAATGTTAGCTACTTTCAATAGCAATAACAGTATTTTCCACTCTTTGAGTGGCCTTGGGCAAGTTGCTTTTCTTTTTTGAGTTACAGCTGTCCTTACCTGTCAAACGAGAGGAAGCTAAACTAGACTCAGTCAAAAGGTGGTAAGAACATGGTGATTCAGAATGAAGACTGGCATCAGGTGGCGAGGACCTGAGTGCGGGTTCCTCTGCAAGTTACGGTCTCAAAACCGCATTGCCCCATCGGTAGAGTGAAGATGAGAAACAGTACCTCCCAGCTGGGATTTTCCTGGAGATTAAAGGAAATCACGCATATGGAATTCTTAGTACAGAATAAAACATAGTAAGTGCTCAATACAACTTGGTTCATGCGGTTGTTCCCACTTCTCAGCAATTCTCTTCCAACGATGACAAGGATTATAGAGGACAATGTGCCGAGGTCCCCTGTTTTCCCATCTGTAAAATGGGGGCTTGGGCTAGAGGATCTCAAAAAACCCCCACCACTGACATTCTCTGGGGCTATGGATCTCTCAAGGCAAAGCCTCTTCCCAGGGAGCTGCGGAATCCACCCAAACGCAGAGTCGGAGAGCCCAGCTGGCTGCTGCTACCCAGCTTGGAAGCCACTTCTCCTGGCACATGTCCCCTTAACGTTAACTGTCCGCACACCCAGCCTTTGAAGCAACTGTAAATGATGTATCTGTGCAGGATGGAGAGTCAGCAAGTGCGGGCGCCATGTTCTCCTCTGTGGTTACCCAACTCCATCCTCTGACTTAGCACATTTCTGGGTCATTTCAGGACACAAAGAAAGTCTCAGAGGAAAGAGAGGACGGTTCTCCCCCTTCCTTCCTAAATATATATTCTACTCCATGTTGTAATTACTCTCCTTTTGGTCCAAAATATTTAGCAGAAACATTTGAGAAGCGGGCGAGCACCTGCCACAAAGCGGTGTCACATGAGGCCTTTACGGCTCAGAGTCCCCTGATAACAGATGACATACTCTCTCATGCACAAAAGCTGCATCTGGGTAATTAGAATCAGACTCCGCGGCAGAGTTTGAGAAAAACTTGCTGAACAAAATGTTATCGTGCAGCTTCTTCTCTTCTCCCATCTCCCAAGACCAACTCAATGAAAAGACTTGTCCAATAAGAAGACTTAAGCATTTCCTCATTAGCCATTCTTTCACCCATTCAGGCCAAATTGGTATTTGATGCAACAGGGAAATGTGTCGAGTACATTATTAATCAGGCTCAGCAAAGGAAAGGTCAGGGGGGTTACTGGCACAATTACGGGATATGGGCAACAGGCCAATGAGAGAGTGCGTCGGAGAGGAGGGGAAATCGATGGCAATGAAATTATGGAGGGTTATGAATAGTTGGAGGCAACCGAAGGGCGGACATTCTGCCTGAGCTGGACACGTGCAAGGCTTCTATCTTCAACTGTTTATTATTATTATGGGGGAAACTTCTTGGCTCCAAGGCAACCAGTACAGAGAAGTGAACCTGTAAGGCTGCAACCTGGTCTTGGGAACAGGAATCACTCGCTGCCAAAAAATTCAACTGGAAATGTATCAGACCGGCTAGAGCTCCAACAAGGAAAAAGATGTCAAGGTGCCCACTGAAGGAAACTAGGCTTGTTATCTTTCGATTTCCTGATGCAGCTGCTCGATAGTCTCAATAGCCTCGGGAGGACATGGGTTTCCAAAAGACTTTTCCAGATGAAGTGTGCTGGGGTCTGGAAATGGCCCCCAAACTGCCTTAACTGGGCATTGATTCTTTAGAATCGATGTGCATTTAATTCTACAATAAAATGGTAGCAAACCATCTAGAAGATCTCCCCAGGGCACAGCCCAAAGAAAATCTCTAAGGAAGTCCCAAAAGTTTGCAAAGGATGTTGCACCAGAAATGAACCACACAGCATTAAAACCCTCAATCCCTGTAAACAGGCGTGGCTATGGAAAAGGGAATTACATTAAACTATAACTACAGAGAAGATTATCCATCTAGTTTATCAAACACAGAGTAGACCAGGCAGAAGTGAAGTTGTGGTCATTTTATAAAGGATTCTAGATTATTAATCTGAATCATCAATGAAAGCTTTCATTAAGTTGCACCCTAGGAATTGATTTGCAATGGGTCGTTCCAATGTGCTGTGCAAACTTGCTGTAGAAAATTAGTCATCCTAGACTCCCTAAAGAATACAGACATGACATCCGGGCATCTGTTAAGTTTGTTCAAAAACATATGCGAGCCTTTTTTTAAAGAACCATAATTACATCCTGCTGAAACCTCCAAGGACCCTGCTAACTGCCTTTGTATTACAACATCCATTTCCCACTTAGGCAGGCTTGGCTCTGCTATTTAGATGTGCGTTGCAATCTGCCTGCTCCTCTAGCACACTTTCTTGGCTAGAGGCTACAAATGGTCAAGTCCTTCCATGCTCAAAACACCGAACTGGGAAGAAGCAAGAGTTGTAGGGTGGTGTGAGCATGCATGCTTGGTTAAAACGAAAGCAGGAATTTAAAGCTAAAAGGGACCTTAGCTTTCATCCGGGCCAAGTCTCTCATTTTCAGATGGCACCACTGAAGACCAGAGACGGAAGTGGCATGCCCAATGTCACACAGCTCAAACATGAAACAGTACACGGCAGAGTGATGAAAAGATTAGGCTGTGGGGTAAGACAGACGACAAATCCACGCGCTGTTGTTTATTTGCTATGTGACTTTGAGCAAGCCCTTCACTTCCCCAAGTCTCAGGTCCTTTATTTACAAAATGGAAACTATAACAGTCCCTGGGATAGAAGAAACACACAAGGAACATCAGCTGTTAGGATCCTTTTCACTTTCACAAACATGACCTTATTTCGTCCTCCAAACAATGTGACCAGGGGGGGAGAAAACTGGAATTACCCAGCCTCTCATCACACAGATGAGAAAACTGAGGCTCACAGTAGTAAAATGACTCTTCCAAAGCCACACAACCCCCCAGGTCCAGCTTCCCACAATCCCGCTAAAGTACACGGGGGGAGCTGGGCCCCTTTCAGTGCCCCACTGGTTTCCTTGGCTTTGCCAAGAGATGAACAAGGAGGCTTGGCTTGGAAGGAGCACGCTTGCTTGTTTGTGAAAGTAGGAGGGCAGAATGATCACGGCCGCCATTCCCAGGGCTTCAAATTCTGCAGGGCCTCTGGGTCTGGCTGCTTGTTTCCCTGCCCTGGGGAAGGGAAGAAGAGAGTAGCTGTATTCTCAAACCTGCTACTGGAGTTGGGGGCGTGTGCATATTGGGGAGGGGAGCATATTACTTCTTCGGGATTCTACTGCATGTTTTAAAGCTGACATCAGAGTGCTTGTCAATGCTCCATCGGCCTGCCCTCTTGACCCCTAAATCTGGCCTTTGGGAAAAATCTAATTGCCTACTCTGAATGACACCGGAGCCATGTGAGTGATAAAGTTATATGCAGTCACTCTGTGATGATGTGTCCTAATGGAAGGAGAAATGCGTTGAATGAATGCATGAGTGAATGAATGAATGCACACCAGGGTTATTTATGCTGAGCTCTGGAGTGCAATAGAGTGATGTCTCCATTACTGCATCTTCTGGGAACTCAGCCCCTGTAAGGATGTTAGCCAAAGACAGAACCACGAGAAAGCTGCAGGGGCGGTCTTACCTACAGACCCTAAATATAAAGGCTTCTCCAGGCTTCACTTTGGGAAGGTTTCCAGTCCTTAGGGCCAACAAGGATGGACATACAGCTCAGGCAGGATGGGTCACTAGGAGGGACACCAGCCCAGAGGGAGGCAGAGAAGTATCCAAGGGCAGATGGGTTAGAGGTCTGCCACCTTATTTAACAGAGCCTATGGGAGGTTTCTGAAAAAGCTACCACAGTAAGCAATACCCTCTACCCTTGATATTTGTTCATTCACTAATACATTCACTGCATGAAAAGTTCTCAGAAAACCTACAATGTGTCAGACATGAGGCCAGAAATACAAGAACAAGTAAGACTTGGCCTAAATCCTTGGAAAGCTCATTGCTAAGTAGGAGAGACAGTCAAGGAAACAGCTGTCCACAAGCAAGTGTGAGAAGTCCACCACAGAGGTCAGCTCCAGGGGCCCCGGAAACACAGGGGAGGGGCCTCCAAGCCAGCGAGGGAGACGGTGGTCAGAGAAGGCTTCCCAGAACTGACTCCTGATCTGCATCTTCAAGGAGGAGAGTCTAGCACAGTGAGCAGGTGGTTGTTCTTGATGGAGGGAACAGCATATGCAAATGCTCAGAGGCTGTGAGAAGATCCTGAGCAGTCAGGAAATTACAGATGGTGCTGTGTGACAAGGATTGAGGGCCTGGTCCTGGGTCACTCTGGGCATGACAGTTGGCCTCAGTGTCCTTATGTGCACAATAACGACTCTAGATTTAAAGACCCAAATATCCAAGAGGGGCTCCAACCAGACTTTAGAAACCTGCT
>CM052884.1:62213582-62266758 GCA_028534135.1 Potos flavus | reverse complement strand
CCCCCTGCCCCTCCAACCTCCAGGAAGGGGCAAGAGTTTGGAGACTGAGTTAATCTCAATGGTCAATGATGTCATCAATTGTGCCTTTGCAATGGAACCTCCATAGAAATCCCTAAACAAGGGTGTTTGGGGAGCTTCAGAGTTGCTGTGCACAGTGAGATGATCGGAGGGTGGCTCACCCAGAAAAGGCATGGAAGACCCACACCCCTTCCCATACCTTGCCCTAGGCATCTCTTCCATTTGGCTGTTGTATATTTTATAATAAACCGGTAATAGTAAACAGTTCTCCTGAATTTCACAAGCTATTCCGGCAAATTTTCGAACTCAAGGAGAGAGTCCCAGGAACCTGCAATTTAACACTGGTTGGCCAGAAGTATGAGTGGTCTGGACTTGGAACTGGCATCTGAAGTGGGGGCAGTCTTGTGGGACCAAGCCCTAAACTTGGGAGGTCTGGCACTAACTCCAGGTAGATAGTGGCAGAATTCGGTTGCATTGTAGGACATCCAACTGGTGTCAGAGAATTAGACAGTATGGGGGGAAAAAAACAATCTGGTGTTGAAAAAAACCCACATTTGGTGTCAGAAGCATTCTGTGGGTAGCAGAGTTTTAGATATACCTGGGTTTGATTTTCCACTTACTCAGGTCTGAACTGTGGGAAACTGGGGGAAATTACCCCAGCTAAGTTTTCTTAACTGTAAAATGTGGAGGACAGCAATAATAATACCCACATCATTTGGACTGTCCAGAAGATTATACCAGAGAATGGTCTCTGGTATATAGAACATGCTCGAACATTAACTGTCGAATGTTTGGATGATGGGATGAATGAATGAATAATTGCTAATACTTCCACACCACTCAGTAAGAACGAGGCAGTTTTCTAAGTGTTATTAACTAGTTTAATTCTCAGAACAGCTCTAGAAGGTTGTTATTATCCCTGTTTTACAGATGAGTAAACTGAGCCACAGAGAAGCTAACTAGGTCACTGAAAGTTCCGCATCAAGGAGGTGGCAAATTTGAGTTTCAAAACCAGGTCTGACTACAGAGCTTGTGTTCTACCCCACTAGGATAGGATGCTGCTCACAATGCTGGACACATGGTGAGTGTTCAACAATTGGGAGGTGTTATTGTTGTTACATTGTTATTTACGTGCAGGACAGTGTTTCCCAAACTGAGGTTACTTTTTTAAAATGTCATGGCCATGGAGCGCCTGGGTGGCTCAGTTGGTTGAGTGTCCAACTCTTAGTCTCAGCTCAGGTCATGATCTCAGGGTCGTGAGACTGGAGTCTGCTTGAGTTTCTCTCTCCCTCTGCCCCTCCCCATGCACTCTCTCTCTCAAATAAATAAATACATCTTTAAAAATAATAGGAATAAAAATGAAAAAATCAAAATGTCATGGCAATGATTTTTTTTAAAAGATTTTACTTATTTATTTGATAGAGAAAAAATGCATGCACATGAGTATAGGGGAGGGGCAGAGGGAGAAGCAGACTTCCCACTAAGCTGAGCAGGAAGCCAGAGGTGGGGCTTCATACCAGGACCCCGGGATCATGACCCGAGCTGAAGGCAGATGCTTAACCGACTGAGCCACCCAGGCACACCCAGTCATGCTTTTATTTTAATAGATATTAGAAAGAATAAGTAGCCCATTAAATCCAGGATTTCATTGATATTATCCTTGTAGTAAGGCTAAATTTTTTTAAAGTGAGTCAATTTAAAGACAGGTAGGGGATAATAATAACATGGCAGAAATCAGGTCAATGGCATATTAATGTCTGATAATGAATGGTATTTGATGGAAAGGGGAACAGGCTTTGAAGTCATGCAGACAGAGCTGGCTTCAACACCCAGGTCTACCACTCTCCGCTGTTGAACCATGGGAGTTACCTAGCTTCTCTGAGCCTTTATTTTCCCATCTATAAAATGGGTACAGTGGCACCACTTCTGCTGTGTTGTTGAAGTGAGGATTCCAAGTAACAGTACCCTAAAAGCACCTGCGCCCCAAGGCCTCAGCAATGGCCTCTCCAGCCCGCCCCCACTCTCCCATCTGCATTGTCCTCACCCACGTCCCCGTCACATCTGCCTCATCCTCTAACTGAGATCCACCATCAAGTGCTGGGCACCGTTCTGTAGGCCTGGGGACTCTCCTCACAACTCAACTCCAGAGGATGAGTCCCTTCTGCCTCCTCAGTTATGTTGATAATAAAATTCGGAGACTCCATAGGAATCTAAATGGGAAGATACTCCAGGGACATGGGCAGAAATGAGATTTTTTTTCAATTACCGTAGGCAAAGCGCTTCATGTTCTTCTAGTAATGCAAACTGCGTACTTGCCAGTTCCCTCTTTACAGTCCTACCCCGGCCCTGCCAGTGATTGATGGCCACGAGAAAAGAGAATGCACGCGTTCAGCACTCCCATTTTCAAGCACCCTTGATCTCAATCAGCAGAGTGAGTTGGTTCCCTGGGCTTAGTGTAATGGCCTCAGGATTGCAGAAGGTGGCCAGGGAGGGAGACGCTCTACAGCTGAGACATTTGCCCTGCCTTACAAACAGAAGGATCCCCCTAAAGTGACCCACATACCAAAGACCAGCAAAAGGCTGGACAAAAGAGTCGAAGAATCTCACACCAGTGCAACAGGTACAGAAGCCCAGGGAAAGGCAGGACTTGCCCACTCATAGCCATCATGGCAGGTGATGGGCCGGGACTGGAACCCAAGACTTCTCAAAAGCGTGGCTTTACTTCAGACTACTGTAGACAAGGAATGGTGGTCCCAGAGCAAATCCCCTAAGACCTCAATAACAAAGTGCAATTTCTCATAGCTTAGCATGAGCTCAGAGACAGATAAAGGAGAACTCACTTTTGGTCAACACCAATGCAATATGCCAGGTACTATGCTAAGTATTTTACACACATTATCTCATTTAATATAACCCTACAAGGTAGAAACTGTTAATATCCATTTTGTAGAAAAGGCAGTGAGGCTCAGGGATATTAAGAAACTGGCCCAAGATCAAAATGCCAGTATTCCTAAGGCAGGGATTGAAACCCAGATTGCTCTAATTGCGCTTTCCCAATTGCCCCAAGTTCTTTCCAATGTACCATCTGGCTTCCCGTTTTCCACTGTGGAAAGCTCCATCTTCCCTGGTATATCTCATTTGTCAATTTCAGGACCTACATAGATATTTGCTTCACTATTCACTTAATGCCTGGTTACTTTGTTGGGCTCTGAGCTTTGTGAAGGCAAGGACAATCCAGTCAGAAAGACCAACACTCAACAGATGATTCCATCACTCCCTGACTGTCCACCCCAGAAAGTACCTGCTTCCCTCCAGCCTCCTCTATCAAATTCTATCCAATAGTGCAGAGATGTGAACCACTGCCTATCCATGCATGCCTCCCTCTGGAGGACTCTACCCTCCATGGCTATGTACCACGTGACCCTGCCTCACCAAAGCCATAGCTGATTGACCCAGGAGCAGACACAGAACTCGTGAGTAGCCAATCCAGAGGTTGATCTCCCTCTCTGGGCTTGCTTCTACACTGGACAAGTTGAGATGGGCTGATCAGATTATCTCATGACTCTGAACATGGAGGGAAATTCTTGGTGGACAGTGATATTGAGAGAGATAGGTGGTGATGGTGGGTAGAGATGAGGAGAGTCTGTCTTGAAGTTAAGAGGGAAGTGAGAGAAACTATAGAGAGCAATGGAAAAAGGATGTCAGAAAGAAGAGAAAGAATGGATGTACCAAGAGAGGCTGAGAGGTGACATGACAGCCAAGAAGGAAGGAATGGCCAGGACCTGGAGTTGCCTTATTTCTTGCCCTTCCTGAAGACAGGTTCTTGAAATTTCTCTGGATTCCTAGGCCCATGTGTCCTTTCTACTAACAAAAAACAATAAACTACTTTTTTTTACCTGAAGGAACTTAAGTGAAAGCCCATGCAATTACATAAAAATCCTTTTCCTCCAATCCATCCCTGCAGAGTCTGATTTCAGTGTTAATGGAGGTGGTCACAGGTTTTAATCCATTTGTGAAAGCAGTTCTTGAATTTCCGTGCCCATTATATCACTGGGATGCATTTTTAAAATGCAGCTTCCTGGGCTCTAACCCCAGATATTCTACGGGTCAGAGCTGCTTTTTCAGGTAATTCTCATGCAAAGGCTCTAGGACCCAACTTTAACAAACCTGGCATCTACTTAGTTTTTGTCAATTTTATTATTGTATTTTATCAATTGAGGTAACTACTAACCATCATGCATGACAACACGCTCTGCCCAGGAAAGGTCTATGTGATTCCAGGGTGTGTTAGTCAGCTTTTGCTGCATAACAAACAACTAGAAAAAAAAAACTCAGTGGTGTACAAAAATGAGCATTTATTTCTCCCTCACAGGTCTGCATGTTTTCTAGGGTCTGTTCATGTGTTTCTGAGGCCCAAGATGGAATGGCAGCAGCTAGCTTAGACATGTTCTTATCACAAGAGCGTCTGAAACTCCCAGAAGGGCAAGTGGAAACCAGTTATGCCTCTCGAGGCCTACGCTTGGAGCTGGCACGCTGAATGTCCATCCACACTCCACTAGTCAAGCAGGCCACTGGCCAAGTCCAACATCGGTGGGGCAGGAAAGCACCCTCCTCTCATAAGGAGGAAAATGACCATTTGTAGAATAATCATCTAATTCACAATAAGAGGCATGCAGTCCAAAGGTGGCACTTGGGTCAGTGAGATCATTGGGTCATACTAGGATCAAACCACCCCGCTGACATCCAAAGGATGAACCTTAGCCAGTGTCTCTTGCACAAAGCTGTTCCTTTTGAATGTCATCCCATTGCTCTGCAAGAATCACCTGAAAGAATAACACCATAAACCTACCAGTTTACACCCTCTCTTCTGGATAAAAAGGGCCTAGGTAGGCCCAGGTATTTCTTGTCAATGGCCCTATCATTAGTCTCCATTTTAAAAATCCCGTGGGTTTCAATGGGATACTATCTCTCTCCTTAACTCCTCATTACTCACTCTCATAATTTGTCCCAGTGTGCTGCAATTGGTAAGGGCATATTTTGCACTGATGTATTCAGTACATCCCCTTTTGGGTGCATCTGAACCACTGTCCTCGCCTCTAATCTCATCCTCTAAGTGAGCAACTCATGCAGACATCAATGAAGTGACCTTCCAGGTCACCTGTCACCATGAACCCCATGGAAACTCAAAGGAAAAAGGCACATCTCTGCTGGAGGTGGTGGTGGGGGGAGATAATAGACTCACAATAATAGAACTGGGTCCCCACAGTTAAGAAACCGTATACATATATAAAGATGCACAAATGCAGGATATTTCCCTCTACGCAGACCTTCCAGACATTCTTTCTCCCATCACGACACCAAAGACAACGAAAGCCTTCTCCTTTCTAACATGCAGTGCCCTTCGTCACTGAGTCCAGCAGAGAGTCAAGAGGTCAGCCCTTACTTTCCCTTTTCACCTGCCCCCCAACCCATTCAGGATGTTGATTCTCCCTCATTCATTCATTCATTCCACAAATATTTACTGATCACCTACCATGTGCCAGACAATGCAGTATGTGGTAAGAATCTAGAAATAAACATGAAACTGAGTGGCTAGGGAAGAAGAAGGACTTCATGCAACTGATTCAATGTGGGATTACACAAGTGAGATGCATAAGATGTAAGAACTACAATTCTTCATTATACTTTTTAGCTTTCATTAAGATTTTCCCATGTCAATGAGGATTTTTGCTTATTGAATTTTTAATTATATCAGTGAAAAAAGAGAAATATTTTAACTTTAACTTAGAATCGCTCACTCCAAGGGAGCTTCTCATCTACAATCCACCCTTTGGTGGGCATGGGGGCTGCTGGAGGAACCCTACACACCTACCTAAGAAACTAGCAAAATCCTGGATTCTGAACATAAAGGCACTATGTTCCCAGATGTCCAGAATGGTCCTTCTGGGAGAACTTCACGAGAGATGAAAGACGTAGGACACTGCCAGTTGTAATCGAGTTGTTGACTCCAGTCCCTCAAGTCCCACTGTGATCCCAGAGATCCAAGGGAGCGTGGATGTAGGCAATGGACAAAGCTTTGAGTAACTGTCTATAGTTACTCAGCTTAGCCAAGGGAGAAATATCTACATACACCTAAATATACTTCTTGACCTCCCTCTCTAATACATATGGTTACACAGCTCTGCTCATTCCCCAAATGACCCCATGTCAGGAACAACGCTGCTCTAGCCCCATCAGCCACCTGCCCCCATCCCGATCCTTGCCTCTGCTCCCCACCCCCCTATCAAGCAAACGGGAAATGCACACACAAAGCTTCAGTTGCTCCCTCTCCTCCTTGGAAGAGGCTACATTACACAAACATCCACTCCCTCTCTGCCATCCGCCATCTCGTCCCCTTTCTCTTCCCAACCCCCACAGCCCTCTCTCTAATTATCCCAAAGAGAAGGAAGATTAAAAATTAATGCCCTGAGGATGGGAGTCAGAGATGTCATTATTGTGATGCAAACTGCAGGCATGGAAGAATCTGATCTAAGCATTAGGAGCAAAGTAAACTAGGACAGGATTTGCAAAACCTTGATTAATTGGAACTCACCTCTACGTAACCAGATTTTTTTTTTCCTGGGGCTGAGGTTTTAGAGGATGCCACAAAGTGTAATAAATGAAATTCATAAAATATATACAAGTAAAAATGCGATGTGCAGGGGGGTTTTGGAATCACACAAAGGTTTTAGCCAATTCCCATATGCCAGATTCCTACAAACTGTAATTTAATGTGTGGAATGATGAGGTCAAATAGTAGTACGGACTGCTACACAAAGGAAGGTTCCATTGTTTTCACTGCACTCTAAAGCAGAAAAGCAGACTTTCTTTTAGAAAGACGTGCAGTAACAGAAGTCTAAACTAGAAGGAATGTTACATGATCTTCAGCTAACCAAAAAAGTAAACTCAAATGAACTAGCAGCAGTCACCTATCCTCCCTCATCCCCCACTTTATTCCTCAAATATGTCGCTTAAAGGATTTTGCCAAATGAGCAAAGAGAAACATATGAGAAGAATTAGAATAGCTATCATTTAATACTTAAATGTGTGCTAAGTACTGCGTTAAATACCTCAAGTGTGTTATATCTCATAATCCTCACCAAAGGTTTTATTATTATCACCCTAATTTTCAAGATGAAAAAGCACAGGCTAAAAGGATAAGTCCGTTATCCAATGTAATAAGGTCTCAAGGTTGTGTGTTATTAACCAATACCAAACAACCTAGGTAACATTGCCACTTTTTCCCTCCTGTTTAAAACCAGACTTTAGAAAATTTAAGAAAGGAATGAATGGGAGACAGTATAGACCAACAAGAAAAAGTGAAGTTTAAAGAGATCAGGTAAGTAAAAGGGCTTTCACAAATATGCCAACCCCAGAGACCCACAGAGGGTACTGACCAGAAAGCTGGCTATGTGAATCTTTCCAATAAATGGGAATGGCCACCTAGAAGGTGCCTGCATTACTGTTCAACCTCTAGCACCTAAAGTTCCCAAAAAATAACCTAACTTTTCCAGCATCTTTAAAATTGAGTCCAAAAAAATGCCAAGTCTTTTTCCCATTGAAAACAAAGCAAAACTAACAGAACATCACCATTTATTTCTGCTGATTGAAGAAGGTGGTTTTCTCCTCCCTGGAAAGTGATCCTAAGCTGGAGAAGAGGACCTTGAATTGGAGATCTTCGGCAGAAGATCTTCGGCCTCGGCTGGCGTGTGACCTTGGGCAGGTGGCTTTGCCTGCCCATGCCTTGCTTCCCCCAGCCGTCAGTGGGGGTGGCATCCCCTGCTGTTATGATGGTGGCAGGAGATCTCAGCGCATCCAGGGTGCATTAGAGAGTCACGATCCAAAGTGCCCCTGGGGCTTTGGGACACCAACCCTACCAGACACAGAGAGATTAGGCTCTCCACCTTGGGATCCATGTCACCTAGGACAGGAGTCAACCAGATCCAGCTGCTGGCCAAATTCGATTCCTCCAATTCTGCCCTGTATCTGTGCTCATTTTTCCCTTCCCTTCGTCTCAGCCCCAGAGTGGAAGTTTATCACCAGGTGCCTCCCTACATCACTACTGTGGCTTCCCAACTGCTCTCTTTGATCCTGGGCTCTCTCGACTACACAGCCACCCTTACTGCTTCAGATCTGCCCCAGTTTATTCCAGAATCTTCCCAACTACTGCTTTGGCTCCATCCCTAATTCTGAGGCCTGCAGTGATTTCTCAGTACCTCCAGGACAAAATCCCAACTGTTCACGAGTTGTCCCATCTCTCCATTCTGTTTCCTCACCCTTTTCCCTCATGCACTTGCTCACTAAACAAATATTTACAAAATCGGCGCCAGGCATGAGGCAGTGCGTTAGATGCTAGGGGACAGATCTAATATCTGCCCTCGGGGAGCTTACGGTCAGGGTCTTTGCAGGCAACAGACCTTTCGCCAACTCTCTCTCTCACTGTGCTCTGGCGTATTTCTTTGCTAGGGCAACCATAACAAAATCCCACTAGCTGGGTAGCTTAAACAGAAATTTATTTTCTCAGAGATCTGGAGGCTTGAAGTCCAAGATCAAGGTATCAGCAGGTCTAGCTCCTCCTGGAGCCTCTCTGCTTGGCTTGCAGACAGCTGCTTCTTTGCAATGTCCTCACATGGACTTTCCTCCGTGCACATACATTGCTGGTGTCTCTTCCTCGTCTTATGAGGACACCAGTCAGAGCCTTGTCTCCAAACACAGTCACAGTGGGGGTTAGGGCTTCACATATGAATTTGGGGGTGAGGGGCACAATTCAGTCACCCTGGGAGCTGCTTGTGGAGTCCTCCCTCCAGTCTGCCTCTCACGAGGTCCTGTAGAGACAGAGCTCAATTCCCCCCACCTGGATGGAAGCCTCCCCTGACCTCGTCCAACCAGACACTTCCCTAATGTCACAGCACTGCTGGCTGAATGGACTCCTCCAAGAGATTAGGGACAGTATCTAAGTTCCTCATTATGACCCCAGTGCCCCATGCTATGGCTGATGAGCATACAGTAGGTACTCCATAATAATAAATAATACGTATGGGATGAATGAATGAACGGGACTGATCTTGTATTGTCTCACTTTCTTTCCACTGAAATGAAGGCAGGGCATTGGCCTGACCCCTTTCCTATCCCCTCTCCTCCTGTACCTGAATAGGGCCTCAGAACTTACTGGATTGAGTTACATCTGGCTACAGTCTTTCCATCCTTCAGTGACATGTGAAATGTGCTGTGGTCAGTCTGCAGTGTCCATCCTCCGAGCACTTGGTTACCACCCCCCACCCCATTCATGCCAGGAGGACGGCCGGGCCAACCAGGAGAGAGCTGTCAGGAGGCAGATCAACTTGTAACTGCTGCTACCTCGGGCTCCAAAGGGGCAGCAGCAGCACAGTGGCCCAGGCCCCCCGGTCAAGGAGGAGGCGTTTCAGCTCAGTGGGAAAACACTCCGGGAGCTGGGCCTGGAGTTGCATCCATCGGTCCAGAGCCCCGCCCACACTGTCGGCACCTCAGAGCTCGCTGGGGTCACTAGGGCAGAGGAGAATTCCCCTGCTGCTGCTCAGCCCCACGACAGCCTATGACCAATCTCGGGGAGGGGGTGGCTTGTAGCACTGATCTGATGAAGAATATGGACACAGTTCCCAAATGAACAAACACCTGTAAGATGTCACAAAGGCAAATCCTGCTGTGATGTGTGTGTGTGTGTGTGTGTGTGTGTGTGTGTGTGTGTGTGTGTCCATGTCTACACATGTATAGGACTGCAAGGAAGTTGGAAGAAACTAGTTTTCAAGTACAACCTGGTTTTAAAAATTTAGAGATACGATCCTGATGGCAAGGTGAAATGACAGTGAGGTGCAGGAGTCTAGCAGACAAAATAAGCTGTGGATCCTTGGAGAAGCCCCTTAATCCCAACTTTTGTATCTGTAAAATGGGTTGGTAATACCTCTATCAATATCTAAATGAGATAAAAGTACACTCTCGGGCACAAAGCAGTTGTTTGATATGTTACTTTCTCTTTCGTTAGCCTTTTAATCTAATTTCTTAATTCTTTCTGAAAAATTCACTACATCTAGTCACATCTAGTGCTTGGGAAAATGAGCTTCAAATGTGTCTGGATTTCCTTCTTTGTTTGAAAATAAACAACAAGTGCTTGCTGCCACTGGCGCAAACCAAGTGAAGAGCACATAAGCAATGGGAAGGTGTCACGACTTCAAACCCCCCGCAAGACCCTTCCAGCCATCGAGGTGCGAAAGCTTAACAACATCGTAGATTCATCCCTCTCTGTCAGTCTGGTGACTAGTCTGGCCACGAACCCAAACTCTCCTGCTTCTTCCTTTACAACAGCGCTTCAGCAGACCCCCTTTCCTCTATTCCACTCACCAGGCCCAATCTAGCCTCCCTTAATCAAACGTATCAATCACCGCACGGAACTCCCAACCATCTCCTTGAATCTTATTTCTCCCTCCTCTTTCTAGAAGAGTGGACATATTAAACCAGCCACTTGGGAAGAGTAAGAGGAATCTTACTCTACAATCTTATAATATTCAACCAATATTTATTGGGGCCTCCTGGGTGCCAGGGGACGGAGAGCGGGATAAGGCTGTCTCCTCCATCAGTAAGCCGACAGTCTGCTGCAGGGGTGTGACATGTGAAGAAACGTCTGGGCCACAAAGAAAACACGGTGCCCTGTTACCGTGGCAGCACCCGAGCAAAGCATGGGGACATGAGGAGGATCCATTCTTCACAGAGGACGGGTGAGGGACCTCACCTGCCTTCCAGGTAGACACAATGCGTAGGCAAAGACTCAGGGATGGGAGGAAAGGCACCAGTTGCTCATGGAACAGCAATCAGAGTTTGGCCAGAAGACCAGCTAAGAGACAATGGGCGACTATGACAGTCATTCAGTCCCCACTTACTCATCACTTCCCACATGCCAGGCATGGTGCTACGCACCTTACCACCTAGGAGTAAAGACCACTGGGGAACACAGCCCCGGGAGGTTACAGAACTTGTCCAGGTTTGAAGCTGAGGTCAACAAGACTCCAGAGAGTTTCAAGCTTTCACCTGTGACACCCCGGAAGCTGGGTGCAGCCTAAAGTGCCAGGGGCTAGGGACGGTGTCTTCTGAGGACGCCGTGGGGAAGTCATTAACTAGGTGATAATAACTGGGTTCTAGGAAGAGTAATCTGGCCAGGAGGGGAGGGAGGATGGACCAAAGGAGGGGTGGAAAGAAGAGAGCCAGCCAAGAGACTGTGCCACCAACCAGACAAGAATTCCCGAATCTGAAACTCAGCAGTGAGATTCGAGAAAAGAGACAGCTGCCACATACACAGCCACATAGAAGCAAGGGCAGCTGAGGCCGGCATGGCAAAGTAGTGGACCGGGCGGGGGAGAAGGTCAAATGACTCTGAGCCGCAACCACAGGTGACAGGGAAGCGGGGGTCCCGTGAATAACAACGAAGAGGAGAAGCCAATAGGGCAGTGGGATAATATATTCCCCTTCACAGGGCTGGATTTGGCAACACAGAGCAGTTGGGCCAACCTTGGAGATTTTAATTATACTAAGCCTGAGTTCACCCTCTCCAAAGTCATTTTTTAAAAACTATCTCCGGGAGGCTTTCACGCCGAGAAGCTGACAGCCAGGAGAATTCGCACTAAGCCATCTCTGTCACCAGTCAGTCATCAAGTATCTTAAAAACCCCCAAACAATTCTTATTTTACAATGTTCAGCCTCTGTGGGAAAGCTCCATCTGTGAAGGACAAACTTCTAAGGAGGAGTAGAGTAAAATCAATCAGACAGTCATTCCCTTGACTGATCAATAGGTGTCTGTCAGGGAAATTTTACTTCTCCCGTCTGTGCTGGTTAAGTGGGTTCTTACAGCACCGAACAATACTTACCTCACTGAATTTCTCTCCCCAGCAATCTGCAGCCCCGCGCCTCGCTAGGTTTTTCCTGACTACAGCACAGAATTTAAATTTGACAAGTGCTGGGGACGCATGAGACCTCCTGTCTGTAAGTGGTGCCAAGAGAAGTCATCACGGGGCGTGGGGGGGGGCGGTTCTGAAGGGCAGCCATCTGAATGGTGGAGTGAGCGTGGGTGCCTGCACACCTCAGATCTGCCGTCTGATCTAACCACGGCCAGCTGCTTCTTAGTGAGGCCTCTACTCAAAGACCCCCCTCAGGGAGGTGTCCCCTACACTCAGCCAAATCGACCGTCGCGGGAGCAAGGAATTGCCTCCATCTCAATCTGTAAGGTAGCTACGCAGGTGTGTAAGACGTATAAAAATTCACCAAGCTGTGACCTTAAGAAGCATGCATTTTACTGGATGTAAGTCATACCTCTAATAAAAAGGAAATTTAAAACGATTATAAATATGCCCCTCCCCCCACCCATTACCCCACCACGCCCTATTTATTTTCTTTAGAGCGTAAGCCATTGTCCACAAATAAATGAGGAAGTTACTTGCCTGTGGCTTACTGTTCAGAGGCACACGCTCCCCAACACGGTAGCCGCTAGTCACATGTGTTTATTTCAGTTTAAATACTAAATGAGATTTAAAATTAAGGTCCTCAGTCACACTAGCCACATCTCAATTGCTCCGTGGCCAGCGATGGCTAGAGTCTACTACTTTGTATGGTGCAGGAATAGAACATTTCCATCATTGCAGGAAGTTATATGGGACAGTGCTGGTCTAAAATATAAGGTTCAGGTCAGAGGCCTTGTCTGTCTAGTTTGTGCCTAGTGCCTAGGAGGGTGCTTGGCATATGGAAGGCACTTATTATACTTGTTGAAGGATGAATAAAGGACTTTTATAATACCCCCCAAAAAATGCAGAGCAAAAACAAAAACCTGGAAACATCCTAAATGTGCATCTCTAAGGGATTAATTAAATAAATTTTGGCACATTCTATAATGGAACTCTACTCAGTCATTAAAAGGCATGGGGAAAGTGTGTATATAACAACCTAGACAGATATCTACAGGATATTAAGTGAAAAAGCAAGTCTCTTAAAAATATGTACAGTGCAATTCCATTTTTATTAAGAAACAAACGAAAACTAGTCGGGAATGATATATACAAAACTGTTAATAGCAGTCAGTGCTGGGTAGAATTAGAGGAGAAATTTGCATTCTGTATTCTTCTGTAATGTTTGAATGTGTAATGAGTATGTATTACTTGAGGGGTTTTTTTTTAAGATTTAAAACAAAATTACATGCAGCCCTCTAAGAACAAAAAGAGGGGGAAAAAATCCCACATTGCAAACGGTCCCAAGAATATACAGAACATTTCTTAAATAATTACCAAGTGCCAGATTCCTCACCAGCTTTATTTCATTTAATCTTAACAACCCTGTAATTAAATACTAGCATCCTGTGTTAAAAATGTAGACTCTAAAGATCAGAGAGGTTAAGCAGCTTTCCCGGGTTTACACAGCTAGGATGCAACACAGTTGGCATTTGAACCCAACTTTCTAGGTTCAACCACTCATGGCACTCTTCACCACAGAAAGCTCAGGCAAATACCACCCCGAGAAGCCCAGAACTAGCCACGCCGACTCGATGAAACCCCAAACAAGGACCAAGCTACAGTGAGTTGCATGAAACCAACTAAACCCTAGAGAACTGGCTTTTGCTGCTCAGGACAGCAGGAAATACAGCAAAATTGAAGCTAGCCACTCTCCGTCTGCCTTGTTTCCCTAGCTCCCCACAATTGTCCTCCATCCGGGAGCACACATACACACACACACACACACAGAGACTGACAGCAATGCCACAAGGGTCTGGTGCCAATGAATGCTTGGTAACTTAAGCATGCTGGTGGAGACTTCCCAGCTCCCCAGCAGATGCCGTGATTGTGCCTTTGTTGGATTTTCAGCCAATCCCCCCTGAAGAGGAGTGCTCAGCTCACCCGAGATATGTGAGCCAAAACACTGGAGAGTCGCCTTTCAGCTCCGTGGACAAGACATTCCAGGCTGCACGCCAGGAGGCTTGTTTAGCTTCACACTTGACGCAAATGGGGTGTGTGTTTACCCACAAACACACACATGCACACACCAACAGAAGCTGCTGCCGCGGCAGTATTTCTAGAAGCCCAGAAACCATACTCGAGTAAAACTGTACTTGAGCAACACGGGACGGGATCACGACGCCTATCGGGAAAAGCGATCTCACTCCTCCTAAGCAAAGTTTAGACCACAGCCTGGAAAATTCAGTAGGAAATGAAATGTAATACTCTATTAAGCCTTATTTTGCCAGCACAAGTGAGAGTTCACTCAAGCATGGAGAGTCATTAAAATGGATCTTACATATATCATTATAAATTTAATAATCGCCATGACGGCTAGAGTTCAAGTTAAAATGAATGTCAGCTGAGCATGACCAATTGATGTTACCCCAGCTGCCGCAGAGCCTCACTCGGGGTTATATTCTATTTCCAGAGGCTCCATAGTACATGTGTACTCAACACAGCCAGAGCCAAGAACAGATGGGAAATGCAGACATCTACACCTAGCCAAGGAGAGGCCGTCATAATTGCATATTATCTCGGTGTACCAGCCCAATTAAAATTTTCTACAGTGTCAGAGGTCCCAAATGTTCCTCCACCAAGTGTCTGGATACCAAACTTGGCTAACACTTCGACAATGCAGTCAATCCCAGGTCCTATTCGCAACAATCATCGATTTTCCTCCTCTTTCTCAGAAAGCTCCTGTAGAAAAAGGAGCAGAGAGACCTAGCAGGTTATACGTTGAGTAAGTTAAACACCACAAAACAAATTTACTTATCAAGGCGCCTAAGATAGTGGGCATTCTTCCTGCATTATGGCAAGTGCAGTCTCAGGAGTGGAATATTTTCCTTTAGGAATGGAGTCAGTCTCTATGTTCATAAAATGTAATTTGTTTCTATTTCTTTTTATCCTTTGAAAGTCAGAGCAAAACCCCATACAAAATCCTTTTCACTCACATGCACGTGCGTGCCCACGCGTGCACATACACACAGAGAGCCATCTAAAATACATGGAAAAGTTGTTAGGCTAGCTTTCACCTCTGTGTGGATTTCATACCAGGAAGAAATGATCTTTGGGACATAGAAGGAGAGGGAATACTCCACTCCACACTGAGAGAACACCAAAAGTTTTTCTACCATCCACAACATTTCAGAGGAAATATCAGAAATTATTTTCAGATTAACACAGATCCTGGCTCCGTTTGAGCTGGGTTTTATCCTTGCCACGCCCGGGTCCTAGTGGTTCCCCCCCGCCCCCGCCCGTCCCCCGGGAGTGAGGAGACACAGCTCCCACTTCCTTCCTAGACAGCCAACCACTCAGCACGACTCCTGAATGTGCCCGGCTTTTAAAGACAAGTTGAACTTTAACTGGTAGACACAGGTCCTGGGTGACTGCGGCTTTCAGACCAATGACAGCAAATGACCCACACTCAACAGGCCTTTTTAAATGGCTGTGACATTCTCATGGATGGGGCCAAAGACTGGAGTAGGATATGTTTTTGATCCGTAAACACAAGAGCCAGCAGACCACACAGAGGAGAACTCAAACGAAACCACTGCTGTCACGAGTGCCATTTCCAAAAGGTGCTAAGAGTGTGTGAATCCCAAAGGGGGCTTCAGTGCAAAGAAGCTCATAGTGGACTCCGAAAACACAACACTTTTTGTTAACTCCCGGAGCTAAAGCTTAAAAATCTTTGACTTTCTGGCTCCCGGAATTAAAAGTCTCCTTCCTCTGTGCCCCTGCTCACTCCAAGCCCAGCACTAGGACCTGGCAAAGCAGGAGCCACCACTCTGCCTACTTGACCAGAGAAAGACGGAGCAAGCATAATGAGGACAACAGCATCCTGTCCTGACGCCCACCTAGGTTTTCTGAATCCTGCTTAGCAATTCCAGTGCCATAAGCCAGGCGACAGAGTTCTGCCACTTACCCTCTTCTGATCTTCCAGGCCATGGGTCACCAGCTTTCTCTTCTGCTGTTGGCTGGACTCGGAGACTGGTTCCATCTCCCAGGAATAAAATCCCTCTCTCCTTCAGCGAGGCTTCCGAATCCACGGAGGAAGAGAACAAGCCAGGCAAAGGGGATGCATGCACGCCGCCAGTCACGGCCCTCTCCAGCCAAGGAAATCCACGCTCCCCCTTCAAAGGTCTTCCCGACTTCTTAAAATCCACTCGGGGACCTCACTCGCCATCACTGCCTTAGCAATGAGGGCGGCTGCTGCCGGCATGGCGAGAGCAGGGAATCGGGGCTTTATTTCAGTTTCAAGTCTGACTTCCTGAGAGCCCAGAGGACAAATTTGGGCAAAGACGAATCCATATCCTGGGGCACGTGCCCCATTACTGCCCCCGAAATCCTTCCCCTCGCTGTCTCCTTGGCACCGATAATTTATGTGTCAATAACAATGTAAATGGGCATTTAATCCACCGGGCTGATGGCATCCACATCCCTCTCCGGCAGCCCCGGACTCCCATAAATCACCACAAACGCTGTGCGAGAAGCTGCCCCTCACGGGTCCTGCAGGCGTTCATCACAGAGGTGGCTCCCCTCCCAGGCTGTCGTCTTTCTTCACCAAGTGAGACCCATACCTGAGGAGACAACGTTCAACAGTCAGCTGTGGCTCTGGGGGATAACTCGGGTGTGAGCTGCCTTGCCCACCAACCAAGCAGCAGCCAGTGATCTTCCTCCGAGCTCCCCAGTCCTCCCAGCACATCCATGGGCAAGCAACCGGGGGGCCTCATGGGTTCCCCGCTCCTCCCGGTGAGGGGCACGCAGAGGACCCTGTTCTTGAAATAAGCACACCGGAGCTGGAAAGGGGTGAGCTTTCAAACCATGTGGGGTGCACCATCATCCCACGTGGAAGGCGCCCAGGTATGATGAGACAGGGAAGCAATGGTCTGGGAAGAAAAAGGCATCGACATTTCCGTGGCCCCCCCTTCCCCCAATTACAGCTGCGGAGGCAGCGTGTGGCAGGCGAGACACCGGGGTCCGCGGGGGAGGTGAAAAAAAGCAGCCTGGACCAGCTGCAGGCTGAAAGGCAGGGTGTGCTCCGGAGCTGCGTTCCCTGCCTGGGAACCTGCAGGCAGAGCAGACACCCAGTCACCTCCTGGCTGACGTCAGAGCAGCTCGAAGGGACAGGGAGGGAGGAGAGAGGAGGGACCTCCCCACCCAGAAAAACATTTCGCACAGGGTGTGCCCTTCTGTGGATGTATCCAAGAGGTGGGAACAGTATCTGAGAATTCCCACGAAGAGGTACCGATACAAAAATTATGAATGCCTCTTCCCATACATAGAACCAGCAGCGCCAGGAAAGAAAGAAAAAAGAGGAGGGGGGAGCCCTTCACTAAAAGGGACTAGCTTCTTGCCAGCGTTTCTAATCAACTCCCTGGCCATTCTACAATTCAGGCCACGCCAGCCTCCGGGAGAGCTGTGGGCAGATCCGGCCGCAGCGGGCACGAGACAGAAGCCCTCAGACCATCTCTTGCAGCTGTCCTGACCGGTGGCCACTTTGGAAAGAGGCCGAAGCCACCCCCCCACCACCACAAAGGGGCTTCCGCACCACGGCTCAGTGCCAAAGCAGGTTAAAACGGGGACAAGAGACTCAGCCACAAAGGGCTTGTGAGGAGGAAGACGGGAAATGCTTCTCTTGGGGAGAAAAGTGGCAGAGAGGTTGAAAGCTTGTCCTAAACTACAGAAACCACTCAGCCAGAGCAGATTTTGGCACGCGAATTCCCAAGTCACAAATGTTCTGAATTTGGCAAGAATCGATCGATGAGAGCAGAATGTCCAGAAGAGGGGCACCTCCTCTAGCCAAGGGCACTGACACGCCAGGCAGCATGAAGGGCGCCGGGGTGGCTCAGTTGGTTAAGCGTCCGATGCTTGATTTCAGCTCAGGTCATGATCTCAGGGTCATGGGATGGAGCCCCATGACGGGCTCCACGATCAGTACGATGTCTGCTTTTCCCTCTCCCTCTGCTCCTCCCCCACTTGTACTCTCCTCTCTCCCCCCCACCCCTCTCTCAAATAAATAAATAAAAGTTCAAACAAAACAAATAAAAAAAAAGACAGCCCGCTGCTAGCCCAGGCAATAGCTGAGCTTCTAGAGAAACAGGCGCCCTCTGGTTACCCACCACCACCTTTTCCGAAGTCCCCTCATGGGATCCCTGACAAAGGTGAAACCTCAGGTCCATTCCTTCATCATTCCAGATCCCAACACAAATAAACTCAGGCAAACTGGCTTCAAATTGTACCCCTCTCTGAACCTAAACTGAGACCCCACACTAGGAGGCTCAGACAGATCTAGGTCTGAATCTCTGCAGCTTAACTGATGGTATGACCTTGAGCAAGTAACTTAACTTCTCTGAGCCTTAATGTTCTCATCTGTAAAGTGGGGATAACGATAACACACAAGAGTGGGAAGATGGATCACCTACTGACACAGAGTAGGTGATGGACCATGAACAACTGTTAGCCACGCCCCGTCTGCTGTTTTACACATTCATTCATTCATTCATTCAACAACTAGCTATCTAGGACTTGTTGCCAGCGATCTTGCTTCAGTTAGGGATCTGTAGCCCTGTGTTAGAGGTGAGACGACTGAGGATAAGGAAGGTCAAGTAAGTTGCCTAAAGTCACACAGTCAGTAAACTCTAGGGCTGAAACTTGAATCCAGGTCCGACTTTCACAGTCCTTGCTCATATCCATGCCGCTGTGGCCGGATCACTGCTATGTGGCTTTTCACAAGCAGCCTGAATCCAGAGTCCATACTTTGTACAGCTCCTGGCTCTCCTCATGAATAATAATAAAAGAAAAAGGACAGGTGCCAGAGGGCCTCCTACTTAGAAGGGCCTTCTCTAGAGGGACTGCTTCATTCACAGCTCTGGGCTTCTTCCACATAGGAGAGCAGCTCTGCACTCTGCACCGGGCCCTAGCTCTCTCCCGGGTGAGACCCTGTCACATCCCATCATGCCAGCCGGCCCACACGCCCCGAGTGCACATGGGGACAGACGTCCTCGCCGCAGAAGTCCCTCCCCATCAGCAGGGAGTGAGAGGATGCTCGACACCTCTTGGGAGCCTTTTTTTCTTTTTTCTGGGAGCCAGTCTCCTCCCGTTCTGGGGCCATTACTGTTCTGGTGCCGGGGATGGCAGGGGTGGAGGGGGCAGTATACAGGGGAGCCAAGAAAGGGGGGAAGCGAGGATGCTGCTGTTAGCTAGCTGCCGTATCCAATCTGTGTCTTGACTGGGGACGGCAGACTTCACTGGAGCAAGTCCTGATGCAAAAGCTCTGGTTCCTCACTGCCATAGAAATCTCAGGAAGTTTAAATGCACTTGAATTTTAAAAAAACCTGAAAGGTGGGACTAAGAGAACGTTTAACCAGATTGCTGAAAACTCAACATGTTTGCTGAAATGACCCCTAAATGCAGCAATATGTCACTAGCTTCTCTCTGCACCCTAAGTCTGCCAGGAGCAGCTGTAAGGGAAGGGGGAACGAGGAGAAGGCCGGACCCAACTGCACTGCAAGAGGGGGGATGGGACATTGAGGGCAAGCCCCTGCCCGCCCCTTAAAGTCCAGAAGACAAATCTAGTCATACTGAAGACATTCTGAACACACTGCTGGGGTTTCCTCCAGCCTGGACCAAACACAGTCTCCGAAAACTCTCCAACTTTCCATTCTGCATTCGCTCCAATCCCTTCCTGCTTTCTGGGTAATCCCCAAGTGAAAAAAAAAATTTAAAGACTTGTTTGGAGGTAGAGTTCAGAATATAGGGATCCAGAAAAGATCTAGTCTCGGATGTAGAGGCATCCTTCCAGGAGGCCCACTGAGGTTCCTTCCTGCAATAAAACTCTATTCCTTGATAAATGCCAATCAGGGACTCCGAGTGCTAGACAAGTCACAGGCCAGGCCAGCACAGGTAGAATGTACTTCTTCCTTCTGCCTAGGTGTTGGAATCGAGAGCCCATTTTATGTTTTTGTAAAACCTCCTTCTTAAATTCTCCAAAGTTTTTAAAAATTGGCAAAGCCCCTTCGGCCTTCTCCTCACCTCTCTCTCCCTCTCTAGCTCCTCCTGTCCCACCAAACCTCTCTCCCCCCAGGTGGCTCCAAGACTGGGGAAACTGGTTTTAAACCTGGACTAAAGGCTGGGGGAGGGGGGTTGGGGTGCTGGTGAGAATGGGAAGCCTGACCTGTTTCATCTCATAACTGGAGTTAAGCTTCTGAAACAAGGGTGCATCCGTCTTTCCAATGGTCTAATTAACACTCATCACTAACACAGCATTTTTAATTAGTCTTTGGTGCCAATAGGGGAAATGAGGAGCTTCTTGGAAACGTAGCCTTTCATTAATCAATCAATAAATAAGTTACATAAGATGTAAGAAAGAGAGCCAAGGAGGCATGGTGGTTTCCAGGCTGGGTTTTTTATTTGGGGGCTTTTTTGCTCCCAAAGGGCGTCCACCCGAACCGGCCGCTTCTGCTAAGCCGGCGAGGAGGGCTGACCCAGCCACCAACCCCTGCCTTTATTTGCGCACGGCAAGCGAGCGGAGCGTGCTCCCGCCTCTTCCCTGAAGAAAAGAAAGGATCACACACAAAAATAAGTCACTAGGGCCCCAGCTGGGCGGCGCGGGTTGCTGCCGCCGCCGCCGGGATCCCTTTGCCGGCAAGAAAGGAGCCGGCTCAGCGGAGCGCACACCCGGGAGGCGCCGCGCCTCCCGGCGCTCGGGCGCCCCCTCCCCGCCAGCGCCCTCGCCCTCGCCCCTTCGCCTGCGGCTACCCCGAGCGAGCGTGGGAGAGAGAATGCCAGCGAGACGCGAGGCCCGGCCTCCTTGCCCCCGGCTCGGATCCACCTACACACACACACGCACACACACGCAGATATGGACACAGCGAAGAGACTCAGAGACTGACACAAGCATAGTAGACACTCGCAGGGATCCAGACATACACACACAGAGACTTAGAGGCACACACACCCACCCGAACGCCCAGATACCTACCTAAGCTGAGATTACACACCAGGGTGCACATCCCCCCAGAAAGGGTCACACGCAAACAGGTACCAGACCTATATTCAGAGACAGAGGTGGGTAGAAAAGAGAGGCACGGACAGAAAACACGCGCACGCACCCACACACTCATAGATACACAGACGAGCACACAGAGAAGAAACACACATGCACAAACCGAAAATACATAGAAATGCCGGCAGAAGGATCGACTGCGATAATCAGACACAAGCACCCGGAGAGGGCGTTCACAGACACCCACGCCAACAGTAAACACAGAGGGACCCAGACGTGAGGATAACCCAGAGATACAATCACGCAGAGGGGAACGCACAGAGACACACAAACAGAAGACACCCAGAAACACAGGAACACGCACAAGGAGATCCACCCAGCCTCAGGCACGGTCACCCAGAGGGACGCACACCCACTCTGGCTGCGGGCGTGTGCGGCGTAGCCGAGGCGGGGAAAGTGCGCCCCGGGAGCTCGCAGCACCGCCTCGCAGCCCCGCGCCGCACGCCCCAGCCCGCATCGGCCGGGGAAGACTTTCCCAGCTGGTCTCTGAACAAGGGCCCGCCGGCCGTCGGCGTGCGCGGGTCGCTGTGCGCCCGCCCGCAGGGTCTCTGTGTTGCAGCCGCGCGGGCCAAGGAGGCCCCCGCCCTCCGCCAGGGTCCAGGAGCGGAGGTGTGGCCCCTGCGCGGGTGGGTGCGGAGCCTGCCCTCTCCCCACCGGCAGTCCCCGCCCTGGCCGGCCCCGGAGCCCAACACAGAGCATCCCCAAGTCCTCTCCGCCGCGCTCGTCCCATTGCACGGCAAACTTTCCCCCGGCCGCTCCTGGCGCGGGGCAGTCCGGCCCAGCCCAGGCCTGGGAGGCGGCGCGAGGGGACTCCTACCTGCGCGCACGCGGCTTCGCGGCGCCGCCGCCTCCAGCCGGTCTCGCACCGCGCTCCGGCCAGCGCTCCTCAGCCGGGGCCGCCGCCGCAGCCGCTGCAGCCGCTCCTTCCCCTCCGTTACCCGGGAAACCGCCTCCTCCTCCCTCCCGCCAACCAACCAACATCGTTCACATGGCGCCTCGCAGCCAATGGGCGACCTCGCCATCCCGGTCCCCTTGCAGGGTCCCGAGCCCTTTCCCAGGCTAGGGGACCGAAGACAGAGGCAGGGATCTCTCTGGAGCCGCTGCTACTCGAGGGTAGGCCCCCGGGGGTGGGGGGAGGTGGGTAGAGAGAGTCATCTGGTCCTGCCTTTTTGGCATCCTTCTTCTGGACCTGACACTTTAAGGAAGACTTGCATCGCTGGAGAACCTGAGTCAAAAGACACATCAGGGCACCTAGTTCAGTTTTCCACTAAATCCAGAAATCCCTTGTACAGCTTCCCATCAGGGAGCTGTCCAGCCTTGAACACCTCCCTGGGTGGAGCGCTCGCCATCTCCCAAGGCAATGCTTTGTACCTTCCCCCTCACAGAGCTCTGACTGGGGACAAGTTCTTTCCGGCACGGAAGTGAAACCTGCCTCCATGCCAAGGTCCACTTCTGTTCTCATGGACACACAGAACAAGGTTTCTTGGCCAGCTAACAGTCAGGACTTCAGAAACCAGAAGGCAGTGTGCGTACTGTCCCCCCGTGACCTCTCTTCAGAAAGTTCTTCATTCATCTTTTGTCTTCCCCTCATTTTGAAATGAGAGGTTTGAAACCAGAGAGGTTTGGGCTCAGTTGTACCCCTGCACGCCCCTTTCATGAGGTGGTCTAGTACACAAGTGTCTGGACGGGAGCAATCTAAGGATCCCAGCAGTATTTGCAAATAAGATTGGAACTGGGAAAAAAAAAAAAAATTCTCTCATCCCCTAAAATGAGGCCAGTTCCCAAAACGGAGTAAAAGAAGAGATGCTAGGGTGAACGCCTTTATCTCTGAAGACTTAATATTTCCCTATTTCCTCCTCCGATCGAAACTTGCTCCATCACATGGGATATCCGAGGTGACAGGGCTAGGAGTCCTGTGGGCCCTGGCAAGAGAGTGGCCTGCCCTTTCCAAAGCCTACAGATGCCACCAAGCAGCAGGGTGTGTCCACCAGTTCTCCAGAAATGGGCTCAGGACAGAGATCAAAACAGAAGGCCAGTTCTACTGCTGCTTCAAGTGTGGGACGTGATTCAAGCTCAGAAAACGGGGGGGGGGGGTGTTACCTGCCATCAGAGCAGGAGGGAGTGACAAGGCCCACACAGTACTCAGCCAGATATGTGCCAGCTCCAACTACTGCCCCCCAGGTCTGCTGGTAGGAAAGGTGCTGGAGCCTCCTTATAATGAGAGTAGCGGGCCCAGCTGGGCTGCGAGGCCACCTATGCTCATGCCCACTCAAACACATATATGTGTATTACACACCGGGGGCATGCTCCAGAGGGGCCCATTTGGAACTGTGAAGTGGTCTACAGCCATACCACCGTGAACACACCCAATCTCATCTGATCTCAGAAGGTAAGCAGGGTCAGGCCTGGTTAGTGCTTGGATGGGAGAACTGAAAAATGAAAACCATGCCACTTTCTCAGCCAATTCCTGCAAGTCTCTCTGAGGTCATGCAAGGGGCACGGTAGGGAGGGGCACCATGTGCCCAGCTGTAAGGAGTGTGATATAGTGAGAAGAACACAGAACTAAATCGAACAGCTTAGTCTGAAATCTCGTCTCTGTCATGTATCGGCCCAACATTCCTATCTCTGAACCTCAATTTCCTCATCTGTAAAATAGAGAAGCTGCTATTCTTCCTGGCAGAGATGTTCTGCGGATCAGATGTGGCCATGAATGCTTCGTAAGCAATAATGTATCTTGCAGTGAAGGGCTTTTGCCAATAGATCCAGTTTGCTGCTCTGACAGTTAACTTTGGCTAGGCTGTGGTACCCAGTTTTTGGTCAAATACCATCTAGATGTTGCTGTGAGTGTTGGTGGTCCTCATCCAGTTAGTCAAAGCCTAATGAGAAAAGGCTGAGGTCCCCCAAGGAAGAAGAAACTCTGCCTCCATACTGGTCTTTGGACTCAAGACTGCAACATCAACTCTTTCCCTGTTTTTTGTTTTGTTTTTGGTTTTTTTTTTTTTTTAACTGGAGTTACAAAGAGAGCTTTTCAAGAGAAGAATCATTTCTTTTTCTTTCTTTTTTTTTTTTTTGAGAAGAACCATTTCTTACTTCTCTTCCTATCCCCTGCATCTGGGAAGGAACCAAGCACAGTGGATGCTTAGTGAACTTATGAATGGATGGATGGGTGGATGGATGGATACTTTACAAACCCCTTGATCAGATTAGCCTGGGGAAAACAAGCCTATGGAGCTAACAGGCACAGGGGAGTGTCCACTCCTCCCCTTTTCTATATCCTTGCATGATACCAGCTTTATCATCACCCACCATCTTTCCCTTCTTTTAAGACTTAGCTCAATTTGTCTCTTCGAACATGCCGGAATTTAACCTCAAGCACCTCAGATTAACTTTCCTCTACGCTCTCTCCCTCATCCTTTCCTTCCACACAGACTCCTTAGGTTTACAGTATATTATACCTATGGGATTATGTTTTCTTGCTCCTTCATTTAGTTGATAGATTTTATTGAGTGCCTACATATGCCAAGAACTTTCAGGTCTGTGCAGTATGATCTCAATAATGAGAACACATGCAGAATCAGTAAATCTCTCAGAAGTCAAAAAAGGGGATACAAAGGTTTGCAGTAAAAGATACAGCCTTTCAGATCCTCATTTGAAGCCTGTGGGCTCTTGGTTTACTCACACTTTTAATGGGGCTGGTGATTTAGTTTCCAAGCCCACAGCAGATCAGAGGAACACATTTATCCCTAGCAGTTGGCAAACTGACAAATATAAGAAGTCAGAGAAGACAATCTGTCATCAAGAGAGGAGACCAATAAGCCCATGAAAAACAAAACAAAAGGTACAGGCAATCTGGGACCATTTAGTGAATGGGCAATCAATCTTACGCATCTCCTCCATTCATTAAACTGCTTGAACCCACCATAACGCTGACTCAATTCAACAAAGGTCTTATAAGACAGGGAAGATTTTAGTATCCTACAAAGCTTTTCATACAAATTGGCTAAATGGAACTTAGTAGACCAAAGTCGGGGCTACCAGGAAAGTTCAGCTGCCAAAAAGAATTCAAATTCTGGACAGCCAATATTTTACGCTGATGGAATTATCAATTATAATTTATTGACCAAGTCTAAGACTTGCCTATTGCTTTAAATACTTGATTTCATTCAAGGCCCACAATAACTCAACAAAGTGGGTACTGTTATTATCCTTGTTTTCTGGAGGAAGAAAGGGAAGGAAACAGGCTCAGAGGGGTTGAATAACTTGCCTTTGGTCATGAAGCTGGTTAGCAGCAGATCTTTTATGACCAAATCAAAAGATGGAGAGAACAGATAGTATCTACCTCTTCTTTTCTATTCCTCTTAACGCTTAACATAAATCTGGGCGCATAGTAAGTTCTCAAAGTAGGGGCTCACATCTCCTCCATCCAATAAATTTGTCCCAGGAATTGTGCTAGCATCTAGAGATACATCGGAAAGTAAGCCAGACAAAGACCCTGTCCTCTGCATAGTGCCACATAAAGAATGGATAAATCCTTTCCACATTTGGGGGGAAAACCAATTTGCTGTGATCATATTAAATATGACTCTTATTCTGAGTCTTTGGGAGCAGCTGAAGTTTTGTTCATGGAAAACCTAAGTTTCAGATAACAGTAGTTAGAGATTTGCATAGGAAGAAAAGCCCTCCCCCACCTATACTGTCCCCATTTCTCAGGCCGCCTGTGCCCCTCTGTCATGCTGCCACCCTCTACAACTTCCCTGAAGAGTGACTTAGCAGAATTCACATCAGCACCCTCATCTGCTGAATGGTGACAGTGGCAGGGGCAGGGAGGGAAGAGATGGATAGGCTGGGACATTCCAGTCCTCTCCCCCTTCCTGCCTCTGGCAGGTTCTTCCCAAACTTTTCTCTCATCATCCCTTACTTAGCACCACCACAGCTGAGTAGCTAGAGGAGATATGGAGACTGTTTACCCCACTCTAATAGCTTGAGACAATGCCACATTGTCTAAACTAGACAGTGGCTGGAAAGGAGTTTATTATCAGCTGGTAAGGGGTGGAAGCAGGGGGTGGGCTGGCTCTGGTTTCCCAGCCCCAGCACTCTACAAGCATGGGAGGATGCTATAAAAACAAGCCTGCTGAGAACCTCCCACGGGTGACATGAGCACATCAGTTGGGCTGTGGAGGAGTCGCATGTAGAGAAAGGGGCTCGGGGTGGAACATTCTAGCAAGGTTGAAATGGGTAAGAAAATCCAAGCTATTAATTTTAGTAGGCTCATCTGATTTTCAAGATATCTGGAAGAAAAGAGGGGACATATGTGGGCTAGAAATGGAGTGAAAACTACAATTTAAAACAAACCCAATGATTTATTGAGTGCCTACTAGGTTGTGTTTTCCAGCGCTATTGTCACTGCTGGAAATACCACAGTGAACATGACAGGTAAGTTTCCTTCCCTTAAGGAATTTATATCCAAGCAGCAGAGCCAATCATTAAGCAGAGAAACAAATAAATAACCTGGATAATTTTTGAAAAGGGTCAACTTTCACAAAGGAAGTAGAACATGGTGTGATAAACAATGACTGAGGTGGGGGAGAGCAGTATTTCATAGGGTGACCAGGGAGGACCTCTCTGAAGAGGTAACAATGCCAATTAGACCAGAAGGAACCAGCCAAATGCAGGTCCTGGGGAAGAACCTCACAAACAGAGCAAACAGGAAGTGCAAAGGCCCTGAGACCACTATGAGTTTGAAGCATTTAAGAAACCAGTGTGTCGGGGCACCTGGGTGGCTCAGTGGGTTAAGCCTCTGCCTTCGGCTCAGGTCATGATCTCAGGGTCCTGGGATCGAGCCCCGCATCGGGCTCTCTGCTCAGCAGGGAGCCTGCTTTCCCCTCTCTCTCTGCCTGCCTCTCTGCCTACTTGTGATCTCTCTCTCTGTCAAATAAATAAATAAAATATTTTAAAAAGAAAAGAAAAGAAAAGAAAAGAAAAGAAACCAGTGTGGCTCGAGAGTGGGAAATGACAAGGAGAGTGCTATGAAATTAGGCCACAGTTGTCTGTTCTCAGTGCAATGGGAAGGTTTTAAGAGAGCATGTTTTCAGAAGGTCACTCTGGCTGTTCTATTGGGACTGGATTATCAGGGATAAGAGACGAAGCAGGGACATTAGTTAGAAGGCCACCAAAGTCACCAGATAAGACACGGCAGTGGCCTAGAATGGAGAGGGACATAAGAGGACAGATTTAGAATATATTTTGGAAAGAGAGGCATCAAGGGGGGGTGAGCAGGAATGTCAGCAGGAGCCTCGGCAGTTTTAGGGAAGAACCACCCACACCATCACCGAATCTCTCCTGATTTTAGTCTCCTTTGAACATCTGCTCCACCCTCCTTTTTGCCCAGTGGGAGTCCTCCATGTACACAGGGAGCTCCCTGGGACCTCAGCTTACCTGCTGTCTCACCTAGACCCAGAGTCCCTCCAGCCTCACTTCCCACTGACAGTTGGATCGGCCCAGTTCTGGTGCCAGAGGAGGATCTGACAGACCCAGCTTGTCTCCTCATGCCAGGCCATCCTCTGAGCTACCCTCCTCTCTCTGAGTCGGGGACTCACCACTAGGATAGGCTGGGGAGGCAGGACCACCTGAGTGCCACAGCCAGGGGCTATGGTGGGTCGGTCTCTCTTGAAAGGTGCTGCGTACTGCGGGCCACAATTAGTAGATGCAGCAGTAATCTTAGCTAGCTCCTCCATATCACTCATCATTCCAGACACTGTTCCAGGCTTTATATGATAACTAATTTAATCTTCATACCTATACTATAAAAAAAAAAACTAGTAATATCCTTATTTTGCAGAAAAGGAAAAAGCCACAGAGAGGCCAAGTGACCTTTCCAAGACCACACAGCTAGTAAGGGGCGGAGTTGTGACTCAAACTCACGTAGTCTGGCTGTAGAGGTCCTGATCTTAGGCCTCTGCTGACGTGCTTTCTAAGCTTTAGATCAGACTGTACCGAGAAGGGCTCTTGAACATGGATGTTGAAAATATGGGAATAGATATTGCCCCAGCTGCTGAGGCTGCTAATGATCATGTTTTGTCTAGTGAAGCCAAGAGGAGACTTATTGCACTGCCTGCTTTCAGCTCCAGATCTTCCATTTACTATTTCTCCCATCTGGGTAAAGAACTTTAACTTCCTGGAGCCTCAGGTTTCTCATCTAAAAAAAAAAATAGTTAATAATTGAACATCTATACTAGTGGTTTCACAGCTGTTGTTTGTAAAACGATCATTATGATCCCATGGGAAAGGCATATTTGATAAATGAAGAGACTTGGGGGAAGTAAAGAGCAAGAACAAGTTAGAGGAAGAAGGGGTGAAGGGGGTCTAGCACCGGAAACCCTTGTGTTCAAAGGCCTGGGGACTGAAGATGAGAGGACAGCCAGTTGGTGCAGAAGTGGGCAGTCTCAAGCACCATGCTTCCTTCTAAAGACCATAGGGAGCCACTGAAGGATATTTAGCAAGAGAAGGAGGAGTTATGTGGTCAGATGCACTGTTTAGAAAGATATCTCTGGTGGCCAGTGTGGAGAATGGGCTAGAGCAGGGAAGACCGCAGACACAGAGGCAGGAGGCAGTTACAACAATGCAAGTGAGAGAGGGAGAGGATAGGGACTCAGGTGATGGGAGAAATATTTACGCATGTCACCAAGAGAATATGGCAGTCCGGGAGCCCACTACTTCCCAATCTAGAATAAGTCTCTTGTCTGGAAGAGAATGGGTGTGTCCTCTTATATTTTGAATAAAAGTTTCATAGTTACTTCATATCTGAATAGTGTTTGTTTCTTGGGTGTGTGACTCTCCATTGATACTTTGTTTCTCTCAGTTCTTCAAAGGGAAGGCTCTTTTCTTTGATGACAAGGCCCACCCTCCCTTCCTATGTGTGGATTGATGGCAGCCTTTCCTGGGAAGGCACGTGTGGGGCCTCTGGTGTGGCCACTTTGCATAACACATTGGGAGTATTTGCATTTCCAGAATTTGTTTCTCCATTGGGAGAGGGCCCTAGTCGATTTATTTTATTATATTTTATTTTTTGGTCCTGTGGCATCAGTGAACATGGCCTGGAAATCAAGGCCAATTCCTTTCCTCTCCCAGTGCGTCCAGGGGTCTAACTACTCAAAGCCCAGCAGGCTGAGCAAGGACACACAGAAGAAAAACCCTGCTTGGCTTTTTTTAGATGGTTTCCTGGCTGTCTCCTGACCAGTGTTTGTATGCACCCGCATACACACGTGCACACACACATGCACGCACACACATATGCACATATACAGGCGTGCACACAGCACCGTACCCACAGGGCCCCCAGGGCCCCCACCCTCACGTAAGACCTTCTTCAAAGCATCTTCAAAGCCTGGTGATGCCACCACTCCATGCCATGTCTTCACCCCTGGGGCTGCCTGATGGAAGCCTACATATTTCAAATCCTCAAAAGAAAAGGAAAAAGAAAATCTCTTCTTCCTGGGTAAGTTAGCTTTGGTGGTGGTGGGGGGGGGGGAACCAAAGATGTATCCTTCATGGAAAAATAGATCCATGAAGTGTCACTGCCCTGAATCTCATTGTCTTCCTTTACTTGCAGCAATCTCCCATGGCGATGGGATGCCTGGCTCTGTGTGAGGGGAAGCAGGTTTGGGTCATGGCACCTCGCACTTCAGGGAACCTCTGGAATCAGAGATCCCAGTTCTAGAAGAGCTTATTTCTGACTAGCTTTAGTTTTGAGCATAGTTTTTAAATATCTAGGTCCAACTCCAGCAGGCTAATTAAGCATTAAGGGATAGAAGGTGGGACGAGTTAATGATTTTTAAAGGTGGGAACTGTTATGTTTGCCATCAGGCTGGGAAAAAACTTGTTAAAGTCACAGTAAGCACTGTTGATGAGGGCATCGGGAAACAAAGTAAACAAATATTTATTAAGAACCTGCTCTGTGCTAGGCATTGCTCTGGGCCAGAGTCACTGTGGTATATAGTACATGAGTGGACAAAATCCCTGCTTCCTGAAATGTACATTCTGGTATAATTCATGGTGCTAGAAATGCATACACCTCTTAGAATGCAGAATACATCCAAGCCTTAAAAACGTGTATCTGTGGGGCTCCTGGGTGGCTCAGTGGGTTAAAGCTTCTGCCTTCGGCTTGAGTCATGATCTCAGGGTCCTGGGATCGAGCCCCGCATCGGGCTCTCTGCTCCGCAGGGAGCCTGCTTCCCCTTCCCTCTCTGCCTGCCTCTCTGCCTACTTGTGATCTCTCTCCCTCTCTCTGATAGATAGATAGATAGATAGATAGATAGATAGATAGATAGATAAATCTTTTTAAAAAAAAGTGTATCCGTGCCTTTCGGGTGGACAGTTGTGTACCCATATATGTACAAGATTATAAAGTTGTCTGGAAGAATAAAAAGTTTAAGGAAAAAAAACCTTAAATGGCTAACATTAAGAAACTAATTAAATTAATTACAATCACTTTTACATTTGAATACCCTACCACTATTAAAATAATGTTGAAGAATATGTATGGATTTGGGAAAATGTTAATGATGTATTACTACACAAAAAGTAGGTTACAAAACAGTTGGTAGAGTGGGATTCCATTTGTATTAAGTGGATGGAAAAAATTAAGTGAAAGGTTATTAATTTAGCAATATCTACTGAGCACTTACGATGTGCCTGGGCTTTGGAATTACAGAAGTAAACAAGATTAGCAATGCCCTTCCTCCTATGGAATTTGTGGTGGTTGTCTCTGAATGGTAGAATTTGGGGTAACTTTAATTTTCCCATTTCTTTTCCTGTGTTTTCCTATGTCTTCTAAGCTGATAAGATATTCCTTTTTAAATTACCCTAAAAGTGGGATGCATGGCTGGCTCAGCCCAAGGAGCATGCAACTCTTGATCTGGGGGTATGAGTTCAAGTCCCATGTTGGGTATAGTGATTACTTAAATTAAAAAATAAATAAATAAATAAATTACTTTAAAATTAAACATAACTATTTAAAGATTTGCTTATTTATTTTGAGAGAGAGCATATGAGTGGGGGGAGGAGCAGAGGGAGAGAGAGAATCCTCAAGCAGACTCCCTGCTAAGTCATGACCTGAGCCAAAATGAAGAGTGGGACACTTAAATGACTGAGTCAGTCACCCAGGCGCCCCTAAACATAATTTTAAAAATAAACTTTGGAAGTATTATCTGTAGCTTGGGGTTAGAACATGACCTTGGGAATTAAAGCCCACCTCGTATGTCTTTCCTCCCTCTGAAGAAGTAACCCAAGACGGCCAAGACTGGTATAACCAGAGAGAAAAACCCCAAAAGACACTGTGAGACAAGGACCAGCATTGAAAAGAAGATGCCACATCTCTAGCAGGGATCTACCACGAAGCAGAGACCAAGACCGGGAGGTGGGGAGAATAAGTACAAAATGGAAGACAGGGATCAAAAGTCTCACCTTTTTGCCATGATCAGGGCTCAAGCGCCCCAGGCTCCTTTATGTACTGGCTTTCAGGTGCATGTGGGACAGCAGGAAATAAAGGCACAGAGTCACGTGGGCTTCTGCTGCCACCTTTTTAAACAGACACCCAGTAGTAAAACATCGAAAACCACCCAAATGCCCACTAAGGGAATGGCTAAGTAAGTTAAGGTTCCTTTAATACATACCCATACAAACGCAGCCAAATCAAATTTTGAGGTGTTAGCTAAATTTCGTTTTCCTTACTGTTCCTTAGGACTTGGAAATGAAGTGACAGTGTTCGGTATTGGTGGGTACTCTGAGACAGAAGTCCCATGCCCTCACCCACACCATTCTTCCTCTCCTTCCACCCCCAAGACCAAGCTCTGGAAGCAGTAGAAATCATTTTTTAAAATAGGGTTGGGAGAATTTGAGAGGCAAGGACACCCATGCCTCACTTTCTTAGGGAAGCTAGGGAGATTGTCCCTACCGTTCCTGCCCCAGCATGGTTTCACACAGTGGAACAGGCATGGTGGCAGGACAGAACTAGAGAGAGTGAGCCTGCAGTGGTCCCTTCCGTCTCCTATGATATCCTCCCCCACTCCGGAACATGATGAATTATCCAAAATTTGCCATAACCTCTAAGATGGGTGTACAAGGGTGGAAAGGGGTCCAGTGGATTTGAAGGGGTCTTAGAGGGGGAACAAGGAAATAAAGAGTCTATAGAGCAATAACAAGAGGCCACAAGTGGCCCAAGGACATCTTAGTGGAGGCCTGCATAAATGGGACGCCAGCCATCAAAGATCAGAGAGGGCCTGGTTTTTCCTCAACAGGTCAGCACAGATGAAATGACGTCAGGCTGGGTCATTTGTCTAGTCTCAGAGCCATTTCCTGCCCTCAAAGTACCCCATTTCTGCTCTCTGTACAGGGAACTACATTTCCCAGGCTCCTTTGCCAACTGGTTTGGCCAATGAGAGGCACTGGGGGAAGAGATGACACGGGAGAGAAGCCAGGGTATTTCTCCCTCTCTCTGTCTGCCTGCCTCTGGTGAAACCCTAGCTCCTCTGGTGGCTGTCTCTTTTGATTCTAGCTCCTGCCAAATGGCCCTTCCTATGCAGTCATATAGCTCCAGCCAGGCAGCCTCTGCCATGGTTCTAGGCAGAGGGTTCTGGTTTCTGGGCTCTGTAACATCGCCATCTTACTGTGTCCCTCCAACCCTAAAGGTGACGGTAGCTAATCTCTTTCTCTGTTTGGCTTCTCAGCACTTCCATAATTGATGCCTCCCGTTTTCTATATTATGCTTGGCTTCTATTTCCTAACTAGACTTTGACTTATGAGGATCAAGAGCCTCCATCACGTTCAACCAAGGTTTTAATGCCATGTGAGACCCCTGGGAATTTATCATACTCTCAGAGGGAAGGACGGAGGTAGAACATTCTAAATCAACTGAACTTACCCAAAAGAGTACTAGGAAACCTTTGGATGATTAAGTTTCTATAGAATTGATTAAATTAGGTCAGATTTTGTATGTGTGTGTGTCTTTGTTTCTGCCACCAGGTGTAAAGGGAAATCAAACTATAGATTTAAGTTATAGAAAAGATAAAATGACTGTCTTTGCACCCTTAATATGTAACTTGTGAAATTCCTACTCACTACGTTAAGTGTAAACATAAAATGGATGTATGCCACCATGGTGACTAAGTAAAATTTAGACACATGTGGACAAAGGCAAGGAAGGGGATAGGACAGATGAATTCCTTATAATGAGGTGGGAAGATGATATGTGATTTTTTAAGACTTTTATTTATTTTAAAGAGACAGCATGTACATGCATGAACAGGGGAGGGGCAGAGGGAGAGAGAGAGAGAGTCTCAAGGAGACTACGTGCTGAGTGCGGAGCCCGGCATGGGGTTCAGTCTCATGACCCTGAGATCATAACCCGGGCCAAAATCAAGAGTTGGATGCTCAACCAACTGAGCTACCCGGGTGCCCCAGATGATATGTGATTTTTTTTTTTAATCTATGTTATCAGTTTAAAAGGGTGTGTTTTTCAAAGAAAACTTCTATGGGTCACCTGGGACCTTAATCAAACAGACATCCATCTCCATCCCGGGTTCAATATCTTCAGGAAGTGGTAAATATTCTTCCTCTGGAGCAGCACCAGGTGACAGGGGCATTTCAGCTTTCTGGAAAAGCTGAGAGAACCTGAAGTGTAAAGTTAAAAATACAGGCAGACAGCAAGGAATAGCAGAGGTGCTAATATATAAGCATCAAGAGCAAGTGTTAGAACCTTCCTAAAGTCACCTCATAATGCAACTAGGTCAGATGGAAGGCTTTGACAATGAAAGACTGATGAGGGGTGCAGAGCCAAGACCTCCCAAGAAAATGAAGGCAGTTTGTCCAATTCAGGGTCAGCTCCCCGCGGAGGTTAGAGGCATGGCCCTGATAACTGAAAAACTGGCCCTTGGTACATACGCCCTGGAAAGATACAATCCTGGGCTAGAGGAGCTGACCTGTCCTCCATGTCCTCATACCCAAAAGGATAGACGAATGGTCTCCGCATATACTTTTGAAAAGGAGACACTAAGAAGTAATGGCCCAACAGGAGACAGTTTGGTATAGTGGTCCTGACCATGGACCCAGACCCAGCTTTGATCCCAACTAACTCCGCACTACAGATGGGATCGCAAGACCACCTTCATCCTACCGTAGCCTCAGGCTCTCCATCCATGGGATGGCGGTAATCACAGGACCTACCCTGAGGATTTTTAGGAGTAGTAAATGAGATAAGACTGGTAAAAAGCTTAGCAAAGAAAAGCTCAATTAACATTATCTTCCATCATTATTTTAGAAACAGAATCCCTAAATTAATGTTTTAGAACAAGCTAAGCTGTCAAATCCAATAGATACTGAGCCACAGACCCTGTACCAGTCACAATGGAAGGCTATGAAACTCTTGGTAAACCTCTCTTATCTGGTGTTCACTGTTGACTGAAGAGTGGGGGTCCACGGTGGGGGGGAGGGATGAGAAACCATAAACCCCAATCAGAAAGTCTGAAGAGCCAATGGAGGGCCATTTACTAGAATGACATGGGGAGAGGCAAGCTGCAGGTGATAAGGGGTTTGACAACCAGGTAACTAAGTGTACTGAGAGGTCCTCATCTATTTTTTAAGCATCCCTCAAGAGTTGAGACAAAAAGGATTTTCAGGCCACTCAGAGCAAAGAGTCTTGCCCATGCCACTCACTGTAAGATGTGTTTGGGTAGATACCTCTCCAAGTCAGCTTGCTCCTGTGCTCCCTCACCCAGGGCACCCTCCTTTAGATAGCCTCCGGATAGCCTTTGGATGGGCAGGGAAAAGGGGCCACTGGGTAATTGGCTTTTTCAGGCCACACAGACAATCTTAGGACATTAAATTCCAGATCCAAGCCTAATGCTTCCCAAGCCTGCAATTCTTAACATTTGGGAATGTCAGTACTCCTGAAAATCTGATGAAAACTTTGGACCCTGCCCCAGAAAAACACGCATGCAGATACATATACTGTTTTGCACATTATTTCAGGGTATCTATGAAGTCTAAGGCCTAGAGAAAAATGGACATATAGTTCATGGGAAGACTTCTTAATCCTTGAAGAGAAAAACGCAAATGCCTTCTACTCAGGATAGATGATAATGTAAACACACCCATAACACACACACCATACACAAAATGCATTCTTTCTGTAGCAAAGACCAGCTGCTCTCTTTACCAGAGTTTTTTGTGTGACCCTGACAAATTTCAGAGACTCGTGTGGTAAAGCCCAATTTCCACTCGCATTCCAAAATCCAATCACTCCTTCATGTAATGGACTTCCTTCCAAATGTTTACCGTCCCGTGACATCCCCAAGGCACACCCCAGTTGTCCCCTCCTAACCAGCTGGGCAGTCAAAGCAAGCCTCATCACAAAACTGTCAAGGCAAAGGCAAGAGGTTACATAATTCCAATTAGCAGAAGCCCCACCGATTCCAAAGAGCTCCTACCACTTCATCATCTTTCCCCTCCAAGGAAATAATCACAATTGCCACCAACATCCCAGAAACAATAGGCGACAGAACAAACATGGTGCTCACCCCGCAGACCCCAGGATTAAAGTGTAATCTCGAAATAAAGTCTAATAACTTTCCCTCTTTTGAACACACTTGGAATAAAATTAGCATATAAATCAAAGCTTAATTAGGACATTGCAACAATGAACAGCACCGACTGGTATTAAGGGTTTCAGGCCCAATATGATGCATCAAATAAACACCGTAATTACAGAACAAAATCAGGGCGGTCTCCTGGTAATCAATCACCCAGCTAGGTTCAAGCCTTTCAACTTGAGGGTCACCTCTGGTTTTTGTCTTGTGAATCTGGCCTTCCAGTCAGGCTCCCCCCAGAGACTCCATGCATCTTCCAGGCCGCTCTCCGGCACATCGCTCTAGCTCCTGGCACTCGGAGGGGAGTCCTGGCACTGAACACGGATGAAGAGACTTGCAGGTTGCTTGGAACAAAAGCCTGAGGGTTTCCAGAACGCCGCGTGTATCTGTTACTCGAGGCATACTAGACCCTTTAGCTGCTGTTTTTCCCCAATGCAGACAAATACCCGTCTGAGGCAGAAAGCCAGTTAAGAAACGTTTCTTTACTTTTGCTATGTTCCAGCCATCCTGGCCTCTGCTGTTCCCCGAGCACCCCACCCCCACCCCCAGGGCAATGCCTGCCTCGGGGCACAAGGGGTTTCCTCTCCCTGGGATGCTCATCTCCCACAGGGGTTTCTCCCTCGCTTCATTCAGCTCTTTCCACTAAAATGTCACTTCCTCAGAGAGGCCTTCCTCATCCCTCTTATCACCCTGGAACCAACGCTCTTTGCTAGGAAGTGTGAGGGGCCACTAAACAGCACCTTCCACCCCACATTAATGCTGATTCAATACCAGAATAAGGGGGAAAAGGCAGAGCAGATGGGAAAACAAAATGCTGCCTTCGTTTCCAATAGAACCGACATCAGAAAACGAGGCTTATACCTGCGGGCACGTAGGCTTCTGGGTACCAAGCAGCAGCCCAGGCGGATGGACTCACCCAGCCAGGTACTGCCGGCCCGGGCAGCCGAGACACCTGAGAGAGAAGGCTGGAACAGTGGGGCGGGCTGGAGCCTGCAGACGGCGGGCTCACACCGAGCCGACTGGGAACCAGGAGAGCGGGACCCATTCTCTCTCCCAAATCCCCAAGAGTGGACCAGCCCCTCCTCCCTGGAGGAATGTTCCACAAGCATGGGAGCTCCCACCATAGGGGAGGGAGATGAGGAGGGGAAATGCAGCTCCTATCCCTTGGTCCACTTTATTTTTCTTCATAGCTCTTATCACCTGATGATTTATACCAGTATTTGCGTATTTGCTATCTTCCCGCAAACTTCAGGAGGGGGATACTTTGCTTTGTTCGTAGCTGCACCCTGAGACCCTGAGGGCCTAGAACTGTGCCTGGTAAACCGCAGCTTTCGGTAAACTTCTGTGGAATGAAGGAATAAGTGAGGGAGGCTTTTCTGGCAGCTTTGAAGAAACACCGTATTCCGAGGCTCCCAAGTGCCGGGGCCATGGCTGCCTTCAATCCTGAAGTCACCGGGACTGGTCTTTAGAGTCACTGCTGAAGGACCAGCGCTTTCCCTATGATCTCCCTGAACAGTGACCTCATTTCTCACTGGTTCAGCTTTCCTGACCTCTAATCCACCTAGCTGAAGCTCCCTGAATGCAAGGCAACGTCTGTCCCGCTCGCCGCTCTGCCCCCTGCACTGTGCATGGTATCTGGCACGGTAAATAGTAACAGCGGGAGGGAAGGTGGGAAGGGGGAAGGAAAGACAGAAAGATGGATTCCCTCTCTTTCTAAGCCTCCTTCCCCAGGGCTGATCGTCTCACCCAAAGAGAACAGGGCACCCAGCCCTCTGCATTCAGAGAGAGAAGACATCATCTTCCTATAACAGATGAGGCCAGAAGCCCAGAGACGAGAAGACACCTGCCCGAGGCCGCAGGGAGGAGAGGTGGAAGAGACTAGGACCCAAACTTCTGACTCCGAGGATAGTGCTTATCCTGGGTTACCTGCTCTCTCAGGACCACAGGTCATGGGTGTCTAGGTCATGGCACTGTCCGTCTGGAGAGGCAAGCCCTCTTCGGTGTCCAGGGAGAGAGGAGTCCCTGCAGCCTGAAACTGGGCTTGGGCACCCAGCCCCCTGGGGCTGGGCCCTCGGTCTGCGGCCCTGTTGGGGCACAGGCAGAGGCTGCATGACCTCATCTGCCTCCCTGACCCTCTGCTCCCCCAAGCATCTGCTGGCCCCAGGCTACCCCAGCCCTGCCCAGAAGCAGAGATTCCTGCCCGAGTCACATTACCAGAGCATCTATCTGGGCTCCATCCAGGCTCTGGCTCTGCTAGAGGTGGGCAGACCCAGATGAAGTGTCACAGCCCATGCCCAGAGGGGCACAGCCCAGTGAGGGAGGCAGAGGTGTAGACAGCTCTACTGTGGTCCGCAGACCTTTCTCATCTGCATTAGACCGACCTGCTGATAGCACTGTTACTGAGTATCCACCAGGGGCCAAGCAGCCGTCCGCTCTGCCCGTCCACAAAACCCTATGAAGCAGGGGCTATTACTGGTCCCATTTCAGAGACCAGGAAACTGAGGATGCGAAAGGTAAATGACTTGTTGGAAGACCTGCAGGTGGCGAGTAGTGAGGTCAAGCTGCAAGTCCAGATCTATCTAACTCCAGAGCTTCGGCTCCTCCTGCCTCTCGTGTCCTCTCCTGGGTCTGTCTGCTCCTCAGGCTGGCTCTCCCCATGCCGACTAAGAACAAGGGACAAATGAACCGGAGTCCTACCTGGTGGCAGCCCTCCCAGCCTCCAGTCTTTACCTCGTACATGGCTTTTCAAACGCACACTCTCAACTCTCCACACCTTTGCTCATGCCTCATCTCTGCTCGTAACCCCCTTCTCCTTCCTGCAAAACCCTGCTCGTCCTTCAACACCCACTTCAAATGTCACTGCCAGTGGGACCACTCTCCCCGCGTCTAATCCAACCCCACACGCTGCCTCCCCCAACTGCAGAACATGCCTCTATCCCGGTGGCTCTCAAGCTATAGTCCTGAGACCAGGAAGGTCCGCTGTACCGAGGATTTGTTAGACATGCCGATTCTAGAAAGGCTACTGCATCAGGAACTCTGAGCTGGGGCCAGCAATCTGAGCTTTAACAAAATCTGCAGCTCAGCCTGATGCATCCAAAAGTTGGAAAACCACTGCCGTCGTCTAACACATCAGGACCCCTGGCACGCGTCCGAGAAAATCAGTAGGCCATGAGGAGCTGCTGGGCTGGGACTGGATAGCATTCAAGGCTTGTCCCTCCGAAGGTGCACTGCTGACTTTGAAAGGCCCTCCTTTCCCGGCACTCTCCAGACCCCATGACTTTGTGATATTAGAGATGACAGGCTCTGGGGCAGACCAAGGGGGGAGGCATTTTGTCAAGGGGGCCTTCCTGTGTTCTCTGCAGCAGGCCTCCTCCCTCAGTACCACACCTGTTTGTTGGAGAAAAGCCCCACACTTCTTCATCCACTCCTTCCACAGACATGTGTTGAGAGCCTACCAGAGGCCACACACCGTAGAATATCAGGGACATAATGGCGAGTCAACTATAGAATCTGTGTCTCATCCCCATGGAACTTAACGCTCTAGTGGAGGAGACATGCATTCATCAAACAATTATAGCTGACTTTAAGTGCCATTTACATTTAGTGCATTGTTTAATTCTCACAACTACTATTATCACCTCTTCTATAGCCGGGGAAGTGAATATCGAAAGGTGAAGCACCTTGGCAAGGTTCACGCGGCTTATAGATGGCAGAACCGATACGACCGTCACAACACGATGTGGTCTCAAAATAATTACAGAATCGTATCATAAACTTTGATAATCACCACAAAAAAAACTACACAAGCATGCCTAACAGGGAAAAGTGATATCGTGGTGGAGGAAGGGACAGTCACAAAAACAGTCCCGGAAGAAGCACCATCTGAGCTGGGGCCTGAAGGCTAAGTGGAGTTAATAAGACCAACCAGTGAGGTGAGGGTGGGGGACAGGTGGGCCTTTCCACGTAGAGGAACAAGGCTTACAAAGGCCTCGAGGAGGAAGTCTAGCAGAAGCCACTGGGGCCCCAGCACTGGTGGTGGGAAGCAGGGGAGGGGGCGGCTGGAGATGAGGCTGGAGGTGTAGACGGGGACAGCTCAGGCAGGCACCTACGTGCCACATCAAAAGACCTACCCGTGGTCCACTTTGCAGAAGAACTGTTGTCAAACCAAGGGTTCCAAGTGAATGTACAGCCTGTTCTGTGTGAAAATGTGGTTGAAATCCAGAAATCTCATCATTCCCATTTGGACATATTGACTGAGTGCCCACCATGTGCCACACACACATTGTTGTAGGTGTTGGGGACACAGTTCCACCCTCCCAGAGGGCATCCAGTTCACGGCCAGGGAGTGAGAACTCTCTGGTCACTGACATTTACACTCCTTCACCAGCACTGTGCGTGGACTGGGGGCCAGACACTGTTGGGGGCTCTATGGAAGGGTCTGGTTCACCTTTTCATGACAAATGCAAGCTATGTTCCAAAAATCAGATCTAGAGCTCCTAGTCACCAAATGGACATCTTTTTTTTTTCCTTTTTTTTTTTTTATTATTAACATATAATGAATTATTTGCCCCAGGGTTACATGTCTGTGAATCATCAGGCTTACATATTTCACAGCACTCACCATAGCACATACCCTCCCCAACGTCCATAACCTAGCCACCCTATCCCTCAGTAGGGATAGGCCACCCTATCCCTCAGAGGGATAGCCACCCTATCCCTCATAACCTACCCCCCAGCAACCCTCGGTTTGTTTCTTGAGATTGAGAGTCTCTTATGGTTTGTCTCCTTCCTGATCCCATCTTGTTTCATTTTTTCCCTCCCTTCCCCCCATAACCCCCTGCCCTGCCTCTCAAATTCCTCATATCAGAGAGATCATATGATAATTGCCAAATGGACATCTCTTAATCCCATCAGCCTCTTACCATTCACGGGATTTGAAACATTTCTTAAGAAGCTAGCAGAGGGTAAATCATTTGGGGTCGCTCCATAAGGCAAACTTTGCTAATAGACTCTATTTCTATTGAAATGAGTGTCTACAGACCTGTAATTCATTCTGCATAACATTTACACATTCTACACCGCTGAAACCTTGTTAAATTACTTAAGTCAGCAAAGCTCAACCTGAAAGGGGGGTGGCGAACTAACACAGATCGGTTCAACATGGCCTTCAGAGAGTGTTTTCAAAATCTGTCTGCATTGCCACTAGGTTTTTCTGTGGAATGAGACAAGTGGTATTATCGTGCACATAGCCCTGGAACTGTGACATCTTGGCTTCTCAACACTCGTGGGATAAATACCAACTCCTTTACTTTTTCTATAAGGCCCTGCATGACATGACCGACCCCCACTGGTGATGCTACAACTTTCTCCTTGCTCCCTTCTCCAAACCAAGCTTCTTTGAGCAACTCAAGTAAGCCAAGCTCATTCCTACCTCGGAGCCTTTTTTTTTTTTCCTTGCTGTTCCTCCTTCCAAAATGCTATTCCCTCAGATTCTCACACGGGTGACCCCTAATCTTCATTAATGTCACACCTCAAATGTCACCTCCTTGGAGAGGTACTCACTGATTGCCTCCAGTTCCCCACCTTCGGCACTTGCCACTTCTGGAAATTATCTTGCTTTTAAAATGTCCTTGTTTTTTCTTCAGTCTACCTCCCCTTGCTGAAATGAAAGCACCATGTTGAGCAAAGACCTTGACTTACCAGCAGTGGGGCATGTTAACCTTGAAAGATACATGCATAGCTTTCTGAGTCCCTGAGTCACTGCTTGCAGGAGAACTGCTACATAATTACAAACAATCATTTCAGATTTTGCATGAGATTTGGGGGATATCTGTTACATTAGCGAGCGTGCCTTAACTAACCCAATGCTTTGGGGCCATTTTCTACCCAGATTCTTAGCACTTTTCTAATTGACTGCTAGGAATCTTTTCTATCCTGGATAGAAATCCTTTCTCTGTTATACAACTCGCAAATATTTTTCTCATGGTCTATCCCTCATCTTTTATCCTTGTTTATGGTGTCTTTTGTTGTTCAGATATTCAAAATTCTTACCTAACCAAATCTGTCAGTCTTTTGTATCATATCAGGAACTTCCGTGTATTTTAAGAAAAGCTTCCTCCATCTAAAGATTATAAAAAATACTCTCCAATATTTCCTTCGTGTTCTGTTTAGATTTTTTTTTTTCCTAAGTGGATAGCTCATTGTTATAAAGATATTTAAATTACCTATTCTTGTCACTGCTGACTTAAAATTCAGGAATTTGCTGAATTCCTGTGTATATTCTCTATTCTGTTTCACTAGCCTAGCTCAGCCTGCACCAGTATCATACTGTTTAAAGCACTGGAAATTTATAGTTTGTGCTACTATGTGGTAATGTGAGTGTGCTTTTTTTCTTAGAGTTTGTCAGCTGTTCTTTCATATTTATTCTTCCACATTAATTCTAGAATAAAATTATCTGACTTCACCAAAAATATCCTATTGGGTTCTTTATATTAAGTTAAGCTTACACACTAATTTGAGAATTATTATCTTTACAATGTTGAGCCTTCCCACACAGATACAGGTGTGTTTTGCCATTTATTTAAACCTTCTCATGCATACGTAAAGGTCTAGGATTTTCTTCATACTGGTCTTGAAATCTTCCAGCCACAGTTATTCCCATGTATTTCATAAATCATATTGTTGTGAGAACATTTCCCCTATTGTGTTACCTAACTAAATAATATAGACAATGTGTATGTTGTTTGTATATTTCGCTTGTACCCAGCACTTCAACTAAAATGTTTTCAGATAAAAAGTTCATAAATTTTTTTTTTTACTAAAGTATAATTGACATGTAAATATCTTATTCATTTTAGGTGTACGTCCTAGCGATTTGATATTTTTATACATTATGAAATGATCCTCACGATAAGATTGGTTACCATCTGTCACCATACGAAGTTCTTACCACTAAAAGTTCTTAACAGTTGATCTTAGTTTCACCATACAATCTTACTATGTTCAAATAATTATAATTTTGTCTCCTTTCCTCCAATATTTGTACTTCTCATTTCTTTCTCTTATCCCACTGCTTTGGCTATAGGACTCCAACTCCAGTACCATCCTGACTAATCCCAGAGACAGGAGGTCCCTTATATTGCCCTTGTCTTTACAAGAGACACCTCTGTTGTTGTACCACCAAATGTGTTGTTCGCTGCTCACTTCTTACACTTTTTCCTATTTTAAAACTTTCCTCCTCTTCAGGACTTGAAGTTTTAATTAGCAAAAGATGCTGAATTTTCTGAAGTACATTTCAGCACTCATGGAGAAAGTCATATGCTTTTTCTCCTTTAATCTATTAGTAAAAATGAATTCATTAACAAATTTCCTAACGTTGAGCCATATTGTCTTCCCTGGAACAAAACCTTACTCTGTCATGGTGGTTGTACTTTTAATACTTTTCTGGGTTGGATTTGCTAACATTCTATAGAGAAGGAATTGCGTCTGCAATTCATAATCATAGGTAGCCATTTGGGGCCAGTCCTCTTAAACGTTAGAAAAACATCATATGGAAAATTAGGGGTCTTTATGAATTCGGTGGTTAAAAAGATACACCGCAGAAAGTTACAACGTTTGTAGGCGTATCTGAGATGGTGGTCAAGCTCTCTGCCAAGCCAGTCCTCTCTCTCACTTTAGAGGTGTTACCTTGACCTGCCGAACCTCTGGACTGAGAGAGAGAACTGTAACACGTGAGAGATTTGAGGTCTGACAAATTGAATTTTGAAGGTGAAGAGGTATTCAATCACTTCAGTAAAAGCTGATAGAGGCTAACGTGGCCAAAGAAGAAACCCAGACAGTATCCACTTATCTGAGCAGTCCCTCTCCGGCTGAGAATGGGCAGAAAAAGAAATTGCAGAGAAGGAAATTGTGGACCCTTTCCCTTTGGGATTTTATACGCAAAAGGAATTTCCTTTCGAAATTTAATTTCTCAGTGGAACCTTAAAATGGAAGAGAGTTCATGTTCAAACTTGGAATGTCTCATAGGAATTTGGTTCACTGTCTTTTTCTGCGCTAGAGTAGATGACGTAGCTGAGCAGAATTTGAGATGAAAAATATAAGACCAAATTTTTAGATAACGTACACATATTTGATATGCTCCTAAGAGTGAGCCCAAGTTAAAGAATGCTCAGCTTGGACCCATTTCAGAGGCTGCACCGCCCACCTGGTCCCAGCAGGATGGAACAGAGGTGAGACCAGGGCCCTCCTGGGAGAGGAGAGCTCTGGCTGCCCCTGGGCCTGGCTGCTAAGACCAGTGCATTAAGATGGAACGAAAGGAGAGGAATGCAGAGGAAGGGGATGCTTTCGTCCCATGAATCGAGTCTCTGCCCACTCCTTTGTCAGCTTCACTACTGACTACCAAAGGGGCTATCAATTGGTGACTTAATGGGGCTGAGCCCAGGATCTTCCGTGGAAAAATGTTCTGATGCAGTTACTTATCTTTAAGGGTCAATAGCTATTTACAGAGTTCTCTCTTCTATTTCTCACCTCCAACTGGGGGCTTCCTATCCTGGAGAAAATCTGACCGTGACTTTCTTTTTCTCTATCATCTCTGCACTGCCAGAAACAATGAGGATGGAGTCCATTCTGCAGGCTGCTTGATCTATCTATCCATCCATCCATCTTTCTATCCACCCACACAATTCAACTTTTGCCACAAGACCTGTCTGTGGACACTTGCACAAATATGGATAAGGTTATGCTTTCTCAGTCCTCTGTTTCCAGGTAGCACTGGTATCCTCAACTGCATAAACAGGGAGCTCTACGTGGGGCTCGATCCCAGGACCCGGGGATCATGACCTGAGCCGAAGGCAGACCCTTAACCAACTGAGCCACCCAGGTGCCCCAGCTGGAGAGCCTCTTTAAGGAATTACCTTTTAAAGGTTATATGGGTAGCAAGCATACTTTCTAAGTCTGTCTTGTATCCTTTTTTCTCCATGCCTTCACATAAGAGATATTTGAGTGGTTATAGATAGGGTCCCTATACTTTTCCCTCTAACTCATATTCTAGCATATAATGTTACAGATGAGAAATCCAATACTACTGTGACCTTTCCTCCACTGAAGACAATTTACTTTTCCCATTTAAAAGATTATAGGATTTTTCTCTTAGTTAGAATTCCAAAACTTCAGATATATGCCAGTTTGTGCCTTGATAAAATTGAGATTTTTCAGTCTAGATTCATGTATTTCTTCTACTAGGAAAACTTTTTTTTTTTTTCTGTTTCCTTGATTCACTCTGTTTTCTACTTTAATATTCTCATTTTGTGGATCTTGGACCTGCTAGCTTTATTTAATACGTTTCTTACCATTTATCATCATAATTCCCATCTCTTTGTCTTCATGCTCTGCATTCTGGAAAATTTCTCCAAGATGTCTTTGAATTGAACTAATCCTATTTTCAGCTGTAGCCCCTTCTACTAGTCACTATTGACTTTTTTCTTTTTAATTTTTTTTAGAACACTCATGTTTTCTGATTTCCTCTTCCTTCGACAGCCTTTTCTTTATTGATTCAGTATCTTTTAAAATGTCTCTGAGGGGGCACCTGGGTGGCTCAGTCGGTTGGGCCTCTGCCTTCAGCTCAGGTCATGATCCCAGGGTCCTGGGATCGAGCCCCGCATCAGGGGCCTGCTTCTCCCTCTGCCGCTCCCCCTGCTTATGCACTCTCCTGTCTCTCTCTCTCTCTCTCTCTCTCTCTGTCAAATAAATAAATAATCTTTATAAAAAATAAATAAAGATAAAATGCCTCTGAGGATATTCATTATACATTTAAATTTTTGGTTTCCTACATTAATTCTGTTTCAGTCAGAAATATTTGTTCTGAATTTTCAGCCTGATCCCCCTCTTTGGAGTTGTTGATTCTCCTTCTAGTTCTGATGTGTTCTTTGTCTTTTTTTTTTTTAATTCTAAATGAAGACCTATGCTGGTTAGGACTGGTAGCAGACATGGATTTTGTGAACTATTGTGGAGATCACTACTTGAGTTCCTCTCCAAAGCCAGCGGGGTTGAGTTAGAAGGGATGGGTTTTGAGGTGGGCCTCTTTGGGTCCACAGGACGAGGGCAAGCTAATGGACAGATGACCCTCTTCAGGCCCACGAATGGCATCGGCGACCCCCACCAAGCCCCCACCATGAACAACAGAGTTCACACCTTGTACAACTTGGGGATGAAGGCTGTGGTCACTTTCTCTGTGCAAGGCCGGCACGAACCCCCACATTGTTCAGCTTGGTCCCTATTTCTACACAATGATACCCTTGCTTTCCACTTCCCACGCCTAATGCTTACCCTGAATTTCACTGTTACCCCACATCCACCCTCAGTGAGTGCGAGGCAGTCAACACTGACAACCCGTCTGACTCACTTGGCAGCTGACAGGCTTGGGAGGGAGCAGGAAGCCCAGAGGGAGAGGCAGAGCCTTCTTGCCCAGACAGCGGGTGTGTCCCCCGATAGACCGTGGGCCAGTGGAGAGCAGAGATGGCGTCTTCTCTCCCTCCCACGTCTATTCCCCAGCACGGTGCCCCCACGTGCTTGCTAAATGACACTGGATGAAGGGCATACACTCCCAAGCCCACGGGCCTTTTGTTCCAATTTTGCTATTGTTGGGCATGTCCTTCCCACCCACACTGTTACTCTCATACCCAGGCTCCACTATCTTTGGTTCAGACTCCAAGGTTCAGCTAAAATAACACCTCGAAAAGACGACATCTCTGCCCCTTCCCCTGTGCCTCCATCGCTCCTACCACAGCACCTGTGGCCCTGTGTGCCTGTGTCCACAATTACTCAGGCTCATGGTAGGTGCTACACAAATGTGTAAGGGAACAAATGCGCGAATAAGTCAATCCGCAGTAAGCTATGAGCCCAAGGCAGGGATCACTTCTCATTCAAGTTCACATCACTGGGGAGAGGGGCACCTGGCACAAGAAGAGCCAAATACCGTGTACTGGAACTGAATAATACCCAGGGGATTATTATCCTCAAAGTAGGGTATTTCCATATGATTATCAGACTCTAGGATATCAAAAATCCCTAATGGCAGAATCTCAGGCACCATAATTCCCTTGGATTCAGAGAGGGGAATGGAAGGCAATTTGCCATTGAGCAACTTAACATCTGCCAGGCACTGTACCAGGTGCTCTCATCATAAAACAGGATCCTGACATTTACCAAGTGTTTACCTATTGCCAGACAATATTTTGAGTATTTTACATATGACAGTGTTATGAGATAGATAATAATATTGTCTCTACTTTCCAAGAGAGTAACTCAAACCAGGAGGCAATTAGGAGGCTCAAAACTGCAGAGCTAGTGAGGGGCAGAGCTTGGATTTAAACCCAGGCGGTCTGCTTCTAGAATCTGGCTAGGCTCCTGATCACTATGGTACATCAGTTCATTCATTTAGTGTCCACACCAGCCCAGGTAAGTATATTCTGCTGATGCATGGGTCATGGGACTAAGGATCGCATGACATCCAGATGACATTTACTGAGGTTAGACCCTGGCACAGGGTGAGAAGCCAGGTCTTCCTGACTTCTAAACTGGTAACCACCTCTGATCCCAGCCTCCCTGAAACGGGGGCGCAGAGTGCAGCCTCCTGGCTGAGCACCACACCACAATCCTCACTTTCCGTGGATAGCGCCATGAAAGTCAGGGTGTCAATGGCATCCCTGCCTCCTTGGGAGTCCTGAACAGATGGGGGCCTGGGCACATGCACCCTTAGAAAACCAGAGCTGAAGATTTGGCATGAAAAACGATTTCCATTTCCTGAGGGTTGGCTGTGGGCCTGAGACATTATTTACCTTTGGCATCTCTTAATTCTCTTCACAATCTGCTGAGATAGGTATTACACCCCACCGCCATTCTACAGCTAAAACTAGGGCGAGAAAAGAGGAAACTCAGCCCAAGTTCACTTGGCCAGCGAGCAGAACTGGATTTTGATTCCAGGTGTGTCTGCTGCCAAAGTCGATGATCCTGACAAGGAAGGGTAGCCCAATTTCACCCGTACCCTAAAGACATTCCCCTGCAGCCTCGGCTCAGAGCTGCCAAGTCTGTGTAAGTTGGTGGAAAGCATGGGGAGGGGGGTTATGATGGCTCAAAGAGGAGTGAAAAGGACATCCCAGGCCAGGAGCAGGAAAGGATGGGGCACAGGGAGAAGGGCTGGGGAGAGGCACAGAGTTCACAGGGGAATGGTGTGCATGTGGGGGCTTCCCAGGGCCATCTGCCTGAAAGTGGTGAGCAGGGGAGAGAGATGGGACCTAAGGGAGCCATGTTCTGGCGTCTCGAATGCACAGTAAGAGTCTGCTCCTGGGTGCAGGTGAAGAGTCCGTGCCACTGGCCACAGGTCCCGCCTTCATGCTGTGCGGAAGGAACCTCCCAGGTCTTGGGCTCAAGGTCAGAAGTCAGCAGCTGTGCAAGCTTCCAGCTTGTACCAGAGCATCTGCCACAGAGCCCATGAACCCTGTCCAAAGGCTCCCTCCCAGGGACCACAGTGGATGCACCGTTGGTGGGGGCCCTGGCTGAGTCTTTGGCTCCTCCCATCCTGGGGATCACGCACACTCACAGAGCAGCAGCCTGACCTCCAGCCAGATAATCTTGTGCCCCTGGGACCAAGAAAAAAATGCGGTACGCTCCTGACAAAGGGAGGCCACTCCCCAGGAACTCTTTCACGTTCTCCCTAGAGCAGACACCACAAGCAGGTTGACCATTTCCTCCCAGGGTCTCCTCCCGCAGCCTGTACCTGGCGTAAAGCTTACTCAGAATGAGCACACAGCAATTTACACAGCGGTGCTAAAATGCCCAGCGTTGGGCCACTTGCAATTGGAAGAACGAGAGTTTAAGACATAATCCTGCCCTCAAGGAATCTGCAAAGCCTTTGCACGAATAAAACCCACAAAACCAGCCACAACAATAGGAATAGTTGCCGTTCAGTTAACGCCCATCCACCACACGTCAGCACACATATTTAATCATTAAAAAATAAAGCAGAGACAGTCACCGGGACTTCATGCCTCAGTGTTCCTGTCTGTAATGTGACTGTAAGACGTGCTCAGCTGACATTAGAGTTGCAAATTAATGAAGCATCCAGTCGCTAAGTGCCCTAGCAATCAAGAGATGGTAATCTGATAGAGGCCAAAACACTAGAAAATGAAAATCAACATAATTTAAAAATTAAAAACACCTGAAAGCCCTATCGACCCTAAATTAAGGTGAATCAGAAACCAAGGGATAGAGAGAAGGTAAGCAATATGTTAGTAAGAAATGCCTGCGCGAGATTCATGTCACAGCTGGGTGGCCCATTGCCTGAACAGATGCTTGGGACCCAAGAAAGATGAAGGGAGAGCAAAGGCCAGGACACGCAGCATCAGCCAACCTAGGCCATCGGGACCAGAGGGCTGTGGAAGCTCCTGCCAGCCCTGATGGGCCTTGCTGAGATCAGCTCAGAAAAGCACACCACACCCATCAGCTCGGGGGAAATCGCAGAGGCAGCTGAGAACGTCAAGGGCTGATCTGTGATGGCCCAGTGGGAACACCTGACCCCGGGAGGCCTGGCACTGAGGCCCACCTGTGTGTGACCCTCTCCGGGCTCCAGTGCCTTCCTCTCTAGAACAAAGGAACTAGACGACACCGACAGTTCTTTAACCACTGGGGGTGTACGGATCCTTCCAGTAACCTGAAAGTTATAGATTTGCTCCTCAAGAAAAAAATACACATACATCTGGCATAAATTATCAGAGATGTCTCGGCACTTTCCACCCTACCCCAGAACCCCACATAACAACCGTTGGGTTAGGAGATCTCTAATGATGACCTGAAGTCTAGACAAAGTCAGGTGAGGTTCTACTGCTAGCAGGCCTTGAGTGCCAGGCTCAGGCTCGGGGTGGGGCTCAAGCAGTAGTAAGCCATGGAAGGTAATTAATCAGGGAATGATGTGCTCAAAGTATCCACGGATCCAAGTTCTGTGTCTTTTTCACTAAGGACCCAGGACCAAGCAAGCTTCATTTACAACCGGGAGCAGACAGACAGAGGCCCGTTTGCTACAGAAGCCAGAAGAATTCTTCGCTGTTGATCCAAAGTGATCCAGTGGGCCTGAATTCCCCCAGAAGAATCACATCTTTCTGACCCCACAACAGCGGGTAAATAACTCTGTCTCACAGCGCACACCAGCAAACATGGCGCCCTGCCCTTTAGACGCAAGACGCTTCTTGGTTGTCTGGGCAGCTTGGGGTTGCATATGCTTACCTGGCTGTCCTGCTCAGGAGACATCTGTCGCTCCCCCCAGTCCAGGCTGCCAGCTGGCCTGAAGGGTTGGAACAGCACCTCAGGGCCCCGCTGACACCGCGAATTAGGTGTTCCACTTCCTCGCTTAAGACATCAAGTCAGAACTGAAGTCTTGTCTTCGTGGAAACTCATCTCTCCTCTGGGGTCGTGAGGGAAAGGGGCCGGCGGGCTTTGAGAACCGACTGTAAGAAGAATTCCGTGTGAGGCGGGAGGAGGTCTCGGCCCGCAGTTCCCACCCCTGCTGCACGTCAGCGTCACGGGGTGGGGGGGAGCTCGTAAACCAAGCTGACGCTGAGCCCGGGGCCAGGTGAGTCTACCTCTCCAGGTGAGCCTGATGTGCAGCCGTGGCTGAGAACCGCCGTGCTCGGCAATCCAAACATGGACTCACGTGCCCTGGGGAGAAGCAGGCAGGGGTGAAGAGTGCGAGCTCTGTGCAGTGCCCGGGGACAAGTTCACTTCCCCCTTGTGAAGGGTAACAGGAGGGTTTCTTGGAAGCTGGGTCTTTCCACAGGCGGATAAGGAGGGGGAGGGCACTGCAGACTGAGGGAAAAGCTCGAGCAAGGGTCCAAAGTCGGGAGCCTACTGGGAATCGAGGCCCTTTGTTCTTTTGGGGTCTTGTCTCACCAAATAAACTCTAAAATGCCTTGTGGAATAAGCCTGACCCCACAACTCCTGCATTCTTTGAGGCAGAATGTTCCCGCTTTTGTGCTTAATTCTTTGTTCTTGTAAAGGACCATTCTGGAATAGAGACTGGAGGTGAAAGAGGATGGCGTGGTAGATTTCTGAGTAATTTTACAAGCATTTTCACATAGATTTTTTTTTTCATTCACTCCTGGGAAATTCCTGGGGTGTGGGCAAGAGAATGATAACCAGCATTATAGAAAATTACAGAAGATGACAGGAGCAAAGGTCGGGTCCCCTGCTGAAGGCCATGTAGGTGGCTGCCAAAAGAATAGGGTCCAGAGGGCACCTGAGTGGTTCAGTCGGTTAAGCGTCTGACTCTTGGTTTCAGCGCAGGTCATGATTTCAGTATCATGAGATCAAGCCCTGCATTGGGCTCCACACTGGGCATGGAACCTGCTTAAGATTCTCTCTCTCCCTCTTTCTCTGCCCCTCCCCCAACTCAAGCACTCTCTACATAAATAAATAAAAATAAAATCATGATTTGAAGAACACTTACTGCCATTGACAAATGCTCCCTTTATAATGGTAAATAAAATTAGATCTGAGTGCATGGCATTATGAATTAAATTCACTCATTCTACAAGTGTGCCAGGCACTGTTCTGGGCACTAATGAATTACCATGGAAAGAAATATGAAAGTCCCTCCTCCCGTCAAGCTTGTTTTCTGGAAGGGGAGACAGACAATAATCACAAAAACAATGAAAAGATATGGGGCATCAGACAGTAAGAAGTGCAATCATGAAAAATGAATCAGGAAGGGGGGATGATAGAAGGGGATTTTTTCCCCTGCATATATATTCCTTTAATATATTTTCTAACAAATATTGTATTCGTGATCAGAAAAAATACTTTAAGAAAATGCAACACCAAAAAAGTGGAGGAGTTAGGAATTGAAGTTAGCTCACAACTTGGATCCCGGCTGGGATTCAGCCCCAAGGCTCTGTTGGTAGACTGCTGGGTAGGGGAGACAGATGCTGGCCAGCCAAAGAAGGCAGGCACCTGGTCTGGGGTGACCCAGGGGACAGGGCAGTTACTGAGGCAGCAGCCCAGTTCCTAGAACCAGCCTTGGACTCAGGAATGTGACATTAGTAGAGTTCTCAGAATTGGGGGCAGTGCTGACAGTAAGAAGCCCCTGGTGCCAATGCCCCCAAGCCCACCCCCACAATTTCAAATGGGCATGAATATCCTCCCCTAAGTGAGGCCAGGCTGGATTTCTGAGCCCAGGTAGAGCTGAGCCTGAAGGGAGTTGGGGGGAGAGCGGGTTCTAATCCTTGCTTGGCCCCTGTCCTTCCAAGGAGACATAAGTACTCCACCGGTGCGTGAAGAAATCAATAGCCTCCACGATGAGTGCTTGGAAGTTCCATACAAGTGTCTACAGTCTTTCTATCTCTTTCCGGGACTGTCCTTCGCTGTGGCTCCAGTCCCCACACAGCAGATTAATTATTAAGGCCACGGAACACAGAATAAATGAGTGCACAGGATGAGGGACACAAGAGAAGAAATAAGAGCTTCAAGTGGGGCAGGAAGGGGGTTCTAAGAGACGGCCGGCTCAGGGCCAAGCGCTTCCTCGGGACTAGTACAATCTGGTACTCTGCTCCCTCACTCACCCAGCCGGAGGGCTTCCTTGCGTAGACGTGCCTCCTTGGGAATACCATCTCACCGAGAGACTTCACTCCACCAGCCACACTCATGATCGCCCTCCCCATGGTCCAGCTTCTCACCCTGGCCCTGCCTGGGATGGTGAATGGATCCACAAGCCAGTGAGGTGGCTAAATATGGTGGGGCGTCCATGGCCATCAGGAGAGAGGAAACGGCACCAGGAAGGCTGTTTGCCTTCTCTTGGGCCCACAGAAACTCCCCCAGGTCATCCTGATAGCACGTGCACCTTCCTGCCTCCTTCCTGGAAGGGCATCATAACCCAGAGGCTGGGGCAGAGGAGACTCCAAATTTTAGCTCAGCCCCTCCTTAGTCATGCGATCTTGGGCAAGTTACTGAACCCCTCTGGGTCCCTGTTTGCTCATCTGTAAACTAGAGGTTCACCTACCTTGAGCAGTCTTTGAGAAAGTGAGTGCAAAGAGCAGTCACAGACGGCCTGACACCTTATAGGTGCTGAGTAAATAGTAACTACCACTCGTTCTTTCTTTTTCTTTCTCCTCCTTCCTACTCTCACAGCAGCTTGGCATCCAACAGAGGCTTTCCTCCACCTGAACCACGAAGAAAGTCGAGCCCTGCATTGGGCCTTTCTTGCTGTGACCTTGGACCACACCACTGTATGGATAACCGTTTCAGCATTGTGAGTCCACAAGGATTCTCTTTCCAAGGGAGTAGAAGATTGGAACGGTTCTCCTGGGACCTGGGCTGCAGGAGCCAGCTGGGCTCTTCTCTGCTCTCTGCTGCCCCCTGTTGGTTCAGAG
>CM052884.1:62166487-62213082 GCA_028534135.1 Potos flavus | reverse complement strand
TTGTTGATTTTTGCTTGGGGGTACCGAAGCAGGGGGGAAAGAGGCATCTGTTCTCCGCCATCACCTGGCCCCTGTCGTCCACTGGGATGCTCCTGGGCTCGTCTGGTCTCTGGGTGTCAGTTCGCACAAATGCCTGCCCCAGTGGCCTCGGCCCAAGGCTGGCTGGCTGTTCGTGTCCTGGTGTACAGGACCACGTTCCACTGCGTTCTGTGCCTTGCGTGAGTGTGCGAGGACCCCAACGGGCTGTCTGTGACCACTTGCACCTAACACTCACACACAGTGTGACCTTAGGTAACTCTCCATGCCTCAGTTTCCTCATCTGTGGAATGGGGATAACAGTAGTAGGTACCTCGTAGAGTTGCTGTGACAGTCAAATGAACTAACACATTTTCAATATCTGCGGCCCTACAAATGTATCCGTTCCCAGAATTATTTGCTACTCCTGATAAAGGGGGCGATGTTGGAAAGGCTCTGAATACAAATAGCAAATAGGTAATATTTGTCACAGGCCTTCTGATGTGCTTCCTGGGTGGGAGAGACAGTGGGAGGCTCGGCCGGGACGTTGGGAACAGCGCATCACATCATACTGGAAAGTGCTGATAGTCCAAATCAGACCCAGCAGATCTGTCCTAGAGGCCGCCTCTGTGCCAGGCGTGGCTTTCACTTGCTGGATGAAGAAGACTGGGAGGTCCTGGTCAGGGGCAGGCGGCCACCGTGGTAGGAGGGGAAAGGAGAAGTGGGGACCTCCAGGGCCTCGGGACACTGGCTCTTTGATCAACCAAGGCTAGACCCTTTCACTCTTTTGCAGCAGCATGACCTTACCCATGCGAGCTGGCTGGCTCCGTGCCATGGCCCCAGGCCCACCCACAGGAGTGTCCTATGGGTGTGAGTGCCATTGTCACGAGGCCAGACCCACCACAGAGAGTGGGAGGAACAGAGGCTTGTTACACTGCCCTGTGGCTGGATGCTCAGCCAGGGTACCAGGTAAAGAGAGGGCACAGGCTTGAGTCCAGGTGGCCCCAGATGTCATCAGGACCAAGTACCCGGAAGCCGGCTTAGCAGCCCCCTTAGCGCGAGATCAGCACTCAATCTGAATAAACTGGAAATGGGGCGTGTCCTGGATCGGCCCACCGCCTCGGTGGCTCTGGGATTGCGCAATCCTCAAGCCTCGCCCTTGGCCTAGCACCCAAGGTGCTTACCGGCTGACTTTTACCTTCTGTACTTTGATTTCCATTTGCGATTGTCCCTTGGGTCACATCAGCTTCTGGAGAAATGTCCCAGTCCAAAGATGGTAAATAGGTCTTATTTTTTGTGCCAACTTGTATCGATTGATAGTACTTGTCTGGGATTCTGTGTTTGGACAGTGGCTAGCTCAGGGGGACAGGATCATTTAGCACAGACTGTCCCAGGGTCGGGGAGCAAAAGAGGCAGTAAGCGTGGTGTGCTGGTTATCTCTGCCTCAGGCCCATCTTTCCAAATGAGGATTCTTCACCCCCCTGGTGGACACCTGGATAAAGAAAAGAGAAGGGACAAAAGTGGGCTCTGAGGGGCTCACGTTGTTGCCAGAGGTGGGGTCACCAAAATCTAGATGCAATCACCAGAGCCTTTTGGGGGACCATGAGCAATTTACCAGGTGGTAGCCTAGGACTGCCTGTCTGGCCCCACTAGTCCTTAAAGGTGGGTTGGCCAACCGCCCCAGTTGGCCTAGGATTGTTCTGGTTTGAACACTGAAAGTCTCACATACCAGGAAACTCCTCGGTCCCAGGCCAACTGAGACAACTGGTCACCCTACAGACAGGAGGTGTAAAAGCTTTACCTGCACCCACGGAGCCGATCCTGCAGCTTAGTAATCAGGAGCACACTCTCCTCTTTAGAAAGAATGATGTGCCAGGTACCTTTCAAGAGCCTATGCCTGGATGCATCCAGTGGCTCTTACGTGAACTGTTTATCCAAGAGCCTAAGGACTTTCAATTCCCCTGATGCTTCCTTGTGAATGAAGATGAAGTACAGGGGACCTTGGAAAGACACCCATCTGGAGCCAGTGTGCTCAGTGGTTCTTACCTTCTCCAGGAAGTAAGACCTATGAGAAGCACCCACACAGCACCTCTGCTAGCGACTGACTCATCACAGAGAGAGCACAGATAAAATGCCGGGTGCTCTGGCCATGGGCTTGGGCATCCTCTCTGCCCTGTAGAGGGAAGACGCTCTGAACGTAGACTAGTTTCACTAATCCACTCCTCCTTTCTCTAGTTCTGCTAAGCACTAATAGACCTCCCAACCGTTCACACCAACAAGCCAGATGCAACTAACAAGAATGCTTTTCAGGTGCTCAAAGACCACTTTCGGTGGCATCAGGGAAAGAGGAAAACATTCCTTCTTGCTCCTCTCTAAAAATGTACTTTTCAAAGCCAATAAAGGGGAAAGAGAGAGGAGGGAGGGGCGAAATCAGGCCACAGAGTAAAATCATTTGCATTGGTCAAGAATTAGTTCAGTATTAGCTCTCCAAAGGAAAGGAGGAAATTTGAAAAGTAACTATAGCTTCCTGGTTTGTGTCCTTTCCACCGGCAACTTGCTGAGAAGAATCTGTATTTGCACTGGGCCATGTCTGCTCTGGGTGACATCTGTCAACCTGGGAGTTTAATTGTTGGTAATAATATTTCCCTGTTACTCGGGCACCACACAAATAGCATAAATATGATTTAACCACTCTTGCCAGAAATCACAAATTTGTGTCGTGCATGCTGAACACTAAGGCTGATTAGCACAAAATTTAATTTTCGTTAATATCAGCCCAAGACAAGTAGAGCATGAAATTAACCTGATGTGTTAATATTGTGCTTCACAGTTCCAACTATACCCTGTAGATGCTCTCACTGCAGATAGGTGCCGCTCTGCATGGGGAAGAACTCTAGCTAATCAGCGCTGTCTAGGGGGAGCTGAATGAGCTGGCCCGGAGGTGGGGTTTCCTGCAGCTGCAAGGAGCTCAGGAAGATGCGAGGTGACAACGCAGGGAGGCACTAGAGGGCAGGTGGCTCTCATGGAGGAAATTAAGGACGGGGAGCCTCTGTGGTCCTTTCCAATACTGGGGCTCTGGGATTTTAAATCTTAAGAGAGCTTCCACAGGTCGGTTGTTGGTATCTAAGACAGGGGTTGACAAACTGCAGCCTGCGGACTAAATCCAGCCTGTTGTCTTTTTGCACAGCCCATGAGCTAAGAATAATTTTTACATCTTTAAATAGTTGGAGGGAAGACATCAAAAGAAGAATTTGTCGGGGCACCTACGTGGCTCAGTGGGTTAAAGCCTCTGCCTTCGGCTCAGGTCATGATCTCAGGGTCCTGGGATCGAGCCCCACATTGGGCTCTCTGCTCAGCAGGGAGCCTGCTTCCCCCTCTCTCTCTGCCTGCCTCTCCTCCTACTTGCGATCTCTCTCTCTGCCAAATAAATAAATAAGAATCTTTAAAAAAAAAAAAGAAGAAGAATTTGTCATGATGTGAAAGTTACATGAAAGTCAAAGTTCAGTGTCCATCCAGATGGTGGCTACACTTGTGAGCACAGCGTAACTTACAGAGAAGTGAATCTCGGTGTTGTACACCTGAAACTAATGTAACAGTGTGTGTCAGCTGTAGTGAAACAAACAAACACTTTTGAAACACAAAGTTCAGTATCCATAAATTTTGTTTGGAGCTCAGCCATGCCATTCCTTTTTCAGTAACAGCAGAGCTGAGTAGTTGCTGCAGAGATCACAGGAACTTGGAAGGCTCTAAATATTTACTCTCTGGCTCACTATTGGAAAAGTTTGCCAACTCCTGATCTGAGACAACAATCATTTTCAAAGGGGCTCTTTGGAGACTGGATCAAGGGCATTAAGGAGAAGTGGGGCTCCAGGCTTTAGGTCTTTATCAGTTATACCCAACGTGCTTTTGTTTGAAGAAAAGGATTATAGCTGAAGATGGTTCAGGATACATATGAGAGTTCAAAATGTTTTCCCTTTGGAGAGGCACATTGTGGGCTGTGAATTATGGGCTGCAGGTGGATCTCCAGATCTCCAGAAGATCCCAGACTAGGCCAAAGCTGTGTGTGTGTTTGTGTGTGCATGCACACACATGCACTCATGTGTGGACATGTGCATGAATGCATGTGTTCCTCCAACCAAGGAGTTTGGAGTCAGGGGCAAATATACAATGAAATATATTATAATCCTCATGAAGCACATTCCAGGATTTTCTCGTATACACAGACTTCCCTTTCCCTGTGCCTAGCAAACATCTACTTAGCCATTTTTCGTAAACTGGTATATATTATTAATTCGATTAAACCATTTGTGGTAGGCAAATGTCTACATCAAATCCCTGGGACCTGCGAATGTTGCCCTTTTTTGGAAAAAGGGTCTTCACAGATGTAATTAAGAATTCTGAGATGGTCCTGAATTATCCAGGTGGGCCCTAACTGCCATCTCAAATATCCTTATAAAAGAGAAACACAGAGAAGAAGGCAATGTGACAACAGGGGCAGAAACTGGAATGTTGTGGCCACAAATCCAGGAGTGCCAAGCTACCAGAAGCTGAATTTTCCTCAAGAAACTGCTGGCCTCTCCAGCCTTCTGCCCCGCAAAACTGTTGGAGAATAAATCTGTGTTGCGTTAAACTACCAAGTTCATGTTCATGTGTTACAGCAGCCTCTGGAAACTAATACACCATTACAAAAGGGTTTTACTATAAATAGTCCCACAGTCCTGAAATAATTATTTTCCTTACTTTGTGTTGAATACCCTCATATCACTCAAAAACCCATTCAAAGCTTTCCTGTCTTATAAATTATGGCATGGGGAGAGAAGGGCAGGACGAAATGAGGGAACTTACTTAAAGCACTTGGTATATACTAGACACTGTACACGTGAATTCCCTTCTTTCTGTTCTCCCTGCAGAATCCGTTGCCCCTTCCTCTGAGGTCCCATAGCACATCATACGTATTTTTTTAATCGAAGTATAGTTGACATACAATGCTGTATTAATTCCAGGTGCACGACATAGTGATTTGACAATTACATACATTACAAAATGCTCAGCACAGTAAATGTAGTTACCACCCATCACCATACAACAGTATTAGAATATTATTAACTACATTACCTATGCTGTACTTTTCATCTCTATGACTTACTTATTTTATAACTGAAAATTTATACCTTTAATCCCTTTTCTCTCTTGCGCTCTTCCCCCACCCACCTCCTGTCTGGCAACCACCAGTCCTCTGAATTTATGAGTCTGTTTGGGTTTTTTGTTTATTTGTTTTGTTCTTTAGATTCTACATGTAAGTAACATAATATTGTATTTATCTTTGACTTATTTCACTTAGCATAATACCTTTCTGGTGCGTCCAGGTTGTCATGAGTGGCGAGATTTCATTCTTTTTTATGACTAGTAGTCCATTGTGTATACACACACACGTATATATTGTATATATAGTATGTATATATACCACATCTTTATCTATTTGTCTGTGGATGGGCACTTCATACATATTTTAATTAGCATTTACCTTTCTCAACTATATTTCTGTGGTTTTGTTTTTTTTTAAAGGCTCTACGCCCAGCATGGAGCCCGCCACGGGGCTTGAACTCCTGACTCTGAGATCAGGACCTGAGCTGAAATCAAGAGCCGGATGCTTATCTGACTGAGTCACCCAGGCGCCCCTATACTTCTGTGTTTTTAATGTCAGGCGCCTCCCTTCCCCATACTGGTGGGCTCTGAACGTCTTAGAAGCAATGATCATACCTCATTCTTTTTTATTGTCTTTTATTACCTTTTTACTGAGGTTTAGCGTACATATAGTAAAGAGCCTGTATCTTGAGTGTATAGTTCCAAGAACATTTAGAAATGTCTACTCCTGGGGAACCGCCACCCAGATCAAGAGATAAAACACTGCCCACACGTCCGTGCCCCTCCCAGCCAATACCTCCCAGAAGAGCCGCCGCTAGAGTGACTTCTTTGACCATAGATGAGTTTTGCCTGTTTTTGAATATCCTGCAACCGAAATCATACCTTATCTATTCTTTGGAAGATGGCCCCTCTCACACAGCATAATGTCTCTGAGATGCATCCATGTTGTTACATATGACAATAACATTCTTTTCTGTTGCATGAAATTACCACAACTTACAGATTCACTGTATTGGGAATGGACTTCTGGGCATTGCGGGTGTGACTGTCACCAGCGGGGCCACTATAGGGAGATTCCTGTGCCTATCCTGTCATGGAAGCAAGCACTTGTTTCTGTTGGGTATGAGTAGTACGACCACGAGTAGAACTTCTGGATCACAGCGTAAGTATATGGCCAGCTTTAGAAGAGACTGACAAACGGTTTTCTAACTAGCTGTACAGATTTTCATTTACTCCAGCAACGTATGAAATCTGGAGCAATGTGCCAAATCCTCACCAAACTTTGTCAGTCTTCTTGATTTTAGTCATTCTGGTAGTAGCTACTTCATCTTCTTTTTTCTGACTTTACTGAGGTGTAATTGACATGCAAAATGATAAGATTTGAAAGTGTACAGCGTGATTTGATATACGTATACATTGTGAAAGACTTCCCCCATCTAGTTAATTACTACATCTCATCATCTTATATATTTATCTTTTGGGGGGGAAGTAGAACATTTAAGTTCTACTCTGTTAACAAATTTTAATTATAAAATACAGTGTTATCAACTATGGTCACATTACATATTAGATCTTTAGAACTTATTCATCTGATAGCTGAAAGTTTGTAACCCTTTACCAACCTCTTTCTATCCCCTTGACCATTTCTGGTCCCTGGCAACCACTTTTCTATTCTCTGTTTCTACGAGTTTGAATTTCTTTCTTTCTTTGTCTCCTTTTTTATTCCATATATAAGTGAGGCCAAAATTTGTTCTATGTGATCCTGCCTTCCTTCCTGGCCAACAGTGGCCAGATACAAACATTGGCAGAAATCCCAGCAAATCATCGGTCAACTACCAACTGCTAAAATCTTGCATGAAAAAATTAGCTGGACCAATTAGATCCCCTCTTACAGAAAGTAAAGCAATAAATAAACAATAGAATATAACACAGTCTTCAACAAGAACAAATAAGGAAAAGCTGGAAGGGCTATGACGAATCAATACAAGCCAAAGATATGAGAAATTATGAGGAAGCAGAAACAGTAACAGAGATGATATAAGCTATAGGGCGTGGGAGCCAGCTGAGACCAGGACAGAAGGAACGAGGTACCATGAGAATAAGCAGTGAACCAGAGCACAGAGCCCAAGGCCAAGTTCTGGGGTCATTGGAGTAGCCTTGGATCCAGAACCACCCTCCTGCCCGCAGCTCCATAATGCCCCGGGATGGGGCCCATTCTGGAATCTCCAGGGCGCACCTGGGTGGCTCAGTCAGCTGAGCGTCTGACTTGCAATTTTGGCTCAGGTCATGATCTCCTGGGTCGTGGGATCCAGCCCCAGGAGTGGGGAGTCTGCTTGAGATTCTCTCCCTCTGCCCCTTCCCAACTGGAGACTGTGTGCACTCTCTCCCTCTCTCAAATAAATAAATCTTAAAAAAGAGGAAGAAGAAGAAGAATCATCATCATCTCCGGGATAGTCTACCTCCCTTTTCTCATGATAAATACCCTTAGCATAAACCCCTCCTCACTGTAGTTGAACTAACACGAGTGAGTGTCTGCTTCTTGCAACCCAAACCATCCAACTGTTTCACCCGATATGCACCATCAGTGGTGTGCTGGGAAATGTTTAACAACCATCGCTCCAGGAATGAAGAGCCCTGAGTTGAAATGCTTGCCGATATCTGTGGTGTAAATACTCTAAATACTCCTTCCAAGGCCAATTTCCAGCTACCAACACAATACCACTGAAAACAGATGGCAAGAGATGGGAAACAGCACACCATCAGATAGTCTTTTCATTACACAGATGCAATACATGGAAATAACCTCAAAAGCATAGACACTAGGGAAATAATAAGTTGAGTATTAATATTCAATGTGAATATCATTGTTACCTTTATTTTTAATACAGTTTATTTAGTTATAAATCTATCTAAGTTTTTATAACAGCTGTGTTTAATAACTCACTTGCAAAGTTCCTGAAAATTTGACCGTCAAGCCAGCTCCAGCACATCACTGAAGTGGATGCTCAGTCAATGTTTGAATCTTTTCCTGCCTTCTGTGTAAAATACATCCTAGCAGACTCCTCACTGTGTAGGGTTTAGCCACCTGGCTCCCAAGCCAGTGGCACAGCCAAACATGAGTAAAACGAATCATGTGATAAAAGTGTTGTACTCAATTTTCCACTGTAGATCTCCACCAGTGATATTCTAAACCATGGAAATAGACATGTCATGGCTATATTTACCCGGACGAAAGCGTCACAGCTTTCTGGTTTCGGAATCTGGTTTGTTTTGTTTGTGTTTTGCCTAACAGCAGGACCCAAGAAAGCATGTACCAGCGTACGTGAAACAGTCACAGGAAGTTGGGACTCACTGGAATGGTTCCTGGAGCAAAACCCAGCAAATATCCAAGCTTCTACACGCCTACCACGGTGCTGGGCATCATGGTCACAGGAAGTGAAGTTAGAGCTGTAGTTTTGCTCTTAAAGGGCTTCCAACAATAACGATGCTGATGATGAGAGCTGATATTTATTAGGTGCCCACCGTATAACAAGATTTCTTGAAATCTTGCCATTTGCCATGACGTGGATAGAACTAAAGGGTATTATGCTAAGCGAAATAAGTCAGTCAGAGAAAGACAAATACCATATGATTTCACTGATGTGTGGAATTTAAGAAACAAAACAGATGAACATAGCAGAAGGTAAGGAAAAATAAAGTAAGACACTATCAGAGTGACACAAACTATAGGAGACTTAACTACAGGAAACAGACTGAGGGCTGCTGGAGGGGAGGTGGGGGGGAGGGTTATGGGCATTAAGGAGGGCACTCGATGTAATAAGTACTGGGTATTATATGCAATTGATGAATCACAGACCTGTACCTCCGAAACTAATAATATACTATATGTTAATTACTTGATTTTAAATAAAAAGAAAAAAAGATTCTTTTCTAAGTGCTCTATATGGATAAATCCAATTAACCCTCACAACCACCCTTTGTGGTAGGTGTTATATTATCTCCCCAATCAGATAAAGATTAGATAAAGAACATGAGGCATAGAGAGGTTAAGTAGAAGCCTGAGGTTAATGTCTGAACCCAAGTATCCAATTCCAGAGCTCATGCTGCTACCCGCTGGGCCACCTCACCTTAGGAGAATAAGATACAAACATTGTTGTACGAGTAAACAAACAGGACTTCAAGAAGCTATGTATAAGTACATTAGTATCAGAGAAGGAAGTGGCAAGTGTAAGCTGGATTCTTCTCATAGAATAAAAGTCCCATTAGCCATTTGGGGAGTTTAAGGAGAGACTTGAAAGATTGGCCAGGATTGGGCAGACCAAAAGGATGAGGTGGGCAGCTTTGCGGGAGAAGAACTTAAGAGTGGGAACAAGCGCCAGATGCCAGGGAGGGTGAGGGGATCAGCCAGTGTGCCCAGGGCAGTGAAGGGGAGTTGAGGAAGGGGCTGAGGCCAAATGACAGAAGGGAAGGATCACGAGGGAGTGTGAGATCACTTTTAGGGCGGTGGCTATGTGCCCTACCGTAATTGTGGTGATGATATCAACAAATGTATACGTATGTCAAAACTTATCAAATTGTATACTTTAAATATGTACAGTACATTATCTGTCAATTATACCTCAGTAACACTGCTTTTAAAACTGAAAAAGTAAAGATTACATACCATATGATTCGATTTATAGGACATTCTAGAAAAGGCAAACTAGAGGCAAAAAACAGACGATAGTTGCCTGGGCCTGGGGATGGGGAAAAGGGTCAGTGATGAAGAAGCAGGAGGGACTTTGGAGGAGGAAGAGTTAATAGACGGGAGAGCTGGTTCCTTCACCTCAGTAGTCTTCCTCCCCAAAACCTATAACCCCAGTCTAAGCATCGGACAAACTCAAACTAAGGGACATGCATTCTCTTAAAGACCAATACCCCCCAAAACTGTCAAAGTCATCAAAAACAAAAAACACTGAGAAATCATCACAGATCAGAGGAGACTAAAGAGACACAATGACGAAATGTAATATGGAATCCTAGATGAAATTCTGGAACAGAAAAAGGACATAAATGGACAAACTAATGAAATCTGAATAAAGACTTCAGTTAACACTAGCATTGTGCCAAAGCTGGTGCCTTCCTTCCAATGAATGTTGTAAGATGTTCACAGCAGGAAAACTAGGGCAGGAGCTTATGAGAACTCTTCGTACTACGTTTGCAACTTTTCTGAAAACTGAAATTATTCCAAAATAAAAAGCATATTTAAAAACATCTTAGTGGGGCCACTAGACGCTTTGGTTCTTCTTGTTGAATCTTCTCCCAAGCAGAAGAACATAGTTTATTTTTCAGCCATGAATTAATTTCTGAGCCAAAGGCGGGAATTTCTCTGCTTTGACTCCTAAAACCCTCCACAGGGCAGCCTGGCAGCAGAGGGGGTCCTCCAACTCCTCCTCCCACCCCCAGAACTCCTCCGCCTTCTCCCCTCGCAGCAGCCCCAGCGGCAGTTTGAACTCAACAAAGGCATCCTGGTCACACATGGATCCAGACAGCCAAGGGTCAGAGGGCAGTGGTGTACCCCCACCTTGAAGCCCCACTGGTCAGATCAGGACTGGGTGGGATGGCTGCTGGGGGAAGGGGGTGTCCCAGCTGAGGCCAGGGGATTTCCAGCACTCCCTGTGTATGTGTGTGTGTGAGACAGACAGACAGACAGCAGGCAGAGACAGGGAGACAGAGGAACTGAGCACCAAGCGAGGAGGTTACAGGGAGTGACCTAAACCAGGCTCCTGGAAATAATCTCTCAGCAGGGAAGCCGTGAGTCCTTTTGGAAACCACTGAAGCAAGAAAGTGGTGTTGACCAGCCTATTGTGCAGGCCTTTTTTTATTATGTGTAAGTAAATGAAAGGCCGACACTGTCCTAATAATCTTCGATGCCCTGCCTCTCCCCGCCCCCAGCCTTCCACCTGGCCTTCTGCAATACCTTCCCCCCCGCCAGAAACTGTGCTTTTTTACTCCAGCGGTCATAGCAGCTCTCCTCTCGAGACCAGACTTTCCTTCCCCCTTTCCTCTTCCTTCTCCTCTCCGCCCCCCCTAAAGGATGATTCTGCTTCCCCAGCGTGGCCCCTCACATTGAAGCCTCAGCCCTGCCTGCCCCCTGGAGCAGCCCCGGCCCCATGGAGCACAGTCAGGACGCAGGTGGCCTCTCACCCACTTCTGCACAGGGCATCAGGACGAAGAGCAGACTCCCGGCATCCTTTGTTCAGGGCAACGCTGGCATCTTTGCTCACAAAATAAAGGTGTCCCTCTCAAGTGACTCATTTAGGAAAAGCCGAGTTTGAATGTAGTATTGGACAGGGTCTGGTCAAAAAGAAAATTAATAATTTTAATAGAGATAATCTGGTACAAAAAATTGTCCTCAACTTATCGTGGTAATCACTGTAGAATATATACATGTATGTAACCATCACATTGCACACTTTAGACTTATACGATGTTGTACGTCAATAATCTCAGGATAAAACTGGGGCGGTGGGGATGGGGGTGGAAAATTGTTCTGTTCACCAGGAACTGGAATATTGAGATAGCGAAGAGCGAATACCGAAGTTTCACCAAACTGGCTGCAGGAAGCAGCTCCGGCCACCAAGGCTGGAGGAGCAAAGGGAAGAGGCTGGGGCTCTGGGACCCAGAAGCAGGAAGGAGGTCCCCAGAGATGGAGCCCAGACCTCTGAGGAAGGCCTGCCGACTGGCTGGGGTTAGGGTCTCCGAGGAGGGACAAGAAGACTGGTTTTGAGATTGTGAGAAAAAAATGAAACCAGGGTCAACTGCTATACTGAAATCAACTGCCATTGCCAGGGTGAATGGGGTGATGCTGGCAGGAACTGGGAGCAAACAGGAAGAAGCACTTCTTTTTTCCCTCCTCCTCCTGCCTTCCAATCCCCATCTAGCATCCCCTGCTGGCAGAGCCTAATATGGCTCCAGCTGGCCAAGGAGATGCGGGTTTACCAGTTCCAGCCCCAGCATTACAAAGCCAAGTATAAAAGTAGCATTGAGACACAACAGCATTGTAATAGTAACAGAAGGAAGAAGAGATACAAACTGATACTTTATCAAGTGACTGTTCCATAGATCAACAGTGTGAATGTACAAGCACGTGTGAGTATATGGGTAGAAAAAGTAGCTCTGATTATGAATGTCATATTTGACAGCAGCTTCCCATTTCTAATAATAGTATCTAATATTTGCTAAGAGGTTGCCAGGTACAAGGCAAGTGCTAAACTCTTCACATCAGTGATCTAATTTAGCACTCACAAGAACCAAAAGAATTCTAATTTTACAGATGTGAAAATTAAGGTGTAGAGAGGTTAAGTCGCTTTCTCATGAAGATCAGAAAGTAGCGGGTTCAAGACCCTGTTCCATAAAGCTCATGCGTGTCGTCCCTGAATCACCTCTTACCCACTGGGCCCTAGCACCGCAAAATCTACCCTCTCCTCTCCCTTCCCCTGACATGGTCAGGAGCTCTGGCGGCAAAGTGGGGAACAGATTCCTCAGTTCTCTTTGCTTAGATGCACTTACAACTCCAATTCCCTGGTTCATGACAACATAGGATTAAAGCATGTACAGCCTTGAAGCGCACACACAATCCCCAAATCAGAGGAACAGCAGAAAAGAGTGCTCACATCCCAGTACAATAGCGCTACGTGCAGACAGTATAATTATGAGGTCGACACGCATGTATTGACATGGAAAGGTAATAATTGCTAATATTTAATGAGAGGTTCCCATGTTCTGGGCACTGTATCATGGGCTTTTTTGTATGAACATATTTAATTCTCACAATTAGATGTAGCAGATCCCATCATTAACATGTCCATTTTACAGATGAGGAAACTGAGGCACTGGAGAGGTTATATAACTTGCCCAAGGTCCGTATAGCTAGTAATTGATAGAGTCAGTATTTGAAACAAGGCAGTCGAGCTTCAGCGTACACGATGTTGACCCCACACTATTCTGACTCCAGCAGGGTATAAAAATGACATTACAGCGGTGCCTGGGTGGCTCAGTGGGTTGAGCCTCTGCCTTCGGCTCGGGTCATGATCTCAGGGTCCTGGGATCGAGCCCCGCATCGGGCTCTCTGCTCAGCAGGGAGCCTGCTTCCCTCTCTCTCTGCCTGCCTCTCTACCTACTTGTGACCTCTCTCTCTCTCTGTCAAATAAATAAATAAAATCTTTAAAAAAAAAAAAATGACATGACAGGCTATTCAGCCAAAAAGAAAACAGATTATGGACTAGTGTGTCTAGTATTTTGCCATGTCTATTCCATGTCTATTTCATATATACATATATGAATTATATATATATATATAAATTTTTTAAATTTTAGTCCATAAGGGAAAGTCTGGAAGGGTTTATAATAAAATATGAACAATGATTACCTCGGAGTGGTAGTTTGACTTTTTTGCCTTCTTATTTTTAAATAATTGTATATTCTGGCTTTTCTACAATAAACATATTCTTTGTTGGAATAAACTTGCCATTTTTTTTTTTTTTTTAGGAAATGAGTCTCATTTCAGGGAAAACGATCTAGCAGTGTGAACAGCTTCCTAATATTTTGGGTGGATAAGGAAAGGAAATTTGGGCTCCCACTAGATGTGTATAACAGAAAAGTATCAAAAGTATCTGCTTCATCCTGGCAAGGCAATCAAATATCCCCTGACAGTCATCCCATACCTGAGTAAGCTTAGGAGCCATGTCCCATGCATTGTTTCCAGCATGTTCCCTTCTCCACTGCACTATATGGAGGGCTTGCAAATGTACGGAGCACGGGCACGATTATTCCGCTTTGAAACTCCAGCCTCCTAGATCCTAATCAAGATGACTTGGTCCCTCTGAACATCCAACATTTGCACGCAGGCTAGCATTGTTGTGGTAGCTGTGATGTTATCCCTTTACATCGAGAGTATTCTCTCCAATTTCCCCAAGCTATGTGTTGCCTTGGAAACATCATGATTCTTATAGAGATCTAAGCAAAGGGAAATAATAAAAATAATAAAATCTTACAGTTGAAGTCTATCTTTCATGCCACCAAGGCACGTCGCTAAACCCTTCCTCTAGATAAAAAGACAGACAGGCAGAATGGCTCATACCATGTGTCATCCTGATAATTAACAGTTAGAGAAAACACATTGATCTCTGTTCTCTGAATAATTCAGGTTGAAGCAGTTTTCCACCTGAATTAAACAGATTGTCAAGGCCAACGATTTTATGAATAGGAAGATGGAGTCCCATATCTAAAGACGCTGGCCTGAGTGAGGTCTCTGAGCTGGGAGGCAACAAAGCCTCTTGCCATCCTGGAATCAACTCACGTGAAAGAAAGGTCTGAAGTCATGTGGAGAATCTTTCCTCTTAGAGCAGTAGTTGGCAAACTTTTCTGTGAAGGCCCAGCTGGTAAAAACATTTGGCTTTGTAGGCCCTCTGGTCTGAATCACCAACTTAACTCTATTGTAGGATACAAACAGCCATAGAAAATATGGAAAGGAATGAGCACGGCCATGTTCAATAAAATGTATTTGCAAAAACAGGCAGTGGGCTAGATGTGACCTCGGGGCCATAATTTCGCAGACCCTTAGTCTAGAATATAGACTGAGGATCTTCAAGGTGCACCTGCAATAGTCAAGGATTACCCTCAGAAGAAGTATGCAGTTGGCAAAGTTATCCTCATTCATTCATTCATTCAATGGATGTATATTATATTATATTCCTCTAGTGAGCCAGGCTCCAGCTTAAGTATTGCAAGTCAGAAGTAGAAAAGCAAATAAAGTCCCTAGAGTTTGCATTTGATGGAGGAAGACATACTAACCGGGTAAACAAGCAAATGAGAAAATTTCTAGTATTGATGAGTTATATAAATATGATCAATAAAAGAAATAGTGAGAGAGGGGAGAGCCCAGTTTGGCTGGAGTGGTCAGAGAAGGCCTTCTAAGGAAGGTGCGTTCTGGCTCACATCTGAGTGAGGAGAAGGAGCTCACATGCAAAGACCTGGACAAAGGACAGGCCATCAGGAACAGAAATGCCAAGAGACTGGTGGCAGAAACAGGCTCAGCAGTTTGAGGAACAGAGAGGACTGTCTGGCCAGAATGTAACAAGCAAGGACAGTATGGTTTGGGATGAGGCTAAGAGGTGGCCAAGGGTCATAGCAGACGTAGTGTTCTGAGGCCTTCTGAGCCATAGGGCCTGATCTTGACCTCACCTTGCCATTGTCCAGGAGTGCTGGCTCTCACTGTAACCTCACCTGGACACTCACAGCTTCTGGACCTTGCTCAGGTCCACTGCATTTATTAGGTGTGGCAGGCTTGGAGGTATTCTAAAACTAGTACGAGCAGGCTCCCCGACCAAGGAAAACACACCTCTTTTCACTAGTGCCGATAGAAGACTGATTAAAGTAAAATAAATTCATGCAGTAGTAAGATTTTAGGCACCTGATCAAGTGACTTCTTAGCTTCCCCTTTTCTTTTTTTCTTTTATTTATTTTATTTTTTATTTTTTAAAGATTTTATTTATTTATTTGACAGAGAGAGAGAGAGAGATCACAAGTAGGCAGAGAGGCAGGCAGAGAGAGAGAGGGAAGAAGGCTCCCTGCTGAGCAGAGAGCCCGATGTGGGGCTCGATCCCAGGACCCTGAGATCATGACCTGGGCCAAAGGCAGAGGCTTAACCCACTGAGCCACCCAGGTGCCCCTAGCTTCCCCTTTTCTTAAAATCAGTGTTCAGACCAGGAAGAATAAGGAGGTGAATGGCTAAGTGTGTCAGGGCACGCTCACAGATGAAAAAAAAAAGCAAAATCTACTTACCTCCTCTAGCTCTATCAAGGACAATAATCTTCACACTGGAAAGTGCAGACTATACATGCTTAGGAAGACACTTGAACACAAGGTAAAGAGAACTACTAAGACAGTCTTCAGCTATTTTAAATGAACTGGAGGCACCAAGCCCACACCAATGAACCCAGGGTAGAGAGGCATCTCCAGTCCCAAGTGTTATAATATACTAGGGTCTGTAAGACCAGGTGAAAAGCCAGGAAAAGCCACGTTGTTCTTTTCAAAAGGAGTCAAGAGGCATATTCCAAAAGCCACAACCCATGAGCTGAATATCTTCCCCTACAAAAATCCTATAAGGGATAATTAAATAATACCATTTCATGAGCGAGAGGGAGGTGGTGAGCACGACATCCAGCGTGGGTTGCTGGAAACAAATCTCACAGGATCACCCTCATGTCTTTTCTTTGAGGTGATGGTTATATTCAACGAATGTTCATTATATAACAACTAAGTTCTCACGCATGGGCTGTAGCATGACCAAGACAGACACAGTGCCTAACTCATCAGTGGAGGTCTTTAGGAACATGCCATTGGACTTTCTCCTGGATCCTGTCCTGTGCAACCTTCTTATCCATAAGTTGGATGAAGACATGGGAGACATGACCCAGTGGAATCCAAAACAGGTTAAACCTAATGAAAAATGAATAGATATTCAATCTTGTACAAGTTAACTCTGAAAGTACAGAGTGTAGACTTCTTTTTTTTTTTTTAAGATTTTATTTATTTGACACAGAGAGAGAGAGATCACAAGTAGGCAGAGAGGCAGGCAGAGAGAGAGGGGGAAGCAGGCTCCCCGCTGAGCAGAGAGCCCGATGCAAGGCTCAATCCCAGGACCCTGAGATCATGACCTGAGCCGAAGGCAGAGGCTTTAACCCACAGAGCCACCCAGGTGCCCCCAGAGTGTAGACTTCTGGTTAAAAATGACCCATTGATTACAAACACTTATCTGCCTTCCCTCCCAGGCAAAGAGAATGGGAAAGGGGGCTCTCAGTGGATGAGAGATTTCATTAAATTTTTTATTTTTAAATTTTTTTTTAGATTTTATTTATTAATTTGACAGAGAGAGACACACAGTGAGAGAGGGAACACAAGCAAGGGGAAGTGGGAGAGGGAGAAGCAGGCTCCCTGCGGAGTAGGGAGCCGGATGCGGGGCTCGATCCCAGGACCCTGGGATCATGACCTGAGCTGAAGGCAGACGCTTAACAACTGAGCCACCCAAGTGCCCCTCATTAAATTTTTTAAAGGGGAGAAGTTATTGAGAGAGTGTTGAATGATGGAGCAGCGCAGAGAAAGACACAAATTAATTAATTTGCAGAGGAGGCTAAGGGGAAAGATCCCCAGTTTACCTCAGGAAGCCTAGAGAAGTTCTAGACTTGATTGAAACTGCCATGGAGGGGCGCCTGGGTGGCTCAGTCGGTTAAGCGTCTGCCCTCGGCTCAGGTCATGGTCCCAGGGTCCTGGGATGGAGCCCCAGATTTAGCTCCCTGCTCAGCGGGGAATCTGCTTCCCCTCTGCCCCCTCAGCCCCTCACCTCCAACCCCCCACCCCCAACTCCTGCACTTGCACCTGCTCTCTTTCTCTCTCTCACAAAAATAAATAAAATCTTTTTAAAAAACAAGAAATGAAACTGCCATGGAGAGGGCAGAACTACAGACCTACTGTATCTGAACACTGGAACCCCTAGTCCTTCTTTCCCACCGGATATGTCTTCCCCCAAGGAAGACATCAGGAAATTCTTCTCTGGAAAATCCAAACAGTCCCAAAGAAAAAATTTTCACAGACTGTTATTTGGGTTTCCCCCAGTGCCAGCCTCCCACCCAATTGTTTGAATTGACAAACCCCTATAATCATACTCATACACGGAGCTATCCATCAGCTTTGTAATGTCTTACAATTAGACAGGAATGGACAGCCAACATCTTTGACACTGTGAAGAGAGGCTGAAGTCAATGAATAGAGGAGAGGAAACTGAAGGAAACAGATTGCATGCAGGAAACAAAGACTTAGCAAACAAACAAACAAACAAACAAAAACCATCTGGTCAGTATCCTCAAAATCACTGATTATTGCATACCAAAAAAAAAAAAAAAAAAAAGAAGAAGAGATATTATGAAAAAGAGGCAACCAAAAAGTAAGAATGAACTTTTGAAATTAAAACGATGACAGTATAGGGTGCCTGGCTGGCCAGTCGGTGGAGTGTGTGACTCTTGATCTCGGGGTTATATGGTTGAGTCCCATGTTGGAGGTAGAGATTTACTTAAAAATAAAATCTTTTAAAAAAAGACAGTATACATACATAATAAATGATAGCCTAAATAAATAAATGAAAGCACTGGAAGATAAAGTTGAAGACTCTTATAAGAAGTAAAACAAGAAGAACAGACTGAAAGTAGGAGGACAAATGAAAAATTCAACATATGAAGCAGGAGGCCCAATATCCAACTAACAAGAACTCCAGAAAAAGAGAACAGAGTAAAAAGAGGGGGAAGAAATTAATATGAATGAATGAATGAATCTCCAGGATAAAGGATCCATTACAGGCCCAGCACAATAAATGACAAAAGGCCGTCACTAAGACTTCTCATAGTGAAATTCTGAACCTTAGGGATAAGCAGGAAACCCTAAAAGCTTCAGAGAGAAAAACTCACTACTTTGTAAATACCAAGATCAGGGGGCACCGGGGTAGCTCATCCACTCATCTGCCTTCTGCTCAGGGCGTGATCCCAGGGTCTTGGGATCGCGTCCTGGATCGGGCTCCTTGCTCAGCAGGGAGCGAGTTTCCTCCTCTGCCTGCTGCTCTCATTGCTTGTGCTTGCTTTCTCTCTCTCTCTAATAAATATTAAGAAAAGAAAATACCAAGATCAGACCAACGAAGGACTTCTCAGAACAACACAGTATGCTAGAATGGTGCTTCTCAGAGTATCAGGTGGAGACTTTACTTTGTTTTCAATCTGTCACTGACTGCTACTTTTATAAAACAGAGTAGAAATAATTACTACGCAAAAAATTACAAATTAAGAGCCAAATTAAAATATTATCATCAGAGATGCCTGGGTGGCTCAGCCAATTATGTGTCTGCCTTCGGCTCAGGTCATGATCCTGGGACCCTGGGATGGGGCCCGGCGTTGGGTTCCCTGCTCAGCGAGGACCCTGCTTCTCCTCCTCCCTCTGCCTCTCTCCTCCACTCCTGTATGCTCTCTCTCTCTCTCTCAAATAAATACAATCTTTAAAAAAAAATTTAAAAATAAAATGTTATCATCAGCTTCAAGAGACATAAAATGCAAAAAAAAAAAAAAGAGACATAAAATGCCGCAGTTAAATTAAGTTTTGAAAAGCTTACTCTCAATTTCTGTACTTAGCTCATCATGGATGAATGGCAAACAGTTTGCAGACTGACACCGGTCCGTGGACCACACTGTGAGTAGCAGTGTGGGACAAGAAATGCCTTCAAGATGCCAGCTCTCAGCCCACAATTATATACCCAAACTATATCAGCCATGAGAGAGCGGAACAATGGAACGTCGAGGCTGGCAAAAATGAAGACTATTTATCCTCTTGGATCCTTCTGTTTAAAGCTACTAAGAAGTGTTCAAGCGAAATGAAGGAGTAAATGCAGAAAGTGTAAGACAAGTCCAGTGAAGGGGGTTAAGGATGGGGCCCTACCCACGCCCTCCTGGACCGCTGGGGTCAGTGACACCCACCCTGCGCCCCGCCCCCATGCAGAGCCACTCTCTCCCCTGTCTCTTGGCAAGCATCTCTTTCAGTCTTCCGAGTTTAAGCCGGCAGGTGTGAAGCTGTGAGGGGCTGAAGTATTCATACACACATCAGAGAGAAACTATGACAACCAAGCAAGCAAAGTGCCAGGAAAAGCAAGGACCTCGACTTCACCTGTGCCTTTCAGACCTGTGAGTCTACCCGGTGATTCCAGTGGGCTGCCGTCCTCCCACTACCATCCAGGCTCAAACCTGGAGGTGGCTTCTCTTGGAGACGGTCAGAGGGGCCAGTTCATGGTGCCTGCTCTCTCCTAATGTCTGCTGGGGCTTATTTCACCCTCTTCCTTCCACTCTGGCGGTCCTGGGGAATAATAAAAAAAAATCGAAAATATTTGCATTCCATCCGAGTTAACACCACATCTTCTGTAATTATCCCCGCTGCTAAAATCATTTTCTCATGTGCTTTTTGAGCAAGAAGGGAGGGACAGGGGGAGCAAATTAATTCCTTGGCAACAAAAATCTCATTAATCAAAAACGGTTCTGAGAGACTCAGAGCCTCTTCGGCCCATGAAAGCAGCAGCCAAAAGGGGAGCAGGAACACTTAGCTTAGTAGTAAGAAAAAAAAAGTAGGCACCTCTTCAGATGGCAGTTTTCGTGAATGTGCGAGTGAGAGGCAAGGCAGCACGAGAATAAGAGCAGGGGGTTGGAGTCAGTCTGACTTGGGCTGGAATCCCAGTTCTGCTGTTTCCTGCTGCATCACCTTGAGCAAGTGACCTTGTGCCGTGGAGCCTCAGTTCTGCCATCTGTAAAGTGGGGATAACAACACTGTCTCATAAGCACAGTGGGGAAACTGAGATAACGTCTATAAAACCTTCGCAATGTTTGTCACATAGAAAACACTAAGTGTCAGTGATGATTAGCACCCTCAAGCACCAATGCTATTATATAAATTTTTTTCAGCTTTTTGAAAAGCTGTTTTTAAAGAGCTTCAACGAAATGTATTATATTTTCAGGAAGACATACTAAAGAAATAATAAGAGAAGTATGAAGACATTTAGTTGTAAGAATACCCATCAAGCTGTTCATTCTAATAGAAAAAAGAAAACTGTCTAAATGTCCTGAAATGGGAATTGGTAAAATAAATCATGGTACACCCATAAAATGAATAATCACTCTTCAAAGCGGGTATCAAAAGGGAATGCTGATTGATGGAGACGTGGCGGTCAGGAGGTAGGAAGGTGCAGGAAGTCGGTTACCAGTTTGTAAAGTATAAAGCATATTTATTTACTTCAACACATTTTCCACCTGTGTGTATATATGTACAGAAAAGAATTTCTGAAAGGATGACCAAGGCTTTCCTTTTTTTTTTTTTTTTTGAGTATTTGCTCTTTTCTTTAAACCATCTGTATTTTTAAATTCCTTGCTTGTGAGCATACTCTTTGTGATTTAAAAAATTTTGAACTTTTACTTTTTATAGAGAACCACAGATTTCCTCATTCTACCCTCCGCTGCAGAGCTCTCTGGATGTGACCCTTGGATGATTTAAAGACCACCTAGAGGCTCCGTAACACAGAAGATTCGCGGGTGTCTGGGCCCCAGTTGTCAGCCCCAAGGATGACCACCAAAGTGGCCAGTGTTGGCACCCCCCCCCCCAGTTAACAGGCAATAGCCCTGGGAAAGAAATCATCTCACACAGATGGTAACTGGGGTCACAATGGAGCATGGGGCTTCTTTGCCGGGCCATACCTGTTGGCTTTGTCCTCTTTGGGGACGAGGAGCAGGGGGCCCTGACTGCCTGCCCTTTGCCTTCCGTTTACTCCCCTAGGGAAGGTGTCTGCTCTCAGACGAGAATGGGCTGCTAGCCCGCCTGCTCTCCTTTTCCCCAGCCCTCAGCTGCCTCCCGCCCGCACAAACCCAGGGCTGCCAAGGACGATGACCTCCTTCTCCCCTCTGGTCCTCTCCAGCCTGTGCCCTGCGCTCTGCTGAAGAACCAGCAGGCCTTTTCCTGCCCTCCTCCATGAAAGCACACACCCGTTCCTGCCTGGGAGAAAAAGACAGCTGTGGCGTCTATCACTCAGAGCCACCACTGCAGTCTTGCGGGCAGCAACGGGAGAATCAGACCACCATACGTACCACCAGCCCTCAAATGTCCCAAGACAAGCCTCAAGGCTTCAGTCTCAGGTCCCCTGTCACCTCCATGTATGGTCTGTGGAAAGCTCAAGGGGGGAAAAAAAATCCCCAGGCTTTGAGCGTGGCTGGGCAAAGCAGAAAGGTGATGTTGTCCTAAGAGTTGAAGGCTCTGCCGAAAGTTCCATGACGTGGCTCCAAGGCTTTCAAGAGCTTTTCCCCAGAGATTCCTGCAAGGCATGAAGCAGGTGCCCATAACACAATGGCATCCTTGAACCTCTGATGGAAGAAACAAACCTTGAGGCACAACAATGAAATAGAACATTTTGGTTGCAGAAGTTAAAGAGAAAACAATAAAGGGAAAATTGGAAGAAAGATAATAAAACCCTCAAAACAGCTTGACTTGGATTTTTTGTATTTATTCATCCAATTCAACAAACACGATGTGTGTCTCCATGTGTTGGGTCTCCAAGCGTTACAAAGATTGGGACAAAGTCGCCCTGGTGAGCCCCCCATCTCCTGGATGTACTTCTTCAGGTGCCCTTGTGTGGCTGGTTGCGTTTTCCAAAAGTAGCCAGCCAGGGCAGTGTGTCCGGTCATACGTTTCCTTTCCAAACCTTGCTACCCCTCCATCCAAATGTGGAGCGGATTTCCCCCCGGCCGGGCGTTCACACAGTCCCCTGTGATGGCCTTGACAAGTAGGACCTGGCGGAAGTGATATTGCTCCCTCCGGAGGCGAGCTCATGAAAGCAGGTATGATGTCTGCTGGGTTCTCTCTCTCCTTTCTGGACCCTCAAATGTGGGTACCACCACAGCGGGTGGAAGCCCAAATCCATCCGCGTGGAGACAGCTCGTGGGCAGATGCACGCGGAGAGGAAACTGAGGCCCCCAGCTTCAAGTCAGCCTTGGTCGGCAGAGTGGGGGTAAGTGAGCCTTCCAAGCACAGTCTCCAGCCTTCGAGTCCTCCAGCTGAAGCTCCAGACACCGCGGAGTGGGAGCAAGCCCTCCATGCTGCGCCCTCTCTGCATTTATACGTGAGCCCAAGAGACGGTTGTCTTACGCCACTAAATTGTGTGAAATGGGTTCCTCAGTCATGGTGACTGGAATATCTTGTATTCTGGAACAGAGCTTGGGTTTTCAGAGCCAGGGGGACCCGCTTTTAAATCCCAGCCCTGCCATGTCCCAGTTAAGGGATGCAGGCAAAGTCACTTAATCTGATTGAGCCCTCCCTCTGCCCCTCTGTAATACGGAAATAACACCAAGACCACTGGAGCGAGAGCATAGACTGTGAAGAGAGACCCAAGGAGTAGAGGAAGCGGAGTTCGAAAGTCTCCAATCGTAAAGGTCAGAAGTGGTATCGAAGGAAAGGGGAGGCTGCTCAGGGAATAGAGAGCAAGCAAGGAAGGGCTAGACGGTTGTCTGGGGGAGGGGCTCAAAACACCAGAGCAGGCATGTGGCCACAAAAGGAACAGGGCCAGGGAGATAAAACCACAGGTTTTCACTTAGCAGCAAATATTTTTCCTATTTTCACTCAGCAGCAAATATTTTTCCCACCCCAAGTTGGGATGGAGTAATCGAGAAGATGGGCATTTCCATCGCCAGGGGTATCTGACCCAAGGCAGGATGCCCTTGGAATAGACATGCAGAGTACCCTGAATCTCACCAGGAGCACTGGATCCAAGGAATTTTAGAGTCTGGCCCACCCTGAGACACCAACTGTCACCAAGCCAGCCTGTCACTCTTCAGTATGGGGCCCTTCATTCATGCTCAGCACCACCTTGTCACCAGCCGATCTTTTCTTTCTGCATTTATATCTATTCTATTCTATTCATCTGTATTAATAGTTTATCATCTCCTCCCCTACTACTGTCATTGACTACATATCAAATTGTCCCAGAGTTCAGGGGCTTGCAAACAACATTTATTATCTCACAGTTTCTGTGGGTCAGGAATCCAGGGGAGCCAGCTGGAGCCTCTGGCTCTGAGCTTCACAGGCTGCAGTCACGGTGTCGGCCAGGCCGGCGCACCCCTGCAGGCCGAGCTGGGGGGGGATCGGCTTCCTGGCTCACTCATGCAGTCGTTGGCAGGATCCAGTTCCTCCTGGCGGGGGACTGAGGCCCCAGTTTCTCAGGAACCATTGGTCAGAGGCCACCCTTGGTTCCTTGCCAGGTAGGTGTCTCCATAGAGTGTCTCACAGCCTGGCCGCTGGCTTCAGCAGAGGGAGGGAGAGAGGAAGAGAAAGAACCAACAAGATGAAAGTCACGATCTCTGTAACGGAATCAGAAGTGACCCCCCCCCATTACTGTGGCCATATTCTTTTTCTTAGAAGGGACTCACTGGGTCCAGCCCACACTCAGGAGTGGGGATTTATACAGAGCTGTGACTTCCCAAAGTCACGGCTGCCATCCTCCTTCACCCAGCCCTCACAAAGGTCCATGACAGCAGGAACCTCACCTGCCTTTTTCACCTCCTTATGCCAGCGCCTGAGACATAGATGTTCGATGCACATTTTTAACGGAATGAACAAGGTAAACTGTAAGCCCCATGAGCTCCCGGTGCTGCACTGTAGAATACGTGCTTGTTGAATGAATGAATGGATGAATGAATGAGTGGATGAATGAATGAATGGATGAATGAATGAGTGGATGAATGAGCTAAATGTCCCTCAGTAAACATTTGACACAGTCCCCAAATCACTCTTAAAAAATAAATTTAGGAGACTGAGTGGCTTAGGAGGTCCCATGAATAAAGAGGGATTTTCAGGCCGAATTACCCATAGATCCTATTTCCAAACCATGTGTCCACAAGGCCATCTTGAAGCCACGTAAATAACTTAGGAATCCTTCCAGAAGACATGTGGCAAGAAGGCTACTGCCTCTAGGGAGTAGGATGGCAGGCAGACCTTTATCCTCTTGCCAGGTTGTGGCAGGGGCTCCGGAGAATTTACATTTGCATAATCATTTCCCCCTGACTGGCTCCCCTCTGTGCTCCGACTGATGTCCTGGAGACGACTTTCCAAGTGACAAGTGTATTGTCAATGCAGAGCAGATCCATGCACCAGGCCTGCTGATTGGCAGGCCCATCAAATCACAAAGGAGGCCCCAAATGGGGAACTTGGGGGGCCGGACCTGCAGGAGGAGGCTGGTGAGAACATGTTCTCCCTGCCCCCCACCCCTACCCCTACTATGGCTGTTAATTGAGAAGGGGAGCCTCAATAAATTATATTGAAAACAGATAAACAACTCAAGCTGTGTTTATTAAAGAAATAGCAAATGGCATGATGCCAGCACGAATGAGCTTCGCTGTAATCAGTGTATTTATTTCACCAAAAAAAAGCCTGTCTGGGCTTCTTTTAAGCCTGATAAATTCATTATGCTAAGTTTCAGCCTTCATAGAACTGAGGCTTTTCTATATGTTAATTCATTTTAGTAAATAATTATTCTGTTTGGCTGAGGGAATGCATGTCTCTATAATTTAATAATTGGGAGGGTTATTACATGTGATTAATAGGAATCATAAGCAAATACTGAGAGTATAATAAAGAAGGTCAGTGGGGAGGAAAGTGGGAAAGATGCCCCATCCCCCACCTTCTCCCTTTGCAGAGTTAGGGATTCAGTACTTGGAGGAGAGATTGCCTTCTTATCCATCTGAGATCCATTTCCGATATATGGTACATTTCTCTTCGGAGCTTTGCATTGTGCCTCCATGTGTCTGTATTTCAGAGGTGAGAAAGGACGAGAGAGAAGACCCGGAGAAGAAGCAGGGCCTTGAGTGGCTGGAGCCTCCAGACCAGAGGCTCTCAGATGCCCATTGGAGCCCCGACCTGTCCTTTCAACGCTAACCAGAGACATTTTGAACAATCCTCAGTGAAATGAGAACAATAAAAACCATGTAATGGCTTTTCCAATTTTTTTCAAAATTCGGGGATCATCCCTCACTCAACTGGAGTATTAAAAAAAAGTCCTTTTGTGAAATAAGGATGATCGGTAACCTCTTTCTCTATCTCCTTACTTGTAAAAATGAAAATCTGGCAACTTTTGACCTCTTCTCTCCAATGTGTTTTGGCATTTTCAGTTCAGAAATGTACCAGTCTGTGAAACCCCAGTCTTAGAACCTCTGCTTTAGGCCAGAGCCCTCTGGCCTCAAGAGTGAGACCATCCTGGGACCAGACTCCCAGACCTGACTTTCCTGGGCTATTTCCTTGTTTATTAAATGGAGAAACTGATTCATCTACATATGAGTCCAGCAATCCAAAAATATTAATTGGGCATCTACTATGTGACAAGTACTATTCTTAGCACCGATGATAAAGCGCCTAATGTCTTTAAGCAAATAATGGATTTAGTTGAAGAACTGTTACCCCCATCAGTGTAGAGATTTGCAGTACATGACCAAGGCAACAAAGGCCATGTGTGGCTCTTAGTAAGGGATCAATAGTGCTTGCTGACCACATGAATGACTGAACTACATTCATAGTTGTTACGAGATCATAGATACAAAGGTTCTTTACATATTTCGATATTGTTGGTGTTGTCCTTATTCCTGCCAAAAAAAAAAAAAAGGCAATGGACCTTCCGGGCCCAGCCAAGGCCAGCTGGGAAGCCCTAAGGAATCAATGAGCGAGCTCCCCACGATCCTTCCAGACACAGCCACCGGGCTGCCCTGTCACTTGGCTCCTCACAACTGCTACTCCTGACCTACACACAAGACCTGCCCTCTAACCCTGGGTATCCCGATCCTGACCCCAGCCTCTCTCAGTCCTGATCTTCCGCAGCCCTGCCCACCCTTGCCTGCTCTGGCCAATGTGTCCACATTTAGCCTCAGGGAGCTTCCGCCCCCACCCCCGCCCCTGCTTCCCGGACTGGGACACGATGGTTCAGGCAGAGGTTTCTGGGGCTCAGGATGCCACTTGCCAAATACATCTCCTCTCTCCAAGGGACCAGCAAACCTCATCAGGTACAAGTCCTACTGCCTTGTAGGTTCCGGCGAGCTAGGCCCAGATCAGTGTCTCTGGAACATGGCGCACCTGAAGCCATGGAGAGGCCACAACTTCAAAATGTATTAATTCCTTCAAGAAATAAGTTGAACTTTTACCTAGTGTATGCCAATCATTGTGCAAGGTACTGAGCAGACAGCGATGAACAAACAGGCAGAAGTCCCTGCCCTCGTGAGGCTTAATTTTTGGCAAAGATATGCAAATACATGTGATAGAATTCCAGAGAGCGATCAGTGTTACAAAGAAAAATAAAGCAGGACAATGGGATAATGGGGACAATGGGGGCAGAAAGGGCTTCTTTGAGGAGGCAACACTTGAAGCTGACTGCGTAACATCCAAGAGAAAGGCCTTTTTGGCAGAGGGAACATCAAGTGCAAAGGCCCTGAGGCCTTATACCGGAATGTTTTAGAAATGGCCAATATAATAAGAGCTGGAAGGGTTACAGACTGAGAGAAGAGAGGATAATGGGCAGTCACGTCATGTGGCACTTAAGGACAATTGTGAGGACTCTGGATTTACTCCAACAATTTAAGAAACTACTAAGAAATTTTCTGATAAATTGAAAGTAAGGGGAGACCCAAACTGAAGCCTGGCCTAGCTAACTGCATAGTCATTTAAAAGAGTATCTGTCGGGGCACCTGGGTGGCTCAGTTGGTTGGGCGTCTGCCTTTGGCTCAGGTCACGATCCCGGGGTCCTGGGATCGAGCCCCGCGTCTGGCTTCCCAGCAGGGGAGTCTGCTTCTCCCTCTCCCTCTGCCTGCCACTCCTCCTGCTTGTGCTCTCTCTCTCTGTCAATAAATAAAATCTTAAAAAAAAAAAAAAAGTATCTGTCTTCAGAGAATTCCTTCAAGCCTTTCAGTCCTCCTATACCCTCTGGCCCCACCTGACACCCTTCTTATTACTACCAGCCCCCACGCCAGATCTTTTGTCGTCTCTCACTCCTGCTACTCGTTTTGGTCACTGGCTCATCAGCAAACAATCCCGAAGGCAGGGATGGCCACCATGTGCTGAGCACCATGACATGCCCAGGGTTGGTGGCCCAGATGAACACTACCAAAAGATTAGCCTGCTTTGATAGACAGTACCAGACATGGGACCAGAGGTGTTGGTTCTAGTCCAGCTTTGCCATTTAGTGGCATTTAGTAGCTGTGTGATCTTGCACAAGTTACCTAACCTCTCTGGTCTTTGTCCTTAAATGACAATTGTAATAACCGCTCTGCTAACCTCATGTGGTGGCGAGGATCCAGTGTGACAGTGCTTCAGGTAAACTGTAGAGCAATGTACCCTTGTCAGCTGTGCCTGCAAGCTGATTATCAGCATTAAACCCTGAGCCTGCCTATAGGCTCGGGCCCTCATGGCTAAATGGCCTTCAAACATCATCCTTCCTGACTTCCCTGGGTCCCGGGCCCCAGAGCCGTCTCATCTCCATTCCCTCCTTCAAACTAACATGTTTCACCGTTTCTCGGCTCTCTAGGAAATACTGACCCTTGAGATCTCGAAGGGCCCAGAAAACACATCCGGCACAGGTTGGGCATGGCTTCATGTCTGACACATCCAGCGCTGGGCTAGGATCCCCTCCAGATGCCTCCCTCAACAGCCTCCCCTGCAGACACACACACACACACACACACACACACACAAGTCAAGAGGGCCATTGGTCCCACTCCTGTCGGGGATGATGGGAGAGCCTCGGTTTGCTCATTGACTCAGTCCGGCAGTCAGGCAGGAAGTCACCAAGCATCTGTTCTGGGCCTTTCTCCAGGGATGCGGCCACCCTGCAGCCCAGTAGAGACCAGGGATTCCGTCCTGGCGCCATGATGCCAGGTCAGTTTGTAACTTTGGACACATCCCTTCTGCTCTCTGCGCCGCCCAATGTCCCGTCTGTCACAGGAAGGGCTGCAGCAGCGGAGATTCCTTACAACCTTCAGTCATCCTGCAACCCTCCTCGTGATTTCTGTCCCATACACCCCTCCCACCTCCAATTCACTCAATTTTATTGAACAGTGACTTAGACTGTGCTTAGTGTACGCTGGGAAATGCTTTAAGAGCTTTATGTGTATTCACTCACTTAACTGTCTAGACAGCAGGTGGCTGCTGTTGTACGGATAAGGAAACAGAGCATAGCAAAGTATTTGCCTGTTACCCCATGGCTCCCAAACGTGGGGCTGGGAATGCCGCTCGGGCAATATGGCTTCGGAGCTCATTCTCTTAACTCTTACAGTATGCTACTTACTGCTCTTACTATCTTTCTTTCAACTGATTCACTTTTTAATGTCAATTTATTTTTCTTTAAAAGACTTGCAATCACGTCTGTCAAGTGAAAAACTATATGACTTGTCATAAATAGAAGAGACACGTTAAAAATGCATGACTATTCCTTTGAGAACTCAGTGTTTTTCCATGCAACTCCTAAGATCAGCTCTCAGAGCACCAGGGGACACTCAGGGACACCTGGAGGGGACACGCTGAGGGCTTTTCCAGTCCCATTACACCGTGACTTTGTCACTTCCAGGCACCTGCAGGCTTCCCGGGCAGGAAAGCCTCACGGCTCTCTGGCCCTCCTCCTCCGCCCACCGGATTGCCGCTCAGCCTTGCACACCACACCACGAGGACTTCCAGGAGATTCGGCTCCTGCCAGCCTGGGGCTCCCACGACTCACCCACTTCCTCCCTTGTGGGTAAAATGCCCACGCAGGGGCTAACGATGCCCCAGCTGAGACTCCCTTGGTCCTTTGCTTTCTCAAAAGACAACCCACTGAAGGGGTGTTCCACTTCCTGCCCTGGGTCCGCAGGACCTCTCAGGGAACAGCAACTGCAGGTGGGGAGAGGGGAGGCGAGGGGAGCCTCGCTGCCCAGGCCCCTGCCAGAGGGGGATTTGCAGGGTAACAGGCGTTAACCACACCTCTGCTGCTCCAGCACTTTCCAGACCAGCACGTCTCCCACCGCTCATCCCCCTGCCGCTGCTCCAGGCTCTTTATAAAACTAAGCGTTTTCTTCCACTGACCGTGGAAGGGAAAAGCAGAGAATTGATGGCCCGGGACAAAATGCCTCCCCTCACCTTGAACAGTTTTCTTCAACTCCAAGTACAACTCCACTTGGAGAAGATGGAGTGCTTAGGGCAGCCCAGTCCTGCAAATGCTCACGGTGCCCAGCTGGCTATCACTCGGAGGGCATAGCTGAGTCACAGAGAGAAGAGAAATTGACTTGGAACACCCCCCCCCCTCAATAAAGTTGGAATCCTGTCTCTACTGCCCTGACAAGTGGGAGTATGAACTTGGGCAAGTCATTTACCTACCTTCTTTTGGCCTCCACTTCTTCATCTTCAAAACAGGGCTAATATCCAGGGGTCTGCCCAGCTCAAGGGGCCATGGTGGGGACAGAATGAGAGGTGGCTCTGAATGCGTGGTACAAGCAAGGAAACCCCGTGTAGCTGTGGGAGTAGGACATGACGAGGTGCTAGCCACCATCAGCGGGTGACAACAAACCTAGTGTTGGGGGCCGGGGGGTTGGTTTGAGATGTGCCCTCTGAAAATGAGGGCACAGTCCCACCCACCTCTGTGGCTATAGGAATTTGCCAAAACATTTCCAAACTCCTTCTTTCATTCCAGAATAAAATAAAGGTTTGATTCCCATTGAATCTAGTTTACCAAGTAAAATGTGGCTTGAGCAGGAGGGAACAACTTTAGTTCGGTTGGAAATTCCAATAGATGGCAGATACTTGGGTTCGGTTTAGGTTCCAAGTGAGAGGGCTGTTTGCCCTCATTTGGGTTTCGAGTCTGTTACATGTGGGTTCCCTGGCCTTTCGTAACGGGGTCTGGCTGAGCAAATGACATTCCTCACACTGTGCTTTTCCAGTATGTTTGCGAGTCAGAAGCCATTTGATAGATGACATCAGATTTGGCTATCCCCACTAAGAGAATTAGCTGGCATAGCTGCTTACCCGGACAGATGGAGCATTCCCCCATGGCTTTATTCATTCATTCACTCATACATTCATTCAACAAACATGTACTAAACTCCTCCTGTGCCAGGCCCTCTCCAGAATGCCGAGGAAAATAAAGACAGGACTTAGTCTCTGATCTCAAGAAGCCCATGGTCAGGTGAGAAACAAGCTTGTAGAGAAATACATTACAATGTAGCATGTCAAGAGCTACAGTCGAGAACACAGAACACGGGAAGAAGACAAGGACAAAGGATTAAAGCAGCAGCGTGGGCCAGTCCTCCTGGATAAGGTGGCCCCTGGTCTGGACCTTGAAAGATGACTAGAAGTTCACCAGCTGCATGATATGACTGCACTCTGATTTGTATTTATTTTCATGGAGGTGTTTATTTCCACACAAGCGTAGTCTCACACACACACACACGTGCGTGCACAGAGACCACTATCTCGATCACCAGCACCATGAAGGCAGGGAGCTGGTCTCGTTTACTGCTGCAAGATGAGTGGCATGTATTTGTTAAGTGAATAATAGGTAGGAGGTATTCTAATCAAAGAGCAAAGCATTTTCCAAGGGGACATTAAGAGGAACCAAGTTAAAAAGGATAGAGAAGACAACTTTCCACTGATGGTGGAAGAGAAAAGCTGGGGCTGGCTCAGGATCGGGCAGTTATTCAAACGTTCCACCGGTGGGCAGCCTATTTGCAAAGGAGGGAGTTATCCCACAAGGAACAGGTCGATATAGCAGAGGCCTTCAAAGTGGCTATATTTTTTTAGAAGGGTTCAGGGACACCCCCCCCCAAACTCCATTTCTGCATGAAATTTGCCTGGAAATAGGCAGGCAGAGGAGGTTGGCACCAGCCTGAGGGCAAGAGCATTAACCAATGAGCAAAAAAAAGGATCGTTGGTCCCTAATAATCCTGCCTCCGCTGACAAGCCAAAGCCCTGGGATGGACTAAGGTGAGGGCCACAGAGCTAAGGAGGCCATTCTCATCAAGCTGCCACTTGGAATGATAGCAACATGAGCCAAAAAGTTCATTTCCGATTCTACAGGCTTAGGACTGGAGGCCACAGGACGACCGAACAGCCAGGACTTGGAGGGAAAGCAAAGAGTCTAAACTTTAATACCACGCTTATCACTTATAACCGAGCCAGAAAGGTCATCAGGGCGTTTGGTCCACAAGTGCCAACAGCAAACCAACGCCGGACCTTGCCCAAAGGTGCCGACGATGACACGAGGACATGTTAGGCCGCGTGAGCTTGGTGTGCCGGAGATCGAGGGGTGGGGGTGGGGAAAGGAAGGAACTTCGTTCTCCAAGGGGAGAGGCCAGCGGCGGCCCGCATCAGCCGTGGGGTGGTGGCCCGACTGCTCAGAACGCAGCACGAGTCCCCAGGAAGCCTCCCTCCCTGCGGCGGCGCCGGGAAAAGGGAAAATGCCGGAGAGAAGGAGCACAGAGCGAGGGAGAGGGAAGCCCCAGGTGCTGTTTACCAAGGCAGGCAAGAGCCTCCAGCCAGAACACAAGCCAGTGAGGCAAGGAGAGGGCGGTGGAAAGTCGCCAGTGCCGGGGACGCTAAGGAGGGGTGATGCTCGGAGGAGGTGAAGCCTCTAGCGACAGCGTCGGGGTGGAGGCGTCTCACCCACCACCAACATGCGCCTACTGAGTGAATGAGGTCCCCTGGCACACGCCTCTTCCTTTTACGGGGTCGCCCACCTCTAGCTGACAGGCTCGCTCACCTTACCCAGGGACCACGGTGATGCTGGAGGAGGAGCACCGCTCTGGGAGCCCAGAGTTTTTCTTCTGGAAGCTGCAGTTTCCACATCGGTAAAGCGGGAGCGTCAAAGCACGTCCCACGAGTGTTGAGCTCACACAGCAGGGGTGAGGTCGCCCGGAGACGCCAGGCGTTTGCTTGTATTTTCAACAGGTGAGGGCACTGGGCTTCGCCGGGATGACGAGATTTAAGCCCAAGAAATCAGCAAGTGGGAAGCAAAACTAAAATTCCTGTGTGAAAGAACAAAAAATTCAACTGGGTAAGTCGGGAGATCTAATTGGCTTTATTAAGCTGTTCATTAATCAGGTAGCATCTTCCCATCTAGCAAGTAGGAGGGCACTCTGGAAGAGCTGAATACAAAGGAAGACTTTTTTTCTTTTTCTTTTTTTCACAGGAACGAGGGTAGAGCAAGGATCTTTTCAGGCAAGTTCACCTTCCCTTAGGGGTTCTTATTAGGTGGATTACCTCATCTTCTTTTGGAGGACGGAGAGGGCCCATTGGGACAGATTACCTCACTGAGGCTCATCAGAAAATTCCTGACCGACCAGCTAAAACTGCATTCCAGGGGGGAGATCATAAGGACAATTAGGTGAGGTATTAAGTCCCGGGTTTGTGACTTGGCCTAAGTGACGCCATTTCAGGCGTCAGACCTGTGATTTTAACACCTGACCTCTCGTTCAGTGCTCTTTCTCCGAAGCCATGCCTACTGACAGGTAAAGAGTTTTAATTATTTCGTGGGTCCACATCTTGTCTCCTCAGGAAGTCTCCCTGGGACAAGGATTGTGTACTCTACGTGGTTCCTCATACTTAGCAACAGCAGCCAACATGAATGGAGTCATTACAGCACGTTGGGCTTTATTCTAAGTGATTTTCCTGTCCGAACTCATTTTATCCACACATCAGATCTACGAGGTTAAATATTATTATCATCTCCGTCACTACAGAGAGGCGGCGGCGGCGCACAGGTGAAGAAACCAGCCCGAGGTCACCCAACCAGGGGGTTGGTGATATTTCCTGATGAACCAAGGCAGTGTGACTGGAAGGCTCGGCTCTAACCACCAGAAGCAGAAACGCTGGTGTCACAAAGAGTTGGCCGTTACCCAGGGAAGTGTGTGCGTGCCAGGGACTCAGTCAGTGGTGGTTTCCCTTGACCTGAAGAAAATCTCATGATAAGATAATTTGCCATGTGCAGCCCTGGTGCTGGCTTCCTGCCACTGGGAAGACCGGGAGGCACCTCCGTCCTTCCTTCCTCTCACAAAGGACACGAGGAGATTTGTACTGAAATGTGACAGTGACAAAGGGATGTCAACAAGGAGAAACCTTCAACCTCACCAGGAGTAAACAAAAACAAAAGCAAACAAAGAAACCAAATTAGAATTAGGTACTCTTTTCACCCATCAAATGAGAAAAGATTTTTTAAGTTTTTAATTTTTTTAGATTTATGGATTTGTCAGAGAGAGAGAGAGAGAGAGAGAGAGCACTACCAGGGAGGGAGGGGCAGAGGCAGAGAGAGAAGCAGGCTCCCCATGGGGCAGGGACCCTGATGCAGGGCTCGATCCCAGGACCCCGGATCATGACCTGAGCCGAAGGCAGACGCTTAACTGACAGAGCCACCCAGGCGTCCCAGAAAAGATATTTTTAAGTGATAAAATCTAATGCTGCCACATGTGGAGTATCACATGCTTTCTCACACCCTGCTAGTTACAGTGCACATTGGTTGTACTTCTCTAGAAAGTTACATTTCATAAAGTCACCACAAACACTGAATTAGCAAATACTGGACCACTGTTCCTGGGGGAAGGCCAAGGTTAGACTACTGTGAGCCTCTCGTCCAAGCAGTTTGGTCCACCAATCAATACATACCTCGTTTTACACGTTTCTATTTAAAGACACCTTACTCAATATACTGTAAATCGTTGACCCATTAACTCCTGAACTCATAGCCACCAGTACTGTACCCCAGGCCCGAACAAAGCTTACTGAACACAGGAATTTTCTCCATAAGGCACATCACAGCCTTCTTGTGCTTAGAAACACTAGTCAGCACTCCCGCACTATGGTTGGGAGACTTCTGCACTGTGTGTTGCTCGCTTCTCCTCTGCTCACCAGAAGGCACATTTTCCGGATCAGTGGAAGATTTGGGGAGGGCTTCTCATTTTTCTCTAAAACTTTAAACAAAACTTTATTGAAATATAATTGACATATAACATTGTATTAGTTTCAGGTATACACGTTTCAAAATGTGTATACATTGAAAAATGATCACCACTGTATACACTGCAGAGTGCTGAGTCAAAGTAACATCCATCACCATGCGGAGTGACAATTTTTTTTCTCGTGATGAGAACTTTTAAAATCTACTCTCTTAGCCCCTTTCAAATATACAATACGGTATTCTTCACTATATTCACCATGAAGGAAGTAACACAGAAACTATTATGCTTTCTATTTGAAAACTATTTCTCTTGTTAACTCTAATTTTTAAAGATTTATTTAGAAAAAAACATTAGGAAAATGGCACAGAAATGCTTCAACTTTTTGTATTAGTCGTATTACTACTTTTGTTCCCACCTAATGCTAGGCTTTCGTAAGGCCCATCCTCAAAGAGCTTTCGTATAATGGGGATAAACTACGGGCACTTTTCAGGTGTTACCCCCTCCAAGAGTCCTTGGTTTGTGGAAAGCACAAGATGAGGGGAGTAAAGGGAATGAAGCTGCTGAGATTAGTAGATCAGATTCCCTGGCTCAACAAAACCCCTCATCTTTAAAACTACTGGAAATAAATGAAGGATTTTAAACTGAGTCAATAACATGATCATATTTATCCCTCAGAAATATAATTCAGAAATCACAAAGGAAGGATTAGTGAGAGAAGACTGATGGTTGAGAAATCAATTTTTAATACTTGCATCTTTTTGAAGAAACCACTGTTTCAATATGTTATTCTCTGTTCTCTAATTATATTATGTAAAACAGATATAAGTTTTCTTTCTTTCAACCTTTGACCCCCTTCACCCATTTCCCCCACCCCCACACTCTGGCAACCCACCACTCTGTTCTCTGTGTCTGTGAGCTTGGTTTGGGGTTTGTTTGTTTTTTCAGATTCTGTATATAAGGCATCATATAGCATTTGTCTCCCTCTGTCTGACTTATTCACATAGCGTAGCGCCCTTGAGCTCCATCCACGTTGTAGCAAATGGCAGGATTTCATTCTTTTTATAGCTGGATAATATTCCACTTACATATACACAATTTCTTTATCCATTCATCTATCAATAGACAGTTCGTTTCCATATCTTGGCTATTATAAATACTGTTGCAATAAACATGGGGGTACACATATCTTTTCGAGTTGTTTTCATTTTCTTTGAATAAGTACCCAGAAGTGGAATTTTTGCATCATGGGGTAGTTCTATTTTTATTTTGGGGAACTTCCATACTGTTTTCCACGGTGGCTGCTACAGTTTGCATTCCCACAAACAGCGCAGGAAGGTTACCTTTTTTCCATATCCTCACCAACACTTGTTATTTCTTGTCTTTTTGATTCTACCCATTATGGCAGGTGTGAGGTGGTATCTGGTTTTGGTTTTGATTTGCATTTCTCTGATGATGGGTGCTGTTGATCATCTTTTCCTGTACCTGTTGGCCATCTGTATGTCTTTTTTGGAAAGATGTCTATTCAGATCCTCTGTCCATTGTTTAATGAAATTGTCATTTGGGGTTTTTTTTTTTGTTGTTGTTGTTGTTTTGCTTTTGAGTTGGAGTTCCTTTTTTATTTTGAATACTACCCCTTTATCAGATATATGATTTGCAAATATCTTCTCCCATTCAGGAGGTTGCTTTCCCATTTTGTTGATGGTTTCCTTTGCTGTGTAGAAGCTTTTCAGTATGATGAAGTCCCACTGACTTATGTATGCATTTGTTGCTTTTGCTTCTAGTGTTAGATTCAAAAAATCTCCACCAAGACCAATGTCAATGAGCTTACCACCTGTGCTTTCATCTAAGAGTTCAGGTCTTACATTCAGGTCTTTATTCATTTCGAGTTCATTTTCATGTATGTGTAGGAAAGTGGTCTAGTTTCATTCTTTTGCAAGTGGCTGTCCAGTTTTCCCAGCACCATTTACTGAAGACATATTTTAAGCAGCAAAATCACCAAAAAAAAGCACAAAAATGCAAAACACGGAGCCCTAAGTAGACTGCAAAAGGATCCTTGTTTACAGGGTAACTGAAACAACATTTGTTCCACCTCACTGGGAAGAGGCATGATGGGCAACTGCACCACACAGGCACCCCATTTTTTAAAATTTTTATTTAAATTCAATTTAGTTAACATATCATGTATTATGAGTTTTAGGGGTAGGATTTAGTGATTCGTCAGTTGCATATAACACCCAGTGCTCATTATATCGAGTGCCCCCCTTAATGCCCATCACCCATTCCCCTCCCACCTCCCCTCCAGCAACCCTCAGTTTGTTCCCTATAGTTAAGAGTCTCTTATGGTTTGCCTCCCTCTCTGTTTTTATCTTACTTTATTTTTTCTTCCCTTCCCCTGTGTTCATCTGTTTCGTTTCTTAAATTCCACATGAGTGAAATCATATGGTATTTGTCTTTCTCTGACTGACTTATTTCACTTAGCATAATACCCTCTACTTCCATTCACATCGTTGCAACTGGCAAGGTTTCATTCTTTTGGATGGCTAAGTAAAGCAACCTCTTTGACCTCGGCTGCAGCAACTTCTTGCTAGACACGTCTCCAAAGGCAAGGGAAACAAAAGCAAAAATGAACTATTGGGGCTTTATCAGAATAAACTTTCCTTTATAAAGTTTCCTGCACAGCAAAGGAAACAATCAATGCAACTAAAAGACAACCTACAGAATGGAAGAAGGTATTCACAAATGACATATCAGATAAAGGGCTAGTATCCAAAATCTATAAAGAACTTATCAAACTCAACACCCAAAATACAAAAAATCCAGACAAGAAATGGGCAGAAGACATAAACAGACATTTCTCCAAAGAAGACATACAGATGGCTAACAAATACATGAAAAAGTGCTCAACATCACTCAGCAACAGGGAAATACAAATCAAATCCACAATGAGATACCACCGCACACCTGTCAGAATGGCTAAAATTAACAAGTCAGGAAATGACAGATGTAGCCGAGGATGCGGAGAAAGGGGAACCCTTCTACACTGTTGGTGGGAATGCAAGCTGGTGCGGCCACTCTGGAAAACTGTATGGAGGTTCCTCAAAAAGTTAAAAATAGAGCTACCCTACAACCCCACAATTACACTACTAGGTCTTTATCCAAAGGGTACAAACATAGTAATTCGAAGGGGCACGTGCACCCCAATGTTTATAGCAGCAATGTTCACAATAGCCAAACTATGGAAAGAGCCCAGATGTCCATCGACAGATGAATGGGTAAAGACGATGGGTTATGCCCATTTTATTGGTGAAGGCACCAAGGCACAGGGAGATTACACAAATTAACTAAGGTCAACCACGTAGAAAGAGATTGAGCCACATTAAATCCCAGATTTTTCTGATTCTATAGCTTCTATGCCAATGCTTCTCAAGCTACCTGGTGGGGAAGGGCCAGTTGGGTGATAACGGAAAAATAAAATGGGGAAAAAAATTATAAAACACCATATGTGCTTAGATGTCATAGCAATATCAGAATTTTTAAACACTTGCAGTGTCTGTACTTATCTCACACAGCCTGGTAGAGAAACACTTCGGTCCAGACCGGACTCTTGAGTAGCTCTGCACTACACCCCAAAAGAACTGGGTATTCCTGACTTTCCAGGTGGTCTGGGGACTGGGGTTGAGGCTCCATGAGAAAAGTTCATCATCTCTTTCACCTGCAAGGAACTTCATAATTTCACAAATCAACTTTCCATTGATTTGACCCCTTACAGTTCTGGGATGCCGGGAGGTAGTTTTCTGCCCCCCCTCCACCCCCACCTTGTCTTCAGATAAGAAAACCTGCTTTTCCCTCTGGCCGGGGCACCCCTTCCCTGGGTTCCTCACCAGGCTGACTCCTCGTCAGCCTTGGGATGTCTGCTCAGCATCACTTCTTCAGAACGGCCCTCCCCAACCACCTCATCCGGATAGCATCTCTGCCCCTTCCGGTCACCAGGCCCTGTTCTACTCCATCACCATCCAAAGTTGTCTCTTTGTCTATTTGTTTTCCAGTTTCTCTCTTCCTTTTTTATAAGACAAAGTCCAGAAGGGCACAAACCTCTCAGTTCATTGGGTTTCTCCCTGGTCCCTGGCAGAGTCAGGCTCCCTGAAGGATTTGTTGAATGAATGCAATAAGAACAGAGAACCACAGACTGGTAAAATATAGCTTACCTAAGGTCAAAATCAAGTAAGTGCAGGAATTGGAAATCAAATCCAGTCAGCAATTCCCCAGATAATGTTTATGTGTCTCCTTCTCAGAGTCAGGCATCAAGCTGGGCCCTGGGGGGCTGGTGGTGGGTGAGAGAGGCCAGCTCCCGTCCTGCTGGGGGCTTACAGACTAGTGCCGAACCTAGGGCCCTCCTCTCTGCCTTTCTGGCTCTTTCTGGTCTCTTTCATTTGTACATACTCTTTTGCCTACGATGAACAGTTTCTCACAAACAATTGTGTTATCTTGTAAGCAGGGATGATTATTACATTTCTTTCTAGGGTTGCCAGTTAAAATACAGTTATATTTGAATTGCAAATGAACAATGAGCAATTCTTTGGGATCAGTGTGTCCCATGCAATACTCAGGACATATTTATACTGACAAATTATTCATTGTTATCTGAAATTTAAATTTCAATAGATGCTCTGGGTTTTTTCTTTCTTTTTTTTCTTCTCAGTCTGGTAATGCTACACATTTGCAGACAAGGAGACTGGGGCTCAGGGAGAGCATGCTGACTTAATAAGCTTGCCCCTAAGGGCATACCACCAGTGGGAGAGCCACCACCAGCCTATCCGAAATTGGCTGACTCCTCATTCTGTCTCAAAGACCCTGTGCTTCTGTGCCCAAGCCAGTTCCTGCTGTCTAAATCCACGTATTCTGAGGATCAGCTTGAAGTTGATATATCTCTTTCATCTCCAGCAAAGAAAGTAATTCTTGTGTCTACATTTGATTATTCTTAGTAAATTTTTTCTGATTATAGAAACACATACCTGTAATACATTCACACAATGGAATACTACACCTCAGTGAAAAAGAACAGGTTTCTGCTACACACAACAACCAGATCAGTGAGTTTGGGGGTATTTATACACATTGATTTAAATGATATTAAACAAGAGTCCAGATATGAGAGGAGATCCTTTATAACTCCATATATATGAAGTTCCAAAATGGGCAAAACCAACCTATGGGGACAGAATAATGATTCCTGGGGGGATAGAGGGTAACGAGGAAGGGACAGGAGGGGACTTTTTGGGGTTTTGGCAATGTAGAAGTTAATCTTGGTGAAGGTTACACACATGTATAAATATATAAATCCAAGCTATTTGGTTGAGATTTGCACACTTTTCCGTTTGTACGTTATATGTCAATGAAAAACTAAAAAAGTAATAATAATACATGCTCACTGTTAAAAATGAATAAAGTACGGACAAATCTAAAAGAAAAAAAGAAGTCTGTATTCTCACCACTGGGAGACTGCACAACCAACATCTTAAAGTGTATCTTTCCAGATATTTTCCCAGCAGCATTAACTTTTTATGAGCATTTCCTACGAAGGGACTTCAGGAGCTAGTACCAATCACTAGAGATGCTAATTTATTTAGGAGTCTAAATTTCTGGACAAGCCTTTCACTTACCCAGAAAGCCCTGACACAACTAGATTTAATTTGACCATTTTTAGAAGAGCATGGAACAATTAACATCAAATAAATGGAATTAAAATCAAATTGAACACAGTCTTTCAATGATATGACTTAGAATTTGATTTTAAGTACAGTAATGAATATAAAATGAAAGCGTGAAGGCTGAAAAGAGCTCCCGGGCCTCCTGGGACCTGGAGTGCCACCTGCTGGTCATGGTCTGCAATGACATCCCACCACCCTCTCAGGTAAAAAGCATGGTCTCCCTACTTGTAAGCCCCAAATTTGATACCCCCTTTTCTTTTTGTACCTCTTTTGTACTTTCTTTTGTACTTTCTTTTTGTACCTTCTTTTGTACTTCTTTTGTACCTCTTTTGTACCTAAGTTTGTACCTCTCCTAAGAGTTTCCCAGAAGTCTTTGCTTCCCTGATGTATTTCACAGCTCTTAAAACAGAGGAGTAAGTTAAAAATATTTGTTAAAGAATGAATGGAAGGATGGATGAATGGACGGATGGACAAAAGGACAGACGGGCGTTCTTGAGCATCATCGTGAAACAAGGGAGTAATCTTTCCTCTACTCACCTCTTTGTTTTGTTTTTAATAAAAATGATGATTTGATATCCCAAAATATAGTGAAATGATTAGTAGTCAAACTAACATATCTCTTCACATAGTTACCTTTTAGTGATGAGAGCACCTGCATTCCACTCTTAGCGTATTTCCAGTGTTGAACAGTCTTACTAAGAATAGCCATCATGCTGCACATTAGGGATCTAGACACAGTCATCCATTACTGCAACTCTGTGCTCTTTAACCAACATTTCCCCCACTGCCCAGCGCCCATGAACCATGGTTCTCCAATGCAGCTTTTATATGTTTGACTTCTTTAGATTCCATATTTAAGTGAGAGCGTACAGGGTTTCTTTCTTCCTTCCTTCCTTCCTTCCTCTTTCTTTCTTTCTTTCTTTCTTCTTTCTTTCTTCTTTCTCTTTCTCTCTTTCTTTTCCTTTCTTTCTTTCTTTCTTTCTTTCTTTCTTTCTTTTTCTTTCTTTCTTTCTTCCTTCCTTCTTTCCTTCCTTCCTTCTTTCCTTCCTTCCTTTTCTTTCTTCCTTCCTTCTTTCCTTCCTTTCTTCCTTCCTTTCTTTCTTTCTTCCTTCCTTTCTTCCTTCCTTCCTTTCTTCCCTTCTTCCTTTCTTCCTTCATGGGCTTTTTTGGGAAAGAGGATAACCATTGGGGGAGACCAGATGAATGTGAGGGGTTATTACAACAACCCAACAACAGCGGGGGGTGGAGGAGTCAAATGGTGACCAGGGTGAGCGGTGAGGCTGTAGAAACAGGCACTGTGTAAACAACAGGAAACAAATATATGTGAAATGTCTTGAGCCCGACACTTAATAGGCATCTGACAGATGTCGGCTCTTTTCCCTTTCCTCTTCCTCCTTTGCAGGCTGGCTCGCAAATCCTTTCCGCAGGACCCAGCGAGCTAAGGACGGAGATCTGTCCTCTCCTGGGCTCACTCAGAGGTGGGGCGATGTTCGAGGTCTGTCTGGTACCAGTTCTGAAACAGGCGAGGGTCCCCGTGCCTGTGGGTGTAAGCCAGCCAGTCAAAGCCCTCCCGAGTTAGGAAAGGTAGTTCCGGAGACATCGCCGTCGGGCTGTCTGACAGCAAGGTGCCCATCTGAGCGTGTCCACTGCTGATAGCCCTTGACAAGCGTCACGCTGGTCCTGCTTTTCGATGCCACACAGTGGGGCTCTGCCTGCAAAAAGGTGGTGTGGTGCAGCGGAAAGAGTGTGGACAAGGGGTCAGAAGGCTGGGCTCTGCTGCCCGCTAGCTAGGTGACCTTGAGCATGTTGGCTTGCCCTTGCCAGGAGATAAACCTCATTAGGACAGGGTAATGAGATGATGCCTGGGAAAACGCATGTAGACTAGAGCACTAGACCTAGGTTAGGGTGTGGCTGTTAATAAAACCCCAAATGAACATTATACCCCAGATGTGACCTGAGCGAGCTCAGAAACTACGGGGAGTGTCGCCTGCTTTCGTCTGGATCCAGCTTCCCCTCATGGAATCCGATTCCATTTTAGCAATTACATCACTATCTTAACCACGTGGAGCTTCTGGCCCACCAAGACCTACCCCCTGCTGGCTTTGTAAAATCTGGGCTGCGCCCCATAGACCACTCTTCGTTTGGGCAATCGACCTTTTGAAACTAAATGGAGACTTTGTGTTCCATTTGCACTGGGTAAACTTAATCTTGCTGCTCTGGCCCATCTATACAGGCTATTAAAAGGTTTTTCATAGTGCTTTGGCAATTCCATACGTTCTCTCTCCCTGCCAACTTGATGATAGCTGCACATTCCAACAGTGTACAATCCGGGCTTTCGTTCATTCAATATACATTCACTGAGCACCCACTATCACCAAGACACTGTGGCAGGAGTCGGGGGATACAAGGGGTCTATCTGACAGAGGGTGGCAGGCGCCAGGGTAGTGGTCACAGTGCCGTGGCTGCCGGGGGCTCAGAGAGCGTGGTGTTCCCAGTGCTGCCAGTAGCAGTGGGAAGGTTACTTACTTATTTGAGAGAGAGCATGAGCAGGCAGGGAGAAGCGGAGGGAGAGGGAGAGGGAGAGGAGGGAGAGAGAGGGAGAAGCAGAGCCAAGCAGAGCCAAGCTCCGCCAAGCAAGGAGCCCAATGCGGGACTCGATCCCAGGACCCTGGGATCGCGACCTGAGCCAAAGGCAGACGCCCAACCGACTGAGCCACCCAGGTGCCCTGTCCTCTTCTTTCTGAGCACAGCTCTGGACTCCGCTTTCCAGCCCTGATGATTCTTGGTGCTCCCACAGGAATGACCAGGTCTTTCTTCCTGGGCAGGTGAGGAGAGGGAGTCTACTGTGATTAGTCCCTCATGATTTCCTCTGCCTTCCCAGCAGAGAAACTGCAGGGAGCAATAGTTGGCCTCTTCTTAGCTTTCTGGCCTCATCCCCTCCTCATCCCCTGGCGAGCACACACGCTCATTCTGCAAATATTGGCAGATTGCCCGCTTTGGACCAGCACCATGTTGGGCTCCATGGCATTCTCTTAAATCCTCTCTGATTTCAGAATCTCACCCTGCTCCCGGGTGACCCTTCTCCACGGGGGGAGCCTCTTCCCTAGCCCTTTCATCCCTCTCATCCCAGCCGAGATGAAGATCTGAGCCTCTGCATCCCTACCCCCCTGGCCTAGCGCTCCCAGGCAGCTTGTAAAGGTGCTGAGGGCGGGAGCAAAGTGTGAGGTGTCAAGGCACACCTTGTCCCCTTGGTCCCTTCCTTAGCAGAGTGCTGTGATGAGAAGAACCTGAACGCTGAGTAAAGAGATAGACTTGTGTCCCACACCTGCCACCAACCAATGCTGTGACCTTAGATACAGCCCGCAGAGCCAGCTCCACAGACCAGACCTTTGGGTCCCCAATTAGCTCGAGTATTCTGATTCTTGCTATGCTGATCCCTAATTCCTGGATGGATCTTCTACTCTTCCTGTCTAGCTTTATAGAGGAATAAAAAAGCCTTACAAAAAAGAGGCAGAAGGAAAGGAAAGGAGGTTAGCCAGCCTTCCCTACAACAAAACACGTGCTGGCAATAAGCAGCCCGAAACTGAAAAACAATCACTAAGGGCTATAACTTCAGAACATCCTAAGAGTCTTCCTCACCAGGAACTTGATTTCTTTTAGGCCTGGCCTCATCTTGACCAGACTCACATTCCATACTAATTGTCAAGGCTGGCTTGAATTATTCATGGAATTTCCACGCTGGAATGGTTTGGGGGGCCATCCTTTGCAGATGCATTCATCCTTTCCTGCCTTCAGGCCTTCCCAGGACTGAGCTAGCTGGACAGGACTCCCTTCATTTTCTCAGGCCTGTTTCCTCACCTGCAAGCAGGAAGGTGGTTGCTCCCAGCTCTCAAAAGCCTGGGTTCTGCCATGGCAGGTGCCTCAGCCTGCGAGTTCACATGCAGCTCCCCACCAGCAGCAAACCGCGGAGACACACACACACACGTACGCAAAAAAGGATGCCATCCGACAATGAAATGCAAAAGGAGTCACACAATTAGCAAAGGACGTCGATCACACAACATGTGAGGCTAACTGTAGCACCTGCAAACGTTCGCTAGATTAGATAAATAAGGGCTTCCGGTCACTCTGGAACGCAGACTGAGTGGTCAAGTTGAGAAAAGTATAGAAGCTGATTATGAGAGAGGAGTGATAAACACAGGGGAAGTGCACGAGGCCGATCAGGATTATTAGCCAAGTAATCATCTCACGCCTGGGGTGGCGTGTTCTAGGAGCCCCAGGCCCACGGTCTGATGACCGTGTACTGAAGTTACCATGTTTCCCAGAACACGAAACACGTCCTTCATTTTTACGTAGCACCTGTCACCTGGGCAGCTCCAGCCCCTGGGACCGGTGATACTGGCTCGCCAACTGGCCCGATGCACGTTGCTGAAGTGGGCAAGGCTTCGCGTACTGACCCAGAAAAGGAAGCCTGGGTCCTAACCATTCTCAGACTCCCCTGAACCTGTCACACATGACAAATCTTGAAGCCCGTGAAGCAGCTCCTGTATGGATGAAGCTATCAGGGTCAGGACCGTCCACGGAGAGGTAACCACAGTGAGAACCCAGGTTCTGGAGACAGACTGTGTGAGTTTGAAACCCGGGTCCATCATTAATTCTTTGACAAGTCAGTTCAGCTCATTGGGCCCTGGTTTCCTCATCTCTGTCATGGGGACAAGAGTATCACCTATCTTTTGGGGTAGATGCAAGGATTAAAGGAATTACTACCTGTAAAAGTACTAAGAACACTGTCTGGCACATGGTAAACACCCCAAAATTGCCTCATTTCTTCCCATTTAGTTTCCCCTCTTCATTAGTTCATTCATTCAGCCAAGTAAGGGCCCACTATGCACAAGGCACTATGCTAATGACAATGACCATAGCGGGGAACGCGCGCACACACACACACGCATGCACGCACGCACGCGTCCCACCATCACACTGGGATTAGGGAAGAAGTGTTACGTGTGACATGTACTATTTAAGTGTTTACGAAATGCTCCGCTGTACGTCATTCCTTCAAGGCAACTGGAGAAGGTTTCATTGAAGACAGGCCAGGATGAGATTTTAACAGAGAGGAAACTGAGTAGAAAGATGTGTAACATTCTAGGCAGAAGGTACAAGGATGCTGAGTCAGAAGATTCAAGGCAGGGGCGCCTGGGGGACACAGTCAGTTGGGCCTCCGACTCTTGGTTTCAGCTAAGGTCGTGACCTCAAGGTGGTGGGATGGAGCCTTGCCTCGGCTCCGCACTCAGCGTGGAATCTGCTTGGGATTCTCTCTCCCTCTGCCTCTACCCCTCCTCTGCTCCCTGGGTGGGGGGATGGGGTGGCTGGGTGATGGACATTGGGGAGGGTGTGTGTTGTAAACGAGCACTGTGTATTGTGTAAGACTGATGAATCACAGACTGGCAACACCAGCTTCCACATACCTTTCCTGATTTGTTTCACTGATGAAACAAATAATACATTATATGTTAATTAAAAAAAAAAAGGGAAGCATGTTTATGGAGAGGATAAATGACAAGTAGGTATTATATTATAAAAACCAAAATTAAAAAAAAAAACTGTGAATATGAATACAAAAAAACATTGTAAGGAAACATGTCATGACATTCATAGGTGGTATTTTATATCTGTATCAATATATCTATATTTGTGTATTTATCTAAAATACATAAGTAAATCTTTAAAAAAAAAAAAAGATAACATTAAAAAAAGAAAGATCCAAGGCAACATCAAGGTATTGCTGGAAGTGATGGGTGAGGCTGGAAATCAGCTTTGAGGTGATTTCCCACACCTAGCCCTCATTTGTGGCTAGGGGTGGGAAGTAGAGGGGTGGGTCTCGATTTCAAGCCCTGAGTATTAATTTTATCCTGTAAGCCACAGAGAGTCCCTGGAACATTTTAAATGACACATTTTAGGACAAAGCAGTGTTAGAGGAAGATGACTCTGGCAGGGTGAACAGAAAGGATGGAAAAGGAAAAGACTAGTAACAATGTGAGCTAGGATGCTACTGCAATAGTCCAAGCATGCAGTAACAGGGATAAGAATGAAAAGAAAGGCAAGGGACATTGGGAAAGACAAATGACAGGACTCAGTGACCAAAAGGATGTGCAGAGCAAGGATAAAGAGGAGGAGG
>CM052884.1:62046333-62165987 GCA_028534135.1 Potos flavus | reverse complement strand
CAGATTCTCATTTCAAAGACTGAATTTGGAACGAAGCTTAGCACTGTTTAAAAAGCACATGTAAAACTATCCGTTTTGTGGGCAAATTCTAATGCAATTACTACAACCAATTTCCATACTGAAAAATACTGTGAGTTTTTTATTGAGCATTTGCAGTTAAAGCTGAGAGGGGAGCTACCTACTTCTTTTCAGAAGATCCTAAGTATTTTGCCAACAAAATGAATTATGTATGTCCTAGTCAATCTCTGTCCTGTGTGATAAGGCAGCACAGTGAGCAGTTGAATTCTACCAAAGTGTATCTGGGTATCATGATATATATTAGGTCAGACCAGATCCTGGAAACCAGGAGCTTACAGAGAACTCACAAGTACCAAGGAGGCAGCAGACACCTGCTAGAGGAAGAAGCAGGATGCTGGAGGGCTCCGTGACTGCCTATAACCCTGTGGGGGGTGCCCCCCAGCCTGCCTTGGCTGATCAGGAACCTTCTGTCTTCCCGGCTCCCCGCCCCAGGACACAACTGCGAGCCGGCCAAGGTTTAACTAACTCACTTATGCAGATGTCAGTGATCATTCCAGGAGAAAGCAGGCCTCCTCCGGCGACTCTGAAGCAGCAGTTTGACGGGATCAGAAAAGCAAGCAACTTCTCCAAATGAAGGCCATGTCCCTGGAAAAGAAAAAGAAAGAAAGAAGAGTGGTAAGTGAACAGCAGGCCTTGCTGTTGTGATCTGAGGGCAGCTACTGTGCCCTGTGCCTGGTGCCCAGCGGTGCCTGGGCTCAGAGCAAGTGACCCATACATGTGGCTGAAAGGAAGAAAGAACAGAACGTGCGTTCTTAGGGAAGAAAAATACCTACAGAAAACTAGCTAAAGAAGTAAGTACAATAGAGGAAGAACATAGAAAAAAGTCATGTTTGCTAAATTGAGGAGTAGCAGAGAGGTCTCATTTACAGGAGAAAAACAAAATAATAATAATAGTAATAATAGTAGTAGCTAACACTTTGTGCCAGACACTATTCTACTGCTTGACTGTAAATTCCGAAAGGGCAAGGACCTTGCCTCTTCCACTCACTTGTACACACAGAGCACCTTATTCAGAGCTTGGGAGTATAGTAGGCATTCAGGATACTGGGTTTTAGTAAATGAATAGAGAAAACAGAGTCACGAGTATGGGAGGGGAGTGAATAGTATTTAGCTAAGTAAAAAAAAAAAAAAATTTAAAGGGTGATAATTATGAGTTCATTTTCTCCAACACTGAGAACCAACTAGGTGTCAGGCATTGAACTTGGCCCTGATGATAAAGAGGTGAAAGGCAAGGTATCTTCTGAGCTTGGTGAGATGGCACTCAAAACTAGGACCTTATTCAGTGAGCCAACATTTATCAAGCCCCTGCTCTGGGCCAGGCACCCAGCTGGGCACTGGGGGGAGAGAGAGATAAGGAAGTCCCTTTCCCTGCCCTCCAGGAGCTCACAGTGGTAGAGGAAGGGTGCCCGTAACAGGGATGGGTGTACAGGGCTGTGATCAAGACAGGACGTGAGGAATCTGCCCTCTGAAGGGGATCAGAACAGTTACCCTTGATTACCAGACAAAGGGTAATAATTGCTGATCAGGGAGGTTATGGGATTCCTCCACTGATTGGCACTTTTTCATGTAATAAATTCCTGCCCCCCACTCCAGGAATCTGTATATATACATTATATATATACACACATATGTATATATATAATGTATATATACACATATGCACACATTTTTAATGTTCTAGAACCTGGGAAAAAATGGGTTCTTCCAATTTACAAATAAGCACTGAGACTACATGATCCTCAGCTCTGTGACAATTTTAAGATCAGACGATACAGTAATACAATGAGGACAGAACTCAGACTCCCAATTTTATAAAAGGGTATTTTGTGTTCAATTATCCCCAAAGCATTTAAAAAATTTAGAAGCCGTAATTGCTCAATACATGCAACTGTTGCTGCTGCAGCTGAGTCCAGGGCTGCAAATATCCATCCAGGGCTCTTTGAGTGAGGTTTCCCAAAGGAAGTCAAGGAGAGCTGAAGGGGACTTCTTATCCAGCCGCCTGCCACTGCCAGCAGGCTCCGACCAAATCTAGCTCCACAGTGGGCACAGGCCAGCTCCAGGCAGTCCCACCTCCTGCACCCCTTCCATCCACCCGCCTTAAACCCTGCCCAGATTGGACCCAGCACAATTCATCTGGGGGCAGAGTAACTAACTAGTTAAAAGAACCCCGGGAGGACTGAGATCTGGTCGTGAGCAGCTGCGACCTAAGCCAGCACATGGGGATTTGTGCCAATTTAAGCTCTAGACAGCTGTTTTGCGGTGACTATGCCAACTCATGTTGCCAAAAAAGCAGAACCCGGCATTGCCCCACCCGGTCGAACTTGGGAGGTGGGGCGGCAAGACAAAAAAAGGTCGAAGAGCCCAAGAGATAGAGCACCTCCCTCTCTAGCCCTGGGCCCGCCTGGTTGGGGGTGGGGAGCTGCTCTTTCTCACACCCCTCCCCCCACCCCCCACCCCCTGTGAGGCTCTGCTGATGGTGAATAAACAGGATTCTCAAATCCTGAACGTGTCCTTTGAATCTAGACACCTTAGATGACACCCCTTTACTTCTTTCCTCCTTTTTCAGTGCTTAACGTATTATACAACACCTCGCCTTCCAAGTTGTGCAAACCACAAGCATAGAGTTGAAAAACTGGTCTAACTTCAGCGAGACACAGATTACACAACATGGTGAACGAAAAAGATCGGAAACAAATGAACGAATGACTATTCCCTTGGATTTTATAACTAGTAAACAGAAAACATGTTGGATGGGAAAGTAACAAAAAAGATTTCAAAGCTATCCCCTCCTCCTTCCTTCTCGGTTATGCAGTAAACATTAAAGTTTTCAGGGCTCTTATAGCATCCCTTTATATTTGTACTGAATTTCACATCAACACACGAGACAGTGTTTGTTGTTTTTTTTAAAAGATTTTATTTATTTATTTGACAGAGAGAGAGATCACAAGTAGGCAGAGAGGCAGGCAGAGAGAGGGGAGGGAAGCAGGCTCCCTGCAGCAGAGAGCCCGATGCGGGGCTCGATCCCAGGACCCTGAGATCATGACCTGAGCTGAAGGTAGAGGCTTTAACCCACTGAGCCACCCCGGCGCCCCATCACACGAGACAGTGTTGAAAGCAAATGCCTTTGCTTGCTTTTTCATTACCTTTACATAAAAGATCTGTTACAACTTTAAAACTAATTCATTTCATTCTTAGTAGAGCTACTTTTCATCAGTGACTTGGATTTTAATTTCACATGCTTCAGTAAGATATGACAGTTGTCATTCAAACAAGAATTACTATATCCCACTTTTCCTACTATTTGGTTATGCTGGGGCACGGGGAGGGGTGGAAGCTTACAGACAGTGAAGAATATAGCTTTCTGTGGAAAGCCCTTAGGAGTAAACAGATTGGCTTCCAATCCCAGCCCTGCCAGTTAGGGACAGTTGCAGTAAAATGCTCTTCTTCACTCTCCTGACCCATGGAGAACACCTGTGCTGAGTATTAAATGAGATGCCATCTGTCAGTGTCACCAGAGGTGGCTTCTCCTCTCACTGTTTGCCTTACAGGTCCTTGGCACTCAGACACCTTGGGCATCAGTGGCCATGTAGAGGAGATGTGAACCCGTTAGTCACCGCCTCTGAACACAGGGGAGCGGAAGCACTCCTATAGGCACTAGGGATGGGGAGCGGGGGAAGGGAGCAAGACCTCAAACAGATAGTGGCAAAAGCAGAAACACCATCCGCCCCCTTCTGCTGATGCATGTGTAAGCACAGCTTGCTCCAGAAAAGGTGTACCCGGGCTCAAGAAGAACCAGCTGCTTAGTGCTGTCAGTGGTGACTTCTGCCCCAGGACCTTTGCTTTGGTTTAAATCTGAGACGTTCTGCACAGCACCCTGAAAGGCAGGCTTTCAGGTAGAAGTGCCCTCCTGAGCAACACCTGCCTGAAGTCGATGTGGGCTGTGCCCTCCGGCCGCCGGCGCTGGGAGGACAGGGTCACCACAGCCCCTGCGCACCCCAGGATCGCAATTCACGGGGAGAAAGAACCACCGTTCACAACCCGGACCCCCCGGCCCTACAGTCGGTCGCTGCAGCGATGCGACCCCAGCCTCTGTATCACAACATCCCCGCCCTGAAACAGCGTTCGGGACTATGAGGCTGTCCCGCGCTGCGAGTCAGCACTGGTGATTCACTGACACATGTGTGAGCCTGGGAGATCGTGGACAAGGAAGGGCCTTGCTGGAACTTAGAGACGCGAGGATACAAAAGAGGGGGGAAGAGCTCAAACCAAACCGTCGGGAGATGGGCGCCCTGATCTAGGCGTGGTTGGGCAATACACGCTGTACCGCAGCTCCAGCGCAGGTCCCCAGAAAAGGGGAAACGCTTTAAGGCAGAGAACCGCGGGGCAAGCCAATACCGGGGCACACAATCCAGGCACAGACAAGGCCGCTCTGCCGCCCCGGCCCTCGGTTTCCCTGTCTACAAAAACGAGGGCTTTGGCCTACAGCGTCTCCCAATCCTGCTATTAATCTAGAACTCCACAATATTCCATGCTGAAGCTGTCCGAGGCACGGAAACCGGAAAAACAGGGGAAAGCGAGGGAACACGATAAGGGAGGTGAAAGGGAAGAGCGGGTGGAAGACCACGAGAGGGAAGACGACGCACGCCCGGAACAGGCTTGGCGGGTTTTCAACCTTACTACACCTCCTCCCACACCTGAGTTCTCACATCTGGGCCGAGGACCCACGCCCATCGAGTCTGGGCACCAGTTAGCCAAGCTTCTCCCTCTATACACCAGTTTCTAGAAGCCACGGGGCAGGTGGTGGGCAGCACAATGATGCATGCCAGAAATGGAAGGGGGAATGGTCCCGGCTGGGGTCCGGAGGGCAGGTGAGCGGATCCGGAGCTGGGCAGGGAGTCGGACGGTCAGACTGGGAATCGCAGAGCGCCCGCGTCTCAGCCTTCATGCCCCAGGAGGGCCAAACTTCATTCCCCAACTTTAGCAAGGGGAGGGGGGTGTTCGGAAAAAAAAGGAAAAAAAAAAAGTTGCTGAACTTTTCCCCCAACTCTGTCGTGGAGGCGGGACCGGAGGGCGGTACCTACACCCTGATTCGCCGCAGGCTCCTGTCTGGAGGCTCCGATTGGCGCGCGGGGTCCGGGGCCGAGAAGAGCGGGCGTGGGGGAGGGGAGCGGCCCTCCCAGCCCGCGGGAGCGGCTCGCGCCGGGAGCGGGTTAATTTCAAATCGGGGGCTTGACTGCTCCTGGACGGTCACGCTCCCTCTGCCCGCCCGCCGGCCCGCCAGTCCCGGTCCCGGCGTTTCCCTCCGCGGCACCCACCTCGGCGCGGCGTGAGGACCGACTGACGGCCCGACACGCGGGCTCCCGGACCTGAGCGGGGAAGGGGCGCCGAAGAGTCCCCGCTCAGCCCCCGCCGGCTCCAACCGTGAGGTGAACTGACAGGTCAGCGGGACGCAGAGGGATGCGGCGCCCAGCCGGCCCGGCACCGGGAGAGGGCTCGGGAGGGCAGCGGCAGAGACGGCCGTTTCCCGCCTCTCGCTCCGCCGGGGGCCGTGGAGGGAGGAGCTGAGCTCCCGCGCAGAGGGGAGGGGGCGAGCGAGGGGGAGGGGCGGGGATACCGTGGTTCCGGGCGCGGGTTTGCCCGCGCTCAAGCCCCGCGCAGCTAAGGGGCGGTGCCGGCCACGGTCCGGCTTTCCGCGCCAAATTTTTAAATCGAAGGCGGAAGGTCCGGACCCGCCCCTGGCGCCGCCAACCAATCGCAGGCCCGCATCCAGCTCTCTGATTGGTTAGGAATCGTTGCCGTGGGAACCGCGGCGATGCTGTCCGGGAACTGCAGGGCTGGTGGCGCGCGGACTGGGCCCGGGGGGAGGGGTAGTTAGCCGGGCGGAGGGGGAAGTGCGCGGGGCGCGGAGCGGGTGGCAGCAGGGGGACTGTACCTGGTTGCTTTACTGAACAAATGCAGACTCCTTGGTAAGATCCAACATCGTGGCGTGAACTGGCTAGCCGAATTCAGAGTACACAGGGCTCTGCATCTATAAGGATGTCTTAAAAGAAGAAAAAGTCTTGATCATAGGGCGCTCTTTAAATACCCAGAGTACTCTTGGAGCTTAAGGACTGAATTTGGAAGTTTCCTATCAAGCTATTTCCCGAGACTTTACTGCTGACCCTGTGCACGTGTGTGTCAGGGGAAAAATACAGGCATCTAGACGCAGACTTTTGTCGAGATGCTTGGGGTCGTGTGTGCTCTGCCGGAACCAGGGCTGGGGCGCTAGTCCCGAGCCCTGACCTGTGAACAGGTGGGTGCTTGTGCTTACGACCGTCCATTTGGTGGGGTCCGGAGAATGGCGCGCCTTCTCTAAAGGTGGGAGAGGACTGTCACGGGAAGTTCTGTGGTTTGCTTTAAGTCTCATGACAGCAGATCGGTTTGCTGAAGGAATTTATTGGCATTTGATGGAGTTCTCTGCCCAGTAGAGCTATCTCTGGTTGAGAATAAAATGTAAATGTAACTTGTCATTTTTCGTTAGTTTTTGTTTAAGTGGCCTGTGGTGTCCATGAGGGAATATTCAACGAATCTCCTGGTTTTATTTTTTTTAACTTATTCTATTTCCTTTTCTTTTTAAGGAAAATAAACTTTTTAATAGAATTGATTGAACCACTTAAACCATCAGGGTGTTGGGAGAAACTCCAGATTTTTCATTTTTAAAGAAACTCTAAATGTATGAAAAATTTACAGAATGGAGAATGAAAAGGTACCTTTTTAACTTTAGTATTCATCCTCGCAGTTTTAAATGCAATATCCTGCTTTAAGCCCATAATTTTCCATATCCAATATCTTATTAACGCCACATCCCTTTTTAGTTAGCTGCTGTAAAAACCCAGAAGGAAGGCAAATTTAATTTTTAAAGAGGTGAAGAGTTTGGCCAGAGGTAAAGTAATCTAAAGTTTTTAATGGTTTGATTTCAAATGGAAGTCTCAAAAAGATAAGCAGAGAGAAAAGGTATTTTTAAGAATAATAAAATTTGTTAGCTGCCTTATGGTATTTCTCAGAATTCTTGAACAATTAGAATTCAGAGAGGGCATTTGACATGATTTGAGATCAGATTTCTTTTTAAGATAATTTTCTACCAAATTGGCAGCTTCTTAAACCTGGGGGCCACAACACTGGATTGTGAGCTAGGTATTTTGTAAAATAACCAAAGAATTGTCAGTAGGGGTGTCTTGACTGGTGTCCAACAATAGTTGGTTAAAAAATGAAAAGTGCAAAATTCCTCAAAGATTTAGATATCAGTCAGGTAAGAGAATTGCTATCTTTTCTGATAGTCTGAGGCAAAGGACAGCAACCCTTAGAGAGATGGTGTTCTTGGGTCGGCGCCTCTCAGGGGCGTATGCTTAAGAGGGTCCCCCATTGTATCTGTCATACTGATTTCCATGTAAGAACACCATAGTTGGATTGAGGATATTTGGGTTCAAGTCCTGTGTAACCTCTCTAAGCCAGGGTCTCCTCTTCTGCAGAGTAGGACTACAAGATTTGGTGAAAATTACAAATGGAAAAGCACTTGATAAATCCCAAGGAGTCATAGACATGTTAAACAGTCCCATTAATCTTTGTTCCTAAAGTCGCTGAGGAATTAGTGAGTCTCTGTGTTCTTTCACTTATTGCCAGCTATAGGTAGTAAGAATGTATGAAGTCCCCAGTGGCCAAAAGTAGAAGAAACATAGTCTCCATTGTCTCATTTGTGCTGCTATTAATTTACCCTCATGTCTCAGTGGCAGTCTTGACTCTGCCAGGAACTAGCTTTGTGACTTTGAATAACTAATTTTCTTTCTCTGGGCCCCATTTTTCCTTCCATAAAGTGAGAGGGGTAGGGGTGCCTGGGTGGCTCAGTCAGGCATCTGTCTCTGGCTTAGGTCATGATCTAGGGGTCCTGGGATTGAGCCTCCCTGCTCAGTGGGGACCCTGCCTCTCCCTCTCCCTCTGCTCTTCCCCCTGCTTGTGCTCTCTCCCTTTCTCTCTCAAATAAAATCTTAGAAAAAAGAATAAAGCAAGAGAGGTAAATATTGAAAGAGCAGACTTTCCTTTATTCTTAGGCACTCTGGATTTTGCTCCCTACTAGGTTTTGCCTATAAGTATGACCGTAAGCTAGCCCTCACCCTTGTCTCCTTGGCTTTCTGATTTCTACTTCAATGGTGTTTTATTGAGCATTCAGTGCATGCAGCCATTGGGCCGGGTGGACACACACAGAGGAATGGGACGTGGTTTCTGCCATATAGGCTTTTACTTACTGCAGTGTCATGTGTAAAAGTCACTCCTAGGAGTTTTGGATCACTTAAATTATCAGTCCCATTAGGGGAAGCTGAGTGAAACGTATATGAAAACTCTCTATACTACCTCCAACACTTCTCTACATCAAAAATTATGTCAAAAAGGTTTTAAAATTGGGTCTTCAAGGTTTTTTTTTTAATTCTTGAAACATAAGAAACACTTAAGTCTATGCTTTACTGAAAGATTAAAAATGGAAATTTAGCCAGTAAAAAGACAGTAAGTGTCAAGCAATCATTGGAAGACAGTTACTAATTTAATCGACTCTCCAACCTCATTAGGCATGTTTTCCTTAGCAATATTCTATTTATTGTATAATTTCTGGAATCTAAAACTATCTGATAAGTCCTGTTTTATAGTGGGTTTGTTTACTTGTTTTAAACCAGGAAAATCTCTTTTTTGAGCCACATAAAAGAGGACTCATGAAAACACCTCTGAAGGAATCCACTGCAGCAAATATAGTGTTGACGGAGATCCAGCCTGATTTTGGCCCTTTGACCACACCCACCAAGCCCAAGGAAATCTCCCAGGGAGAACCGTGGACACCAACCGCCAACCTGAAAATGCTCATCAGCGCTGTGAGCCCTGAGATCCGAAACAGAGATCAAAAGAGGGGGTTATTTGACAGCAGGAATGGATTACCTGAGGCCAAAGATTGTTTACATGTAGGTTTGCAGAACACCGGCTAGAAACTGGTGGGCACTGGTGGGCGTGTACGCCCGTGTGTGTGTGTGTGTGTGTGTGTGTGTGTGTGTGTGTGTGTGTGTGTGTAGGGAGAGGGAACTATTACAAAAGTGCCAGCAATATAAAGCATTGCCACCTACAGACTCTTATTCGCCTGCTTCGGAGCACAGGAAAGTTTAGACTCCGTCAAATACAGCACTAGGAATTCTGAGCCTTTGACTTATTTTCAGTTCAATCTTCCTTTTTAGATCTGCCGAGCAGTTTCATACTGGTTCCCACCTGTTTCCCCCCAATTTTGCTGCTGTCGAAGCTAAGTGTGTTAGCCCTCGAGTGTGGAGGACCCTAATAAACCTGTCAAACTTGATTTCCGGCTCAGACATTATTTACCTCTTCTTTTTCAGGAACACTTATCTGGAGACGAATATGAGAAATCCCAGCCGAGTCGAAAAGAGAAAAGTTTAGGATTGCTGTGTCATAAGTTCTTAGCACGATATCCTAACTATCCCAACCCCGCTGTGAATAATGACATCTGTCTTGACGAAGTCGCCGAGGAACTAAGTAAGTAGGTGGAGCGTTCACAGAGACGGTTGGTAATCAAAGTGAGTCCGTGGACTTGCTCCCTCAGACCCACGCTCATCTAGCTGGTGTATGTAATGACACAGTCACACCACGTGGAGATGATAAATCCCTGAAGCCCTATTAATTTAAGAAGGAAGGCAGAGAGTTTCCAATTTCAGCGAGTCTTCAAACAGAAGGAAAAAATGACAATGGAGATTTGCTTCTGATTGCATTTCGAAAGCTCGGAAGCTGTAAAGAAAGGCAACATTGTTTTAGGACTTGTTTCATAAACAGCTACAACTTTGAACTTCTGTGACTGTTCTCTCCTTGAAGAGCTGGGCTGAGGAGCGGGGTCTTCACGGCGGGCATGCGCTTCTGTGAGTGGGAGTCGGGCTTTAGCGCACCCTGCCACTCGGCTACATGCTTGTGTCTGGCAAAAGTTACTGTGTTCCTCCCGCCCCTGTACTCCTTTCTTCAGATACTTGAATCTGGTGACAGCTACAAAGGAGTCTGTGGCCAATTTGGATACCTTTGGAGTCATGAGAATATTATAATCTGAACCTGAAAAGAGGATGCAGGATGTTTTAACGTAGCGCTATCACTTCCTCAAAGAAAGTTTTACTCTTCAAATACACGTTTATAAATATCAACTTGATTTCACATTTTAAGAATATGCCATTCGGATTCATCTATTCACATATCCTTAATTAGAGCTACGTGTAGGCTGTACCTTTAATCCGGTGGGTAGCTGTTGACCACCTACTATGCGCCAGCCAATGTTGTAAAAGCTTGAGATGACACCCATGAATGACAAGAATAAAGTCTTCCCTCCTGTGGAATCTACTTTCTAGTGGGGCCTAATAGATAAACATGCAAGGGACAGACAATAAGGCATGTATTACTTCCTAACAGGCATTATTATTACTTGCTTACCATGTGCCTTGTATTATACATAGTAAGCTTGTATTATACAAGGCACATAGTAAGCAAGTAATAAGAATGCCTGTTAGAAAGCAATACATGCCTTCTAACAGGGAAGAATAAAAGGTAGGAAGGGAAGGGAAAAGAAAAGGAAGGAAGGGAAAAATAAAAGGTAGAACAGGGTCAAGGGGAACCAGGAGTGCTGGGAGTGCTTTGCAACATTAAGGTAGGTGGTGAGGTCAGACCACCTTGAGAAGCTGACATCTAAGCAAGAACTTGAAAGAACGGAGGTAGGGAGCAGTGAGGGCTTCGGGAACAAGGATTCCAGGCAGAAGGAATAGCCCACTCCAAAGGCCTTTAGACAAGGGCATATCTGGCAGGTTCCAGGAACAGCAAGAGATCTTAGTGCTTTGTGCCTATCATATGACAGTTCTGTGTGTGCGTGTGTGTGTGTGTGTGTGCACGCACATCCTTTGAAGAATAATATAAAAAAACAGGTTGTAACTAAAAACTTGTTTTTCCCACTTACTGGCTCTGTACCTTGGGGTGAGCTATTTAGCCAGCCTGAGCTGCTGTTTCCTCACCCGTAAAATGCGAATAATAATGCCGGCCTCACCAGTTTACCATAGACATTTCCTCCACCTGTATGGCCCATAGTAGGCCCTCCACGAATGCTACCTCTCTAATTCGTATTCCCGGTACCCTACGAGAGCAGAAACATGTCCTCCTCGTCTTCACACTCTTTGTCAAGTGTAATTAAATTCTGTCCTCCAGACCCACTGATCAATAGACCGTGGAAGAAAAAGTTATTCCGTTCTATACACCTTACGAAATCTGATCCCAGAATGTACAATTGTTCATTCTTTGCAGATGTTGAGCGGCGACGCATTTACGATATTGTGAATGTCCTGGAGAGTTTACACATGGTGAGTCGCCTGGCCAAAAACAGGTACACTTGGCACGGGCGACATAATCTCAACAAAACCCTTGGGACTCTGAAAAGTGTCGGGGAGGAGAACAAGTACGCCGAGCAGATCATGATGATCAAAAAGAAAGAGTATGAACAAGAGTTTGACTTCAGTAAGACTTACAGTATAGAGGATCATATCATCAAATCAAACACGGGCCAGAATGGACACCCAGACATGTGCTTCGTCGAACTCCCCGGAGTGGAATTTCGGGCAGGTAAGCGATGGTTGGAAGCTCCAAGGTGCCCGGCGCTTCTCAGAGGCTTAGAGGCAAGGTTCCTTCTAGAACACTGTTCTCGCGCTGCGGCGGCTGCTGCTGCCGCCTCTTAACACGTTAAAATGCAGCAGTTGTCAACTGTCTGATCAGGTTGTGGTATTTTTAGCCTTGTTACTTTAGAAGTCACTTGTCCCCTCATGAATTTTAATTCTCTAATCCTCCTCCTCCTCCTCCCAAGCTTCTGTAAACAGCCGCAAAGACAAGTCTTTGAGAGTGATGAGCCAGAAATTTGTGATGCTGTTTTTGGTGTCAACGCCTCAGATAGTCAGCCTAGAAATCGCGGCCAAAATTTTAATTGGAGAAGACCACGTGGAAGATCTGGATAGAAGCAAGTTTAAAAGTAAGTGTCACGACTGCCGTGGACTGTTGGGCCTCTTCGTAAACCGTAAAATCTTACTTATGAACCGACTGCCAAATACATTTGCTACGCTGACGTCTTCCCTAATTATGCTTTTGTACCTTCACTTCGCCTCAGAAGCCATGATTTATACTGTCTTTCGCTAACTTGTAGGATTCAAAGATATGTATATAAGCACTCTTACTTGTCTGGCACTCGGGCGGGCTGATAAACAGTTCTTTAAAAGTCACCTCCTTGGATACTGTAACCTTGTCCGCGCTTTGCCCATGCAACTCTGTGTTGCCCGAAGTCTAAATGAGCAGTAAAATGTAAAGTGGGCCCGGAACCCAGGTCTCTGCTCTCAAATGTAAGCGTATAAATAACTCTTCTAAAATCATTCCTGGAAGTGACCGACCTGCAACACCGTTGGTTTGCCGTTTTGAAAGAATGGTTTTAGCCAGTTCCGCTCAAAGTAGGAAAGGGGCTTGGACTGGGTTCTTGATGCAGAGCTCTGCACCCCCCTCCTCCCCCGCACCCCACCCCCCCACCACCACCCCCCCCCCCCGTCAGGGACAGGCTTTGCAGGAGCCTCTAGAAAGAGAAGCATGTGGAAAGAAGGGCTCAGCAGATGGGAAGGGCCTACCGCGCGCCCACCTCTCCTGGGGCCTCGGCCAGGCAGGACACGAGGCTGGCCTGAACAGGGGACCTGTTGGTGGGGAGTGCCCAGGAGCTCAGATGCCTTTCCCATCCCTGTTAAGCTGCCCTAGTCCCGCGAGAGTATAGTCAGACATCCCAGCTTCATAGTGCCTCTATAAAGACAAAATTAAGTCGAGAGTAAAGGCAGTAATACCGGCAATTGGCTTGGGAGATATGCAATTTCAGAAAGCAGTCCTGGTACTATGGATGGGCCGCCTGCTTTTTCTGACCCACCAGGCGGCTTTCAGCTCTCCATTTCACTGGTTAGTCACAGCGTCAGAAACCATTCCAGGAACTGCAAATGTGTCATTTGCCGAATCCCCAGGGAATTCAGAACCTTCCGGCCTGGCTATGAGGAAGGGGCCCAATTTATGATTTTGTACTATCACGCTGGAGGTAGAGACAGACTTCTTGTAACAAAACTTTTTAAGATATGTAAGATTTGTAGAATTCACAAATCTCTGCTTTGCATATAACGTAAAGACAGTATAAAAATATATAAATTTTGATGGGGTATAGAATCTTCCATGCTTATGATGCTAAAAAAAACTCATTGTTATAAACTGTCACAGCAGGAAAGTGGTACATTGATAATCGGTGCTTTATTTGTTCATCAAACTCTTCTGAATCCTCATTAGAAGATGCCCAGCAATGGAAACTTTTTATTAAAAAATTCGTAACGTAGTTCCCAGTAGGGTGATCTCATAAAGTCTTCTTTCCTTTTGCAACTGTTGTCATTTCAAAATTCAGTACCCGCAGCAACTGAAGTCTTTTCAATATTTAAAACTATTTTTTGTTTGAATTAAAGCAGTATCAGGATAACTTAAAAGAGTCACATTTTCTCCTGTCTGACGGTGATGGCTAGGATAGCTCTCTGAATATACATGAAGTCCTTATGAAGCAAAGTCCTTTGATCTTTCATTATTCCATTAAGTGGTATATATACCTTTTATTTTTCAGCAAAAATTAGGAGGTTGTATGATATAGCTAATGTTCTGAGTAGCCTGAATCTTATCAAGAAAGTTCATGTTACAGAAGAAAGAGGCCGCAAACCAGCTTTTAAATGGACAGGCCCAGAAATCAGTCCAAGTCCCAGTGGTATGTATTTGCTTCCCTTTGTTCCTTGCTTTGTTGTTCTGAATTAATGCGCACTGGGAGATATTCTCTCTTCCCCTCCCTGCCCACACTCCCACATGGAAAGAACATATATCCGTTGTTGGAAAGACAAAGACGGTGCCGATATGGAAAGTTTGGCTATGGGTTCCATCAGCAACCCACGGTCCAAAACACCTCCTACCCTGTACCAAGAGGCAGAATCTGTGTGAAAGGCCCTACCAGAGCCTACAGACACTGGGAATATAAAATGAATTCATTCCAGTATTAATATTCTAGTCTCCATCTCGACTCTGGGGTTTTGACATTTTACATTCCACCAAAGATCCCACGGCAAAATGTTTAAAGTGGCAAGAACACGGGCCACGGAGGCAGAGGGAAACTTAGCCACTTATTAGTTGTGTGGCCTTGAGCAAGTTGTATCTCCAAGGCTGTTCTCTCGCCTGTGAAATGGGAAGAACAGTCGTGCCTTTGCAAAGTTACTGCGATTTCGAATATACATTGACTCTTAGACAACACAGAGTTTGAGTGCAGTCAAAAATCTGCATATGACTTTGACTCCCCCAAAACTTAACTACTAATAGCCTATCATTGACCAGAAGCCTTAACAATAACATAAAGTCACTTAGCAAATACTTTGTATGTTATATGTATCATATACTATATTCTTACAATGAAGTAAGGAGGAAAACAGAAAATGTTGCTACGAAAATCATAAGGAAAAGAAAACACATTTTCAGTACTGCACTGTAAAAAAAAATCTGTGTACTCGTTGCCATTCAAGAGTCCACTGTAATCTCAGAGAGAGGTCCCTTGGTGCAGGGATTCAGAGTGTAGGTTCAGGGGCCAGACTGACGGGTTCATATCCCAAGTCCACATTCTACTAGCTGAGCGAGCAAGGTCACAGGGGGTTAATATCTCTGAGATGGGGGATGCATTTCCTAAGAAGTACCTACCTGGTGGAGTTGTTGAGAGTGTCTTATTCCATTCAGGCTGCTATAACCAAATGCCATAGACTAGGGGGCTTATAAACAACAGAAGTTTATTTCTCGCAGTTCTGGAGGCTGGCAAGTCCTAGATCGTGGCACCAACAACTTCAGTGCCTTGCCAGAGCCTGCTTTCTAGACACCCGTCTTTTTGTCATAACCTCACAAAAGTAGAAGGGACTAGAGACCACTGTGGGGCCTCTTTCATAAGAGCCCTAATCCTATTCAAGAGGGCTGCACCCTCCTGACCTAAGCACCTCCCAAACACCCCACCTCCTAACAGCATCACGTCAGGGGTTGGGATTTCAACCTGTGAACTTGAGGGACCCAAATATTCAGTCCATCGCCGTGAGGGTTGCCGTATTTCATCGGGTTAGGACTCCACGGATTAGAAGATGCCCAATTTTGGGTCTGTATCTGTAAGAAAGAGAAACCACTAGTGATTACACTCTAGCACGTCACTGGTTGGTTGTAAGACACAGTGGATTTCAGCGATGTTGACATGAGAAATCTGACCTCAGAATTCAGTTAAAATAAGATTAACAGGATTTTGTGCCTAAAGACTTTCAGACAGTGTCTGCCCCAGGCTCGGTGCTCTGCAAGTGTTGACACTTACATTCCTAATATCGATCTCCACTACACCTGGGCTTCAGCTCCAAGGAAGCCGAGCCGGCTGGGTTTTGACCCCCTGCCCTTCTCTCTTTCAGGCCGTGGCCCCGTCCTTCCTCTTCCCCGCTCCGATCCGGAAGCAAAGCGTCCTTCGAAAGACAACTGTGCCAAAAACCTCTTCTCCACGCGTGGGAAACCAAACTTCACTCGACACCCATCTCTTATCAAACTGGTAAAGAGCATAGAAAGTGACCGGAGGAAGATAAATTCTGCCCCCAGCAGCCCCATCAAGACCAACAAAGGTATGTTTCCAGGCGTGTCGGGCTCTGCTCAGAAGAATTGCTTTTTATCTGCTTCTTCAGCTTACTTGATCCCTACAGTACTTGTTAGAGAACTGTTTCAATACCCTTACACCCGGACCCACTTGAAGCCTAACCCATGCATGAATGAAAGGATACAGAGTAATTGGTGGGCTTTATCGTTTCATTGCTGTGTGATTTGGGGGGGAGGTGCATGTGTTCTGTTCCTTTGACTTCAGTCATGTTTCATCTGTGTGAGCATTCGTTCTTTTGCTTTGACCAACACCCTCCCCCCTTTCTGTTTTCCCAGCTGAGAGTTCTCAGAATCCGGCACCCTTCCCAAGTAAAATGGCTCAGCTCGCAGCTATTTGCAAAATGCAGTTAGAAGAGCAATCAAGGTAGGTTAGTAATACTTTTTAGTGGCAGGATGAATTATTTTTACGTTGCATCATTAGGATTACTTATTTTATGTAAGAATACGCGCTAGCCTTGGAAACTGGGAAGATAATCTTTTCCATAACTCTCAGGCAGTCATTACAGACACTATCTGCTAGTTTCATAAATGCATGGCTTCAACGTGGGCCAGTCTAAAGTGGCAGAACATTTTAGAGAAAATGCATTTCCATTGTGTCATGCCTTGAAATCTTGTCTCTTAGTGAACCCAGAAAGAAAGTGAAGGTACAGCTGGCAAGATCTGGGCAGTGCAAACCCGTGGCCCCCCTGGACGCCCCAGCAAATGCTGAGCTGGACCTGACGGCACCGTCCCTCATCCAGCCCCTGGGGGTGGTCCCCCTCCTCCCCAGCCCACTGTCACCCGCAGTGCCAGTGATCCTACCTCAGGCCCCTTCGGGCCCGTCCTATGCCATCTACCTGCAGCCTGCCCAAGCCCAGACCGTGACGCCACCCCAAGGCCTGAGCCCCACAGTCTGCCCCACCCCGGCTTGTAAAGCTACAAGATCAAAAGACGCCACAGATGCCACCACCGAGAAGGCAGCCAGTGATGCCACCAAGTCCGGTGCCTCCACCAGGCCCGGAAGCTGGCTGCCAGTGCCCGAGAGACCAGGTGCCAAGAACCGAGACAAGGATCCTGCTGGAGAAAGGGGCTCCAAGAGGGCAAGCCTGCTCGAAGACAGCGGTTCCAAAAAGAAATTTAAAGAGGACCTAAAAGGACTTGAAAATGTCTCCGCAGTAAGTACAGCCTTGAACTGTGTGAAGCTTTGGGAACTCCGCAGTTGATCAGAGGAGAATGCAGTAGCTCGTGAAATTTATCAGAGCAAAGGGCAGTTTCTCAGAAGACAAGGAACTGTTCCTTAGCATCCCATAATCCAAACAAAGCCCCAGACAGCTAATCCCCTGACTGGGATGACGGCAGGGACATTTTTAACCTTTGGAGGAAGGGATTATTTGCTCTCTTTTTAAAGCACCACGGGTGGTTGTCCTTAAGTCCATTTCTCTGTCACATACGGGAATGCAAACACCTGTCGTGAAAGTCTTAAATAATTTACAAGCAGACGTAACCCCAAATGAATGGATGGATGGATGCATAGGGTTCTTGTAACTCCTGCTCTCTGAGTCACTGCCTAATCTTTGTTTGATGTCATGTACCTGGCATCTGTTGCCTGGATGAGAAATTGCTCCTTCTGTTCTTACTTTCCCCCTAAAATTCAACCCCAGGTTTCTGTTTTGCATCATAGAAAAGTCAAGCTTATCCTGGCAGACTGTAGGTATATTTGCTGCATTGGCTTCTAGGGACTGTGATGTTCCAGATCATTTTTTTTTTCCTGGAGTTAAGCTCAGGAAGGAATTAACATTTATTAGATACCTACCAGAAGTATTAGGTACTTTTTCTCGTTTTTCTCCCTCGGGACAATTATATATGGAGGGCATTATCACCAAATAAACACCACTGAACATGGAGGCAGAAGTTAATCTCTCATTTTGTCCCTGCTATTAACTCAAGCTATTTTACTTCTCTGCATCTTGTTTTTCCACATCTATCAAGAATTGTTCCCCCAGTTTTTCCTGATCATCTCCTGGGTATAAAGCACTGTGCTCTGGATCCGATCAAACCCAGCACCTGCCTTTGGTGACTGTTGCTTTTGAATTCTTGCCCCAGGGCCCCGTTACAGTTTTCGTGAGGTTAAGTGCATTTATTACATGATAATATACATAAAGGGGCTTGTGATCCTTTTAAGGCACCATATAAGCTGAAGGGTATTATCTGTAACTGTTATTAAAGAGGCTTTAGAGTTTGTCAAATCTTCCCTGAGGATGGCCTCATGGTCACCATGCAAAACATCTATTATCTTAGCATAGTATCATTTTGCATTTAATATACATGCTAAGGGGGAAATCACTAGGCTTTGGCTTGATTCAATTTTCTAGGAGGTCCATAATCTCTTTGGGCCAATGGATATGATTTAATAATGGTCTCCTGTTGCTCACTTAGTCATTCAGGATTAGGATTTTCAGTAGATAGATTTTCCATGTCCCTCTGCTTCTTTTCTCATCTCTATGACTTCGTTTTGACCATTTCTTTTTAGCATGGACTGAGCTGAACAAAGAAAAAGAGAGATTCATGTGTCAATTCATTCATCAAACATTACTGAGAATCTACACTTCCACGGGTGGAGAGAAGGCAGGGTACAAATAAACACAAACACGTCAGATAGTGAAGAATAAGAAGTAGTAAAAATGAAACAGGCTGATGGAACAGGAAGGAAGGGGTAAGAGGGCTAATGTAGGACTAGATGAGAAACACGCAAGCTGAAACATGCCAACTTCATTCATCCTGCTAATTAATAGTTCTAATTAAAAAAAAAGGAATCAGCATTTTAGGTTAAAAGATTTTGTGAAGAACGTCGTTTGTAGAAAATGGAAAAATATTATTAGAGTACTATAGGTTTTGCTGAAGCTTGGAAAGAATTAAACCAGCAACCAGAGTAACTTGTACCATGAGAGAGTATGATTAATGGTTAGCAAAGAACAGTTCTTTGTAAAATGCCTAAATCCACCCATTAAGTTTCTGTTTCTATAGCTTTCAAGGAACCCGACCAATAAAGCTATGGAAACTACCAAATCTTTAAGAAACAAAATTAATAAGTAAATAACTATGTCCTGGAACGGTATGAGCATTGCGGATTCTAAATTCACTGGGTCCCAAGGAAAAGATGGGACCTATTAACAGCTAGATCAAAGCGTAGACTGTTGTTTGGACAATGGCGAGAAGAAAGATCTAGAGAAAGATAAAAGGAGGGCCCCCAGGTTACAAGAGCTGCTTTTAGCTTTTGCCAGGCCTGCTCGTGGTAAGGCGGAAATGGACTTTTCAGGCAGCTCAGCCACCCGTGCAGGCTCTCTGGTGAAATGCAGAAACCAAGCAGGCTTGGTGGGGGATACACCCAACCCCACACTGGCCATTTCTGTTGCAAATATAACTTTATTGCCTAAAGCTTTTGCTCCATGACATTTGGGTCTGCAATATGAATCAATCAGTACTCTTTTTTATCTACAGTTTTTGAACTCTGGTGCCCTGACCTTTAGTTTGTATGTTATTAAGAGCATTTCTTCAGTATCACTGGAAGCTAAAATACTAGGGGGAAAAAATGCATAGTTGTATAATTACTTAGTTCTCAATGAGGGGTCAGCAAACTTTTTCGGAAAGGGCCAGATAATAAATATTTTTGGCTTTGCAGGCCATATGGTCTCTGTGCTGACTATTCCACTCTGCCATTGTCAAAATACAAGCAAGCAGTTATAGACAGAACATAAATGAATGGGCATGGCTGGGTTCCAATACAATTTCATTCACACAACTAGCCCGGAGGCCACATTTTGGCCCGTGATTTTGGCAACCCCTTTCTCTAAATCACCATTTCTTAAAATGTTTCCCTTGAATACCAATACAACCAAAAATTTAGCTGCCAAAATTGCCCAGGAAATGTAACATGCTAGATACCCCCTGGAGATTTACAATATGTGCCATCATCAAAGCCCCTCAGAAATTCTCTAACAAAGACACCATTTCGCTTTGTTCAATTCAGCATTCCTGAGACCCATTCCACCACGATTCAAGTTGGGCCAACTTGCATCCGATGGAACCAGGGTTCCTTGGAACACTCTTTGGGAAATGACCATGCTAACATGATTTAAGAACAATCCTATAATAATAGGACAGGGCCATTATGGTGCCCAACTGCATTAAACGTGGTTCTGACAGCACCACATCATAGCAAAAAGTCTGCTGGGGAGACTTAGGATGTCCATGTGAGGGGGTGTGCTGGGCAATTCTACCCGTAAGCAGGCTCACTAATAGCTTTGGGATACTTCCTAAGACCACCGCATTTAGGAAACCAATGGCTTATGGTTTAGTCAGGACAAGTGTTGGGCTAGGAGAGAGGGATATTGTCTTCCGCTAGCCCCATAGCCAGCCCACCCGCAGCCATACCGCTGGATGCTTTGATCTGATAAGACAAACCACCACCGAGGGACAGGAGTCCTGGCACAGGCACATGGCCATTGTCCTTCCATATTTGTGTGTAAAATAAATCCTTCCTTGTTTTCCAGACCCTGTTCCCATCAGGATACCTAATCCCTCTCACCCAGTGCTCATCCCTGGGGGCAGAGTCCATTCTGTCCAGTAAAGAAAACTCAAGTACACTTTCCCCAAACCACAGGCTCTACAGCTCCCCAATCACAGGTGAGTGTACGTAAAACACCATTCAAATGTGGGTCAGGCTCAAGTTCATGTAAACCAAAAAAAAAACAAAAAACAAAAAAAAAAAGTTCATGTAAACCTTGTAAGCTTCTCGGACAAATGCCTGTGCTTTTAAGATAATCTTCCCCCCTTTTCTTTCCAGGTGTTATTCCAGTGACATCATCCGAACTCACTGCTGTTAATTTTCCCTCTTTCCATGTAACACCTTTGAAGCTAATGGTCTCACCAACTTCCGTGGCAGCCGTCCCTGTCGGGAACAGCCCGGCTCTCACTTCGAGCCACCCAGTTCCCGTCCAGAACCCGAGCTCAGCCATCGTAAACTTCACCCTGCAGCACTTGGGACTCCTCTCCCCCAGTGTGCAGGTGTCTGCCAGCCCAGGAGCTGTTCCCATGTCCCCAAGAATAGAGGCCATTAGTGTCGTATCAGACAATGCAGGCTCTCAGCAAGGAAGGGCCACCCGGTACGACTCTCCAGTCCCAGGCCAGAGCCACCCGAATGGACAATCAGGTGCTGTGACGGGGACACAACAGGTGAGAGCATTTCCATGTAATGGGTTTTTCCCCCCCTTGGGTTATTAAGGCCCAAATATCAGTATCCTGGAAGACTCGCTTTTGCTTCTCTTCCCTGGAGAGGGAAAGGATGGGAGGAGGAGGACTGAAGGCCTAGCTGCCTTCCAAACCCAGGAGGAGGACCCAAGGAGTCCACAGCCCCCCGGCCAATATGCCAGCTTCCTGCTGTGTGCCTTGCCCTTCCAGTTCCGCCCTCCGAGGCTAGTAGGCCATACCTACCTGTGCGGATTTGACATCTTTTTCCTATTCCTCTCTTTCCGATCAGTCTGTTCCTGTGACGCCCAAAGGGTCACAGTCAGTGGCCGAAAGTTTCTTCCGGACCCCAGGTGGACCAGTGAAGCCGACGGGCCCATCCTGTGTGGATTTCGATGGTGCTAATAAAACCTCCATAGGAACTCTCTTTGTCCCACAGCGAAAACTGGAAGTTTCAACGGAGGATGTCCATTAATTGACAGATTGGGCTCCATTTAATTTTCTAAAGAGCTGTTTAGTAGAGAAGATGTGATCAGACTGATTTGGAGAATATATTCTCTGAAAATACTGTAAATATGTTGGGGGTTTACTTAATTTCAAAGCAGACACTTGTTTTCCTACTTACACACACACACACACACACACACACACACACACATTTGTACTAAGCTAATTTCAGCCATCAGTCCTACCAGGTAAAAGCAAAATGCTAAACTAAGGTGTATTAACTTCCAGAGGAAAGGATTCATCGTCTCGGCTGTGCCTATACTATTATGCAATGTAACCTTATTAAAGTTTACTTCCCTTTGACTACGTGAGCTGTGCAATGCAGCATTCTCGTCACCTTTGCACAATGAAAACGCTGTGATGTATAATGTATTTTTAAATGGGAGGGCTATAGCTATATTTTTTGTAATTCCTTTTATCTGTTTCTTGTTGCCATGTGTCCTTTTGTAAAGTTTGCAACAATCCTCAATCAAGTCTATGGAAAAATTATTTATAAAGCATATTTTTAATCATAAATTGTTCAAATTAAAACTTTTCTAAAATGTATTTCACATTTTCATTTGGCTGGCTTGGGTACTGTTGGGAGAAAACAAAAGCCTCACTAGCCGGGAAGGCGGGTCCTTGGTAAGGGCAGTACCTCCTGGGATCCTGTAAATGCGCCGTGTTTATGAAATGGTCCTACATTCCTTCCCCTTTTGATCCTCCCTGCAGCTCTACTTTTCAGCGGTGAAAATGGCTTTGGAGAGACGGTTGTTTGGCCATGGACACCCAGCTGAGTCTCCTGTGCTTTCCACCATGCCTGGGGAGATGAGAAATGAAAGACAGGAGCAGGGGCTCTCCCTCTGTGGGCCTGACCCGACCAGCATCCGGCCCCATCTCCGCCCGTGTATAGAGAAGGGACTGCAGTTCCAGTCCTCCCGCCACATTTTCCAAATAGCCGGGCTTCTGGGATGGGGAAGCAGCAGTAGGGATTCTAATTTACTCAATGAACTACCACACGAAACCCACAGGAGCTCCAGGAGAAGGAACGAGCTGGGAGGGGTTAAGCATACATCTCCTTGACCCCCTTGTTATGGGATGAACCACACCTTCACAGTTGACACGGGGCTTCGCTGGTCAGGGTCTTAAAGGATCATCATGCTATTTCCTATATATTTATTATATGCTAGCCACTGTGCTATATATTTTAAAGCCATTATCTCCATATGGTAAAACTATGAGGTCACCGAGGCTCACAGGGATTAAAGCACTAAGTCCCGAATCACACTGCTAGAATATGGAATGACTCAAGCGTCCTGGTCTTTTAACTGTCACCGATCTGCTAACGCACGCCTGCCTAGCTGCCTAAGAACCAAACACACTCGGGGTAATCTAACATCATCCGTTTCAAATATACATGTTTTGTTTGCACAGTCAAGTACAGCCAAGAGCAGATTTTCACATTGACCTAGAGACTCCCCTTCCTTCACCCTAGAGAACCAGTATGAGCTATTTCTTCCAAAGTACCTCTGCCTTTCCTTTATCATACTTGGAGGTCGTGTGAATGGTTCCTGATATAAGAAATGGCTCCTACCTTTAAGGCGCTTACAATAGAGTTGAGGAAAACAGGATATATGCATGCATAAATGAAAGCATTTTCATGCAGTAAAGAGATGGTACGGGCGCTTGGGTGGCTCAGTGGGTTAAAGCCTCTGCCTTCGGCTCGGGTCATGATCTTAGGGTCCTAGGATCGAGCCCCACATCGGGCTCTGCTCAGCAGGGAGCCTGCTTCCCCCTCTCCCTCTGCCTGCCTCTCTGCCTACTTGTGATCTCTCTCTCTCTGTCAAATAAATAAATAAAATCTTTTAAAAAAAAAGAGATGGTAACTTGCTAAACAGTAAATACCAGCAAAAGATACAGTTTAGTGGAGACCGCTAGCTTCAATTACACACAAACGACCGAGAGAAACCAACCCGGTCATGGTAGCTCTGAGGCAATGATGCTCCTTCCCTAAAGGAAGGATGACACCATCCCTAAAGCTAAGCTAGAGAGATTGGAGGCCAAGACTTGGTTTTGCCCCCCTATCGGTTCACATGAAGATGCTTCAGATGCACAGAAAGAATGAGCTATGCTCAACTTCAAGACAGTTCTGGGGATCAGCCCACTCAGTTCTTCCACCCGGACAGATTCATAAGGTTGCCCCTAAAATCCCCACTTTCTGGTGTTCATGCCCTTGTGCAATCCCCTCCCCTTCAGTGTGGGTGGGACCTATGTCCTCCTCCTACCTAACAGGCTACAGTAAAGGGGATGGTGGATGTGTGATTATGTGTTCATGGTTATGTGCTTACATCACACAAGATTGTAGTGTAACCCAGTTAGGGGAAGCCAACCCAGCAAGGGACTGTGGGCACTGTTCTTGGAGCTGAGGGGAACCTGCAGCTGAAACTAACAAGAAACTGAAATCCTCAGTCCTACCTAGGGCCGCAAGGAACTGAATTCTGCCAACAACCTGAGTGAGCTTGCACACGGATCTTTCCCCAGTCAGGCCTCAGATGAGATTGCAACTCTAAATGACACCTTGAGCACAGCCCTAGGAGACCTCAAGCAGAGAACCCAGCTAAGCTGCTCCTGAGCTCTTGACCCCTAGGAACTGTGAGATGGGAAATCTGTGCTGTTTTAAGATGCTATTTGTGGGGCACCTGGGTGGCTCAGTCAGTTAAGTGTCTGCCTTTGGCTCAGGTCATGATCTCAGGGTCCTGGGATCGAGCCCCAATCAGGATCTCTGCTCAGCGGGGAGCCTGCTTCTCCCACTCCCTCGACCCCTCTACCCCTCTGCCTGCTCACTCTCTCACTCTCACTCTCTCTCTCTCTCTCAAATAAATAAATACAATCTTTAAAAAAGAAATAAAATGCTATTTGTGGTAACATGTTACACAGCAATAGCTGACAGATATAACCTCTATTACACAGTGATGAAGTCATCACTACTACTAACCCACTTGTTCTCCTAATTTTCTTCTTCCAGTTTGTCTTATTATTATTCATTGGTTTTATAGACATTCATAGAAGCAAACAGCACAGGGACATGGTAACCTGAAAGGCTTTCATGGGAGAAGGACTCCCCAGTTCATTTTAAAGCAGGAATCAATTTTCAAGATGCCAAGTAACAGTAGTGGACCGTTATCTGCCCTGCTTGCAATTTCTTTTCCTCAGCTGCCTCCTGATTTCCTCTTAAGGAATTACTAGGTGGAGCCCATTGGCTGTACCTGGGGGCCCCGCGCATATCTGGTAAGAGTGGGCATGTCACCCAGCCTCAGGCAACCTCCCTGGGATTTGATGTCCCATTTCACCCTGGCAGGGACCTCTCTCCTCACGCCTTTCCGGCTGCAAGACTATATTGCTGGGGCTTCTGTGTCCCAGCTTCTGGAAAGGCCATGGCACCTGCTCCTGTTCAAGCCTGATGTTTAGCCATCCACTGATCCTGCGGGCCTTTGGTGTCCTTCCAATAAGTTTCCTTGGCTTAAAGTAGCCAAGCATTTCCACGCCCGGTAACTAAAGGGCTCTTACCAAATCACAGAGGGAACCCCAGAGCCAAGGCTTCCCAATTCCCAGAACAGATAGTTCCCTGTTCTCTGGGCCTGGCGAAATCCAGCCGAGGAGTGAATAGGTAAGGTGCTTATCTTACTAGCAATGCAAGCAACTCACCTATGTTCAAGTGAATGCGAAATGCCATTTAAAATACCTGATAGGGAACTAGTTGAAAGAAGAGATGCGAGGAACCCAGGAAACTGATAGAATTTGATACAAGAAAATTCTTTTAAACTTGGCTTTGAAACAACTTCCCTCGGCCCTGTCCTTTTCAAGCGATTAGTGTTCCTGCAGATAAAGGATAAAGAGAGTTTCAGAACTTAAGCAGATAAGCTGTCTGAGCAATCCTATTAATGATATAGAGGAGTGTGGGTTGACTGCAAATTCCCTACAGTGTGTATCACTGACTGGTAGTTTTCAAATCTTGAGGGCCTAAAATAAGAGATAAATTGGAAGGAAAAGAGTCATCATTTTAGGTTAAAAAAAAACTATCCACTTTTTTTTAAGATTTTATTTATTTACTTGACAGAGCAAGAGCACAAGCAGGGGGAGCAGCAGGCAGAGGGAGAGGGAGAAGCAGGCTCCCCCCGAGCAGGGAGCCAGACATGGGGCTCTGATCCCACGGTCCTGGAAACATGGCCTGAGCCAAAGGCAGCCGCTTTAAAACTGAGGCACCCACGTGCCCCCAAAAAACTATCCATTTTTAAATAAACTTTTAAGTAAGTAATTTTACATCTGAATGGCCTATGAGTACATTCAGGTCAATTATTTGCTCAATCAGATCAGTAACTAAATGAGGACCTGTCAAAATGGCCAACAATTCGTAGGAAAATACAGGTAGGGAGTATGTTATCAGTGTCCTATGATAGTCAAGTAATTAACTGCATTTTTGAAAGGCTACAGAATCTTCCATATTCCATGAATTAAGCTCAGAGTCTGATTTGCCCTGTATAAACCATATTCTATTTAAAAAGTATTTTTCCCAGTTTTTACCATTTGCCTAGCACTGTGTTAGGCAAAACGATGCCTATTATCCTATTTTGAATAAGAAAAGATCCTTTGTGTGTGAATCTACTAGAAGTTTATCCTGAATAAAAACTTCTAGTTACTATTGACTAAAATCTTTCTAAAATGATAATATAGCTCCCTAGATTCTTAAATAGAGTACTTGGAAATCAAATTTTTCTTTATGAAACTCATGAGCACTATTGTTTTGTTAAATTCAAAGTCAACCAACAATGTAGACCATCTATGATACAGTAATACCCTTGGGGGCTACTTGACATGTAGGTCTATATGCTCCTAAAATAAATGGCTCCAGAGTATTATGCCTTTCAAGCTCTATTTTTATGGTTCTCTGTCTCCAACTTTGATATCAGCTTTCATTTGCCTCTTCCCTCTACCCTCATGATAAATCTCTTTTCTAACCCAGAAAAAACTGGAGGATTCCAGGGGAACTGAAGTCACCTAACTTGCTTTTATAAACCATTCCAAGCTGATAGATTTCTTTTTTTTTTTTTTTAAGATTTTATTTATTTATTTGACAGAGAGGAGAGAGATCACAAGTAGGCAGAGAGGCAGGTAGAGTGAGAGGGGGAAGCGGCTCCCTGCTGAGCAGAGAGCCCGATGCAGGGCTCGATCCCAGGACCCTGAGATCATGACCTGAGCCAAAGGCAGAGGCTTTAACCCACCGAGCCACCCAGGCGCCTCCAAGCTGATAAATTTCTACTTAAGGAATGCTCTGTCTCTCTCCTGGGGGGTGAAGGCCATGAGCTTCATCTCGGGTGTCCCCCTTGCCAATCCATTGTCTTTCTTACCATCCACATGAATCCAAACTTGTTGATACTGAGAATCTAGGACCATGATGGAATGCCAGGAATGTTGACTATAAATTATATATCTATATTCATTATCAAAATCCAGCACTTAGACAATAAGGGCATTTTTCTGCATGAAGATATTCTTAAAAAATAGGACATGTCCTAGATGCACTAGGGAAAAGAGTTAAAAGGAATCATTTTTATTGAGTATCTACTATTATACCTACTTCAGAATATTATCAGGTGGTTACTACTGGCCCCATTTTACAAATGAGGAAGCTAATTGCAGGAAGCAGGAAGAACGTCCCAGTCCCAGCCTAAGGGTGCGGAGCCAGCGAGGACCTGCAGGTCTGCCTGGCAACAGCACTGCGTTGATTCCAGACCACCACACTCCTGAGTGCCACCATACTAAAGCTGCCACACATTTCCAGACTGTGTAAGACGGGCTGATTCCAGATTATTCGCTGGCAAATGAGGACAGAGCTTCAAGAGCATAACTTCTGAGGCATCGATCTCTATTTTTTAGGCTTCCACCTGTAATACTTTATACTGTACTGCGTTGTGTAAGCCAGAAGAACATTTCACAAAAACCCCTTCGTGTTATTACGGTTGTGCTTTTGAGTTGGCCAACAGCGGGATGCTTGGTTCCTCAGACTGAGGGGTTGGTGACTGCTCTGATTCTCCAACCCGCCCCTTTCAAACCTTTACTTCCCCAGCTCCTCCTACAACTACGCACGGTCTAGTTCCTATAAGACATCCCTTACGTCGTAACTCATCATGGTTCTGCTTCTCTGATTAAACCCTGGCTCCGCAGTGGCACTTTCGGGAAGAAATAGGATGGGCGATGTTCCAGAGGTGGCCAGGGGCTGTCAGCTTCCCAGTGTCCAGAGAATAGGACGGGGCGGCAAGTTGGTACTTTACAAGCTGTGGGTCATTTTGGTTGCCAATATTTTCACAGCCGCAAACCTAGGAGCTAAACCATTTTTAGGTCATAGTGCCCTTTACAAATGCATGGAACTCCGCCACTGCCCAGTACGGCTGACTGACTCAGCTCACTGATGAGGCCAGGACACCCTACATCCAAGGACTCACCTGACTCAGCTCAGTCAGACAGAAAATGCACGGCTGAGGAGCCAAAGGCTGGCTCCTCGTCCCAGCTCTGACCCCCCCAAACAAGACACTTCACTTCTCAGGTCTGGTGTCTTCTTTCATAGGTGTGAGCTCAAGGAAATAACTTCTGAGGTCCCTTAGAAATAAATTTTCATGAAAAGCAAATTTAAACTCACCAGTGATTCCTGCCACATGGGAAGAAACTGTACTCGACCAAAAGAATTTTGTCAAATATGTGGGAAAGGATTAATCCCAGGGAGGAAAGGAGGCTCTTAATGAAACCACTAATCCTCAGACTAGAGTATATCCCGTATTCTTCCTGGCTAACACCAAATAAAGCAGACTTCAGATTTATTGCTGCTATTATTCCAAGAAGTTGTAATTGCCACAAAACTAATCTTACAGGTTGGGAGTCCATTTGGTCTGTTGGCTTTAATATCTTGACTTTGCCTTTTAGTTCTATATATATATATATATATATATATTTTTTTTTTTTTGTCTGCTCTGTGACATTATTTGAGATGTCCTGTGTCACCTAAGCTTCAGTTAAAAACTTGAGGGAAGTGAGCAGACTGGCAACTCACTTAACAAGCAGCTTCATGAATGGAATATTCTGAATATAGAGCTTGGGCATCTCAGGTTTAGAAAGAAACTTGGGGAGATCATCTCATCCAGGGGTTCCCAAACTTCCAGCATGGACCTCCACTTTGGACCCCGAAACTGGTGCCAAGAGGCTATATCAGAAACCCAGAAGTATTTTAAATCTAAAATACAGATTATTGGGTTCTTATCATTAAAGATGAGTCTAGGGTAGGGCCCTGGAATCATTGAGTTTTTTTAAGTTTCCCAGTTAACTCAAATTAGTTGCTAGGTTTGAGAATAACAATCTGGAAGAATCTTCATCTGGATTTAGATTGTCTTACAGAACTTCTATTACGAATCAAGACAGAGTAAGCCCTTTACAACCTATCTCTCCCATTGATTATAAATAAAACCACTGGACAGAATACAAAAGCAATTAGCTGAAGACTCTGAAAAGTAAACAGTAGCAAATAGATTGAGAGGGGAAGTCAAAACTTGAGGAACGACTTGTATGGCAATGAACTGAACTTGGTTTTTCTTTCCTTCTTTATTTCTTGGCTTTAGTCAGAGGGTGGGCTGAGGCCTGGAACTGAGCCACAGGACAACAGCAAAAAATCTGAAAGACACCCCCTTTTCTAGCCAGAGGATCAAGAAAAGGGGTGCCTTAATCTGAAGATGGGGAGAATCCCTTTAATTTTTCAATTTTTATTCTTCTTTTTCCCCTCCCAGTCCTAGTCCTAAAGTGGCACTGTCATGGCGACGGCAGGTGGGGCATGGGCATCTAAAACCTTATGACAACCATCCCTCATTGCACAGGGCTTGGAAAAAGGAGTTTCAAGGGTCCAGAGACGATGGGATTCCTATTACTTTCTTCTCTTTTTTCTCTTCAGGGTGCCCTGAGGCACTCCAGGTGCTCAGAATTGTGTCCAAGGGCGTGAGCTAAAATTCTGAGAGAAATACTGGCTTTCTAGCCATAGGGCTAGGAAAAAGGACCCCCGGGTGCCAGAGAGTGTCAGGGAAATTCCAAGGATGAGAACTTTAAAGAAGGAAATCACTTAGGGGTGATTCTGACACTAACAGTAGTATATGAACTACCATTAGTGTCAGAATCACCCCTAAGTGATGCATGCACAAAAACCCAAACAAGAATAGGGAAAGCGTTGAGAACGAAATGATGATAGAAATCACTGCCCAAATAACAGATTAAGACCTGAATGGAGTATATGTTGGGCAGACACATCACAGCACAGCAAAAGCTTTGAAAACTGAGCTGACATTGAAACCACACTCAGAAGGTGAGACACAACTTGAGCTATGAGCCAAACCAGGTACACCGCCTGCTAAAATAAACAAACAATTAATGTAAACATTAATGTTCTCCAGAGGATTGTAATAGAACCCAGAGTCTTGCAACATCTTGTTCAAAATTCCAGGATACAATCCAAAATTACTTGACTTACAAAGAAACAAAAACAAAGAGAAAAATGTGCTTGGTTTTCAAAGGAAAAGACAACTGACAAATGCCGAACCCAAGATGATTTGGATGTTAGAATTAAAAGATTTTATTTTATTTATTTATTTGGCAGAGAGAGAGACATCACAAGTAGGCAGAGAGGCAGGCAGAGAGAGAGGGGGAAGCAGGCTCCCTGCTGAGCAGAGAGCCCAATGCAGGGCTCGATCCCAGGACCGTGAGATCATGACCTGAGCCAAAGGCAGAGGCTTGAACCCACTGAGCCACCCAGGCGCCCCAAAGATAGACACTCTTGAAATGAACAGAAATGTAGATGTTCTGACCAGAAAAATAGAAACTATAAGTAAGAATAAAGTGGAAACTTTAGATCTTTTTTGTTTTTCAAGATTTTATTTATTTATTTGACAGAGAGAGAGAGAGAGTGCACACAAGCAGGGGGAGCAGCAGAGGGGAAAGGGAGAAGCAGACTCCCCGATAAGCAGGGAGCCTGACATGGGGCTTGATCCCAGGACCCCAGGATCACAACCTGAGCCAAAGGCAGACACTTAACCAATTGAGCCACCCAAGCACCCCGGAAACTTTAGATCTTAAAAATACAGTTTCTGAAATAAAAAGAAATTCATGGAATGGGCTCAATAGCACAAACAAAAAATGAACATTCTCCAGAGATTTTAGTGAGACCAAGAATCAATAGAGAGTCCAGAAATAGATCCTCGCAAACACAGTCAACTGGGTTTTTTTGACAAAGTGCAAAGGGACTTCAATGGAAAAAGAACAGTCATTTCAGCAAATAGTGCTGAATAGTTGGACATCAATACCCACACAAAAGTGAACACCTACATACACCTCCACGTTACACAAAAATAAACTCAAGATGGATAGTATGCCTGAATGTAAAAAGTAAACCTATCAAACATTTTAAAGAAAACAGGAGAAAATCTTTATTACTTTGAGTTAGGCAAAAAGTTCTTGGATACAACCCTGAAAGCATGATTCATGAAAAACAATTTTTTTTACTTTTATTTATTTATATTTTTAAGTAATCTCTACCCCCAACATGGGGCTCAAACTCACAAACCCAAGATCAAGAGTCGCATGCTCTACCAACTGAGTTAGCCAGGCATCCCAAAAGACAAAATTATTAAATAGGACTCCATCAAAATGAAAAGTGTGTACCCATAAAGAGGTTTTAAAAATAATTTTAAAATAAAAAGACCAGCCACAGGCTGGCAAAAATATTTGCAAATTACACATCTAACAAAGCACTGGTATTCTGGATACATAGAGAATTCTCAAAAATCAACAATAAAAAACAATCCAGTTCTTTTTTTTAGCTTTGTTTCTTTTTAATTTTTATTTATTTTTTTAAGTAATCTCTAACCCAACATGGAGGTTGAACTCATGACCCTGAGATCAAGAGTCACATGTTCCACTGACTGAGCCAGCAGGCACCCCAAAAAGATCTGATTTTTTTTAAGTGAGCCAAAGATTTAAAAAGTCAGTTTACTATAGAAAATACATGGATGGCACACCAAAAGATTCTCAACATCATTGTTCATTGAAGAAATGCAAATTTAAACCACATTAAAATACCACTATAGCCTCAAATTTTTTTTTTTAAAGATTTTATTTATTTATTTGACAGAGAGATCACAAGTAGAGAGGCAGGCAGAGAGAGAGGGGGAAGCAGGCTCCCCACTGAGCGGAGAGCCCGATGCAGGACTCGATCCCAGGACCCTGAGACCATGACCTGAGCCGAAGGCAGAGGCTTTAACCCACGGAGTCACCCAGGCACCCCAGCCTCAAATTTTAAAAACAAAAAATTGGCCATGCTAAATGCTGGTGAGGGTGCAGAGCAACTGGAACTCTCATTCATTGCTGATAGGAATGCAAAATGATCCACATGCTTTGGAAAACAAATTGATAGTTTCTTATAAAGTTAAACATGGACTTATCCTATGATTCACGAATTCCACTCTGAAGTATTTACTTCAAAAAATGAAGAGTCATGTTCGCACAAAAACCTTTATATTAATGTTTGTGGCATATTTATTCCTATTCACCCAAAAGTAGAAACGACCCAAATATTCTTGGCATTTATCTTTCATGGTGTTCTCTGAGCTTCCTAGATCTGTGGTTCTGTGTCTGACATTAGTTTGGGAATTCTGCCATTATTCTTTCAAATATTTCTTCTGTTCCTTTCTCTCTTCTCTGAGTATTCTCATTATGCATCCGTTACAGCTTTTGTAGTCGTCCCACAGTTCTTGGGTATTCTGTTCCACTTTTTTCAGTGATTTTCCTCTTTACTTTTTCAGTTTTGGAAATTTCTACTGACATAGCCTCATGTGCACTGATTCTTTCCTCAGTGTGTCCATCTACTAATGAACCCACCGAAGTATTCTTTTTTTTTTTTAAAGATTTTTTATTTATTTATTTGACAGAGAGAGAGGGATCACAAGTAGGCAGAGAGGCAGGCAGAGAAAGAGGGGGAAGCAGGCTCCCCGCCGAGCAGAGAGCCCAATGCGGGGCTCGATCCCAGGACCATGACCTGAGCCGAAGGCAGAGGCTTTAACTCACTGAGCCACCCAGGCGCCCCCCCCCCACCGAAGTATTCTTTATTTCTTTACAGTATATTTGATTTCTAGCATTTCTTCTTCATTCTTTCTTAGAATTTCCATCTCTCAAAGGGAACCCTCTTATACTGTTGGTGGGAATGCAAGCTGGTGCAGCCATTCTGGAAAACAGTATAGAGGTTCCTCAAAAAGTTGAACATAGGGCACCTGGGTGGCTCAGTTGGCTAAGCAACTGCCTTCAGCTCAGGTCATAATCCCAGAGTCCCGGTATCAAGTCCCACAACCCCACATTGGGCTCTCTGCTCAGTGGGGAGTCTGCTTCTCCCTCTGACCCTCTCCCCTCTCATGCTCTCTCTCATTCACTCTCTTTCTCTCAAATAATTAAATAAAAACTTAAAAAAAAAAAAGTTGAACATAGAGCTACCCTACCACCCAGCAATTGCACTACTAGGTATTTACCCCAAAGATACAAATGTAGTGATCCAAAAGGGCACCTGCACCCCAATGTTTATAGTAACAATGTCCATAATAGCCAAACTCTGGAAAGAGCCCAGATGTCCATTGACAGATGAATGGATAAAAAAGATGTGGCATATATATATGATGGAAAACTACTCTGCCATCAAAAAACGAAATGTTGCCATTTGCAATGACATGGATGGAACTAGAGGGTATTATGTGAAGGGAAATAAGTCAATCAAAGAAAGACAATTATCATATGATTTCACTCATACGTGGAATTTAAAAAACAAAACAGAGGAGCATAGGGGAAGGGAGGAAAAAAATAAAACAAGACGAAATCAGAGACAAACCATAAGAGACTCTTAATCACAGGAGACAAACAGGGTTACTGGAGGGGAGGGGGATGGGGTAACTGGGTGATGGATATTAAGGAGGGCACATGACGTAATGAGCACTGGATGTTACATAAGACTGATGAATCACTGAACTCTACTCTGAAACTAATAATACTTTATATGCTAATTAATTGAATTTAAATTTAAAAAATGAGAAAAAAAGAATTTCCATTTCTCTGCTTACATTACTTTGCATATTTTTTTCTTGCATATTGTTTACTTTTTCCGTGAAAGCTCTTAGCATATTTACCATAGTTATTTTAAATTCCTGGACAGATAATTCCAACACCCTTGCCATATTTGACTCTTCAAACTCTCCTTTTTGCCTATTGATATGTCTTCTAATTTTTGTTGAAAGCTGGACATGATATACTGGGTAAAGGAAACCCAGTACTGGTTTACATGGATGTTTCTATTCTAATACATTGTGATTCTCTGTATCCAACTGACTGCCTCTCCAATTTGGGGGGCAGCAGTTTGTCTTGTGATCTTGATTCTCCAATGGATCTAAGAAAAGTTGCTGATTTTCAGTTTGTTAAGCTTTTTACTTGCTGTTAGAATGAAGTGATGACTTCCAAACTCCTTACACGCTGTACTAAAAACCAGAGGTCCCTCAAATATTCTTCAGCTAGTGAATGGATGGACACTATGGTAGGGTAGACCTATACAATGGAATATTATTCAGCAATAAAAAAGAAATAAACCATGGATGAGTCAACAACACGGATGAATCTCAAGTACACTCCACAAAGTGAAAGAATCTTGACTCAAAAAGCTGGATCCTGTGTAATTCCATTTATACAACATACTCAAATAGGGCAAAACTCTAGAGCTAGAGAACAGATAGGTGGTTGCCAGTAGTTAAGGATGGATAGATTTGACTATAAAGGGGAAGTACAAAAGAATTTGGTGGGGGGATAGTGGAATTCTTCTGTATCTTCACTGTGGTAGTGGTTATGTGAGTCTATGCATATTTAAGAATTCACAAAGCTATATAATAAAAAGCATATACGTTTTAAAGAATTTTTTTAAATTGCCATCACAACACTCCATCTGAGTTGTTTCCTAACTCTACTTGAAGAGTTCCCGTGATGGGGAATTTACTCTTTTCAGAGACCACTGATGCTATTATTACAGAGCCTCCCAATCATTGTGCTGTGAAAGGGTCACAGCTGGCTAAGATATTAAATATCTCAGTCCTCAGGCATGCCGGAGTCATTGGACTACTCTTATCCACAATTGGCTGTAGAATTCTTCCATTTTCTAGTATGGCCATGAAGTGAAAAAAGAAGCACTATGTTGTTAGATAACTCAGATTTTCTTATATGTTGAAACAGTATCAGTCTATCTGCAAGGTGTACCCTTATGGGTCCTAGTTTTTCCCTTTCTTGGAAATTTATTCCTTCCTTATATATGGGACAGCTTTTCAGGTATTTGAAGATTTGCTATCCATTTTCATATTCCCACCATCACCAACTCTTCTCTGAGTTAAATGTGTCTGGTTCTTTGAGCTGTTCCTCCTCCCATGGCATGTTTTTAAGATTCTTTATTGTCCCTGAAATATGATCTTTATGTTCAATATTCTTCTCAGACTCCAGAATAGAAAATGATATTTAATTTTTAGCTATTATAGGATCTAGAAAGAAAACATTTTTATTGAAAACAGTCCCATGATTTCTGCCTTCACACATCCAACAGAGAATGTACAATGCAATCTTTCTTTGAAGACTGGGTCTCATGCTCATCAAGTTCTGTGGGCTCACTGAATAGCCTCTACACCCTCTGAGAGTTCTTGGAGCACTTTCAAATTCTGGTGTTTGGGGACAACCCAGTAGAAGGAATTCATAGACTTAAAATATCACCAAACAAGTCAACAATAACTACAACACAACCACCAGCACCGTATCTCAGCATCTATAAAAGGATCCACATCTATAAAAAGATCCACAGTTGTCACTCCATATACTTGGCCCCCTCCAGCACTATGTCATTCTGTGACTAGAGATCCTTATTGCCCTGACCACATTCTTTCAAACACTCATGAAGCCAAGTCCTCCCATCTTCCAGGAAATAGGAGACGTTTCTTAGGTTCCAGCAAATCTGAGGAAATCGTTCCTCACTTACAAGGCATCTCACCCTCTTCTTTCAGGGGACAGACATTGCTATAACAGTATGTATAGTCAGTAAGAAATACATTTTATCTCCTGTGGGTTTATCGAACATTAGTTGAAATCTTTTGGCCGATATCCTCAGATGTGACAAATACTGGTTTAGGAAATTGGATTGAAGTCAGCCAACCCCAAGACTTTCTCTCAATGGATATTTGAAGCACATATGGCAAGTTACATCTCAAATTTGACCACAGATGATTTCTCTAAATTCTATGTCTATTCATTCCTAAGTCAAGGAAATAGAAGTAAAACAAAGCCTATTTCTACAGGCTAGCAAGAACTTTCTGGTTGAGTGGTATTTCTGCTAAAACAGTTTAAAAGTAGAATTTTGTTCAAGTGTGGCTATGAAGAATGAGATTAACAGCTCTGTGAAAGAAGACACTGATGGGAGAATGAGAAGACAAACCACAGACTGGAAGAAAATACTTGAAAAAGACATCTGATAAAGGATTGTTGTCCAAAATATACAAAGAACTCATCAAACAATAGGAAAATGAATAATTCAATTAATGTTGTTAGATGCTAAAAAGAAATGAGCTATTAAGCTATGAAAAGAAATGGAGGAAACCTGACTGCATCTTACTAAGTGAAAGAAGGTAACCATGAAAGGCTACATACTGTATGATTCTAACGATACGACTTTCCAGGAAAAGCAAAACTATGAAGACAATAAAGGAGTGCGTGGGTGGCTTAGTCAGTTAAGCATCTGACTTTGATTCAGTGCATCTTGGGGTTCTGGGATCAAGCCATGCATTGGGCTCTCCCCGCTCGGCGGGAAGTCCGCTTGTCCCTCTGTTCCTCCCCCTGCTTATGTTCTCTCTCTCTCTCTCAAATAAATGAATAAAATCTTAAAAAACAAAACAAAACTATGAACACAATAAAAAGATCAGTGGTTTCCAGAGGTTAGGGGACAGGAGGGATGAACAGACAGAGCACAGAGAATTTTTAGTGCATTGATCCTATTCTGCATGATCCTTTGATGGTGGATACAGGTCATTATACATTTGTCAAAGCTCAGAGAATGTAAAGCACCAACAGTGGACCCCAATATACACTATGGAATCTGGATGATAACGGTGTGTCAGTGTAGGTTCAATTGCAACAAAGGTACCCCCCTGGTGCAGGATACTGATACTGAGGGAGGTTGTGCACGTGTAGGGGCAGGGGGCATATGGGAACTCTCTGCACCTTCTGCTCAATTTTGCTCAATTTTGCTGTAAACCTAAAATTGATTTTGAAAAAATAAAGCTTATTTTAAAAAATGGGTAGAACAGCATTTCAGAATATTGGGAGACTTTCAGGTGATGCAAAAGGAAACTGTCACAGCCTCTTGCAGGAGTCAATGACACAGCCGGACTCACCATCCTGAAGACTTCCACTCCTCTTTGTACCTGCGACATATTAAGGAATGCCTTCCCCAAAAACCTGAGTTTAAAACTCGACATCCAAGTACCTTCTCCTTCCTCTGCAAACCATCTTCATGTATGACTTGACCACTTTATTCTCTCCTGCATCTTTATGAACCCAAGATTAGATCAACTCATCTTTCTGAGGTCTTTAACCTGATGCATGGTCTTTCAACTTTAAAGGGGCAGAACCCTGATGTTTTAGCAGTAAGGAGTTTTTTTATTTGTTGTTTTTGCTTTTATTATTTTTTTAAACATTTATTTATTTATTTGAGAGCGAGTGCATGAGTGGGGGGAGGGGCAGAGGGAAAGGATCTTCAAGTGAACACCCTGATGAGTGTGGAGACGGAGATCATGACCTGAGCTGAAATCAAGAGTTGGATGCTTGACGGAATGAGCCACCCAGGTGCCCCTATTTTGAATTATTTCTAATATCCAAATTTTATGTAATGGGGCCACTGTCAAGTAAAAGTGTTTTTATGACAATATAGAACATCTCCTCTTATTGTTAAGGGACCATCACACTCAAAGGGAAATAAAGACTTGTTCTTCCTTTTTTTTTTTTTTAAATTTTATTTATTTATTTGACAGAGAGAGAGAGATCACAAGTAGGCAGGGAGGCAGGCAGAGAGAGAGGGGGAAGCAGGCTCCGTGCTGAGCAGAAAGCCTGATGCGGGGCTCAATCCCAGGACCCTGAGACCATGACCTGAGCCGAAGGCAGAGACTTTAACCCACTGAGCCACCCAGGAGCCCCAAGACTTGTTCTTCCTAACTAGAAAATAAGCATCATCAAATTTTAGAATTAGAAGATAGCTTGAAAGTCATCTTGTTCAGCATGAACATCTTACAGATAAAGAAATCAGAAAGAGGAATTGACCTGTCAAAGGGCACACAGCAGTTAACAGCAGAGCTGAGACTAAAAGACACCTGCCTCTATCCTTTTCAACCCGTTCCTATTTCCACTTTAGGCACAGCATGAACGTTTTGGGGCAGTCAATAAAAAGCTTCCAGCTATTCTAAAAATGCCTCCGATCCTTATTTTTAAATTTTAGATGGAGTGGACATAAGTGGAAATAAGTAATTTCTTCTTGCTGAATTTGTGCTTTTTCTTTTGCTGCTCATTCAGATCTGATAGAAAGTTAGCCCTCGTGAGATCTCGCAAAACTGCTCAGTTATATAAATAAATTCAACCCCAAATTTTCAAATGCCTACTGGGTGCCAACACCAAGGACACAAAAATAAATAAGACACTCTCTGTTCCCTTAAGGAGTCCACCAGCTAATGAGCCAAAAGGACAAGTGAACCAGCCAAAGTTCCTTGTAATGAGAAGCGTGAAGTGTTTGGGGGCCGCCTGGCACAGAGAGGAGCACATCCCCCCTGGAAAGGGGTGGCTGTGGAGGCCTGCACTGAAGAGACAGCATTTGACCTGCTTATGAAAGGATAAGGAAGATTTCCCCCAAAGGGGGCAGGTTAAGGAGGCGGAGGACATTCCAGGCAGAGGACAGAACATGAGCAAAGCAGAGAGGCATGAAAGTGCTGGCTATTTTTAAAGAACAGTGATAAGATTGGAGAGGCTGGAAGATAGGATAAAGGAAAGTGGGGTGGTGGGAGAAAAAGGTGGAAAGTTAATCGGGGCAAGATGAAGAAACTTGAACGCCATGTCAAAATTGTTCCGCCTGATCTCGTAGTGACAGGCCGCTAACGGCAGTCTTCAGGCTAGAGGTGCCATCATCAGATGTGGTAGCAGTGAGAGATGGGAAAGAGGTGGAGAAATCTATGCGGTTGGAGGCTCCTGAAAAAGTCTAGGCAGGCTATCTGAACCTGGGCAATAAGAGGAGCAGGGACAAAAAGAAGGGCTGGATTCAAAGGCATGTTTAAATATCTGTTGTTGACACAGGTGAATAGTCATAGGCTCTACTCAACCCACGGAAGTACCTCCTAAGAAGACAGTCCCACGGATTCGCTTCTGAACATCTGTGAGTTGATTCTCGCATTTGTCAATTTCCAGGAGCTTGTACTGCTTCTGGCTTTGTACTGGCTGAAGAACAAATGCAGGAACAGCATCTACCGAACCCGAGGGACCACTGATGTAAAGCCCGGCTAACCTCAGTGCAGGATGAAGCAGACTTGGGCTCTGGAGGTGCTCAGACCTGCAGTGATTCTCAGACCTACAGGGTCCTCTCTTCCAACAACACAGAGCCAACCAGATTAGTTAAAATTTCCCTCAGAGCATTGGCTCTAGAGTAGAGAACCTGGTTCAGGTCCCGACTTTACCATATACTATCTGTGTGACCTAACCCCTCAAGCTGGCTTCTTCATCTGGAAAGTGGGATGATCATACGTATGTCCTCCCACTGCTCACGAGAGAGACAGAAACGGGGGGGGGGGGAGACAGAGAGAGAGAGAGAGAGAGAGAGGAATGAGATCACTCCCAAGAGAATCAAACACATGGTAGTGCTTTTAAGCTGAAAAGCATTATGTGGCGAACAGTTACTAGTATAATCAGCAAGTGATAAATGGCTATAAAAACAAGACCAATAAAAAAAAACTGGATGATGCAAGTAAATCAAGTATTTGTTTCACTAAATCTCACTTCATTTCAGTGAAGATGGTAATATTTTTTTTCTTCTCTCTTGGGAAAAAAAAGAACCATTTTGACACGCTCAAGTATTGCTTTGCGCATTTCTTTGCCTTTCATGGATGAGACACATGGCCAGGAGCAGCCTTTGAATGGTAGTTTAAAATTCTCTTTGAAATAAGAGCCAATGACAAATGTCAGACCACTGGTGCATAGAAATAGTGAAAAGCCCTAGTTACTCCAAGAATGTGGCTGACATTGAATACATTATGGTCCAATTATGTTTCCTTTCAAAGTAGTTTGGATGAAGCAGATGAAAGTGGAGACTCCCAGGCCTATAATTTCTTCCACAGCATATTTTCTCTTTGTGTGGCACGGTTCAGAGCAGGGGTTCCCGAAGTGGAAGGTGGGTCTGGGAACATGCAAAATAATACTGGAGTATGAGAAAAAGAATCAGGACTTTTATTACATTTATTATTATCTTTTTTAGTGTGTAGTTTGGGATATGTTTCATAAGTACATATTATTACAGTAATGTAGTTAATTTATAAATACACACATATGCACACATACACATATTTACTTATAAGTGTGTGTGTGCACGTGTATGTCGCTCAAACTTGTTTACTGAGGGACCGAGATCAAACAAATTTGGGAATCACTATTATAGAAGGGTTTTGGAGTTAGATCTGGGTTTAAATTTCCCTGTCACCTCAGTGATCTGTATTTTGCCATGACTTACCAGCTTTTAATTACTCTAGAGCAAAGAAGAGTAGGAAGCAGTAGAGTCTAGTCCTGACATTGACCATTGACTCGTTATTGACCCAACTGTGCAGCTTTGGAGGAGTCGCTGAGCTTTCATGAGCTGCATTTACTTCATTCCTCACTCAGACAATGGGTATAATAATACCTTCTTTACAAAGTTATTGAGAGGATTAAATAAAATAATGTTTATTCTGATTTGGGGTATAAAGGTAGTGGTTTAAGGCATGTGTTTAATATTGCCCCCATTATCCCACCTCACTCTCTTGCCTGGTTGTCTTCATGTCCCATGTTTCTCAGTGGCTTACTCATTTATGGCTATTCTGGGGGAACAATGGGGCGGGGACAGCAGGTCCTAGTCCTAATATCACCATACATTTACTACTGAGTTAACATTCAGCTAGTATTGACTGAGCACCCTGCTATGTGTCCAACACATGCTTAATATTATCTGTTCTTCACAGAAACCAAAAGAAATGTGCTTCATTTTTCAGATGAAGAAACTCTAGAGCACTGCTATCCAGTAGAACTTCTACAGTGATGGAAACCTGCTATATCTATGCCACATATGGGTATTGAGCACTTGGAACATGGATACTGTGACTGAGGAACTCAACTGCTAATTTCATCTTAAATAATTTCAATTTAAGGGTACCTGCGTGGCTCAGTTGGTTAAGTGTCTACCTTTGGCTTAGGTCATGATCCCAGGGTCCTGGGATCAAGCCCCACATCGGGATCCCTGCTCAGCAGGAGTTTGCTTCTTCCTCTCAGTTTCCCCTTCCCCACCCCCCCACTCATGCTCTCTCTCGCAAATGAATAAATTTTTTAAAATCTTTTAAAAAAATAAAAATAATTTCAACTTAAATAGCCACATGTGACAGTGGGCTACGATATTGAACCGCACAACTCTAGAGAATGGTGAACTAGCATTGAACTGTGAGGGATGAATTATGTCTCCAAATTCCTATGTTGAAGTCCTAACCTCCAGTACCTCAGACTATGACTATATTTGAAGATAGAGCCTTTAAAAATAAAACGAGATTGTATGAGTGTGCCCTTGTCAAATATGATTGGTGTCCTTATTCAAAGAGGAGATTGGGACACAGACACACAGAGGGGGAGACCATGGGTATATGTGGAGAAGATGACCACCTGCAACCCAAAGGGAGAGATCTCAGAAGAAAGCAACGCCTGAGGGTTGAACTTCAAGCCTCCAGAACTGTGAAAAAATAAATTTCTGTTGTTTAAGCCACCAGTGTAGAGTATTTCTTAAAGCAGTTCTAGCAATCTAATACAAAGGGCTTTTCAATTAGGTGAGAATTTACTTCATGTACAACAGATTTCCTCAATGAATTAATCAAGAATGCATTCTAACACACATACTCATAGAATTAAAAATGGAGGATACAAAAAATATGCAAGAAACAGTAGTTGAATGAAGAAAGCAGTAATATTTACAATTAGGTGTAAACAACTACTGATGCGTAATGAACAAAACTAATTACAACCTGGAAGCAAAATTCCAAATGATTTACACACAGGATGTGGTGGGCAGGTATGTAAATACAAGGCCAATGTGAAGGGAGAGGGCAAGGTGGTGATAGTGAAAGTGTGCTGAGGTTCTTAAACGTTTCTCATCTCATGGAAAAAAGCAGAATAGAGCCAGAAAAAAGAAAGTATAGAAATAAAACATAAAATAAGATGAAGGGGATAAATCCACATATATCCAAAATCACAATAAATGTAAATGGGCTAAAATCTCCTTTTAAAAGATGACTCAAATTAGCTAAAACTAAAAATACTGTCAGTTATTAACTCTGGGGAAAAGGGTAGGATTGTGGGAGGGCACTTTTACATTTTACCTTAAATACATCCTTCTTGTTTAGTCTTTCACAATAAACATACATTCCTGTGTTATTTATGTAACTAAAAAATATTTTAGGGGCGCCTGGGTGGCTCAGTGGGTTAAAGCCTCTGCCTTCGGCTCAGGTCATGATCTCAGGGTCCTGGGATCAAGCCCCACATAAGGCTCCCTGCTCAGTGGGGAGCCTGCTTCTCCCTCTGTCTCTGCTTGCCTCTCTGCCTACTTGTGATCTCTCTCTCTGTCAAATAAATAAATAAATAAATAAATCTTAAAAAAAAAAAAAAAATATATATATATATATATATATATATATATATTTTTTTTTTTTTTTTTAAATTTAAGGGTCAGAAACATTAGCCTGAATCCCAGATTTTCTGGCTCTGGAAATAATTTGACTATATATATTTCATTTCACTTTGAACAGACAGATCCCTTCTTTGGACCTTAATATCTGTATCTATAAAGTGAAAGTGGTGGGCCACACTTGTGACTTTGAACTTTTGCCCAAAGAAGTATTTTATTTGTATGCATGTATGTATGTGTTTTAGATTTATTTTTAAATAATCTCTACACCCAACATGGGGCTTGATCTCACAACCCCAAGATCAAGAGTCTCATGCTCTACTGACTGAGCCAACTAGGCATCCCCAAAGAAGTATTTTATTTTATTTTATTTTAAAGATTTATTTATTCACTTGAGAGAGAAAGATAGTGTGAGCAGGGGAAGGGGCAGAGGGAGAGGGAAACAAGCAGATTCCCCACTAAACAGGGAGCCTGTCATGGGGCTCAATCCCAGGACCCCAAGATTATGACCTAAGCTGAAATCAAGAGTCAGTTGCCCAACCAACTGAGCCACCCACGCAACCCACCAAAGAAGTATTTTAGAAGCCACCTTAGGGGATTCGGGAAAAAGTTATGTGAGTGAGACTCTAAGACCACCTACTTATTTCAAGCAATGAAGTTCCTCTTTTTCCTTCAATATGCTTTATATATTGATGTTCCATTTAAGTTTATCTATAGAAAAAAGTATTATTATTCTTAAAAAAAAAACCCACAAATGTTTGAAAGCTGCTATCTTAGAAGACTTCTAAAGTTCCTTCTAACTTTAGCATTCTAGAGTACTTTTCTATGTACTTTCTAGAGTATTTCTATGATGAATACCTCTACACATAAATGTAGATCAAGGACATCTCATATGGGGTTGTGCTGTGGCCATATTTACGAAAGTACCCCAAACTTCTTTACAGGGAAATATTTAATCATGCAACAAACTGCTTTGTGAGCATGTAACTGAAGGGCTAATATGGCTGATTCGGAGGGCTGGATTTCATACACCTCTTGGCTGGCTACTACCTACACCTAACCTCAATAGCCAGGTCAATGCTAGTATCAAGTGCCTGTGCCTGAGAGGTGGATGGCTTGAATTTCAATCTGGAACCCACCAACCTGCCTGGAACCTGGCCTGGGCAAGTTAGGTGCCTCAGTTTCCTCGGTGACAACATGAAGAATAAATCTCTTAAATCCTGAACTTCTTGTCACCTATCAAATTCAAGAATTCATATGTGTCCTTGATGCTTGATCAAAGCCAAAAATATGAAAAAAGGAAACGAAAAATATGTACACATCAGGCAAAGAGAAATTAGGCCTCCGAAGAAAACTTGGTTTCACAGAGGCTTATCAAGATTTGTCAGAAATATGACACATCTGCCATGTTAAATTCTTAAGTAGAAAAAGATGATGAACATAGCAATTCAAAACCTTTAAGAGAAAACTTTTCTTCGTAGGATGGCGGGCCATGGAGGGCCAGGACCCTGACGATTAGCTGATCTTTTTTCCTCCAAGCTTCTTTGAAGAGATTATCTAAGTATCATTTCAGACACCCATCACTCTTATTTTTAGCTCTGAGTTCTCTTCGCGAGCACCATGACCTGTGTCTCGGAGTTCCAGAGGCCTCCCAGATATGGCTCATGATTCATTTGCAGGTGCCCTGCATTGATTTCCAGGAAGGTCAGGAGAGTAGGAGCCTGGAAAAATGATTTTCGATAGAAAATCCTTCTTTGCTCTTCTGACCACTTGATCAGAAATTTACACTCCACAAATTGATCCCTTAGTGCCATGAGCAATTGGCAATTAAAACGGAACCCAAGGTATATTGCTCTCTAAGGGCCTCACAGCTGGCATGGGGGGTGGACAAAACCCAGGGCTTTGGTCACAGGCTATTTTCAGCCTCTGATAGCAGTTGTGTTACTCATGTCTCATTCACCCTCTCCCCTCGGCCTCCCTCCCACCCTTCCCTCCACAGGCCAATGCTGGGGACGGCCTCCATGTATTTAAAGAGGACGAGAGCCCCCGTACTCAGTTGAGCTGACAGCGAGCACACAGGCAGGTACGTGGAGCAATGCAGACACTTGGCTGGGGGTGGGCTGACTGGGGGGCTGGGTGGGACTCGGAAGGGTCCCGTAGAGTAAGGATGTGTCTTGCGTCCCAGGTGCCAGTGTCCACTCTGGTTCTGTGAGGAGGCTCGAGCCGTTCTGGTGTGGACCCAGCAGTTGTTTAACAAAGCTCCTAAAAGGGGGATGAGCATTTGGGGGTTCAAGGGAACCTCACAGAGAAACGAGTAAGGGATAATGTTTGGCCTAAGACTATTTCCACGTTGGAATGTTTCCCAGTGTCTTAATCAAAAGACATGATCCCAGTCCTAGAACTGTGGGAATTCTGGAAAATGTCCTGCCTTCAGGTCTCCTCTGCGAGGGTGATATTTTCCTAAACAGTTACAAAGTGTACAATACAACTGAAGCCAGCTTTCCAATGCTCAACATGCAAGAGATCGTGCTATTCAGAAGGTGTGGGCGAAGGACAGGTTTCTATCGTTCACCATACCTGCCTTGCACATGGGAAATGCTCAATGAAATTTGCTGGTATAAAACAGATTTTATATCCCAAGGATGTTCAGCAACAGGCTTGCTTCTAATAATTAAAATTAATTAACCCCCCAAAAAAGGCCGCCCAACAGACACTGCTACACTGAAAAATCCATTGAAAGCTCTATTTCACGGGAGGAGAATTCCCTGCGGAGGAGGAGGGGTGATTCCCAGTGTTTCCTCCAGGTTTCAGCTAAGCATTTGAATGACAGGCATGAGTGTGATGGAGAATGAGAAGTGGTCCTAAGCAGTGGTTTGAGTGGAGATGCTTCCCAAAGATCAGAGCCGCCACCTCTAATTTCTGTTCCCATCCCTGAGCTGGGCCAGTGACATCCCCAAGAAGGACGAGTTAGGTGACAGGTCTGAGGAACTCTGCCTCTCTGCAGTAATTCAACGCAATTAAATGAGCTTGTGGTGACCATCTTCTGTGTTGGGGCTGGGGGGGGGGGTGTCGGAGGGGGCAGGCAGCACCAAGGCAGGGGAGGGTGGGGAAATAGGAGAGCCTGCGTCCTCGGTTTACTTTTGGGACCAAAATCTCAATGCTAGGTACCTCCAACTCATCACAAAGTCTATAAAACTGCTGTATGACCCAGAAAATGTAAGGGATTCTTCGGACCTGGTTTTGGTTCCATTCTGAACAAGTTAGTCATTAAAATGAGCCCAACTATTGGCAGGGAGGGCAGTTTACCCCCAGGGCCCGGTGCTCCCCCTGGCCAGGCAGACAGGTGCTCGGCAGCCCAGGCACACAAGCCATCCATTAGAGATAGAGGAGAGAGGCCAGGGGGCAGGGAAAGGAGACAGACAGACAGAGATACAGAGACAGAGACGGGGAGAAAGAGAAGGAAAAGAGTGACTATAATCACTCTGCAGGCAAATCGCTACAATCCTCCTGAAAGAGGTAGAGACAGAATCTTGGAAGGACACAGACTCAGAAATCTTGGGAATCTGAAGAAGGAAATAGAGGAAAACAGCATCTGTCATTGAGACGGTTCAAAATCCAGCTCTGGACGTCACTTAACTTTTCTTGCGTTTCCATTTTCTGCACAGATTAAGCTAAGGCCACCTATCCCCAAGGGATTTGTTAGCATCCAAGGAGATGGAGTATAGGAAGTACTTTGTAAAGCCACATAACACCATACAAATATGCGGGGCCTTTGAGAAAAGGCCTGGGGCCAACCCCAGTGGGCTGCAGGAGGATTTCCTGCTAAGTACAAGTGTAATGAAGAAAGCCCAGAGGTCAGGGTGGATAACAAGGTGCCGGGAGTTAGAAGATGATTAATTTGCTTTACAAGAGGAAGGACACAGACAGGGAATATACTACACAGGAAACACAACTCCCGCAGCAGGCAGCCTTCCCGGTAGAAGCCGGCTGCTCGGATGTCTGGGCGTACCGTAGCCAGGGCTGGGCTTCGAGGCCAGAGAGAAGTGTGACGGCTTCGAATGCAAAAAGCTGCCGTTATTGGCCACAGTGAAGAAAAGCAGGAGGGGAGGCAGTGAGGGTCACGAGCTCCACGGGGCACGGGAGCCTTTTCTGAGCCTCAGCATGGACCTCATGGTGGGAAAGGACTGAGCACAATTTGTGGGCTGATTACAGCCCTGTGCAGGCGTGGAACACCATTCACTTATTTGACTGTCGCAGAAAGTCCCATGAGAGGTCATTCTTCAGAGGAAGAAACGACGGCTCAAGGAAGCAAAGTAATTAACTCAGGGTCCCGTGGCCAGAAAGCGGCAGAGTAAGGATCTAAACCCGGGTGCAACGTGCTCCTTAAAAACAGGTTGTAAGGGGCGCCTGGGTGGCTTAAAGCCTCTGCCTTCGGCTTGGGTCATGATCTCAGGGTCCTGGGATTGAGCCCCACATCAGGCTCTCTGCTTGGCGGCGGCCTGCTTCCCCCTTTCTCTCTGCCTGCCTCTCTGGCTACTTGTGATCTCTCTCCTCTCTGTCGGATAAATAAATAAAATCTTTGGGAAAAAAAAAAAAAAAACAGCTTGTAAGGCCCAACATAGAGCAAAGTGAGTTTCTGAAAGTCAAATTCGGCCACACTTCAGAGATAATTCCAGGAAAGGTGCAATGTAGCCCGCGTGTCACGGCTGTGGTTTGTGGCGGGGCGGGCAGGTGTGTCCACCCAGAGTTTTAAGGGACAAGAGCCAACACTCGGGCTTATTTCTGTGCTGGGAATAAGCAACCTTGGCTTCTCAGGCTTGGCGAAAGGGCCTCTGGATAGGGGACTTCATTCATCTGTTCAGAAGCGTAGGACGAAGCCACTGACCTTGAGTATCCCACACGGGGAAGCTGAAGGTCATGGTCTCCCCAGGCCATGAGGACTCTGCTTGGGCTGGCTGTGTCCCTTCCATATCCCCATCGCCAGGGAGGTCAGCTGGTGTTAGGCACCAGGGCTGCCAAAGCGAGGAAGCAGCTGTCCTGGGGCACAGGGGTAGGACTTTGCCTGGCATGCCGTGTCTGGCACTGGGCACCCCAATCCCCTCCCCTGAGGGAGCTCTCTCCCTGGCCAGGCTGCATGTGCACCTCGGGGCAGCACGTTCTAAAGGCTGAGAGACAGAGTAGGTTCACGGTCTGAGCCACGAGGGCCACGGGGAAGAAGCCAGGAAAGATTTGCTTGTTTTAAGAAAATGGACTTAAAAGCTGAAGATAAAATAATAATAAAAATAATAATAGCAATAAGGAAAGCAACAAAATTATTAGACACCTGCCATGTATTAGGCATTTGTATATTTAGTGCCTTAGCTATTAGGATGATCTTATTCAACCTGGAAACCTCTAAAGACAAGCCTTCTCATCTGTCCTTACATGCATGAGATCAGGACACTGCGCTCAGAGATTTTGAGCATTTTGCCCAAGGTCCAGCAGATAGCATTTTTTGAGCCCCTGGCCTGGTTCTTTCCAAAGCCCGTGCTGTTCCACTATGCTCTACCATCTCTTCTACCTGGATTAAGAGAGTAGAGAAGAGGCAGTGTTTGAGAGGGGATTGTCACTGGGCAGCATTTCTGCAAGACAAGGCTCTAGTCACTGTTCGGGTCCCTACGTCTGTCTCAGGGCCTAGAGGATCCTTGAAGGGGCTTCACGACATTGTAGTCACATCGGCAACCACTTCCAGCTGAGCTGAAGTCAATGGTGAAAGGGAACTCTCCAGCCTCAAAGGAGTTCTCTCCGTGTCTGAATGGCAATGACTCTTAGAGAGACTTTTATTTTACTGAATTAAATTCAGGTTCCTTGACACTCCCGCCCATGAGTACCCTCTGTCCCATGCAGAGACGATGGGATCAATCAGATCCCAGTTCCCCTCAACTGGGAAGTTTGGTTCGTGGAGGTTCTGACCCCACCACCTCTCCAGCATGTTGTAAGCAGACATGGGGATATAGAATGAGCTTTATTCAGGTCTGAATTGCAGCTCTGCCACTTGCTAGCTGTGTGATCTCAGTAAGTCACTCAAGTTCTCTGAGTCTCAGTTTTCTCATCTACAAAATGGAGATGACAAAATTTGCTCTGTGAGGCTATTGTATTAAAGATAGTACATAAAGGGGTGCCTGGGTGGCTCAGTGGGTTAAAGCCTCTGCCTTCGGCTCAGGTCATAATCTCAGGGTCCTGGGATCGAGCCCCGCATCGGGCTCTCTGCTCAGCAGGGAGCCTGCTTCCCCCTCTCTCTCTGCCTACTTGTGATCTCTGTCAAATAAATAAATAAAATCTTTAAAAAAAAAAAAAAGATAGTACATACAAAGCAAACAACACATAGTAAACAATAAATAGTAGCTAATTTTTGTTTGTTTACTTTTTTTTTAAGATTTTATTTATTCACTTGAGAGAGAGAGACAGAGACAGAAAGAGCACAAGCAGGGGGAGAGGAAGTGGGAGAGGGAGAAGCAGGCTACCCACTGAGCTGGGAGCCCGATGTGGGGCTCGATCCCAAGACCTGAAGATCATGACCTCAGCTGAAGGCAGACACTTAACCATCTGAGCCACCCAGACACCCGACTAATGTTAATATAAGAACACAGCTTTGGAGTCAGAGACCTAAATTCCTATCTAGCCATGTGACCGTGGGCAACATAATTTCCCTAAGACTTCATTTCCCCAAAAGCTACAAAAGGCAACTTTTGTAATAGTGTCTACCTTGAAGGTCTGTGAAGAAGGAATGAGATAACCCACAGTGCCTGGCCCAAGGGACTCCACACACTTCGGCTTCAAGAATAACATTATTAGATGGGTAATGACTATCGCTTACATTCTGGATATATGCTCCTATGATACAAAATCCTGGCTTCAGCCAGTGTAGACAATTTAACGCACTATGCAGAATCAGGCATCTGAAAGGATGACCACATGAACCCACACTGAGCCGAAAATGACATTGTCACTAATGGTCTCTGCTCAAAGTCATGGCCTAAGGTTCCCTCCCATATTCTTTAGCGGACCCCTACAAAGAAGAAACGGAGTCACTCAGTGCCCATTTTATCTCCCCCACCCACCTTTCAGTTCCATAGCTGATAAGCAACCGACAAACGGCGAGTGCTGCAGTAGGAAGACGGTGCCAAGACACAGCGCGGTTACTCATTTAAAAGTTCAGATTGAGATGTGACAGTTCAGAGTTACTGCAAATCTAATTAGCTCACACATTTTATTTTTATTTTTTTTAAGATTTCATTTATTTATTTGAGAGAAAGAGCATGAGAGGGGAGAGGGTCAGAGGGAAAAGCAGACTCCCCGCTGAGCAGGGAGCTGGATGCCAGACTCGATTCCGGGACTCCCAGATCATGACCTGAGCTGAAGGCAGTCGCTTAACCAACTGAGCCACCCAGGCGCCCTAGCTCACACATTTTGGAATACTCAATGGTTTACAAAGGGATTTGATGTACCTGAATTGTTTCAAGCCTCCCAGCAATAGTGGAACAGAAGAGACTCATGCCCGTTTTAGAGAAAGGTTCCTGAAGTCCAGAGAGCTTTGCTGGTTTCCCCAGATCACACAGCTTTGAGGAGGTGAGATGGAACTAGAACTCCGGCCTCCTGCATCTGATGCAGCGCTTTTCCCAGGGCCCACTGTGGCATATCCCTAGTATCATTGTTCCCACAGTATTATTCGTGAAGAAATTGACACAGGTAGTCTCTCACCAGGATCTGGGTAGCTAAAATTCTGGAGCCCATCCTCTTCCTAGACGACATAGCAAAGCTTGCAATCTATCTTATCTTCAGGAACCCCAGACTGTCCCCCATTTCAATCCTGACCCTCGACTTCATCAGTGACAACGCAGCCATCTCCAGGACTGGCCCCAGGGAGTAATGCCAGAGGATGTGACAGAGATTGTGACCCAGGTGGCAGATGGGACTGAGTGACGGGCAAGCCTATATTTGGCATCCTACCTTCAATGACCCTTGCCTGTGCCAGGCAACGCCAATAAACAAATGACCCATCCCTTGGTATCTTGCCAGTATAAACTCACATTCTGGGCCTGGCTAGCGGAGTGTTGAGACACAGGAATTCCAAAGCAATGCAGGAGGCTGAAAAGGTTACGTATGCGAGCCAGGACTTAAAATGTGCTTTCAAATCACGGTGACTTAATTAGCAGATTGGTGCTATTTGAATAACCTGAAGTAAAGGGGGTAACGATGCCTTGCCTGTGACTAGCTCAATACTGCTTTCAATTCCATCATATTTCACCCAAGTTCAAGCTCACAAGGTCAAGACTGGGACCCATGTCTTCCAAGGTGCTTTACAACACCCTCTGCCTTTTGGCCTTTGAGCACTGGAAGAAGAAATCAGAGATGTCTTCTGTGTTTAGCCTTCGTAGCTACATTTCCAACTTTAAAAATGGAACTCAGCACCTGTTTAGTAAAATGCTTACGGATTTCTATTCTGGGTTTCAAGTCCTAATACATGCATGTCAGATATTTTATGATCACTTAAAAAATAACCTGTGCTAGGATCCATTACCTTGTGAAGAAGGTATTATCTGTAATCTTATCCTCACTTTGAAAAGTATTATGTGTGGGCAATTACTGAATGCACCCACCCACATTCTCCCAAGGGCCGTCTCTGGCTACCATTAGCTTGTAGGGACATGCCAATGAGATCTCCACCAAAGATCTGAGATAAGCAATTTGACCTAGGCTTGTTTTCATTGAAATTTTCCATCTCATTAATTTCACAAGTGTCACTGTCTCATTCCAGGATATATATTATAGTTCTCTTCTATTTTATATTATGTTACAATCCAGGATCAAAATGAACATGAACAAAACTATGTGATTCTACTCTTTTCCAAAGAAGGTATCATCTTTAACCAAAGAAGGAGGAATCTTAGTAAAAGAAACTGGCTAAGAAAATACTCCCAAACGTTTACTTCTTTAGTCTTACCTGGTTTGTATATAAGGGAGTTGGTCAATCTTGAAGATCTATTCCAACTGTAGAGACCTATAATTTTTAATGAGTCAAAAAGAAACAACTCAGGCTCTTTTAGGAGATATTAAGATATGCCTTTCTCTGTGCTCTTTTCTCTGCCTGAAATGTCCTTCCTCCTTTTCTCTATCTGGTAAACTTGTATTCACCACGCAAAAGGTCATTTGGAGGTGACATATGTAATCCTCCAACAACTCACTGCTTTCATCCCCAGCCTAAACGTGGGTAGCCATATTCTCCTTTGAGTGTGCATGGTACTCTCGTAAGGTTCTTTTTTGGTATAGGGTATTCTGGTTCCTGCTTCTTCCTCTAGAATGTGGACTTCTCATTCTAGGTGACACAAATTACTTATTTTTATAAGTTTTCTTCCCATTGATCTGTCGCCAAGTACCTTGTGTGCTTGTACCTACAGTGCTTGACCCACGAATGCGTGTCGACTTGATTCCAAGCCTTTCATTTCAAAATCCGTTGTTCTTTCCTCCAAAAACCTGAACTACAGAAATAGATGCACTAAAAAAGTGTATTTTCTAAAATTTTACTGAAGAAAAAGAAGGGCCTGCTCCTATGAGAGGAAGGATAGGATGTTCCTGGCTAACTTCACACTGTTTTTTGTAAATGGGAAAGCTCTTTACAGGGACATTTAGGTAGAGATGTTTTCTTTGGTCCTGGTATCAGGTTTAGTGGTCTGTTTGCTATTTACCTTCTGTTTCTTAGCAAAATCTGTCTTTGTTATGAGGCTGGAAGGCACAATCCGGACCAGTTGACCCAGGAGGGCTTAGTGTTAATCGCCAACTATTATAAGAAGGTGACTGGCTTCCCAGAAGGGAAGGGGAAGGTCAGAAGCAGCCACTTAGAAGGGTCTGATAGTGCTCCGTGTCAATGACAAGATGACATACCAGGCTTCTTAGAAACCAAAGGATCTCAGAGAAAATTCAGCCCCCTGGAGCTAGCCAGATTTCAGAAATTTCACTGACTATGGATGGCTGATTTTAGTTCTGCTCTGGGAAAACTAACAACTGGATGCATACGTATGCACAGATGCAGAAAGAAAGGGAAAGTTGTTTTTTGATGCCCCTACTTGTCCGGTATCTCTCACACAAATGCTATTGGGAGGAGACAATGAGGGCCTGGGCTGTGACTAGCAGCCGCTCCTTGCAGCAGAACGTCCTGGAAGGGTGTGGGAGGACATGCGGCATCACCCGGCTCCTGTGATCACACCTGGCACTGTGATCTCTGCCAAGTCCCTTCCTGCACATGCTGTCATTTCGTCCTCTGTACACACAAGGGAAAGAATGACTCTCTTCATAGTATAGGTGGGGAGACAGACATAAGAGAAGCCGTGCAGTTCATCTCACTGCCCATGGCCACCAGCGGGAGCCCTGAGAGCAGAAGGCAGGTGTCCAAACTACTCAGATAGTGTAGTGCTTATTGCTTGGGTCTAAGGGATAGGAGGAATAAATCTGAATAGGAGAGTTTATCTAACATAGATTTTTATCAGCAAGATGAGCTAAGGCTTTGCTGCCCAAATGGTGGTCTCCTATAAGAAGCATCAGCACTGCCTGGAGACTGTTAGGAATGCAGAATTCCCTGCCGCGCCCACATCTACCAAACCAGCATCTGCAGAGTAGCAAGATCTAATGCGATCGGAGAAACACTGAGCTAGGTAGGAAGATATGCCATTTTCACTGATTATCCCCACTTCCGACAGAATGTTTAAAACTTTAGATGCAAAAAAAAATTATATTCCGTATTTGTTTATAATTTTATATACACAAAATTATCTCCTCTATTCCTTCCAAGAACCTCGTGAGGTACCTCGGGGCAGGTGCTACTGAAATTTAACAGAAGAGGAAACTGAGTCCTAAAGTAGTAAAGTGACTGGCTCAGAGCCATCTGAGTGTCCGAGCTTATTTGGTGATGTACGCACAGTATTTGCTGAACAAGTGGATGAATGCATGCATCCATGCATGAATAAATGAATGAACCACCAAATACACTAGGGCTGGATCCTGGTCTTGAGACCACAGTACTACCAGGCACTGGTTCACTCCTGAGGTTACCTACATTCAGGGTATACTTGCTTTATATCCTGTTAGACTTGACCTTGATCAGAGGGTCTTCAAGATGCCAAACTGGGGCGGAGGAGCGAAATGCGGCGCCTGCGAGAAGACAGTCTACCACGCAGAAGAAATCCAGTGCAATGGAAGGAGTTTCCACAAGACCTGCTTCCACTGCAGTGAGTTGGGTGAACACCATGAGGGCCCCGCAACATCCAGAGGGCATTTCAAAGGTCACATTTAGCCACGGATACTGTATATCAGTGGTACTCAGGCTCTGGCCCGAGGACCAACAGCAGCAGCATCACCTGGGAACTTAATAGAAATATCACTTTGGGGGTGCCTGGGTGGCTCAGTTGGTTAAGTGTCTGACTCCTGATCTCAGGGTTGTGAGTTCAAGCCCCACATTGGGCATGGGGCGTGGCACTTACTTAAAAAATAAAAAAATAGAAATATCACTTTAGGGGCCCACCTAAACGATGGTGTTCTCCTGAGCACCCTCTTGCCAACTGCTTGCCCAGCTCAGAGGCCATTTCCCTGCCGCTCAAAGTCAGAACAAGCTGGCCTGCTGCTGCCACAGAGCTGAGAACCTTGACCCAGGGGCAACATTTACAAAGTGTGACTTGGCAGAGAGAGGAAGCCATCGCTTATCTGGAGCCAGGAGGGATCTGGCTCTAGGTTGTTCCCACTGGCCAGTGTTACTGAAGCCAGCCGCGACCGGTCCTTCCAAAAGAAAGAACCTGTGTCAGGTGAGGGGCAATGTATGCCAATTCTGTAACAGTCCAAAAGGGAAGAGTTTGGGGCCTGGGCACCAGTAGCCTGACATAGGGAATCTTTACCATCACCGGCTGGACACAGATGCACAAATGTCAAAACTGGGGGGAATACAGACCCTGGGGTCTACCTGGGAGTCTGGCTCAGCCTGACCCATGACTTTGGACAAACCACTTCTCATCTCTAAGTACCCGCAGCAGAGCCCGGAGTAGAACCTGCACCCTCCGACCCTCAGTCCAGTCCCTTCAACATGACTTCATTCTAGAGTTTTCAATGGCTAGTCCAGTTCTAGGAGAACAGTCTTTTTTGGCCACTTACCTTCCTTGCTTTGCTTCCGTAGGTCTGTCTTAAGGGCTAGCTTTGCTGGACATTTGACAGACCTCCTCCCTACATGATCCCCCACACGACCTCCACGATTCAGCCCCGTGGCCGCAAGGCATCGCACTGCCCCAAACTGTTTCACACAGAACTTCAAGGATTGGACTCCATCTGTTAAAGCATGGAGGCACTTTGTCCTTAAGCTGCCAGAAATAATAATGTTTTACCCACTGCAGGAGTTTCCATGATCTCTTGCCTTCTATGGCAAACAGAGTTCTCATTGAAGAGCAGGGAGATGCACAGCTTTGAGCGACTGGGTTGGCAGATTTACTAAAGCCTTGGATTCTAATGATGGATAGTTTTTTTTGAGGCGGGGAGGGGCAGAGGGAGAGGGACAGTGCAAATATTAAGCAGGCTCCATGCCCAGCATGCCCTGATGCGGTGCTCAATCCCACAACCCTGAAACCATGACCCGAGCCGAAATCAAGAGTTGGATGCTTAACCAACTGAACCACCCAGGTGCCCCGACGGGTAATTATTTTTAAGTCATCCTACACATCCATCAGATTCAACATTATTATTACAATTACCCAGAAGTCATTGCTCAAGAGTGCCTTCTATGATCTTCTGGCTTTTGTCCAAAAACAGCTAGCGCTCTTTAAAAAGAGGAGGCACGAGGAGTAATGGAAAGACCACTGGAATTAGAGTACAAATGACTAGGGTTCGAGTCTGGGCTCTGCCATGTAATAACTACGTGACCTTGGGCAAGTGATTTCACCATCGTGGGCCTCACTTTCCCCGTCTATCAAATGGAGATGACAGTACCCACCACATAGGTTGTCACAAGATGAAAACTGGGGTTCCCGATCAGGCCTCTATTCTCCTCTGATCAACTCCTCAGATCAACATCTGAGTGAGAACAGGATGTGGTAGGGAAGCTTTCCATGGTCAGGGGTGTCTTGTTTTCCTCAGGTAGCAGGAAGATGCCTTGTTCAAGGGAGCCGTGATAGAAGGGATGTGAGCATTTACTGGTACATCCCTTCTAACCCTTTGATATTTTCCTTAGAACTCATGGGTGGGATGAGGATCTGAGCAGCACACGTTTCTGTGGTAGTGGACAGAAGGATCCCGGAGAGGAGCATGCTTTTCTATTTTACCACCCCGTGACATGCCTGTCTACAGGTCAACCTGTAGTTGTCAGGAATAGGCTTCCGGAAAGCAGAGCCTACCTTAGCTTGTCCCCTGGCTGGTGTTTCCAAACTTCTAGACAAATCCTAATCCTCCTTACCAGTGCTGTCCGAAAGGAATATCATCCAAGCTACACATACACATTTAACGTTTCTAGTTGGCATATTTTTAGAAAGGCATAAAGAAGTGCCATTAATTTTAAAACATTATTTAACCCAATATATCCCAAAATTATAATTTCTACATGTAATCAACATACACATTATTCATAGGATATTTTATATTCTTTTTTGTTTGTACTTAGTGATTGAAATCGGTGTGTATCGTGCACTGACCGCCCATCACGTACGTGGCGGCGAGGAGCTGTGACGGCGCCTGTGTGCGGAAGTGGTCAGGCCCCAGGGGGCGTGGCTATAGGAAGGGGCCAGGCCCCTATATGATGGGGTATACACAGTCCTGGAGGGATGGACTGGAGCAGGGGTCAGAGGCCCTGAGGTCAGTCACGGCTTTGCTACTTACATGCTGAGAATCGTGGACGAGTCACTGACCATGATTCACCTGGGCGTGCATGCGTTCATCCACTCACTCACTCATTCATTCAACAAACGTTCACAGTGGACTATTTCTGGGCCAGGCCCCATGCTATGTTCTGAGGATATTAAAACACAAGTGCTGCCCTCAAGGAACTCAGAGTCTAGAACACTAGTGAATACTGGAGATGTTTTTCTGGAGACTTGCAGCTGACAGTAACAAGAAGGGGAGAGATAGGCAATATATATGTTCAAATGTAAGGCATTTTTCTCCCAAAATTATTCCTCATAAAAAGGGTTTGCCTTGTGTTCAAAGCCTTACGAAGTATCTCATGCTATAGGACAGTCTCTCAATATTTTGTTTTACAGAGAATTTTTAACACATACAATGTTGACATAATTGTTCAGTGAATTTCCATACACTTGTTTCCCCATCCACACAACCACCAACCCCTTATCCACAACTTTGTGTTTCCCCACTTTCATATTCAATTACTTTATGTTTTTAAATAAAATACCATTTGGGGGGGCACCTGGGTGGCTCAGTGGGTTAAGGCCTCTGCCTTCGGCTCAGGTCATGATCTCAGAGTTCTGGGATCAAGCCCCGCATCGGGCTCTCTGCTCAGCAGGGAGCCTGCTTCCCCCTCTCTCTCTGCCTGCCTCTCTGCCTACTTGTGATCGCTCTCTCTCTGTCGAATGAATACATAAAAATCTTTAAAAAAAAAAAAATACCATTTGGGGAAGGCATAGTACCTACAACCACTTCATTCAAAGCTGGATTACTTTTGAAGGTCACTTGAGCTGGTTAAAAACAAAAAAGGAGGTAAACAAATTGAATGCACGTGTTATTCATTCTTAGGCCTGTGACCTCACTATTATAAGCAGTGAGTACCGCCATAAACAACCTTTAAGGATCATTGTTACAAAGCAATGCAGTGAGTTATTAAGTTATGGAAATCCTACATATTTTTTAAAGATTTTATTTATTTATTGAGAGAGAGGGAGAGAGTGCCAGTGGGGCTAGGGGTAGAGGGAGAGAGGGAATCACAAGCAGACTCCACGACCAGCACCAAGCCCGATGCAGGACTTGATCCCACAATCCTGAGATCATGACCTTAGCCAAAATCAAGAGTCAGAGGCTGAACTGACTGAGCCCCCCCGGTGCCCCCCTACATGTTCTTTAAAGCTGTTCAAATGTAATGCTAATAGGAAGTTCTGGTTGAGATATAAATTCTAGGTGACAGCCTCCTGCTCAGGTACAAACAGGGCTGACCCTGAAAGATGCAGACAGAAGAGGGGAGCTGAAGAGCTGAGTCTGTTGCCTCGAAAAGACACTGGTGATGGGGAGACGCTGATGGTGAAGGTGCAGAGAAAGAATTTGGAGACGCTCATTTCTTGAATTTGTGGGAGGTTAGAAAAAGGAAACTCTCCAAATCAGCCTATTATCGATCGATATTATTAAATATTATAAACAGGTTTTAACACTTTCATTGACATCCTTAAAAGTTTATTTTTTTATTTTAACTCAATTAGCCAACATATAGTACATCATTAGTTTTAGATGTAAAGAGTTTATTTTTTCAAATTGGCAAAAAAAAAAAAAAAAAAAAAACCTAATTTTCTATATATCTTCTTTTTGGAAAATAGAGGCTTGTCTTACATCCTTTATATTATGGGGGATACTTTATATTGGGTCATATACAGTGACTGGGGGGCATAAGCCAATATAAGCCGAAGGTCTACCCCTTTACCACCTCCCGCTTCCAGAACTGCATGAAAAGTAGCCTCAGTGGTAGCTGTCTCCTTGCACATCATAGTGCTCTTCAAAGGCTATGGTAAGTAAGGAAACTGCTCAACCCTGACTCTGACATAATTAAGGAAAAATAAACTCATCCCCAGTCTTAGCGCCTTATCCCCTACCCACCCCCACACAGGCGCAGACACACACTTTCCCGGTGTCATCTGGGCTGAGACACTCAGGGATTCAGGTTGTTCGGATTCAGGGACAATATTCTTAGCTGGTCCAAGACCACACAGTTCGTTCCGATCCTGGCCTCCCCCTCTTTCTAGCTGGGCTCCACTGAGCGCATTCTGTCCCTTCTCTGCTTCCCAGTTTCCTCACGTGTGAAATCAGGGGTGCCGTGGGGTCCACAGCTCAGAATGCGCTGGGTCAGGAATCAGAGCTATGCTCTTGGCCAGAGGGCCCCTCTCGCTGGGTCCCTCGGCCCTGAGCATGGCGTCAGGGCTTCGGGGAAGGCGGGGAGGAACCGTGGCCCCAGCCCCCTGACCCTCCCTTTCCCGGCAGTGGCCTGCAGGAAGGCTCTCGACAGCACCACGGTTGCAGCTCACGAGTCCGAGATCTACTGTAAGGTCTGCTACGGGCGCAGGTACGGCCCCAAGGGGATCGGGTACGGACAAGGCGCTGGCTGCCTCAGCACCGACACAGGCGAACATCTGGGCCTCCAGTTCCAACAGTGAGTCGCTGCCCTGCTGCTCCCGGTCCCATATGGCCCGAGCTATTGGGACAGTTCATTCTGTTCCCATAGCAACGCTTTCTGCAAGTGGGAGAATGGACTCAATTGTTGACTTGCCAACAATAGGAATACTCAGTCTGACCAAGTTTTAACAATGTGTCATCTCTCCCAAGACTCTCTTCAAATTATCTGCCTTTCTAAAGGGCAATTACTTTTACACCATGGCTCTTGGTTTTCACGTCAAGAGAAGACCCAGAAAGTACAGCTTTTCCATTGTTTGACCTTTGCCAAAACTGCATGGAGTCTCTTTTCTTCCCCTTTGAGCATTTCATTGTAAATCGTTTAAATATGGCGGGGAAGCAGTGGCCATTTGCTGTGTGCTTGTCGCTAAAAGATTTCTTCCCTCGGGTTGTAAGATGACTAATGTCCACATCACAGGGAGGGCAGTGGGCCTCTCTAGCTGCCCGCTGATAACACAGTGCTGACGTCCCCCCGGTGTGATCAAGGGAAACTGGGCTCTCACCCCAGACAACCTCCATCTACCAGGCTGGTCTACTATCTTGATGATCACGCTGACTTCCAGCCCGGAACTGAGTACAGACTGACAGCCACTAGCCCACAGTGCTGTCTGGCCAGCCGGTACCCAGGCTCGGCTCGACAGTGGGGCTAGACAGAAAGGCCCACCCGAGGCAGTGGCCCATGGAGGGCCTCCCCCGGAGAGCAGAGTTAGGCCATCTAAGCTGTCATCTGGCCCCTTCCAAAGAGAGCAGCCCATACTAGAGCCTGGGAAAATAATGCAGGAATGTATGATTAGTTATTTGAATTTTTCTCATTACTGAATCCCAACTGAACACTGCTTAGTGAAGAAAGATACCAACCGCGTTCTCGGCCACGCATTGCTCGAAGCCTACTCTTCTGTTAGGGCTTCCTTGTGATGCTGCACCAAAAGGGACAAGAGTCCGCAGACCTGGGTTTGGTCCCAGCTCCACCAGTCATGAGCTGCCTGACCTTGGGCAGGTACCCCTCAAACCCTTGCTCTCCTCCAACCAGCCCCGCCTATCTTAGAGATTATGATGAGATGCAAGTGGTAAATATACAAGGAAACACCAACAGAGATGGAAACAAGGCGGGGGTTTCCTGTGCTTCTATCTTAGATGTTGCTCACACGGGGACAGGTCACCTTTTGAGGCAAGATGACAACCTGAACTGTGACAAGGACACCTCAGTGTATTGGGCTGTGGTTTGCTTACAATCGACTGTCGAGATCCCATCTTGCTCTATAGTATCTTCACAACTCTGTAAACCAGACCTGTAGGCTTTGAGATGGTACAGAAAAATCTAAACACTAGCAGCAATACTAACACGACGACAACAACGCAAGCTAATGCACATGGAACCCTTGCTAAAGGCTTTACGACAGAAAGGAAGGATTTAAGCCAATGAGAGCTAGGTTTATTAGCCCTTACTACCTGCCAGGAGACACTCAGACTTCTAGGTGCTCTCCTCATGTCCCCTCATCAACCCCTCTCAACAACCCTGTGAGGAAGGCACGATGATTAGTCCCCTTTTCCAGATGAGGAGTCCGAAGCACAGAGAAGTTAAGTAATTCACTCAAGGTCACACAGCTAAGTCCTCTTTGCCAACACAGTCTATAGGTTTCATTCATTTGTCTGTTCCCACCAGGTCCCCAAAACCTGCACGCTCGGCCACCACCAGCAACCCTTCCAAGTTCACGGCGAAGTTTGGAGAGTCGGAGAAGTGCCCACGATGTGGAAAGTCAGTCTATGCTGCTGAGAAGGTGATGGGAGGTGGCAAGGTAAGGACTGCCACGTGAGCCAAATGAGACTTGCTCATCTCCACAGGAGGAGAGAGAGGAGAGTAGGAACTGTGCACAGGTGGGAGACAGGTCCTTTACTCTCCTTTGCTCCCAGGAGTCACGTTAGGAGCTACCCATCCTCAGCCACTTTCCTTGGCCGTGGCTGCCACTCAGCAGAGCCCTTGGAAACTAGAACTGGTGCAATTCAATGCAACAAGTCTCAGTCCACTAGGTGGAAGGCACCCAGCTAGAAGCTTGGAGATACAAAGGTGCATGAGCCCCTTCTCCTTCAGTGTCCAAAATCCTTCCAGAAAGGTGTCAGCCCTGTAAGCCTGTCACCACTGTGTAACTCGATCACCACGGATGGGTAGAGCAGACCCCTCACAGCAGTGAGAAGCATCCTTGCTCACAAACGTCTTGGCAATCGGGGGAGTCATCTGATGTCTGAGACAATACCGCACACGTGCCCTACAAGCTCTGGTTTCAGGGTATTTGCCAAGCGTTTGGGCCTGATGAAGGAAAAGAAAAACCCATTTATACTGAAGTGGAGTGGGGTGGGTGGAAATAAGGGTCCTGGAGAGTGTCTGGCCTCAAATATGAGGGCGGTCTCCACCCTAAGACCAGCTACTTGAAGATGTATGAGAACCTCAAGGCCGTGCCTGGTGGACAGGCAGACGTGCGGAAGGAGGCCATCTTGTGAAGACCCAAGCCCTGCGATCTCCTCCACGAGAAACAGAGTTCAAGCAAAGCTGAATTGCTAGCTAATTGCCTTCTTTCTTCACTTCTTTTCTTCTTTAACTTTATATTCAGTGTAAAGGAATGTATTCAGTGCCCCAAGTCCAAGTTCCTTTCTACTTTATTCCTTGATCTTCTAGAAAGAGGAAGCCCTTTTCTATTTAGTCTGTTCTGAAGGAATACATATGGTGAGCACTTTGATAAATTTATATGTAGGGGTTCTGAGAATTGCTGGCTGAATACATAGCATTTCATTTTCTCTGAACCCCTGGAAAAATTATTCTGGGGTCAATTAGATACATGAGTGGTTAAGACAGTGGCACTCCTTTATATGTTGCTGGTGAGATTTCACATGGAAACAGAATATGCTGCCCCCCACACTAACGTAGCTCTCCCACTCTCCTGCGCCCCTCAGCCTTGGCACAAGACCTGTTTTCGCTGCGCCATCTGCGGGAAAAGCCTAGAGTCTACGAACGTCACTGACAAAGATGGGGAACTTTACTGCAAAGGTGAGTGGTTCTGGGGACTCTCAGAGATGTCTTCCCAAGGAGGATCCTTAGACGTCCAGCCAAGAGACCTGTGTTTGCCAGGAGGCATGGCTGCTCAGCCTGGGCAGAGTTTGAGCTCTCAGGATGGGGAGCAAAGCCACCAAAGGGACAGAATTCTCCCCACCGCCCCCCCCCAACCCAGCTCTGGCCCTCTACATCGGAGCATGTGGTGGGGTCGGGGGGGAACTGGATGCTTACAGATGCTCAGTGGTTCAAGGCAGCCGGGCGCCTGGGCGGAGAGGGGACGAGGAGAAAGCAGGGTCCTGACTCTGGTCCTGGAAGAAGCCACAGGCCTCGATAAATAGCATCACATTCCCTTCTGAAAACCCAAACGCCCTCTGTCTACCTGAGCAGAAGTTACGGGTGACTGGGGGAGGGTGAACTCTCTTTAGTTCATTAGACTAAATAATAGTTCATTTTAGTTTAGAGAGTCTAACCTCTCTTTAGTTTGTTGAGACATGCCTGTATCCTTCCCTCCCTCACTCCCTCCCTCCCGCTCTTGCTCTCTCCCTCCTTCCTTCTTGACGTTTCTGTTTCTAATGTTGCGTATCACTTAGTGATCGCAGGGACAGAACTGAGGAACAGGTTTTCCTTCCCGTCCTCACAGCTCTACCCCCAGATGCCTCCCAAGGTCCCTTTGTCTTGTGGAGAGGTAGGAGAGGTTAGCTCTCTTCTGCTGCTACAAAAAAGAAGGGATGCATTAGGGCCAAGGCGACGTGCCCTCAACCTCAGAGCCTCTCCAGGGCCTGTTTCTCAGTGGGGCCCTCCCACCCTTGCACAGAATGATGGTGTCCCTAAGTCCCCAAGTGAGTGTGTTGGAATGGAGAGGAGCGATGGGGGAGGGGCAGAGGGAGGCCATTCCTAATCAAGATTGCGGGACGCCAAAGCTTTGCCCGCAGGGAGACAGAATGCGAAGGAACACACTGTCCCACGGGAGGTGCCTTCTCCCGACAGTGGAGGACACAGACGGTCCTCCGCATTCGCAGGCCAAAACCCCTAAAATGTTGTTGCTGCAGCCAGTAGACAGAGGGACACGCAGACAACTGCGCTGCCAAGGCACCAAAGCTCCACACAGAGGCGAGTGAGCAGCCTGGGTGTTAGGGAAGGCTTCTTGGAAGCCAAGCCTCCTCTGGGTCTTGGAGGGTGAGCGCGGGCTCTGGTGGGGGACGTTCCAGGAATGGGGAGCAGGGTGTGCAACGGCACCCAAGCCAGTGCACCGCGGTTCATTCCAGGGACCGCGGGTCGTTCCAGGCCCCTGGGGTGTCGGGAAGGAGGCAGAGGCAGGAGGGGCCCAGGCTGGCTGGGCAGGCAAGCAAGGGCCATTTTACAGTCACTCCAATGAGAAAATGCCTGTCGAGTCCTAAGCGCCCAGAAGTATCAACGATTTTTATGAGCAGATTGAAAGTCCATATAGTTCAATGTACTCCCAAGTTAACTTAGGAATCCATGTATCGCAAGGATGCCTCTCACAGCCGGAAGGACTGTGTCCAGACCCCAGGAATCGCAACGATCGTCTAACCAACCCATTCTCTCTCCCTTTTACCCCCCTTCTCGTTCACAGTTTGCTATGCCAAAAATTTTGGCCCTACAGGTATTGGGTTTGGAGGCCTCACACAACAAGTGGAGAAGAAAGAGTGAAAAGTGTGCATATTTCCACCAGGCTCGGTCATTTGCCAAGTCCTCCTGCCAGACGGGAAGCCTGGCCCATCATCCTCGCACTGGGGGTTGGGCAGGATTTCTCTTCAGAAGTGATCGTAGTCTTTACCCAAAGTTAGAAAACACTTTTGGAAGAAAAGTATTAAAAGTTTAACCTATAACAAATGCGTTATTATTTCTGATACCTGGGGTGGGAGACGCCATAAATAAATGTTTTGGCGGCGCCTTGTGTGTCTCTGGATCTTTTCTTTAGAATAGAGGGAGATTTTCAAAAAAATACAGAGGGGTTTCAAAAAACTCACTGCAAAGGATGTCATGAATCTTGGAGTCACCTGGGGAAGGCGTGAGCAGGAGAAACAAGAGGCAAAGGAGAGCGGGCTTCCAGAATCTGTCCGCGGAGCTGCTTTCTCGCTGCTAGCGGAGAAGGAAACGGGCTTCCAGAGGAAGCAGACAACATGAGAGCAAATTCTGGAAGGAACATCAAAACTAAAAAACTGCTGAAGCGTCAGTCCTTTTGTCCTACGATGGGCTTTGCAATCTTCACACATTTCATGAAAACCCGGAAATGGCAACAAAATGTGGAGTTTGCTTCTGTGTTATAAACAACGGGAGGATGATTTTCTTTTATTCTGGGACAATTCCCTAGGGTTTAGCAATTTTCTGAAAACCTTTCCTACGTCAAATTGCCGGCCTCACCCATGAGATGCAGCCAATTAAAGATGTCTCTCTGCCTTCTCAGCAAAAGTTCTCGGCAGCCAAGGCATGCGTACTTTCTTGGGGCTCTGCTTTTAACAACAACCACGTCTCGCCCGCCCCCGGGAGAATTCTGAATTCTGGGAGGAAATGAAAGCAAGTGAGTATCTAGACTAAACCATGGGTTTTTCTCTGCTCCAAGTCTCAAGAAGGCTTTCTTTTAAAATGAGCACTTATTTGGGGCTGCTTACACACGCTGTCATCGACAAAGCCCCTCCCTGACTTTGTCACTTATCTACTAGTTTTTTGATGTTCAAAATGCAATTACATTTTATCATTTTCTCTATTGGATTGGCAAGGCTAGAATGGCGGAGGTTGTGTCCTATTCCACTTTCAAAGAGATAATGCAGAAGTAGGCTTTATTTGTCCAGAAACCCCTGCTGGGGTAATTCAGCCACAGAGTTCCACCAAAATGACCCAAGGGTGGAAATACTGTACATTTTACATTCTCTGGGGAAGGCAGGGTACGGCAATTATTTTTAACATGTAAGCTTTTGGCCAGAGTTGTCTGGGATCCCATCAATGTCAATCGAACAATTAATAACACCAGTGATAAAACGAAATAAGTCAATTAAGTCCCCTTTAACCCGCACAGATTTTAAAAGCAATTTAGTCCCTTGGCCTTCACTAGGAAGTTCCCTACCCTAGAGATTTCCAGGCTCACAGAGGGGTAAGATACACACGTGAAATAATCACCAGACAGTGCAATGTTCTCCTCCTCCACTGCATCTGTTTCCAGCCCCATCATCCACCTACCTGGGAGACTGAGCTCAAAACTCAAGTCATCCTTAGTTTTGCCCTCTCCCTCACTCTCCTTTGCCTCACTCCCCGAGCCTCCTTGATTCTGACTCCAAAATGTCTCTAGAATGCATCCCTTCCATTCCTACCCTTTGGAATATGCAGTAGTCAGCTGGGGGCTTCCATAACGAAGGACCATGGACTACGTGGCTCAAACAACAGAAATTACATTTGCACACTTCCAGCGGCTAGAAGTCAGAGATTAAGGGGTCAAGCAGAGTTGGTTTCTTCTGAGGATCTCTCTCCTCGTCTTACAGATGGCCACCTTCTCCCTGTGTCATCACATGGCCTTCTCTCTGTGCATGTCTGTGTCCTAATTTCCTCTTCTTATAAGGACACCAGTCTTATTGCATCAGGAACCTTGAAAGGCCTCATTTTAACTTAATTACATCCGTTAAGACCCTATCTTCAAATACAATCACATTCTGAGGTTCTGGGGGTTTGGACTTCAACAAATAGATGTGGGGCCAGGTGGAGGGACAGAATTTGGCCCATAACAGTATGTCATATAAGGACTTTAACAAGTTGACCTTGGACTTATCCTTCAACTTAGCTTTAGAACTTCCAGAAGAGATCCAGCTACAGTCAAAGACTTGAAGCTTTCCAAATAGGCCAAGTAGCCTCACGCCATGATGCTTCTGCTAATGCTTCTCTTTCTGCCTGAAACATCTAGAAGATGGAGCCCCCTCCATCTTCACCACTTTGCCCAACTTCTCAGCCCGGCAAACTCCTATAATCAAGTCGCGGGTCAAATGCCATCTCCTCTGCAAAACCTTTCCTGAACTTCCCGAGCAGAATTAATCCACCTCTGTGTTTCCACAGCCAGCATGTAAGTGACACGGCACTGCTCTCCTCACATTGCAATTCTGAATTCCCATCTGCTTCCTTGTTAGAATGTGACATGTATGTATTCACAGTGCTCTAGAAACCACAGGCACTTTGTAAACATTTGTTGAGTGAGGGAAGTGGGAGAGCCTGTAGGCTGGACTATAAACAAATTCTGCTAGAATGTGAAAGAAGAGATTATTATATGTGGAGTGAAGGAGTTTGGAAATGAAAACAACAACAACAACAACAACAACAAAAAACAACAACAGCAAAACAAAGCAAAGAAAGAAGCTTATTGTGTTTTAGCAGTCTTTGTGTTTCCCGACTTCCTGGGCAATGTTCTACATTTTCCAGGCTCGCCTATCATCAACTGGGACATGGGACTGAGATCGGCCAATGGAGGCCAGGCCCCCAAGACCTCCAGGACAGTCTCCGTTCTCTCTCCACATCTGTGGATGCAGAAGGGCCAGCGGGCACCGAGGCTCTAGGAAATGGTGGAAGCACTAGCTGGGAGGGAGCTTGGGTCCCTGTGGAGAAGTGTGCAAAGAGCTAAATGGGCTGTAACAAGAGGCGGAAAAAAGCCTTATGTTGTGTTAAGCCAGTGAGATGTGAGGGGCGGTTATGACCGCATGAACTCCCTGCAGCGGCAGAAGCGAACGGGCCATATACAAGATGTCCCACTTCTCACTGCCGTGTCCAGCCCATCTGCTAAGTCACAGAGAGCATCCTCAGGAGTTTGCCTAATAGCTGTGCAAGGGATTCAAATGCAGTCTCCGATGTGACTACACAGACACTTGGGGAAAGAAATGAAGTTCTGGCATCGGTGTAAGAGTCCCAATCCCCTGGCCCCGACAAACCAAACAAGCCCAAACCTGGCCACTTCGCCCCCGAGCTACTGCCTTCTCCCGGCTCCTCTCAAAGCCACCACTGTAGGACTCCGTTCCATCTAGTCCTTACTGCCTGCACATCGGGCTTCTAGGTGCCCTCCCTGCTGCCCACCGCGCTCCCAGCCGCCACGGCTCCACCAAGCCCCAGGTAACCTCCTAGCCACAGAGCCTGGCCTTCTTCAGTTGTCCTCTCCTCAGCTCCTGACGAGTGACTCCTTCCTCTTTGAACTCTTCTTGAATTCTATGCCACTGTACTCTCGTGACTATCCTCCCATCCAACCTCCTCCTTGGTCCCTCCTCCTTATCTCCAGCTCGCTAAATCCATATTCTGTAAGGCCATGATCCTGCTCCCTCCCCTCTCACATTTTCTTTGTTTGCGTGGGTTGTCATCTTTGGCCTCTCTCTACAACTGATCTTCCCATTTCAGGTGGACAACTCCTCATTTCATTTGCACCTCATTTTTCTACCTCTTTCCTGTGACAACCTCATCCATCTATGTTCATGACTCCCATCCATGCCCCGATCTCTTTACAGCTGCCTTCCAGACTTTTCTACCACATAGCCTGCAATACCTCAAACTCAGTAGCCCTCAGCCACCAGACTCATCACCTAGTCTCTCCACGGTTTTCTTTACTCCTCAGAAGAGCACTGCCACCCTCTCATTCACTGGGTTCAAAGTCATCTTTGACTCTCTCTTCTTTCTCTTCCCCCCACATTCAATCAACAATCCGGGCCTTCATTACTTCTTGCCTAGGACATTATTAAAAGCTTATCTCTAACATTCTCTGTCAGGGTCCAGTCAGAAAAACAGAAACCACACTAGGCTTTCTGGTTTGGTTTGGTTTCGTTTTTGTTTTTTAACAGAGAGAAAATAATAGAGGGAATTGACTAAGCAGGTGCTAATATTTTTCAAAAAGTAAAGATGAGCACAGTGATTTAGCACAGATGGGACCTGCAGGAAGCAGCCACGATGCCCGGGGCTGGAAAGAGATGGGAGCACCCTAATTCAGATGCCTCCAGGGCAGGTTTCCTGGAGCTGGGAGTCAGACCTCCCAGCAGACAGCCCTGTCTGCTCTTGCTGGGGCTTCTACAGGAGGATGATGGAGGTGGCTTGGGGAACACGGGAGAAAAGTTAGGTCCTGATTCCAACTGTCACCGTCAGGGTGAAGAGCCACTGTAGGAACAACATTGAGAGAACCCGCTGGCAAGAAGAGTGGAGTTAAGTCTCTTCTCCCCTCCTCCTTCTCTACTGGCAGAACTTAATGGAAAATCAGCTGACAAGGAAAACTGTAGTTTGGAGAAACCTACTCCCCAAACACAGAACATAGAGTATGGAAGAGTGAATATGGCACATTTCCTTACCTCTAGTCAATTTTCCAAAGATTTCTGAATTAGTAGCATTTATTGAGTATTTATCATGTGCCAAGTAGAATTCTAAGCACTGTCTATGTTATTAACCCATTTAATCCTCATCACAACATTTGGAGGTATCTACTATTATTGCCTACCTATACAAATGAGGAAACTGGAGCATTAGAGAGGTAAGTCATTTGTTCAGAGGTAAAATGCACTTATAACTGGCAGATCCAGGGTGCCTAGTTATAAAACATCGACTCTCAAACTTTTTGTTTTTTTAAACTTTCCCACCAACGTGAACCTGAGGAAAATTCCACAGTGGAATGGTGGGGGTTAGAGTCCTTACATAAATGATTCTCAAACTGTATCATGTAATTGTAAGAATCACCTGGGGAGACAAACCATAGAGACTCTTAATCTCAAGAAACAAACTGAGGGATGCTGGAATGGAGTGGATGAGAGGGATGGGGTGGCGGGGTGATGGACACTGGGGAGGGTACGGGCTATGGTGAGTGCTGCGAATTGTGTAAGACTGATGATTCACAGACCTGTATCCCTGAAGCAAAGAATACATTATATGTTAAAAAAAAAAAAAATCACTTGGGAAACCTGATAAAAATTGAGATTCCAAGATACTCCTCAGACCTCTGGAAGGTCTAAAAAGAGGAATTTGAATTTTATTTTATTTTTTTAAGGATTTTATTTATTTATTTGCCAGAGAGAGAGAGAGAGAGAGAGGGCACAAGCAGGGGGAGTGGCAGGCAAAGGGAGAAGGAGGCTCCCCACTGAGTAAGGAGCCAGTTGTGGGACTCAATCCCAGGGTCCTGGAATCATGACCTGAGCCCAAGGCAGAGGCTTAACCCATTCAGCCACCCAGGCATTCCAGGAATTTGAATTTTAAACAAGTGATCCCCAGACACTACCCCCATCACTATTGCAGGCCTTTTATTCTGATGTAAATGGTCTATGGGCCCCAATTTGAGAGTAATTACTTGGCAGGGGTTGGTGAGACCAGACAAGATAATGTAAAAGGGCTTTTTACTGACAAGTGAGTAAAGAAATAGCTCCTTATTGCTCACTTAAATACAGCTCCTTAGTTTAACATTCAAGGCCCCTGGAGATCTAGTCCCAATCAATGAGTCCAATTTACTAACCAAGCTCCCCACTTTAAACCTCTAGAGACCCAGCCTGTCATGGTTCTAACTATATTTCAGACTTCCCCATTGTCTTCAATGTAGAGTTCTTGCCATGAGAAGGCCTTTCACTTCCAACTCCATATTTCCAAACTAAATATCATCGAAAGACCCTTTCTAATGCGTTATCGTCCATAAACACTTGATCACATCTACTGAGGCTCTCTCCAGCCTCTAAACTCTAAATATATTTTATTTGTACTCCTCTTATGGCTTTTTTATTTTCTACATTATACTATAGGGTCATTTATCTTAGCTTTCCCTCTAGATTGAAGCTCTGTGATTAGTATGCCCAATTAAATGTTTTATGGCCTGAAAGACCTATCGTGGTGCTCAATAAATATCTATGGAATGACTTAATGAAATGTGCTTTCCTTATTACATATCAATTGGAAAGGCTGGAATATAGTATTTTAGAAGGTGTGAGGTGGGGTATTTGAATTTTAAACAAGTAAGCCCCTGCCCCATCCCTGTAATTCTGATTAAATGGTGTATGGACCATAATTTGAGAATACTTGGTAGAGTTTGAAGAGAGAGAAAAGGAAAGGATATAGCTTGAGAAAGTCCTTCTGTCCCAGCAGCTGAGAATCAGTCTTCAAACAATTATGATCACCTCACATCCTGCTTAAAAACCATCCATTCAATGAATTTAAATGTTTATTGAACACATACAAGGTCTCAGAGTATTCGAGGTGACTGGCACTCTAGAGTGGCAACCCCATTTAGTATCTAAGTGACCTTGGAGAAGACAGGAACTTCTTTAGTAAATTAGTTTCCTTATTTGCAAAGGCTCTATAGAGGAAAGAAAGGATCCTTGAAAAACTGAAAGGTTAATATGATTACAGTATAGAGCATGGTCCAGAGTAAGACTGGTAAACCAAGTAAGGTTATATTGTTCAAGGCCTTCAAGGTCACGATGAGAATTTTAGCCTTTACCAAGAGCAATGCAACCTTAAGGAACAGTTTTCAGCAGGAAGGGGCCATGCCCAGGGGCATTTGTATACAATACCAAGGAGTTAAAGTTGAATTCATTTTTCCTCCAGAATAAGAGAAATTAGCAATTACAATCACGTCAGTCCCATATTTTGAGCGTATTAAGTAAAAACAGTACTTAATCTTTAAGATTTCCTTTGTTCAATTTTCTAAGTAAGATGGAAAACTAAATTAAGTCTTGCGTACTGGTGTAAACAGTGAGCTCAACTCATTCCTGGAATCGCGAATCAGTTTCTTTATGTCCCATATACACCTTTTCTCAATTTAAGATTCTAAAAGTGTTAAGTGTTAGAAATGAAATCTCAACTACAAAAAAAAAAATTTATTAAGTGTGAAAGCAAAATAGGTACATCTATTTAAATATTTTTTACATACTTATAGATAAAACAAACACAAATAATTTATCAAAAATTACAAGTTTAAAGAATACTATTTTGAAACAACCAATAAAGTATTTGAAAATACCACATTTTATCCATAATTAGTGACTATTATCTCCAAAAAAATGTAACTTGTGTTTTCTTGTGAAAAATATAAGTTTTTTTAGATGTCTGCCAAGATTGTTCAGGAACAGTCCACCTTGCTAAATCTAAAAGTGTAATGCCTTTATTGAGAACTTCTGTTTTTACCAAATAGCTTTAAAAACCACCTACATTTTCCTTTGGGCTTAGGTCAACTCTGAATCTTCACTTCACTTGCAGACCACAGGGCATCGACATAAACACAAGTAGGCCAGAGGGAGAGTCTGGGGTGGCTTTTCTTATACGGAGCGAAGGACCTTCTCCTTTGCCGGGTGGAAGACCATGGTGTATTGTGACGTCCAGTCCACGGCACAAGGCTTCACCAAGCCAAAGCAGCCACACTGAAAGAAATCTGCAAGGTTCTGCGTGAACCCAAGGCTGCCAAGGAAGGAAGAGAACATATCTTACTACGTTTCCTGTTTGAATATTCATTCAGACCAGAAACATTCACTGAGAATTTATTAACAGACAAGGTCCTTTGAAGATCCTGAAGCAGGAATCCAGAGGTGAATCAAACAGTTCCCCGGCTTAGAGGACATTAAAACTGAAGCCCAGGCCCATTTCCAGACCTCAGTCCTGATTTTGAGATTCCCTGGCTTCTGCCCAGCAACTTAATTTCCTTCTGAACCCCTCACTCGCTGGAATGGTGGGGCCATCAATAAGTGTCCTGCTTTCCATTCCCATTGCCCTGATTCGCATTTTGATGATCTCAAAGGCCAGAGCGAGGCCAGAAACAATATAGTCAACACACTGGGTTTTTTCTTAAACTTTCTAAGTAAAACAGGGCCCTGTCTCAATTCCTTCCAAGTATTCTTTTTTTTTTTTTTTTTTTTTTTTTTTTTTTAATAATCCAGAGGTCTTTTGTCTTTTTTTTAGACCTATCATACCATGAATTCAGAGGGAATGGGTTCCAGCAGCTCAGGCTCCTTTCCATTGGTTCTCACAAAGTGCAGCACTGGGTGGAGCAGGCTAGCCCTTCAGTTGAACCCAAGTACCATTCTCCTTGGCTTCCTTCTTCTGATCATCTTCCTCCACATGCTTCAGGAAGCTATCTCAGCTCTTTGAGTGTCTAATGAGCTCAATACGTACAGTAGTTGTCTTGGCAAGAATCCTGCCCTTGTGTGTTTACGATGACAGCAGGCTGGGGGACACTGTAGACTCTTGCAGTTCTGCCGTGGTAACAGTTGTGGGGCGTTGCTTTCTGAACGGTGCCCATTGCCTTGATGTCTACAACATTACCTTTCTGTAGCTTCTCATGTATGTGGCCAAAGGAACAACTCCATGTTTTCTAAAAGGTCTAGAGAACATACGGTGGGTGCTTCTCCTCTTTCCCTTGGTGCTGGTCATTTTGGCGAACTGCTAGAAGGTGGCGGTTCCAGCCAAAGGGAAGGAGCTCCTTCCCAATTAATCTTACCTATTGGACACTGTCTGATCCTCCAAAAACCTTATCAAAACCCAACCCCCGATACACATTAAAACAGATCTGTGCAAGAGGATGACTGGGCCATTGCTGCTGCTGGGAGAGCTGTCAGTAATGTATCATCACCACTCCTCGGGAGAGCGGCTCCAGAGCTCGTTAGTGAGTAAAAGGAACTTGGGCAGGTTTTTGGAAGCGAGACGCAAAGTAGCTCTAAGGCTTTCCCGTTAGTTCCTCCAGCGTATGTTGCCATTACTCAGTAATTCCCACACATGCCCCAGTTCTCTCATCTTAGGCCCTCCATTCCGGCTCTTTAAGGCTTAAATTTCCCATCCGTCCTTCTCCATCAGGCCCCACCCCACATCTTTCAAGGCTCAGCTGAAAATTCCACCTTGGTCACAAAAGGCTTTCATCCTCTCGTGGAATAAATATTTATTCCTCTGGTTAAACTACTGGGAAAGGGACTTTACTATCGTTGCCAGTCTGAACCAATCATCACAAGCTTAGCACCACCGGCCACCCTCCATCACCTTAGCCATCTCTTCCCAATTAAGTCAATTCCTCTCCTCTCTAAACACAGATCACAGTCCTCCCCAGGCTCTGATTTCCTTGTCTAACAGCCTAACAGTTTCATCTTGTACCACGAGTGTGCTTTAAAATAGACTGCTCATGAGATATACAAGTGAGCGTTAAATCCCCTGAGGGCTCAGGGTGACCTCTGCCGCACTCGCAGCCTCCAAGACCCCGCTATATATGACAGGGAGATAAGCTTCAAGGGCTGATCGCTGGTATCGTAGGATGACAGGCTTCCTACAAACACTCTCGTTTTCAACTGAGGACACGTCTTATACAACCGATGCTCTGGAGAAAACACACCTCAAACCTGAAGCACCAGCTTCTCCCTGACACAGTTGGGCACGTTAAACACAGGGCTAAAAGAATTACTGGTGATAGAAAGGCAGGTGGAAAATCTTGGCAAAGCTCACAACCTGATGCCTTCTGCAGAGAGCCTTGTGGCTGGAACTCTCAGCCACATGCTTGGTTATCTCACACTGACTTCAGGCCAGCAACATGCAATCTTGTGACCATGCGGCTTGACTAGAGAGATTCCCCACCTTGGCAAAACTTCAAAGTCACTTAACTATTTGTGCTGAGTCCAACTGACCAAGTCCCAAATTCTTAGCACCTGGGTGCTCATGACCTGACCACAAACCTCCTGTCACTAAGGCTTCCAAGAAAGAAGAGGGTCAACTCCGCCAGACAGCAAGTTAGAGGAGAGCAGCATAGGCTGAGTGGTGGCAGCAGGCTGGGAAACCAATGGCTAGACTAGCATCTTCCACAGGATACAGTGGCCAAAATAGATCTGACTTACTTGTATGGGGTCCTCCTGAGGGACAGCGTCTGTTTCATATGTCTGCTCTGCTTCAGCAGGCTGGTTCTCTCGTGGGAGGTCAGGCCCAGGAAAGCAATCTGCAAAAGAAGGTTGGAAGGTACATGAAAAATACCATCATGTTGAGGTTCTGTTGCTCTTAGCGCATGGCAGGACAGCGGTAAATGTTCAGTACGCCCCCGAATGCAGTAGAACCCAGCCTTCTAACCAAGGATCATGGTGAGGACAACAACTCAACAGCTCTGAATGAGAATAAGTAAATCTAGTAGCTGAGTTTGTTTTTTTTTTTAAGTTTATTTATTTATTTTTCAGTAATCTCTACACCCAACATAGGGCTTGAACTCACAACCCCGAGATTAAGAGTCCCATGTTCTTCTGACTGAGCCAGCCAGGCACCCCTGAGCATTCATTTGTTTTGAGTGTCTGTTTTTATTAACATTCAACAAAGCACAGTCATGAGATAATTGCTTTAACAGTTCAAGCCAGGGCTTACAAGCCTGTTTAAATTCTCAGCACATGCAGCATACAAGTTTTAGATGAATAAAACTAAATAAGGTCAATATTACTGCAATAATCTCACCTTGTATACGCTTCTTAGCGTCTCTTTGGGAAGGGCCAATTGAAAAAGTCAATCTGAAGTGAAGGACATTTAAATCTATAATTTGGGGAAGGGTAAGAGTTGAGGTAACTTAAAAACTCCCACATCATTAAAACCCTACTATTCACTAAGTTACTCCATTTAATCCTCAAAATAACTCAAACATCAAAGCCCTTATCCGTAAAACAGAGATTATCACACCATCCTCCCTCACCAAGGGAGGGTGTTGTTGAAGGATTTGACATAATATATTTAAAATACCCTGTGCAGAGGCTTCCAGAGGTGAAGTAACTGGTCCAAGGTCACACAGCTTAGAAAGCGGCAGAACGGAGAGGGATACCTCAGTCAGTGTGAGAATAAAGTTCACGATCCTTACCACAGTCTGTGCTCTGTCTAACTTGCGACAGTCAAACCCATGACTCACTAGAGCAGTCAGCAAATGAAAGGCTTCAAACAACTGAATTGTTTTATTAACAAAACAACTTTACCATGAATTCCTGTATTTGAAAACTATCCAAAACTTTGAGTCCATTTTCTTGCCTTAGAAACTATAAGAAACATTAAGCTTTCTTTAAAAAAAAACAAAAAAACCCCTGATATTATAGCCTCACATATATCTGTACCTGTCCTCAGAGTCCAGAAAAGAAGAAAGAGAATTAGACTTGAGTAGAACCCAGTGAGAGGGTTCTACTTCTCATTCCCCTCTCACCAGCCTCGTGGCCAAAATAAGGCGCTCGACCTCTCAGACGCTTAGTCTTCTCATCTATAAAATGGAGACACTGCTCTGGCACAGACTATGACTCAGTTCTGTGTCAGGAAAGAGACAGGGAAGTGCTTTGGAAGATGTAAAGCATATATAAATATTAGGTATTATAAGATATTAACAATCAGTGATGCTAATGTTCATTCCTCCTGCCTGAGTCTGTAGATACCCGAGAGGCAGGAGATGAAGATGAACATTCAGAAGCCTCAGTTCAGTGTTACCAGCTTCATTCCTTTCCTTAGCATTTTTCCCCTTTGTCTGTCTTTCTTTCTCCTTATTATTGTAGAATTGGTTAGTTCCCTGTAAAAGTGGAATGCATTGTGCTTTCGATGAGTAATGCTCGAATTGGCTGAGGTCTTACAGTAATTGGCTCAGACTGATCACGGCTGTCCATTCCACGAGGGCAGGCCATAGCAACGAGAATTAGGTTACGCCTAGAGGGGAAGACAGGCAGCAGGAAAAGGACAGCAGCTTCACAGGAAGGTGAATGTGGCTACTGCCCTGGAGCGTGAACTTTCTAATGGCTGTGACCGTCCCTGGAAGTGTAATTACCACGTACACTGGCTGGTGATGGATCTTGCATTTCTTCCCCCCTTCTATCCACTTAAGCACTGCATAATGAATGGGATAACAAACAGGGTTGGAAAAAATGAGGGCAGAGAATCATCTCACAAATGTTTTTAAAAGCATCTCACAATGCTATTTATATCTTATTTTGTGTTTTCACACCCCTTAGGATTTAACTGTATGATGAAAAAAGCCTTTGGAGAGGCTGTCAGAAGACCTAGGTTTCCAGTTCAGATTTCGCTACTCACTGAGTGACCCTGAGCAAGTCAATTCACCTCTCTGTGACTCTCTCCGTAGAATAAAAAGGTCAGATTAGATCATTCCTAGGGACAAGCTAACAACTTATTATTCTAACCTTTACACGATCCTGTGAGAGTAGCATTATCAACTCCATTTTATAGGCAAGGAAATTGAAATTCGAGAGTCAATGACATGCCTACAACCAGAGAGTAAGCGATGAGGGTGGAACTAAGACCCAAAAGCCTTCTAATTTAAAATTCAAGTCTTTCTACCTTGTTACAGGCTACTGGAAATTTTACTCAAATGCATTATAAGAAGAGAAATAAATACCTGAAAGAGTTGATTTAATAATAAAAATGTTGACCATGAGAAATGGAAAGCTGCTAGCATGAAGATATATAAAACCCAAGGGGAACAGGCCACAATCTGACTGAGGTAGGTCCACAGTCCATCTTCTCTGAATGTTGTGGCGCAATGATTTGACCAATCTGTGAATTCACAAAAAAAAGGAACTCATTATTTAAAAAGGCAACAAACTAGTGATCATTCTTCAAGAAGATAAAATCGCGGCACTTTTATTCAGGGAGAAGGAAAAGTAAGACATGGTAACACAGACTAGAGCCCAACTTTAAGAATTTATCTTCCAAATGCCAGCTTAACTAACAAAGATGAAAAAATGGTACCTCACTGCTCGTGAAGACTACGACAGCATCGCATTGGTGGTTGGCAGCAAAGGAATCAAAGTAAAAAAGGTCCGTAGACCACCACTAAAACCACCCTACTCAGCATAAAATAAACTGGCCCGAAGTTAACTGTTCAAGGACTCGATAATGGAGAATAGCTGTGTTTAATAAACATCTGCTTAGAAAACTCTTTATCTTGTCCAGGATACACAGCAAGAGATGAGTCTGTAAGGGTTGAGATCAACAGGCCACTGCTGTAGGCACAAGAAATCCCGGAAGCACCCAGATACCATCGGAACACGACCTAACAGCTTGCGGTTATTGGGGGATACTTTTGCATTGGCACCATGGTTTATCCTGTAGGGGGAGAAAGTTCAGGTAAGGGAATCATGAGAGACACCCTGGGAAAAGGCATAACTTCACCATGGCCCTCGTGACCCCCTAAGCCATGCAGCTAAGGGCAGCGGTAAGGAGAATGCAGGTAGGCAGCAGCAGGAACAAGGGAACAAATCTGCAAGGTTTTGTGAAGCCGATGACTTGTGTAGGCACCATGACCGTTTATAAAGGGTGAATCATTTTTGGAATAAGAACCTCGTAAATTTGCACCTTAAGGTTTCATAAATGCCTCTGACAATTTGTAAGTAGTTTCAGACATTTCCTCAAAGCAGCACTTAAGAGCTCCTAGGGCAGAAAGAAAATGAGTCCCTGACTTTACTATCACCTGTCCATTTTAGTCTTAAAAATCTATTTTTCCCCCCTTTTGAGTCTCATTTGGTTTCTAACCATCTTTCATGACTATATGTCAGAAGCATTTTAAGGGCAATCATCGCAGAGTAACAATCAAGGCAACAAGTTAAGGCAAATTATGCTCTCTTTTAGAGCTGCTCAAAGATGCGTCCCATGCACCAGATATGACAAAAAAATATATATATATAATTCCCAACAGCAGGTAGAGAAAACAGCTGCTGCGTGGAAAAGAATACCTACTTTCTTCCAGCTTATAGATTTCCACTGCTCTCTTCTGGGAATTTTTTTGATAAGACAGCATGACCTCAAACTGAAATTTTCATAGGACTGACTTCAGAATTAATGTCAAAGATATGGCTACAAATGGCCACATACATTATCTTATGCACTATAAAACTTTCATATGTACTAATAATACATTCTTATCAGGTGGTCATTGGCTAATAACAGGGGACTCCTACTGTTCCAAGCTGATCATTTTCATCTTTAGATAGCTCTGACAGTTACAGCGTTCTTTCTAACAACAACCCAAAATCTTTCTCCCTGTAACTTGTAGGAAGCTGACACTTTCTGAGTGTCCATCCTGCAAGCAGACCTCACGGAAGATGGAAGATGAAATGGATGTAGCTACTTCTGCAGGGAACCAGAAGCAGCTGCCCCTGGCTCACACGAGGAGGGTGCACGTCAAGGCCCCAGCAACAGGAATGTCCATGGGAAACCACGAGGGTGGGATGACAGTGAGATCTCATTAGAAAAGTGAAGCACAAGCTCATTTTTCCCATCTGTGAAATAATGATAACACAATGTCCTCATTCAGTGTAAAGAAATACTGTCTAAATACCAATGGGATAAAAGTAACCAAATACGTTCAGCTAGCCTACCCGGTTGTAAGTGAATATAAAGTGGGACCATTTCTAACAAAATATAAAAATTGGATCAGAGCCAGGGAATAAAGACAAAGTAGAGGGAAGAACCAATCCAGGTAATAAGAAAGCAACTTGGAAAGAATGAAAGTGATGGAAAATTACTTCTGTCCTTATCAATACAGTCTTATGCTGGACACGGACACCAAACAAAGGTGACTATTTTTAGTGAAGAGAGAAGCGGGAGAGACAAGAGTGGTGTAAAATCTGGCTCGTCTCCCTTAGGATCAAGTCCAAGGGACAAGTTGGTCCATGGGCCAGCTTAAAAAGGTTTTCCAGGAATATGTTTTATTGTTAGGCCTTAAAAGGGCAGTTCTTTCAATAGAACTCTCAAGAAATCTTTTATTTCTTACACCACAGGACATAATTTAAAAGGTTTTTGAATTCCAATGCTCAGAATTACTGATGGCCTTTGGCAAGAAGTGAGACCAGGGATCACAACCTTCTGACTATTAGCTCCATTTGAGATGGTGACGGTCACATTGAGCTACAAAGGCAGTTCCCTACTGGTCACAGACAGCCAAGGTGTCAGAGGGGAAAGGGGCCGACAAGGTAACTGAAGCCCTCTCCCTGCCTATGGTGCAGCAAAAAAGACACCATTTCACATAGATATTAAGAATCTCTAAAAAGGAAACCCCAAACAACCCAAAACTTGTAATACTGGATGTTTCTGGGGAGGGGAACTGGGAGGCTTAGGGACAGAGTAGGAGGATTTATTTTTCAAAACCTAAACAAAATTTAAACTAAAGAAAGCTGGGGTGGGGGGAAGGGGAAGTAGGGAGGGGTGCTACTTAGGATGTTAAGGAAAAAAGAAAATAAAGTAGAAAAAAACGTTCCTCACATCTTCCTGAATCATTCCATGTTTTAGCTCAGGAAATAAACTAGTATTCTATTGGCAAAATCTAAGACCTGAGCATGAATATAACAGGAGGGTGTGTGGAAACAGATTCATAGCAAGGCCAGATTCTCCTAAAGCCTTCAAAATAAATACATAATAAACAGTTAAGGCCAAAATAAACTACAAGAGCTATAGGTTTTCCCAGTTAGGTAACCTACTCCAAGGTTTGCGAAGCATAGCCATGCAATTGTTAAGAGCTAACCCAAATCCTTCTTGCTTCAATTTAAACCGTGTTCTTCTTGGTTAATCACCTTCAAACAGCTGGATGTCACTCCCTACATAGTCCCCTACATGCCTGTTCACACTGCTACTGAGAAGTTATTTTCCCTTCTCAGGGATGCAGAATAAATGCTCTAAGGTTTTCTTCCAAGTCATTATTTCCAAACTTGCCATGACTGTTAGTTGTCCCATTAGCTCTGTGACTTGACATTTACCAAATGGCATGGACGTTCAGTCTTCTGTACCTTCTCTACTGTGACCACTTCCTCCCACCCTTAACCTCTCCATTGCCAACCTGTTCTTTTTCCTCTTTTATTTACTTCTCACTTCCCTAGCTTTGTTCCTGAGTAGCTAGTTTTTCCTCACTTCACTAGGTGATAAATCTACACTTTGCCTTAAACGAATTTGTATTGTTGACCACTTCTCAAATTCATCAAAGTCACTTTAGGTGAGGTACAATCGCTTGCCAAGTGCTAACAACTAGTCTCTTTGAGCATTTCTTGCAGCTTCCCAATGCTGAGTCTTGGAGGCAGCCATTTCACTTTTATTAGGGGTACGGTTTATCGTCACCCAGTCAGAATGTGATATATAAGAAGTTACCAAGAAAAGTGTGTGTGGGTATGGGTTCATGAGCTTGTTGCAAGAAAAACTTATACTTACAGATGAAAGATTCATATATAATCCAGTCGCAAACAATGGAAAGAAAAAGTAAAAAGAATATGTAATAGCGATGGTTGCCAAAACCTATATCAAAAAGAAAAAACACATTTAGTACTTTCTTACAATGATTTTCCATATCAAGACCTTATTAACTACTTTCCTGTCAAAAGCCTTCACCAAAGAAAAAATAAATAAGCTTATGGTTTGCTTTTAAATACCATTCAACCAAAACCAAACAGCTCTGATATGTCATGGGCAACTGTCCCTGTTAACTGAACTAATATTTATTTGTTGCTTACCTAAAAGACATCGTTTCTGGACAGAACAAGATTTACTAAACACATGCAGCTCTAGGATGGCCTATAACTGCGCTGGAGAAGGGGAGAAGGCAGGACTTTGGGCAAACCATACCCTATCTCTTCCTTCCTTCCATGTCACGAGTGTAAGCCGTACAATTTTGGAATATCAAGGGTCCACTTGATCAGGGGAATAGAGAAAATGAATCTGAAGAGCAGCAAATAGAGATGTTGTGGAAGACTAAACACAGGAAAAAAGGGGCAACCTGCAGCCTGAGAAAGGTCTACAGAAGTGAAGTAGGGGCAAGGGTGCCAAGCAACCAAGCCCCACTCTTGTGTATGTTGCTCTCGTAACGCTGGAGTTGGGAGCGCTTTGATGCTAATGACACAAAAGTACCACCAAGTCCCCACTTTCTCCTAAGGCAGCAAAGCCCAGCAGAAGGAGCAATACCCACTGCAATAGGGAGACCTAGGTTCATGGATGGGTAGTTGTGTGAATTAGGCTAAGTCATTTAACTTCTCTGATCCAGTGTTCTTGCTTTTAATATGGGGATAAGATTTCTTCTCTATGCTTCATAGGCCAATGGCAACCAAACAAGAGGATGCACGTGAGACCACTATGTTAAATGCAGCGTAAGAAAAATATATGGGTTTATTACTGTTGCTTTTCCACTTCCATTCAAAGCTGCCCGCTATAATGCTAACCGTCCCATCTTTACAGTGGGATGGGGTCCATGAGGCTTGGGGCCCTAAGAATTACCTCTTCACCTTTTCTCTAGGAATAGGAGAGAACATCAAAATGCACCAAAGAAACCTGACTGTGAAACAGCCTTTTGTTCAAGATTTTAAAAGCATTTCCTTTGCTGAAGACAAATGACCATAGTTCCTCTGCAGCTCCTCATAATAAACCCCTGGTTTTTACAGGGACTGCTCAGAGGAAACTCGGGGCTACAGGCCAGGACAAGGAATACTGCCCATCATCTCTGGTTCTGGCTCCTACCTGAGCTTTGAAGGAGGCAAGTAGAGAAGTAAAGGAGACAGTCAAGTCACAAAACATGGTAAGAACCTGGTAATTTGGTATGGAAGACTGGTATTACTAAAATAACCTCAAGCAAATAATTTACCTTTTATATTTTTTCACCTCTAAAATGGAGATAGTAATACCAACCTCAGGGGTGTGCCTTGATGATCGAATAGGATACTATATTCAAAAGTGCTTTATAAACTTTAAAATACTATACAAATCACATTATTTTTTTAATTTTTTTATTTTTTTTTATTTTTTAATTAACACATAATGTATTATTTGCCCCAGGGTACATGTCTGTGGATCCTCAGGCTTACACATTTCACAGCACTTACCATAGCACATACCCTCGCCAGTGTCCCATCACCCAGCCACCCTATCCCTACCCACCCCTACCTCCCAGCCACCCTCGGTTTGTTTCATGAGTTTAGGAGTCTCTTATGGTTTGTCTCCTTCATGACAGTTTTCCAAAAGTGTTACATCGTGAAAGGATTCTCAGATAAGGAAGAGCCACAAAATGGACCCCTTAGATGCCCTTCCATTTTTTCTATGAATCACACACATAGCTAAATATATGCTTAACTTCATAGTGTTAACTAAAAAAATTCCATCTCTCACCTATGCACCGTCCAGTCCACAGACAATGCTGATCATATCGAGCGACACAGGAGTTACACACGTGGCAATGAAGTGACCTTAAAGGCTTCCTTATCTAAGTGGGCAATTAAGACAGGTCTAAGCAAAAATCAGTGTCTTAAAGTGGTAACAAATCACAAGCAAAATCTTACTCCTAAATCCTAAAGACACGGGCACGAATAATCCTATGTAGATCATCAGTTCACATAGAGGCTCTGGAATGCCTTATTAATATTTATAAATATTAATATTTACTTTCGGATATCTATTTTGATTAGGCCATCACTAAACTAAAAGGGATTTGACTTTCAGAGCCTATTCACACTGACGAAGGGGAAGTGAGGCAGCACCAGGCAGCAGAATGAGCACTGGATTACAAAAAAGGAAAAAGGAAACCCGAGTTACATTTCCAGCTCTGCTAATAATTTGGGGGAAGTTACTTCCTCCCTCTAGGCCTTGATTCCTCAGTTGCAAAATGAGAGATTTCACTAAGTGGTTTCTAGGGTCATCGTAAGCCTCTGAGTTGAAGTGAGTTCTAATATATGCTTCATGGTAGGAAAAAGCAATCAAAACGTACTACAGATCATTCAGAGAGATTTAACCACAGGCAACTTGAAGAAACTATAAACATCATTCCCTCATACACTCAAGGCAGAAAACTATTCTGATAGTAATACAAAATTAGAACCTGGTAAAAATGGAGATGTACAAATATACCATGAAGGTTTAACAAAGGCTTACATGAGAAATGTTACCAAGAATTTGCTTTCTTACTACGGGGGGAAAAAAAGACTCACAAGACATGATGTACAAAATGTTCTGAAGTCCAGACAGCCAGTCTCTGCAAGGGTGATGATATTCTGAAAGGCATGAAATTTGACCTTATGATTACGTGTTACTAGGGAATGTATAATGCATGGTTATAGACCATTCTCACAGCTCTCTCTCCAAACTGTGGTAGCCAGAAAAGCAATCTGGAATACCTGCCACCAAATCATCCTATACCTGAAACTAAAGTGACTTTTCAAGGCTGCATTTTCAACCACAGCCAATAAATTAGAACGCACAAAATTAAACCTTCCCTTCTCTCCGTGAATGGCAAGCATCTCCCACTTATAATGTGCTAGAGAAAAATACACACACATATACACTCATAAAAAAGAAACAAAACCCATCAGTAGACATCAGAACTGATGGTTATAAGCACCCAGGCTCATCTTTCAGGAACACTGGATAGAGGTAACACGACGATACTCTCCCCGACTTCTAAACATTCACAAGCAAAGGAAGCCATGCAGGTCAACTGACAGCTTCACATCTGAGGAAGAGAAGGGCATCTCTTGTCACTAAGGACTCCCCCCTTGCCCCTGCCTGCTTACTCCCCATGTATTCAGTTGGGAGAACTTAAGCTAAATGATCATTATCTACATGTTACTGTAAAGAAACAGAGATCAGATTTGCTAACAGAAATCACATTTGAAAAAGTCTTGGTGGATATGACTTTAAGAGAAAATAAAAATAAATAAAAATATTTTTTAAAACTTTTACATAAATAACGAAAGCATGACAGTGGAGAAATCTCAACTTTGTTGATTTATGTCACATCTATTACGTGCTAGGCACTAAAGATGTAGCCAGGACAAACACCAACATTGCTATGACCTTCTTATTAAAAAAAAAAAAAAGGTAACATTGTAAAGAAAGCTCACCGTTTTCCTTTCTTCTTCAGAAGCTTTAGAGAAGCCTGGATCAGTTGCCCAAGTCTTGTAGAAAAAGTAGAGGAAGCCTATTATGCTGAGAACGAAAGCAAAATAGAAAGGGGTGCCTGCTAGATGTGAGAGCCACGTTAAGGAATGTATCAACTTCCACTAAGAACGGCATGATTAGGACATAAGCGAATGCCATGACTGGTGCCTGAGAATCTCTCTGCATTCTATCCTCACTTTCCATTATGTATACACATCCCTGCCCCCAAACCTGGCCCCATCCTCTGTTCTAATCCTACAGGAATCTGCTCACAGTTGCTAATAATTAATCCCTCCTGATTAGTTGAAACTCATGAAATATTGATAGGAATAGTTGCAATGTATGAGGAACATCCTGAGACTGAAAAACATTTCAGATCCAAATAAATTAACCTCTCATGGTTTAACTACGGCTCTCCTGTAAGCATCAAAAAGAATATTTGTTGATCATTTAAACAAAATCATTCAAAGAAAAAAACCACTTGATTCAGAGATTGCAACTAAAATTATTTCTTTAAACATTAGATAAATTAGATAAATGCTTGCAAAGATTTCCTAATGGAAAGTTTAATAACGAATCCTTGTCATGCATTAGGCTGTATTAGTTTAGAAATACACACAAAAAATTGCTCTCTGTGCAAAGTAATTACAAATTAAATACTATTTTGGGAAAGGAACATATTACGGACACATTAAAAGTATTTCAAGGATAAACATTACCCATTTTGAAATGGTACAAATTCCTTGTATTAAAAGTAAAATTTTGCTCTAGGGAAAGACAAATGAAGGGGCACCAAGTAATAAGCCAATACACCAGTAGTAAACCATTTCTCCTTGCCCAATTTAAATCATTATCGACACAATAACTGTATCTGCCTTCCAAGGTATTATCAAGCTGTCTTTTTTTTTTTTTTTTTAAGATTTTATTTATTTATTTAAGGGGAGAGAGGGAAAGCGAGTGAGCATGAGTGGGGCTGGGGGGAGGAGCGCAGAGGAAGAGGGAGAAGCAGACTCCCGGGTGAGCAGGGAGCCTTGATCCCAGGACCCTGAGATCATGACCTGAGCTGAAGGCAGACACTTAAGCAACTGAGCCACCCAGGCACCCCTCGAGCTGTCTTGTGCCAAACTTTGGAGTGGAAAAGATGGCCATAAAATAGACTCTAACCCTTGCTATTTAAAGTGTGGTCCATGGACCCACAGCAATGGCTTTACCTGGGAGCTTATTAGAAAGGCAGAACTTCAGACCTCACCCCAGATCCGCATAATCAGACTCTGGATTTTAACAAGATCCTTAGGGGATCCACATGTACATAACAGTTCGAGAAGCACTGCTCCAACCCACAAAAACCAGCAGCAACCACATCTGGTTCAGGTAGGCAGGAGCAAACCCTAATGGTTAAATATATCAGCTTGTCTGCAGAAGGGTCTGGCTTTAAGAAAGAGATAGGATCTGGAAGAGTCGTGTGAAATGCAATTTCAACAAATAAAGCTTACTTAGAATGAATTAACTACACTGTTTAAGAGTACGTAAGACCTTTAGTTACAGAAACACATCCTGCTTTCTTTCCATTGAACCCTGATCAACACACATGACACATCCTCAAAAATACATTCGGTTGAATCATATGATTCTGCATACGGACCTGACTGAACTCTGGGCTCCTGTTCTGAATAACTTTCAAAACAAAAGTCCAGGAGAATCACTGGAGCCTCTCTCTCTGAGTAAAATGAATGCATTCTATCCCCTCACATAAAAGCCAAATGTTCCTTGCTTCCATGCCCCTGCTTTGTGTGGTTAATTAACCTCAAATGCTCCCCACTGCCCCCAGCTACTTCCAGAAGCACACTTTGAGGATGTCCAAGCCCTAACTGCCTTCAAGACCTAACATATTCTCCTTCCCCTCAAAGGTCTTTCTTGATTGCCTACAGAATCTTGATTGCCCTTCCCTGAATTTAAAGATGCCTGTTCTGTGGTACTCAGACCCTATACACACCTCAGCTTCCCCAGTTAGCCTGTGACTCTTTGCAGTTTAAAGTCTCTCAATATGGAAATGAAATTTGCCCTTCTGTACTGTTTTTCATTCCTTAGATCCTGTAGCTCTACACTAAAGATCTACACTGCCCTTAGATCTACCCTACAGAAGCTTATTCCTCCTTTGCTCAATACAGTTTTATTCAATGTCCATTCCGTACAATGCGCTGGCTTCTGAGTGACAGACTTCCGAACACGTGACACTGGATGGCAGTGCTCACAGCTCCAGGATAAGCAGCAACCGTTCCTTATACAGCAACAGTCTCCTGGTCATGTTCTGCTTACACTCCTGTTTGTCCCTGTCTCTCTCAAAAGACCAGAATTCAAAACACGGCAAACACACTTCAGGTTTGTCCTGACCATGCTGAGGACAGTGCAACTGCTGTTGTCCTTTGCGGGGACATTCACATCCTTGTACTACTACAAGGAGAACACAGTGGCTTCCTTGGCAGCTGGGTCACTCCCTACATGGGGTTTTTAGTCAAAGCTCTTACTCTTTCATCTGATCTGAACCTGGGTCACTCCCTCCGCAATAAGCTAGAGGCACAGATATGACGTTCTATGCGTCACCATTTCTGAGTCTTAATCTTACCTCCAAACGCATCAGTAAGGTCCTATTTTTCCATTTAATCTGCTTCATAAAAGCCAAATATATTAATGCTGAACATATAAAAGGCACCAAAAGGAAGTGATCTTCTGAGGAACCAACCCAGAGCTTCCCTTAAAATTAATTTCAACATGCAGCCTTCCACTCGGATTTTATTCATAAGAGTAATTAATAATGAAATAGATATTATTTAGAAAATGCCAATTATGCAATGGGGTCAGCATTCTACAGACATCATAGCACAGTAATCCTTGCAGCCATCCCATGAACTTGGTACTCTTATCCCTTAGGGGTTTTTTAATGGCAAAACTGAGACTCAGAGAAATTAAATAATAATGTGCCCAATGGTACATGACGAGTCAGAAAAAGAACCAAACTCCAACTCATTCTGTCTGATTCTAAAGATGGTACTCTTTCCACAGCACCCCAGGTACTCTTCCCATAATGGACTGTGAGAGGGGAAGCTCCCACACGATCCAGACATGGCAACCTGAGACAAGATTAGTCTAAATACTCAGGATGGGTCTTTACAGGGAAGCACCTCAATTCAACTAGAGCAGTTTCAAACAGCATTTAACAGTCCGCTCTCAAAACACTGATCTGATGGCCAAGTCTGCCACCTACTGACTGACACGCACTCACCAGCAGCAGGTTCAAATGGTGCATGGATCAAAGGGCTTTCTGCGGTACATGCAAGGAAAAATATCCCATCCCATCAACTCTCACATTGTTAAGAGTCTGTCTAGCTTTGCAACCCAATTCTTCTGATTAATGGCATCTTCACAAATGGTGAACTGCTTGTAATGAAACTCACCTGAATACTAAGTTCTGTATTTGAGGCTCTCAAACTACAGTGGAGCCACATTCTTGTTGATATTACTTCTGCAAAGTTGAAATAATTCAATATAAACAGTATCTCACTTTTTGTGCAAAAAGTGAAATACTGTGAATTGCTCAAATTTTAAAAATTCATCAAGAAACACAATTTTAAAACTGTGTTTACTCCCCTGGTGCATGGGCTGGTAAGCAAAAATGCCAGCCATCCCTTAGAATCATGTCAATTATCCTAGAATTTACCAGCCTTGGGATTTCTCCAAGTGATTTTGGGTGTATTTTGTGCTGTTGTTCAATACACTCATTACTTACAAGGTATTTTTATATCACATAATATCATCCAAGCCTTCCATTAAGCAGTGGTCATAAGGCTAGTGCTTAAAAAGCTGCCCCTAAATCAGTAATCATGAGACAAAGGCTCTATGTAACAACATCTTTGATAAAAATCAAATGAACTCCATGGTATGCTGCACCATTCATTTACAATAAAGGAAACTGAAAAATATTCGAGATCATGCTCAGAAACAAAAAGCATCATTGAAGCATAAACATACTATGACGAAAGGAAAAGTATGCACTCTGAGAACTCATCTGCCTCTCTCGTTGTACGTTGATTCCCATGAAAAAAGTATTCCTGAATTGAGTACACAACTCTCCCACACACACCATTCTTTTCAAAAATGCCATTACCAGAAAGAGACAAAACACAGAAGTTAAAGGAGTATGTTTACAGGTACATTTCTATCCACCGCACTCCTTCTTCCCTTACCCTATAAAAAAAGCAAGGTTATAATGGCTTCCTAGAGTCTCTGCAAGGGGAAAAAGGAACCTGAAAGAGGTGGGAAGACAAAAATCAGACAAAATGCCTCCCTCCTAATGGGCGCTATAAATAGCTGTACACCAAGAAGTATGCCCTATCCTCACTTCTACGTGACTAGGCCCAGTCAACCCCAAGAGCACAACACACCCCTAAGCTGGCCTTGGCCTGAGCCCGGCTCTTCAAGTGATAAACCTATTCCTTAGAGGAGTTTTTTTGGTTTGAAAACAGCCGCCATCCGTTAGCAGGCCATGAAAGAATCAAGTGGGCTGTGACCAGCATTTTTTAAAAAGGAAATAGAACGGGATAAAGTAACAAAATTTCAGAGTAAAGCACACATCAGGAGTATCAATTTTCCATTTCACATACGTTTTGGGTAGCAATGTAAATGCATTTCTAGTGTGGATTGAGAATCACCGCTATAGACAGCAACACTGTGCTGACCACGGCTTAGGAGGAGGACACGTTTCCCTGAATACCCCTCCTGTACAAGCCATCCTGGTACCCAGAAGATTTATTAATCAACTGTCACTGCTGACCAAGTTCAAAGAACCATCTGACCTTGAAGAGAGTATCTCAAGGGAATACAACAAATATTTATGGGTCCAAGTAAAATAATAATTCATTCTACTGTTTCTCTCCTGTGAGTAATAAATACTAGACCCCTACCACTTCCATGGTGTGCTCTGAGATTATTTCCAGAACTGAGAAGATTTTCAAGACTAAACATTGTCAACCAGAATAATTAAAATGACTACAAATAGGAGTTGAATTCCCTGGATCTCTTCTAATATCTAAATTTCTAACACTGGCATTACTACTGTTTAAAGGCAAAATGAGATAAGCGCTTAAAGTTCAGCTTGAAGGATATGAGGAAAGAATAAGATGAACCAAGTCACAAATATCCAAAAAATGGAACTTAGCAGGAAGACCGTTGGTAAGTATATGAAGCTCTTATACCCGACCAAGAACCTGAAAGAAAAAAGGATATACATATGATATTAGTGAAAACAAGTACAGTCCATATTAATTTTAGTTCTAAGTCCCCTTAAATAATAACAGTAATAATAAGAATCCCCTTAAGTAATGGCAACAGCAATGGCTTTCAGTACAGAGCGCTTCCTGTGTGCCACTTTCCACCTGGTAACAGAGTTCGCCGCCACCTCGCCCCATTTTCCATGAGAAAAGTAAAGCAGACATGCACATTCTAGTTCTCATAACTAACTTCTACATGATTTCATTCCCCATAACTTTCTATTTGCAATGATTCTTTAGTTCTATTGAGACGTTATCACACGTGTATTTCTCTTTTCGCCATATCATATTTTCAAATATTCCAAAATGCAAAAATTGTAAATACTTGGGAGATTCACCTTCACATTTAACATGCTTCCTTCCAGAGGATAGCAGTATAGTTTTAAAAACAAAACAGATGCACACAACCGTAAGCAGTTTCATCCCACAACCAGCCTGAGAAGCAGACAGGCGACATTAAAGATCTACAAAGGCTAGAAGTGGCGCCAGTCATCAGAACGCAAACCCTCTCGCTTGGGTAACAAGCAACGTGGAAGGTTACGTATCACTTATTCAAATGTTACTATTGGAGTTTCAAAAGAAAAAAAATCAGTCTTTCATATTAAATACTCAATAGAGTAAATCCATGCATGAATAGAGTTTATCTGGATCTGTTTTAAATTTTTACACCACAAAAAAACAATGGTTGATGACGGGTAGGAAAAGGATTTTTTAAAAGCTATCAAAATTATAAGTGTAATTATGATAAAATATTTCAGAAAAACTAAAGATCCCAAACTCCAGGCACATAAAAGGCTGCCAGAGTAGGCCACGGAGCCCATGTAACCTCCACAGCATGACCTGTCTGAGATTTTGCAGCACAAATGCGTTTGACCTAATTAAGTAGTGCACTGAACTACCTAATTTGTAAGCGTCTGCTACCACGACCTGTCTACTCCTAACAGGTACCACATAGCAGCCTGAATCGATAAGCAACTGCCCTTGGAGCCTAAATAGTAGTAAAAGTTTGCAGCTACCCATGAAACTGGGTCTCTACAGAAGGGTAAGACAAAAATAAAAGCTGTATGGATAAAGCCGCCATATGCACTTGTCTCTCATTTGAACTGGGTCCATATGCCAAGCCTAGCAGATGAAGCCCTCGATTCGCTGTCAGCAAAAACAAGTGTCATATAATTTTTGTATACTGTTGGTTTCTACCAGAACAAACAAAATCTCGAATACTCCTATCCTAGGTGAGTAGATACTGCCAGGCCTGGCTTTCTCTCCGAAAAAGCAAAAGTAAAAACAAAAACCTCAAAGTGATGATTGAGATTCCTGGCGATTTGGCTTAAAATTTCTTTGGCAACTGAGTCAATCTAATTAGTGGAAAATGAATAAATATCTCTAAGTTACAAGTTTTCTGAATAGCGGCAATTTTAGGCATTCTGTTATTTTTTGGAAACATAAGTTTTTACTTTACATTTATATTCTAATTAATTTCCCACCAACTGTCCTGCTCTTGAATGACCAAGAGTAAGCTTCCTCTAATACTTTGTTTTTTCTTATGACTCAAGCGGCTCATGCTTATTCCAGAAAATGCTGGCAAGCCGAAAAGGGCACAGGAATACTGTACACCACACCCTGAAGAGAGCAATACTGTATTTCCTTCTAGAGCCTTTTCTATGGATCATCATCATTACATTTTTCTTTCATTCAGTAAATGAAAATATTGAACAGGAGAAACAAGTTTCCTGTTTTTAGGGGCCTTAACGCCCCAGGAAATGGTGATTAAATGCTATGAAGGAAATCAAACAGGCTGATGTGGGGAGTTGGTCAGGGATGGCCTAAGGAGGTGACCCTGTTCTACAATGATATGGTATTGGAACACTTCGGACAAAGACAGAAGCAAGAGCCAAGGCCTGTGGCTGCGGGGGAGGCTGGGCATGAACTCACCAATGTGTTCTAGAAACAGAAAGAAGGTAGAAGAGCAGAGAAGGGAAGAGAGGAAAGAGATGAAATCAGAGGGGAGATCTAATCACATAATATCTCACAGGCAAGGAGTTTGGATTTTAATCTGAAGACACAGAAAAGGAACCAGAGGGCTTTAAACAGGGAGAAAAGACAGAAACTGGTGTATTTGCCTTTTTAAAAGACCATGCTGATTGCTAAGTGGGGATGAACTATAAAGGGATAAGAGCTGAAGTAAGAAGACCAGTTAGGGATCTTGGTCTAGAGTGCCAGCCGTGGAGACGGAGAGAGCAGACTGGACAAAGAGCAGGAAGGACTTGGTGATGAGCTGGATGTGGGAAGGGAAGAATCAGAGATGCAAGTAATCCAAGGATGACACTCATTATTCACACAGGGAACTGGATGCCATTTTACTGAAAAAATGGAAGTGAGAAGAGCCTGGGGTGTGGCATGATTATTGAGTCATGTGTGTCAGCATGGTTCTAATCACTGTATGTGCATTAACTGTGAAGCAGGCATTGCCACAATTATTATCCACATTTTATAGATGAACAAAGTGAGGCACGGAGAGGTAAAGCAACTTAATGTCAGAATGCTGTGTGGTAAAGCCTGACTTGAACCCAGGCAACCTGACTCTTAACCATGACTATATATAATCGTGTATAATAATTTCCTAAAAATAGAACCATACCATAGCTACTATTTTAACTACAATTTAGCTATTAATTTCCTACAATTTAATTAGGTTGTTTCAACTATAAAGCATTAAGAGCAAAAATAATGAGCTAAAATGAGTTTAGGTTAAGGAAAAAACATTTCTGAAAAATGGGCAAAAATGTTTCAAGACGTTAAAACAGTTACAAAAATCTTCTCATTATTTACCCAAATCAAAAATTCAAAAAGTGAGCTAGGATCTTTATTTTCCACCAATTGCCAATTCAATCAGATTACTGGGTTGACCAATTTGCTTTCAGCTAAATCATATGCTACCAAAGCCCTTCCCTCCCACCACCCCTGAAGAAGTTTCTATGTGGTAAGTAACATTCATAGCTCAATAAAAACCTATGATTCTAGCTGATCAACAATAGAAATAAGCAATCAAATGGAAATGCAATAACCAGCCTTGCAAAGACTAATATACACACCTTGGAAGCAAAGATGTCAGAAAAAACAATGTTAATAGAAGACATCCTTTTAAAAGCCAAGAATCTGAATTGAAGTCCAGTATGTATCCAACAGCCCACATGGTAATCACAGAAAGCATCAGCAGCAGGAAGAGCTATTAAGAGATTGAGAATTTTAGAACCTTAGGATTTTACGTCCTAAGTTTCTAACGATGATTAGTACAACAAAATAACTACTTCCTAAATATGTAACAATTAATACAACAGCAGAATACAGATTTTTTTCTTTGAAATTGCTGATTGATAAATACGAAGTCTGAGAAATCACAAATCTTGGAAACAATCTTTTAAAAGCCTTAAATTTTATAAAATATTGCTTAAACATGTTTTCTTTCACTTTCTTCCCCTCCAAGAAATGGTGGTCTTTTAGAGAAGTGTTAATGAGAGCTGAAATTTTAAAAAATAATTTCTTTCTAACAGTAACTAAGGTCAGAAAGCATAAAGCAAAACAAAGGCACCACATAAAATCAATATACCCAAGACTCAATGAGGAGAGTACAGGAATTCCAGCCTGGACACCAGATGGTGCCATCCCCTAACAAAGAAGGTCAGAGGAAACAAGCTTGCAGAGAAGATGATAGTTTAGAGCATGTGGAAATTCAAATGCCTGTAGGCATCTAGGAGATACCCAAGAGGCAGACAGGAAAAGCAGGTCTACCACCCAGGAGAACAATTTGTACTCATCAGTACATAGGCTGGAAAGCCATGAATGAACATCCCAAAGACTGTGTACAGGTGGAAAGGGGCAGAATCTTGGCCAACACAAACATTTAAGGGGGAAAAAGCTAAGTCATCAGAGGTAACCAAGAGAGAGTGACTGGTGTGACCAGAAAGGCAGGATGAGAACCAAGAGAAAGGTCCCATGAAGCCAGAGAAGAGAGTTTTAAGAAAGGAGTAGTTCTCAGTTGTCAAGTGTCATACGGAGGCCAAAGACTGAAATAAATTCTCAGGATACTAATCATTCAGGTTTATTGGTTCAGTCTATGAACCAACAGTGCAGGTGACTGTCCGCACCGAAACCGGGCTCCACACTGCTGCAATGCGGTCCCCTAACTGCAATACACGTGACCTTGAAAGCCAGCAGGGCTTTTTAACAGCAAAGGGAGAAAATATATTCTGCCCTATTTTCTTTGATTTTTACTTCTCTAAGTATTCTGAGGATGAATACTTTCCAATGCTATCAAATCTTTAAAATCCTAAATCTAATTTGCATGGCAATATAAAATTAGCAAGTTTAGATTTTTTTAAATGTAGTAAACTTAGAATCTACAAGCAACATAATCTCAGAATAAAAATATGAATTAAATATGGATCTCAAATTTTAACCCCAGACATGAACACTCATAGATGAGCCACAGTATTTATTCACTCAGTAACTATTCCAGGGCATACCGTATACTGGGCACTGTTCTCGGTACTTGGGACACGACATGATTTAAGGTCTTTCTCCCATGGAGCTTAAATTCTAGCAGAAGATGACAAGATAAATGTCCTAAGTGATTTAACAGTACATAAATAGCTGGATCACACAGAGCCTTATAAGTCACGGTAAGGACTCTGGCTTTTATTCTGGGACAAAAGGGGAGATATCACCGGATTCTGAGCATATGAACGACAGGACCTGCCCTACATTTCAAAAGATTCATCTAGCTACTCCATTGAGAATGGACTAGAAGTGAGTGGGGGCAAGGAGATGCCAGACAACTGCAATAATCTGCATGAAAGATAATGGTGGCTGGACCAAAATGCCACTGGTGGAACAGTGAGAAGGGGTCAGACTCTGGAAATATACTGAGGACAGAATTAGCCAATATGTTTTGCTAATGGACTGGATACATGGTGTGACAGAGAAAAGGCAAAAATGGCTGGGAGGCTGGAGTTGCCACCTACTGAGAAGGGAAAGGCTGTGGATGAAATAGTCGGAGAAGAGTGGGGCAAAGATCAGGAGTTCGGTTTTGGATATGTTATGCTGGAGCTGCCTATCAGACACTGAACTGGGTAATTCAAGTAGGCAATTTGATATAGGAGTCTGGAAAGATCTGAACTAGAGATAACTTTGGAAGTTGTTGACATATACATGGCATTTAAAGCCACAGAAGTGCACTGGGAGCACCTGGGTGGCTCAGTTGGTTAAGCATCTGCCTTCAGCTCAGGTCATGATCCCAGGGTCCTAGGATCAAGCCCCTCATTGGGCTCCCTGCTCCATGGAGAGTCTGCTTCTCCCTCTCTTTCTGCCCCTTCCTCCCATTCGTGCTTTCTCTCCCTCTCTCAAATAAATAAAACCTTTTAAAAAAAGAATAAAGCCACAGAAGTGTATGAAATCACCAAAGGAATGAATGGATTAAAAAAGAGGTCCAAGAACAAAATCCTGGGGCACCCCACCGATACAGGGTAGGAGAAAAGCAAAGGGGCTGGCAAAGGCTACTGAGGAGTGACAGTTACTCCTTCCTCTCTCCCTCCATATATCTGAATGCAAAATAGGTGTGGTATTTGTGATGACCCCTGCATAGAAATCTGGTGCCTGTGAATTTAGAATCGTTCTGCGGATATAATTACTAATCATTATTAGATAAGATGATGCCATCTGTCATATTTGAAAACATTAGAAATAGTAGAATCAACTCAATATCTCATTTTAACAATTTGAATTATATTCACTAATATGACTCAGATTTTTTAGGCCATTCACGAGAACAAGCCGAACTTCTTAAGTTTCTTTTATCAATTCACATTTAAGTTTAGGAGAGCACTCAGAACTGCCAAGTTAAACAAAGAGTAAACTTGGGGTACATCTCTTGAAATTCCAGATATTTTCATTTTGTCGGGAGCCATCACATGCTTGAAGTCTGCAACACTTATTTTTAAAATCTAACGCCTCCGTGTTGAATGTTACTATTTCCCTCTTGAAAAAAATTTCAATAAAAACAAGTTCTATAAGAAAATCTTCCACAAATTTTCTCTCAACAAGGTATTTCTCCTTTTGCTTCTTTAAGAATCCGTCTGTTTCCAATTCATTCATTAAATAAATGTGGAAGTATGCTATGACATTCACGAGATAACATGTAGCTTTAGAGCCATCTAGCTGAGGACCAATAGTAAATTGCTAACAAAATGCCAGATTTCCAACTCGGGCCATGGTATGCATGGGAAAGATGCGATTAGCAGATGTAATGTAGCACTAAGCCAATCTCCTGGTCTCGCCCTGGTTTCCTCCCTGATTTGCCTTAAAAAACAAACACAAATGAATAAAATAGTCCTTTTTATGGCCCACAGAACAGGACCCATATGAAAATACCTCGCACTTCTGCAGCCACCTCCAAAGTCTGAACTTCTTGTTGGCTCTCATTTTGGCTTCTGTTTTTAGCATGTGAATAATGAGGCGATTTTTGTTTTGTAAAGCCATATCAAGAGGTGTTTCACCCTTAAAAAGAGAGAAAGAGAGAGACAGAAAATTCAGTTATATTTTCTACAGAGTATGGGTGCTAAACATTTTATAAGAAATCAGCAGAATCACAGACTCAAATGTATTCATTCTGAAAGTAGCCAGCTATGGTTCATGGTTATTTATCTTGTGGTTAATTGAAAGTATATGTATAGCTTACGATTATGCTGATGTACTAATTTTCTAACTGAAGACATAATAAACTAAAGGAGATAAATACCTAGTCATACCTTAACATTTCGGATATCCAGGCTAGAACCACCTTCCAAAAGTTTATCAACTGCATTAACATTTCCTGCTGCAACTGCCCAGTGGAGTGGAGTGTTTTGGTGTATTTTATCAACCACATTGAGAGAAGGATTAAACTTTAAAAGGAATCCAGTTGGTTCTGGCCTGTCTCAAAACAATAAAATACCCAGGAGCATTAGAGAGATGAATGATTTCAAGCGTAAATGCAAAATAATTAATCTTTTAAGCTAACATATAAATTGACCAATCAGGTAAGTATTCTGAAAACCAAGAAACTTCTTTCTGCAGAGCTCTATTCCAGGGGCTAATACGAGAGATGCACCCTTCAAAAAGACACCCATTAAGTGACAGTCTGCTACACAGATAATATAATTTCAACATCAATACAATGCAATAACTGCTTTTGTTTTTAAACTTTTATCTTCATATTGTTGTTCTATTGTTTAACATTTTTTCTTAAATTGTGACCAATTTTGACCAATTTGTGACCATTTTTTCTTAAATTTGACCAATGCTATGTTATTTACCTAATTAAAAACTAAATGTACAACACTATATTTGAGGCGATAAACCAAAAGCTAACTCTCCATGTTCCTTTTAACTAATTATTAAATAAAGCAGGTATAAATAATGTCCTAAAGTATTTATTTATCTTAGAAACCTATGGACTAGCAAGCAGAATTCAATATTTTTACTTTACCATCAATATCTTCCCTTCCTTCATGACTACTCAAGAGATTCTTTTAATAAAGCAATATTCTACTTACTTACTCTATCAACATCTTTAAACACTATTATCTGACTTTAGAGTTATCAGCAAAAAAGATGAAATGCTTTTTTTTTTTTTTTAAGATTTTATTTATTTATTTGACAGAGAGGAGAGAGATCACAAGTAGGTAGAGAGGCAGGAAGAGAGAGAAGGGGAAGCAGGCTCCCCGCTGAGCAGAGAGCCCGACGCAGGGCTCCATCCCAGGACCCTGAGACCATGGCCTGAGCTGAAGGCAGAGGCTTTAACCCACTGAGCCACCCAGGCGCCCCAAGATGAAATGCTTTTTAACAAAATTCAACCCCCAGCCAAAGTACTCCATGAACAAAATGTAACGGCATCACAACGAATTCAGTTCCTAGGAGAGAGGTCCTAAGTCCCAGAGGTCCCAGAATCAGAACTTAAGTACAACATTGGAAACAAATTCATAAAGGTAAAACTGTAGCAAGTATTTGGACAGAAAGAATACTAGACGTTGGCCTATCTGGTGCTCATTAATCACATATGTTTACACAATACATAGAAAAACTTAAATATGTAAATACTTGATATAAACATATCAACAGACTATATTCACAGATCAGTTACAATTAATATTTTCAGAGCAGTCAACAATGTCAGAGAACCTCAAAATGCATTGCTTTCTGAAAAGATTTTATCATCTAGATTTCAAATTATGAGAAGGTTTAAACTTGAAGCCATTTTTTAAAAAATGCAAACTCAGAAATATAAGTCACATTAATAAGTATATGCTATGGAATCTCTACCTGTTCTGTAAGGAAATTTTTTTTCTTATTAGTAGCTTTCAAACTTTTCCCCAAAACTATCGGGAAAAAGAAAATTTATTTCAGTGGTGCCTTTCTAACCACAACTACATTAAAAGTTCCTAGCAGTCACAAGGTGGAAAATCTTACTTTCCTCTTCAGAAGGTAGTATCATCTCAACATAGACTAAGATACTTAAAATTATATACACATAAATTAGAATCAAGAATCAAAATGAGGCAATTCAGTTAAATGTACTTACCCAAGTACTTTGTGAGCTGATAACATCAGAGGTGTCTGCCCATTTAAATCTGTCATATTCACACTCTGTCCAAAAAGAGGAGTCAATCAGACTTACTGTAAACACAGTCAAAATTCTTTCTTCTCTAAATGGAAGTAGCTCTCTAATACATTCAACATTACCGCTGTGTTTACAAGAAGGGTTCAAATATCATTTGAACAAAAGAATGTTCTGCTTCGCATCCACAGGGTAAAAATCCACTGTTTTCTACAAAATATTCTTCAAGGGAAAATGTGAATATATGGTTTAAAGTATATGATGTGAATGGAAGAGAGCTAAGGGAAGGGGGAGAACGCTAATAATCGCCATCAAATATAACAGACTGTAGAGACCTTAGGAATCATCTAGGTTACACCTTAACTGACACAGTAATTCAAACTATCGTGTCTTATACACAACAGCACCCAGTCTTTATGTAAACACACTTCAAGGGAGAGTGGCATGTCCATCTTTTCTGAGGCAACTCACCATATTTTTGGACTTAAGTTTCAACAAGTAAAATGTGAAAAACTCTTTTCTATTTTCTAGAATATAGGGGGGAAAAAAGGAAACCCTATCTCCATAAGGATATGCTCCTTTTAATAAAATGGGCCCAGGTTCGAGGCACACAATTATGATTCCATCCAAGTCAAAGAAAGAGTTTCAGTTACCAAAGAGTCTTTTGGGCCTTGGAGGAGAATACAACCCGGGAAAGAGCCGAAACAGAAGCACACAGGGCTCCTCCTCATACGTCTTCCCAAAATGAGACCCAAGAGGTTATAATTATTCTACTTCAGTTGGCTAAGTCTGAGAGAAAGTGCTTATTTAAAAAGAACACAATCATTCCAAGAGCATTTGTGCAAACATGTTTCCACGCCTGTTACAGCCGAGTCTGCTGATACATAAACTACTTCGCTACCAGAAAGCACATCCCAGACAAGTACAGCTGACAGTGAAACTCCCACCGCCAATACCCTATAATTTAACCTGTGCCATAAATGGATGCCTCTTAAGGCAAGTCATTTTTCATGGAATTATTTTAGAGAACAATAAGAAGCACACATTCAAATTGGTCTGCCATTTGGACTCAAATAATGAAAGCAAATGATGGGTTAATTTAGTGATCTGACTACCATTTCTACATTCAACCAGAAGAAAAATACAGGCTTTTGAAGTCATATTTTTGAAAAACTCTGCAAATTACTGGGATCATAAGGAAAACTATTATAGGCTTACAAGTTTCAAAAATATCTATTATATGTTACTGTGCTAAATGACCCGTCCTTTTTGCTCCAACGAAGCTAGAAAAGCAGCACAGCTAGACTTACTGAGGCTAATATTTGACTATCTGGAAATCTATAACTTCTACTTTAAAAATGAGGACAGACTATTACGAATCATCCTCCCAATCTCTTCAGCTTCACAATAGCTGGAGTATAAGATAGGTTTCAAAACATACCTGTCCTTTGGAGATGAGATATGCTATAATGGGCATGTGTTGAAATAATACTGCCAGGTGGATGCTGCTGAAGCCCTCCCCATCAATGAGAGTGGGGTCTGCTCCATACTGTAGTAGTAATATGACCATAGGCAAATGTCCTTGTCTGTAAAGAGAGGATAAAAATTATACAATTTTCTGTAGCATGCAGAAAAACTTCAGGGAGAAACTGATATCCCTAAGACATGAGAGATTTTGGTTCAATATAAAGAGTATTCCTAACAGACTTTTAAAACACTGGAGATTCTCTAAACCTATTTCACTTTAATGCTCCAAACTTAGAGCAATCTGGAAAGTCCTCCTTAAGTGCTGGTAATACACTTAATAACCTCCCAATCTACTATAAATCTTATGTTGCTACCATGTATACGTAATAACTTTATATGACTAATGCTCAAAATGAAAACTTTAAAACCAATTAGACTTCGCTGTTGCTTTTTTAAAAAGAAGAAATAATCATGAGCCAGATACACTGAAGTACAACATTCATAGACTACAGGAATACTGGGATAATATTGTTTATTCTTAGGAACTACATACTTTTACACTTGATTATGGCTCATTTTCCATGTAAAGCATTGTATCTTGCTAGCTTAAAAGGGATAAGTTAACCTAGATTCTTCAAAATTCTTGGCTATGGAAAAAACACCTCACTCCTTTTCTTAAATGAATAATTATTCATTTTAGTTTTTGGGTTCATGCCAACCCCACCAACCAGAGACTGGGATTAAAATAACAGATGAAGAAATTGTTAAGTATCAAGACAGGCATGTATCAACTACAGCTTCAAAAGGCCAATATATACCAGAGAAAAGAACTGAGATGGGTATTAAAAAGGGCACTTGTTATGATGAGCCCTGGGTGTTATATATAAGTGATCAATCACTGAATTCTACTCCTGAAACCAATATTGCACTGCATGTTAACTTACTAGAATTTAAATAAAATTTTGAAAAGAAAAAAAAAAGAACTGAGTTTATAGTTCTCTGAACTACCGCTTTATCCATGTAATGAGATATAAAGATAATTATTTTGATTATAAGGAAATATAACACACATATATGAGTTTGAGCATCATAATAGAATCCTAAATTAAACACAAAAAAACACTGTCTCAGCAACTCTTTAAAACTATAATTTTTTTTTTTTTTAATAAAGAGGGGGGAAAAAAAGGGAAAGAAAGCCTTTCAAATAGTCTATAACAGCAGTTTCCAACATGGTAGTTACTAGCCACATGTAGCTATTTAAATTAGTTAAAATTAAATAAAATTAAAAATTCATTTCCTTAGTTGCATTAGCCACATTTCACATGTGGCTAGTGGCCACCGCATTGACTAGCACAAAACAGAACACTTCCATTATCACAGAAAAGCCACTTTGATTCTGAATAGCAAATTCAGTGTTCAAAGAAATCTTTACCTGATGGCCCAGTGAAGAGGAGTCGAATTTAAATCTCCACCCAACTGATCTACTACAGCACCTTTTGAAATATAAAACCTATTAAAAGCAGACATAAATGAAAGTAAGACTACAAACTTAAAATTCATGATGAGAAAGAAAACATTAATTTTTCTTTGTAATAAATACATGAAAACAGAAATTATAATAACCCTCTCTAGAAGCACTCAGACCTACAGAAATCTTAGATTCACATACAGCATCGAGCAGATCCCTGGTGAAATATTCTCAGCGTATCAGTAATTACTCCTGCTGTCAGGAGCATTCCATTATAACTGACACACCAAATGCACGATAACTACTCTCCACATGCTCTAATTACCCAGCACTCTTAAAATGGTTTATATTCAAAACATTTAGGCTCACACAGACATTCTACTTAACTTGCAAGAAGAAAGGTGGGATTGTGTCACTTTTAACAGTTTAGAATTAGAATTACTAGGTAGGATTGAATTCTAAAAATAAGTAGTAAAAATTAATTCAAAATCCTTTCAGAAAAGTTAGACATTTTGAGTATTTGACTTTCTATTTTGGGGTCACAGGTGTGATACAGTGTATCAAGTAAACCTATAAGGTAAAGAGACTTATTTTCTTTGGTGGTTTATAGGAATTAGTCTCATTATTCTAAAGTTGTGCTTCCTATATCATATTATCCAAATAGTATTCTAGTTTATTTCCACAGAAAATCTATTTGCCTGTGAGTATAAGGTGTGGTTATTTGAATGTATTTTAAATGTTTGTCCATTTTTATTTTCTTAAACTCCAGGGTTTTTAAATATTATATAATACAAAATATATACACATTCACATGCACACATATATTTTACATGCTAAAGTATAAAATAAAGAAATAAACCAAAACACCCTGGGTAGGCAGCACCACTTTATGAAGGTGAAATACTTTATACAGCTTAATACATGTATACTTAAAAATGTATTCCATATGTAGTTTAAAAAACAGTTAAATTGTTCCCCTACTGATTCACTCCTACTAGGATTATTACAAAGTACAATATTTTAATGTTTCTTCTAAACTAGATGAAACTTTCTGTTCTATTCTGAGCCAGTTTGTTATGCTTTTCCCTTTCAAAAAATGATCAGGGTAGGGCACCTGGGTGGCTTGGTCAGTTGAACACCCAACCCTTGGTTTCGGCTCAGATTGTGATCTCAGGATCATGAGACTAAGCTCCACATCCGGCTCTGCGCTCAGTGTGGAGTCTGCTTGAGACTCTCTCTCCCTCTGCTCCTCCCTCTCCCTCTAAAATAAATAAATCCTAAAAAAAAAAAAAAAAAAAGGTTCAGGGTGCCTGGCTCAGTCAATAGAGCACGCAACTTTTGATCTTGGGGTTGTGAGTTCAAGCCCCACATTGGGTCTAGAGCTTACTTAGAAAAGAAATACAAACAAACAAACAAAATTGTTCAATTTCGTTGCCTGAACTTTATCTTTACAATGGGTCCCCATGGCTTTATCTTTAATTTTTCTTTTTGGGCCAGTGAGAGTCTGAGAATAGATGATCACTAAGGTTCTTTTCAACACTATGATAACCGATGTGTGGGGCACAAAGTTTCAGATATTCATTCACAATAAAAGATGACAGCTGGTACAACATTCATATTTGTACTTGAAAAAAAAGACAAATGAGGAGAGATCTAGAATAACAAATACACACTTAATTGATACACATATATCCCATCTTACTTGACAAGATCCAGCCTGTTGTTAATAGCAGCCCAATGAAGAAGTGACACATTTTCTTTGTCTGGTTGCCTGACATCATATCCTGCTTCTACCAACTCTTTACAACGTTCAAAAATCCCATATCTCAAATAAGAAAAAAAAAAGCATAATTAATATCATCAAAATAATTTCAAATACCAAACTTCTTCATTTTACCATGCTTTTATCCAATCTTTCAGTTGACACAGAAATAGAGTAATTAACAAAGATATACACACAGAGGGCATATTGTTAAGCCAAACAACAAAAGTAAACCTTATTTACTAACTGATGGTATCAACCTACTTGGAGTTGAACTTGATTTTCTTTCTTTTTTTTTTTTAAAGATTTTATTTATTTATTTATTTGACAGAAAGAGACACAGCGAGAGAGGGAACACAAGCAGGGGGAGTGGGAGAGGGAGAAGCAGGCTTCCCAGCTGAGCAGGGAGCCCAGTACGGAGCTCAATCCCAGGACCCCGGGATCATGACCTGAGCCGAAGGCAGACTGAGCCACCCAGGTGCCCCTGAACTTGATCTTCTTAACTAAACTTCAACATTCACATTTTCCCTCCCTTCAGTAAATTTCATTTTATCCTCTACTATATGCTAGAATTGCATAGTGCTGATCCCTGATTACAATCCTCTCCCTTAATAAGGGAGAGAGACTAACAGCAAACTTGGAATGGGATAAATTCAATGATATAATGTAGACATGGTATAGTTACAGCAAAGAAAGGAAAGATTAGCCCTTCCTGGAGATGAAGCATGATATATGTGAACTGTTTCATAGGTTGAAGGAAGGGTATTTGAGGCCGAAGAAAAAGCCTAGACAAAAATCAGAGATGTGAAACTGCACGATGTTCAGAGAAATATAAGCAAGTTAGCACAGCAGAAACATAAAGCATAAAAAAAAAAGGGAATGGCAAAAGACAAGGTTAGAAGAGGTAGGTAAAGACTGCATGGGCCTTCTAGGCCATGCTATGCAGTTTAGACTTCTTAGCTTAAAGGGAAGCCACTGAAGGTTTTAAAGAGGAAAGCACACACACTTTGAGTTTTAAGAAAGATCACATTAGTGGTGGGATGGAAGTTAATTAGAAGAAGGTGACTCGGGACGCCTGGGTGGCTCAGTTATTAAGCATCTGCCTTTGGCTCAGGTAATGATCCCAGGGTCCTGGGATCGAGCGCCATATTGGACTCCCTGCTCAGTGGAGAGCCTCCTTCTCCCTCTCCCACTCCCCTGCTTGTGTTCCCTCTCTCACTGCCTCTCTCTCTCTCTCTGTCAAATAAATAAATAATCTTTAAAAAGAAGAAGAAGAGGGTGACTCTTGTACAGAAACACAGGTGAGAGGCAATGAGAACCTAAACTAAGAGATGGAAAAGGAGGGATGGACTTGAGGAATACTTAAGAGTGTTATTCAACTATCAGAATAAGAAATGTCTCTTTTTAATGTTATAGTAACTTTGAAAATCATTCATTAGCTTTATTTCTTTCTAACAGTAACTATTAAGTCTCCAAAAGACCATTTAGCCTTTCTTTGAGACTTATTTCCATTTAGAGGGACCCGAATGTTTCAATAGGCCCTCAAGGGTCAAAATCACATTTTATTTATTTATTTATTTATTTATTTATTTATTTATTTATTTATTAAGATTTTATTTACTTATTTGAGAGAGAGAGAGAGATCACAAGTAGGCAGAGAGGCAGGCAGAGAGAGAGGGGAAGCAGGCTCCCCGCTGAGCAGAGAGTCCTATGCGGGGCTTGATCCCAGGACCCTGAGATCATGACCTGAGCCAAAGGCGGAGGCTTTAACCCACTGAGCCACCCAGGCGCCCCTCAAAATCACATTTTAGATTAAATAATTTCTGCCTTACCAAAATGTGTGTGCTTATCAGTCTGTCTTTATGGCACTTTTTAAAAGACAGAGATACCTGTTTGACAATGCTAAGTAAAAATAATAGTAAGAGAGTGAACTGTTGATAATGATACATATATTCATATTCTCCAAGTTTTAAATGTCAACTTTAACATTTTACTGAAAAAGAAATACTCCCCTTTTGTGAGAAATATGAGTACACACTAATGAGGATTTTAGTGATCTAGAGAATGTACATATCCTAGTTCTCTTTGGCCCTTTCCAAATACTACCTAATTATATTCCCACAACCATTTAAGAAGGTCCAAGACCTGGAGGAAATTTTAGGAAAGATATAAAATCTGAGTTTTCACTCACATTTCACTAATTTCTTACATTTATCATAACAGAGCTTTACTGACAGCAGATAAACATTTAAATGTTTCTATGCTAATTAAAGCAAATACTTATCTTAAGAACACTCTTACCTTCACATAAAAATAAGAATATATTAGCAAATAATATTCACCTAAAGTAGCAGTTCCGAGGGCCTCCAGAGTTCATATAAATTAGTAATTAGAATACTAAGATAATCGTCGATTTTTTTTTTTGGAATCGTCGATTATTTCTTAACACAAATAATACATTAGTCTTTGTTAAGGCTTAACAGGCTAATTAATCACCAAACATCTTTGCTTTTGATAGAAATTATATCAAGTTAATGTGATAACATTAGTTCCTTAAATGTTGATTAGAAGCTCTGATGGACAGATTTGTATTTGATTACTAAGAAAATGTAGTAGTCAATTAATGAAGTCTGATAGACAAAATATTTCAAAATATGTTCAATGGAAAGAGGGGGGGTGGATATTAATGAACAGTGAGATCCATGAGGGTGAAAATGTTAGAAATGATTTAATGCAAATACCCACGTATGGAGATCTTAAGGGGAAACTTTCAAAACATACTTTCCATTTTCAGTGCAAGCAAATAACCTGCTATATGTTTCAAGTGGTCAGAAATCCTATTTTACTTTACTGATGTTCTTCCAGTGCCTCTAATACAATAAGTACGGAGAAAGTACTCAATAAATAATTGTTTAAAATATCCATAAATGTGTGAGCTGATATTTTTCCATCCCACTGACCTATTTAGGTTGTAGTACATTTTTAAAAACTCAGATTTGTGTTTCAAACTCATAGTCTTAATATCATTTGTAAACACTCATTCACTCAACAAAGATTTATCCAGCACTTGATACAAGAAAAGAACTACACAAAAGCACTGGGACGACAAGGATGAAAATGACATGCTTTTGCTAAGAAGTTGCTCGTGATTTAATGGGAGAGATGGGTAATTAACAGCCAATAAGGTGCACTGCATTAAGTGCTCTGACGTTGGCAGGGCAAACATACTAGCGCTAAAGTATGAGTGAGGAAGGTATACACTGGGCTGCCATGAAATGCACAAACGTTATTATAATTCAACAGAACACGGGATAAAACGAAACACTGGGGAGACTTACTGGGTAGCTTTTACAATGTCACAGTTACTAGAGTCCTCTATAAGAGGAAGAGCTTCTCTCGCTTTGGCAAGTTCTTTGCTTTCAGATGCACAGATTCCATGTCGACCAAATCCTGGAGGGTGGGGGCCATGGCTGTGATTCCTGCACTGAAGAATAAGAGTAATTTGACAAAGCATAGTAGGAGAATTAATGTCACATTCAATTACATAATGAAGCATCTGCTACTGTCAACAGTATCTATGTCATTAAATGAGAATTTCTTTCAGTCTTAGAGGTATATCCTAGGGAAGATGTTCATCTTATTTCTATCCACTAAGATGAAATGCTTATTATGAGAAAATTCCAAATTATATATTTCGTGATAAAAACAAAGGTCATCTGCAAAGGCACAAATGGACCTTATTACCTATAGTAGGTAGAGGGTAATGGCTACTGACACAGTAGGAAGGTCACCAGGCCTCTACTTTGGGGAGTTGTGGCAGACCCACCCTAAAGATACCCCCTGACCTCCCAATAAATCAAGTGATTGAATATGTCTAACTGGAGTCTCAGGAAAGGAGGAAGAAATATTTTTAAATATCTGACTGAGGCGTCTGGGTGGCTCAGTCAGTTAGGCGTCCAGCTCTTGATTTGGGCTCAGGTCCTGATCTTAGGATGGTGAGGTCAAGCCCCAAGCTGGGCTCTGTGCTGTGCATGGAGCCTACTTAAGATTCTCTCTCCCTCTCCTTCTGCACCTCCCACCCCCAGCTCACGCGTGCAAGCTTCCTCTGTCTCTCTCTATACACACACACACACACATATATATATAAATACTGGACCAAATAATAGCCAAAAATCTTCCAAATTTGGTGAAAATTATAAACCCACAGGTCCTAGAAACTCAACAAACCCAAACAGGATAAACCTCAAAACCATACAAGAAGGCGTATTATAATCAAATCACTAAAAGCCAATGTTAAAGAGATAATCTTAAGAGCTGCCTAAGGAAAAAGACATATTATTTTCAAAAAAACAAAGATAAGAATGAATTCAGACTTCTTATCAGTAAGGGCGAGCCAGAACACAAAACACAGTTTTAAAGAGCTGAAAGAACTGCAAACCTGCAACGCCAGCAAAACTGTTCTTCAAAAATGGGGGTGAAATACATACTTTTTCAGACAAACAAAAGATGAGAAAATTGTCAGCAAACTTATACTAAAAGAAATGGCAAAAGAAGTTCTTCAGGCTTAAATGACAGTAATACCAGAGGGCAATCTAAAACAATACAAAGGAACAGAGTACTAGACCACACGGGTAACTATGTATAATTATGTGGATAAACATAACAGACTTTTTCTCATTTTTTAATTTCTTGATAATAGTAGAGAAGTGGAAGTATACTTGTAAGTATACTTGTAAAAGATGTTATAATAGTTATAAGAGATACTATAATAGTACTTGCAGGTAGGTAGTGATAAAGTGTATAATGTTAACCCAAGGGCAACCTCTAAATAAAAAGGTATAAGTAATAAGCCAAGAGCAGAGACAAAATAAAATATGTTAAAGACACACAACTAATATTTTTTAAAAAGGCAAGAGAAGGGGCCCCTGGGTGGCTCAGTCAGTTAAGCATCTGACTTTGGCTTAGGTCATGATCCCAGGGTCCTGGGATGGAGCCCCACATCAGGCTTCCTGCTCAGCAGGGAGTCTGCTTTTTCCTCTCCCCCCCAGTCCCCATTTGTGCTCTCTCAAATAAATAAATAAAATCTTAAAATAAAATAAAATAAAAAGGCAAGAAAAGTAGGAAAGAATGAACAAAGAACAGAGAAGAAAAAAGAAAAACATATAAGATGATATATTTTCACCTAACCACCATATTGATGATCATGTTAAGTGCAAATGGTCTTAAAAAAAAAAAAAAAAAGTTTGTTAGATTAGATTTTAAAAAACAAAACAAAAATACTACAATTATATGTTGTCTACAAGAAACCTGCTTTAAATATAAAAGCATACATAGGGGCGCCTGGGTGGCTCAGTTTGTTAAGTGTCTGCCTTAGGCTCAGGTCATGATCCCAGAGTCATGGGATTGAGCCCCATGTCCAGCTCTCTGCTCACCAGGGAACCTGCTTCTCCCTCTCCCTCTACCTGCTGCTCCCCTTGCTTGTGCTCTTTCTCTCTGTCAAATAAATAAATAAAATCTTAAAAAAATAATAATAAGCTAGAGAAAGAGGGGAACCTGGGTGGCTCAGTTGGTTAAGCATCAGACTCTTGATTTTGGCTCAGGTCATGATCTCAGAGTCATGATATCAAACCCCACATCAGGCTCCATGCTCAGTGCAGAGTCTGCTGGAGATGCTCTCCCTCTCTCCCTCCCCTGTTTATGTGTGTGCTCACTCTCTGAAAATAAATAAGTCTTAAAAAAAAAAAAAGAATCTAGAGAAAAAAAATTAAAATCAATGTAGACAGAATGAAGAAAGCAATAAATATAGAAGAAATCCATGAAATATAAGAAAAATAATATAGAAAATCACTGAAACCAAAAACATTCTTTTTAAAGAATAAATCAATAAAATTGATTTACTGCTAAACTGATCAACAAAGATGTCAATGACAAATAGCAAGCTTAAAAAGGGGCTATCATTAGGGCACATGGGTGGCTCAGTCATTAGGCATTTGCCTTCAGCTAAGGTCATGATCCCAGGATCCTGGGATCAAGCCCTGCATCAGTGGGAAGGCTGCTTCTCCCTCTCACTCCCCCTTCTTGTATTCCCTCTTTCGCTGTGTCTCTGTCAAATAAACAAATAAATAAAATCTTTTAAAAAAGAGGGGGCTATCACTACAAAAGCCTATGAAAATTAAAAGGGTAATAAGGCAATACTGTGAATATCTTTATGTCAATAAATTCAACCCAGATGGAATGAATGCACAAATACTTCAAAAGACACAAGTTATCCAAACAGGCTTAAAAAGAAATAAGTAGCACTCTAGCTATTAAAGAAATTGAATTCATAATTTTAAAACTTCCCATAAAAAAAATAATAATAACCTCAAGCCCATATAACCTTTAACTGCTGAACTCTATCAAAATACTCAAGGAAGAAAGGATACCAACTCCTTCGCAAATTACAGGAAATGCTTCTCAGCTCATTTTAGGAGGCAGCATTATCCTGATACTAAAATCAACAGACATTACAAGTGTAAAAAAAAAAAAAACATAACTGTAGATTCAACATCCTTCAGAAACATAGATACAAATATCCTTAAACAAAATATTAGCAAAGTGTACCCAGTAATATGTAAAAAGAATAGTATATATTACGACCAAGCTTAAACACTTTAAAACAAATCAAGTGACTCCCTATATTAACAGAATAAAGTGAAAAAAATATATACTCATTTCAGTAGAATAAAGCAGTTGACAAAATTCAACACCCATGCATAATAAAAACTCTTAAAGATTCTTGGCACACCAGGGAAAGAAGGGAATTTCTTCGACCCGATAAAGAGGTACACTGTAAGAAATCTACAGCTACCACACTTCGTGGCAAAAGACTGAATGCTTTAACTCTAAAGGCTGAAAACAAGGCAAGGATGCTCACTATCACCATCTTTTTTTTTTTTTTAAAGTAGGCTCTAGCCCAACATGGGGCTCAAACTCACAACCCTGAGATCGAGTCCCATGCCCCAACAGACCAAGCCAGCCAGGCGCCCAACTTCTAATCAACATTGTACTGAAGTCCTAGACAGAATAATAGAGTAAGGAACAGAAGTAAAATGCATACAGATTAGAAAAGAAGCAAGTCCATCTTTATCTGTACAAAACATGATCACATATAGGAGATCTACGAAATCTTTGATAAAATTTACAATAGCATCAAAAATATAAAATATAAAATACCAGGGCACCCGAGTGTCTTAGCGTGTTAAGCACCCGACTCTTGATTTCGGTTTAGGTCAGGATCTCAGGATCTTGAGATGAAGCCCTGCATAAGGCTCCGCACTCAGCGGGGAGTCTGCTTGGGATTCTCTCTCTCCCTCTCCCTCTGCCCCACCCCCATTCATGCACAGGCACATGTGCACACACTCCCTCTCTCAAATAAACAAAATCTTTAAGAAAATAAAAATAAAAATAAAATACCATATCCAGCATTTTTATTTTTAGTTCAAGGGGGGGAATTCACATCAACTATTCAGCAAACCATTCCTAGAAATCAAAACTGGCTAATTAATTCATCATTCCCTCTTGTTCTTTACCAAGAAGTTGTTACCCAGCCTTCAACCACCTTATTCATCAGACCTGTCTCTCTGAACAACTTTTCACTGTTCACAAACAGACAAAACAAAAACACCATCCTCAAAGGATACACATTAGGAATAGAAAAGTTGAAGATATTTGAAATAATGTGCCTAAGTCAATTCCCCAGGAGTTCCAAAAAAGGTTTAAGAAATGATAGTTTTACTGAAATAAGTCTGTAGCCCCTCAATGGGTTTACTGAAGGGGTAAATTTCTTTTTTCTTTTTTTAAGTTAACTTAAAATAAAATTGACTTTTTAGTATATAGTTCTATGACTTTTAACACATTGCATATACAGTTGTGTAACCACCACCAAAATCAAGATACAAGACAGTTCCAACACCTCAAGAAACTCCACTGGGATACTGCTTTGTGGTCACACCCTCCCCCTACCTCAACTCCTGGCAATCACTGATATGTTCTTCATCACTAGTTTCATCTTTCCCAGAATGTCATATAATGGAATTCTAAAGCATATAATCTAAGATTGGCTTCTTTCACTCAACATAATGCTTTTTGAGACTCAATCTAGTGGTTCTATCTTATTAATAGTTCTTTCCCTGCTATATAGTATTTCAATTATATGAATGTATCACAGTTTATCCATTCAAACAATCCAGGCAAGTTGTTTCCAGCTCTTGGCAATTTTAAGTAGAGCTGCTATAAACATTCATGTACAAAGCTTTTGTATGAACATATGTTTTTGCTTCTCTAAAAGTGAAATTGCTTGGCCATCTGGTGACTATATGTTGAATTTACAAGAAATTGCCAAACTATTCTCCAGAGTGGCTGTACCACTTTGCATTGCCACTAGCAACGTATGAGATTTCCAACTGCTCTACATGCTCACTGGCATGTGATATGGTCAGTGTAATAGATAGGTAGCAGTGTATCATCATGGTCTTAATTTGCACATCCCTAATAGTTGAGTATCTTCTCATGTGCTTATTTGCTATCTGTATATCTTCTTTGGTAAACTGTCTTTTACCCATTTTTTAATTGGGCTGGTTGTTTTCTTACTGTTAAGTTTTGAGAGTTCTTAACATTATACATTCCAGACACAAGTCCTTTGTGTCTAGATTTGCAAATATTTTCTCCCAGCCTGTAGCTTATTTTCCCATTTCGTAAAAGTCTCTTTCATATGGCAAAAATTTTTAATTTTGATGAAGTCCAACTAATCAAATTTTTTCTTTTATGCATCATGCTTTGGGTGTCACTTCTAAGAACAGCTCTCTTGGCACCACAACTCCTCTGTTTAAAGAGGAAGTTCTCCTCCCCCAGAGTTTTAGGCACCTGTGCTGCCAGGAGACCTCCTTCTTGTTCCTTGAACTTGAACTGGAGGGCTTCTCCTGGAGCACTCTGTCTGCACTAATGCTTACCTCCATGGTTCAAGTTTAGACATGGTGGGGAACAGGGAAGGGACCCAGTGGGGGAAAAAAATGTAAATAAGCTCCTGGTTCAGTGGTTTCTTGAAATCTGGTCTTTCCCCCAATCTACCTGTTACAATTTACTTTTCAGAATCCTTAAATAGCTGCTACTTACATTCTGCCCAGTGCTTTCAGTGGGATAGGCAGATGCTTACTCCATCTTACTCAGAACCAGAACCACAAACACTCCTTTGAATAGCAAGGTCTGCTTTATCTGGTGAATTCAACCTCCCTACTTCACACTCTTTATAGTCAAACATACTCACACACAGCTAAAAACAAACATATAGCTAGTTAGATTAAAACATAAATAAGAACATTACTTTAGGATTCTTTTCATCATATCACAGCAATTATATCCAATTGGAAGAAGATAAGCTGTTAAGGAAGAGTTGAACTATACTCAGAATTACTACAATTTACGGTCATTCCCCCCACTTCTTGTGACAATTCAATTTTTTTTTTTAAATTCTTAAATTTCTACCTTGAGGATCAAGGACAACCTATTTTTTAATAAAGGTCTGGGTAGTCCTGAACTTAAATCAGTTAGTGTCAATAAATAGCAGTTTAGTTAAAACTGACAGAGTGATCAGTCTACTTTTCACATCAACATTAATTTTAATTATAAAGTAATTCACATCCATTTTAAAGATCTAGCAATATAAAAGTGAACAAAGGGTAAGCAAACCTGGATTATTTTCCTTCCAATCTTGCAGCAACGGAAACACTATTATTAGGAGTTTGGTGTTTCCCTACCTCACTGTGTATATAGTTGATCCTTGAACAACACAGGTTTGAACTACACAGCCCCACGTACATACAGATGTTTGTTGATAAATACAGTATAGTACTGAAATGTATTTTCTCTTCCTTATGATTTCTTAACATTTTCTTTTCTCTAGCTTACTTTATTGTAAGACCAGAGAATATAATACATATAACACAAAATATGTGTTAATCAATTGTTCATGTTATCAGTAAGGCTTCTGATCAAAAGCAGGCTATTAGTAGTTGAGTTTTTAGGGAGCAAAAATAACACATGGATTTTTTAACTGTGTGGGGGACCAGCGCCCCCACACCGGGTGCTGTTCCAGAAATGCGGGCTGATTTCAGCCTTCACTTCTATAAAGAATGTCACAATGAACCCCATCCATTCTACAGCATTGATTCCCCAAAGGAGGGCTGCTGGGTGAGAAAATATATGCATTTAAATGTAAATAGATACTGCACAACTACTTTCCCCATTTCACACACCAAACAGCGAGGATGTAAACATTCTTTTTTCCCTACAAACCTTCCCCTAACTGAACATTCTCAATCATGTTACAGTCCTGCCAATCCAATGGCTAAAAAATGGCATCTTGTTTTTCATCTGCATGCCCCTAGTTGCTAATGGATCTGAATGTGTTTGTTATGTTTACTGGTTCTCATATTTTTCTTTTGTGGACTCCTTTTTCATAGTTTACTGTTTTTCTAGTTGGATGGTATATCTTTTCCCATTTGTTATGTTAGGAAGATTAACCCCTTGTTTATACACAGACTTTTCATCACAGAAAACTGACACATTCCACAGATAACAGTTTGTTGCTTGTCATAATGCCTTAAAACATTAGGGACATCAGCTTCATTTTTCACGTAGAAAGTTGAGGATTACTCTTTCAATGTAAAGATTATCCACAATTAAGAGCATTTGTTTTTTTTCAGCAATTAATTATTGTATATTTATGGCATACAAAGTGTTATGCTTGAGGCACAAAAGCCATGGGTGTCTATCTTCCAGGAGTTTAAGTCTAATAGAATCTAATAGAGACAACAGAGTAAAATGATAATGGAAGGCAACATGTGGCTTCCATTAAGTGGCAAAAATGGGTGGTAAAGACTAAAGAACAGGAGGTAACTTCTGTTCGCATCATCATTTTTTGCCAAAATCCAGATCAGAGTAAAACCTAAAAAACGATTATATAAACTCAAAGCCTGTTCTCGAAGTCAGTGGTCTTCAAAGCCAGGCAAGGCCACTCAAGGCCATATATGCAGTGACCAATTGGGTAATGGGAGAACATGGGAAAGCTTCTATTATAATGACTTTTATCTTTTTTTAAAAAAAGGGAACATCACAAAAATTTACAAATCTGGTTCTTTAATCTTTACTAATTTTAGCACTGCCAGCCTCTTTTGATTTGTATGTCAAGCAAGTCATCTTTATGGTCTGTTTACAAGGTGACCTGGGGGCAGAGTAAAAGTTCCACCACCCAGAGGGCTTGACAGGAGGACCTTCAGCATACTGCAGTATACATCAGGTTAAGTTAATTTTCAAGTAAAATCATCTAATTTTAACTAAGTTCCCCCTCCCAAAATAAGCATGTGGCTTAAACTGATTCCCACAAAGAAGCTGTAAAGTAGGACAATAGTAATAGCATAAGTCAAGCAAACAAGAAAATGGCAAAGCTGACACTTCCATGCATACTATCTTCAGTATCACCTGAAGTAAAAACAAAGACAATCTAACGTGATTTAACAAAAAGTCAGCCTCCCTCCAAAAAAAAAATCAAAATTATCAAAAAGGCTAAATTGAAACAGGTTTCTATTTATTATCTTTAATTCAAAACCTTACCACAAGTATATACTGAGCTATCAATCAATGAATATAATTTAGAAACATATTGCCAAATCTTACAATAACATGCCCCATGACGATACAAATTTGGCAAGGGGCTCCTGTGCCCAGCTCCCATGTACCTCAAACAGATGGAAGCTGAACTTTGTAAGTCCCAGCCGACCAGTGTGTGCATTAGAGTGATCAATTGCCAACAAGTGATGACAAACTGTAGTCAGTACCTGGGTAATTTGGACTGGGAGTCTGGAGCCAAGCTCCCAGACAGCTTGGAGCGCGAGCTTCATTTATCATTCCATTAATCTCACAATACATGATGCTTCACAAAAATGAAAATTTGGGATCCCTCTTTTCACATTACGGAGGGTTTTACTCTAGGGGTACAAGTTCAAAACTGTTACTGATTGGAACACATGATCAAAACAGCTTAGAGACCACAGCTCCTTTGTTCTAGACATCACACCCTCCTGAAATTTTACAAGAGCTACAGATGAGAAAAGGAATGTCCTGCTGGGGAGGTCAACTTGGGAGACAGTCACATAAAGATGTTTAAGGAAAACAACCATACATTACCATTTCCAAGACTGAAGCAAAGTTTATGTCAAGATACTAAATCCTTCTTAGAAATTAGTCTCTAGTTACCAAAATAAATTTTTTTATTTTTGTTTTTTTTTTTAGTATTCTCTAGTTGTTTCGTTTTTACCACGTTGAAATGTGAATCCCTTGAGAATAAGGCCAAAGTCTCAGATTTCATGTAGGCTGAATGCTGGTGGCTAATCATCTACCCTATTTTTGGCTTCAGTTTTTACGTTTGTAAAATGGAAGGAGCAGGTCAATATGGCTATAAAGTTCCTTCCACGTTAATTCGGTATGGGTCTATGAGGAGCTGTTACAACAGTCATTATTAAAATGTGCACTGACAAAGCCTTCCGTGAACAAACACCTTTTCTGGTGGTGGAAGCTCAACTGCCACATGACTGCCTGCGATGTTAAGGTAACAGAAGAGATGGGCGCCTGGTGGCTCAGTCAATTAAGCAACTGCCTTAAGCTCAGGTTATGATCTCAGGGTCCTGGGATGGAGCCCCATGTCAGGCTCCCAACTCAGCAGGGAGGGGAAGCAAAGTCTGCTTCCCATCTCCCTGTTTCTCTACCCCTCTCCCCACTCATCTTCTCTGTCTCTCTCTCAAGTGAATAAATAAAATCTTTAAAAAAAAAAAAAGGTAGCAGAAGAGACTAAGCAAATTCTCAAATTCTCACGATGCTAGCAAACTCCTAAGAGTTTTCATTACCCATTCATTCAGGGAAATGTAAAGAACACCTGCTATATGCCAAGCAGAATACAATCCCCAACTTAAAATAGTTCAACTTAGGATTTTTCAACTTTATGATGGTGTGAAAATAATATGCATTCAGTAAAAACTGTACTTTGAATGAATTTTGATCTTTTCCAGGTCTAGCGATATGTTATATGACACTTGTGGTGCTCGCAGCAGAAGTGAGCTCCCACTCAGCCATGCACTCACAAGGGGTGAATAAGCAATACACTTTCAAGCATTGTTTACCCAATACAACCATTCTGTCTATCACTTTCAATATTGTATTCAATAAATTACATGAGATATTCAACACTTTAGCATAAAACAGGCTTTGTGTTAGATGATTTTGCCCAACTATAGGCTCATGTAAGTGTTCTGAACACGTTTATGGTGGCCTAGGCTAAGCTATGATGTTCAGTAGGTTGGGTGTATTAAATGCATTCTCAATTTATGATGGGTTTATTGGATGTAACCCTTTGTAACTCGATGACGATCTGTACGAGGTAATTAGGGAATAAGACACAATTCTTGCTGCAATCCATCCATCCATCCATTCATTGATCCATCAGGTATTTACTGAATGCCCTCTATGTGCCAGGCACTGCTCTAGACACAGGAATATGACAGTGAACACAACAGGCAAGATTCAAAAAAAAGTAAAAAGGATACCAAGAAAGAAACATGTAGCTAGCTCAATACCCTCCTTCAAAGGGGAGAACAAGATATTATGAAAATTCTGTAAGAGAGATATGGATACATCTGTGGTGATTTTTACAACAGAGTCCCTAAATTCTTTGCTACTTCTTCATTAAGAGGAGAGGATCTGTGTCCCTTCCTCTCAAATCTGAGCTCTGTGACTGCCTAATTAAATAACACAAAAGTGATGTTCCACCAGTTTGCAGACCCAAGCCTGAGAAACTGGCAGCTTCCTCTTTCTGTCTCTTGAGATGCTCACTCTTGGAACCCAGCCACCATGCTGTGCAGAGGCCCAGGCCACATCTAGGTGTCCCTGCTAAAAGTCAATATCAACTACCAGATACGTGAGTGAAGACATTACCAGATGATACCAACCCCAGCTTATGAGTCTTTCTAGCAAAGGCTCCAGACACAGTGGAGCAGAAACAAAGCATCTCTGCTATGCCCTGTCCAAATTCCTGACACAGTCCATGAACATGACAATGGCTGTTTTACACCACTAGGTTTTGGGGTGGTTTTTACACAGGAGTAGAAAACTAGAACAATTAAGGAGGAAAGAAAAGAAAAGAAAAGAAAGAAAACTAGAACAATTTTAGGATAGAAGGGGTCATACGATATTTTTCACATGGAGATATCACGAATCATATTATTTTTCTAAATAGTAAATAAGTACTATTAAAGTTACAGTGGGCATTAATTGAAGAGAAACTCAAGATCTAAAAAATCATATTCAAACTCTGATAAGGGTCACTATTGTGCCAGATTATCAAATAAAACAAAGAGAGATCCAACAGATAACCATTAAAATTTCTCATGACATTAACAGAAGTACCAGGGTTCGGTTTCCAAGTTCATTCACTGTACAACTATTTACAGGGTACCCACCAGTGCTAGGCACTGTTCTAGATGCTACGCACACAGCAGTCAACACAACTGATAAATCACTGCCGTCATAGAACTTACATTCAGTGGAAGGAAAGAGACAATAAACAAAACAAAGAAGTATGTTAAATGGTATTAAATGCTGAGGAGAAATATAAAAGAAGAAAGGAGACTAGGGAACGTTGCTGGTAGGGGTAATGATAAAGAGGGGTTGCCGCACTGAGGTGACATTTGCATCAAAACCTTCAAGTGGTGGGGGAATAAGCCATGTGGGTATTTGAGGAAAGAGTACTCTAGATAGAGTGAAGAGTAAGTACAAAGGTCTTGAGACCAGTGTGGCTGGGGTTGACTAAGAAAGCAAAAAAGTAGTAAAAAAAAAAAAAAAAAATGAGGTCAGAGAGGAAACTGGGGGCCAGATGGCATAAGCAAATTCCAGCAAAACCCAACAACACTGAAATTGGAATCAGGAGAAGCAAATTCAACCAGAGCAGGAATGTTTTTGTCAGTTATATTCACTGATTTATCTCCAGCGCCTGTCACAGGGCCTAACGCCTAGTAGAATGAATGAAGTCTTGGCTTGATCACTTAGCAGCTATTTGACTTTTAACAAATGACGCTGGTTTTTTTGAGCGTCAGTTCTAATCTTTAAAACTAGAATAACAATCTCTCCCCACCTCAAAGGGTCACAGTGATCAAGAATGGGGAAATATTTTGCAAACTGTAGAGCACCATATACAGGTGAAATCTTTATTACGGAAAAACAATTATCATTATGTTATTATTATTAAACAACAATTATTAGGAACAATGACTATTCTACCTTGCCCCATTAATTTCAACCTCTGAATCATTCTCTTCCTCCATCTGTCATGAAATTGGGGCAGGGCTATCTTCCCTTCAGCACGAGGGAGTGGACTTCAAGTACTTGAAGGCTTTTGTAAATAAGTGCAGTAATTAAGATATGACAGTTTCTCCTACCAACTTTTCCTTGAGATTCTCTGAGAAAAAAAAAGAGACATAGTTTCCATGTAAAGATTCTACATCCTTTTGTAAAATCCAGTCATCTTGCAATTTTTTTTTCCTGTTAAAGTGCAAGAATACCTAATATGAAAAGAACTTAAATTCTCCGCATGTTTTATTCTTTCTCTTAAACCTACACCAGACTGTTCAAAGAAGGACAGGAAGGCGGAGCATGAGAAACACTCTAGGGATTGGAAAGAAAGACTTTTTTTTTTTTTTTTTTTAGAAGCCAGCTCCTCCAGTCATCTCAAAGGGCTTGGATCCCATTAGGGACAGAAAATCTACTATCTAGCTCACTCCAACTGAATGAAGACAGCTTCAGTTTTCCCATCAGTAAAAAGGAGATCATACCATCTTCTTAAGGATGCTTCAATTCCATAATAAAATAATGCATATAAAAGCATGTGGCATAAGCTAAGCACTCACTACATGTTGGCAGAATCTGGATATTCTTCATTTATTCAACAAAATATTAAGTGAACCGCTACAATATGCCTGTCAGCATTCTAGGAACTGGAAAGGGGGCAAAAGCAAAAAGGACAAAAATCTTTTTCTCTTGGAACGTCCTCCTGTTATCTCCTGTAACGTCCCCCACTGGCCCGTTCCGTCCTCTGGAACTACATCTGGCTTCTGGTAGTATCTCCTCTACAGAATAGCGTCCTTTGGGGTCCTGCAGAGAGCTGTCACGTACCTCTTTTCACCCACCTTTCCCCAGCCTAAACTAACAGCCTCAGTTCTCTGAAGGAGTACGCAAGGATGTGGGAACAAGAACCAGGGCTGGGTGGGGCGAAGGCAGGTGTCCAAGCAACTCCGCCGAAGAAAGAAATCAAGAGAACCGCACGATTCCAGGCCAAGGTCAAGACAGGCTGGTCCAACTCAGGTGTGTCACCTGACACCTCTCCCAGGAACGGCCACACTCCCTTCCCAGGCCCCTCAGAGGTCCCTGCCGGGCACTGGGGTACCGGCCCCAGGGGGCGCCCTGGGCCGCTGTGGAGGATGGAGGGCCCCGTAGGGCACTCACCCGTACGTCCTCGCCTTTTCTTTCAGGTCGTCTCGGAGAAAATTTCCAGCATCATTCGCGTAGTCTCCAAGCTTCCTCCTCCCCAGCCCAGGCCCCTCTGCCCCTGGAGGCCCCTCCTGGGAGCCGCCTCACACCTACGCCGTCCCTCTCCCCACGGCCGCCGCAGCTCTCCCCACCCCAAGACGGCCAGCGCCCGGCCGCACTCACCTGTGAACCCAGCCCCGGCCCCTCCATCTCTCCACCGGCGGCCGCGACACGGCAAAGTGGCCGCAACAACCCGCGAGCCAGCTCGCCTCGAGCCGCCTTTACTCCCACTTCCTGCTTGCGGCTCCGCCTCCGCCGCAGCCCCGGTCGCGCCCCGTGCCGCCAATCGCCCTCGGGAGAGCCAATCCCTGCACTTCCTCAAGCTGGGGGCGGGACTTTTCCGGGGAAGCTAATGGGGAACCGCGAGTCGGAGGCCCCGCCCCTG
>CM052884.1:62008330-62045833 GCA_028534135.1 Potos flavus | reverse complement strand
AAAGAAACTGCTTTAGTTGGAAGAAATGGTGTTGTCAAACTGGAGGTACAGTTAGGCCGAACGGAGGCATCTGGGACTAGACAGGGAGCTCAGGAGCAGGCAAGTCTAGGAAGGGGGATCTTCAGTCTGAGGTTCAAGATCAGGCAGGCTGTGTTGAAGTCATCATAATGGTAACAATTGACACACATGATGGAATTGTCCTAGGCACTTGCAACTCTCTTCCCGTTCCCCTTACCCCTCCATTCAAGACTCCAGATGTGTCTGGACCCAGTCTGATAGGAATTGAGAATAGGCGAAGCATGGTTATCAAGTACAAGGTGAAGACCCTAACTGTGATAGTCAGCAAGGACTTGTTCTTAGGAGCTAAACAGGACCCCGGTTATACTCATGGAAGTCCACGTTCAGCCCCTTCCCGGCACTAAGGCAGCAATCCCCTGGTGAAAGTCAGGCATGTTATAACATGTCTACCTGGATGTGTCCTAGACAGAAGATGATGCTATTTTACAGATGAAGAAATTGAGACTCAGAAAGGTTAAATGACTTCCTGAAGGTCACACAACCTTTAAGTGGCAGAGCCATCCATCATCTCCAGGTCTTTTGGGGGTCTCATCCTTGGCTCTCTCTGCTATGTGATGCTATTCTGAGATTCCAGGAAAGAAAGGGGTAGATCCATTCCACTTTCTCCCCTCCCCAAGCATTTTCTGTCTACTGGATTGACTGCGTTGGTATCCCTGGTCAGTAGTAGCTCTGTGGGGGAGCCTCACCTCCCTATGAGAGTCCTCACTGCTCACCTGGAAGCTGAGTAAGGAGGGGAGCAGTTTGGGGGCCAATAGGAAAATTGGGGGTTACATTGCTGGAGGTGTATAAATTGGTACATGTTTTCTGGAGAGTTGGTAGCAATATGCATCAAAAGTCTTAATATGGATACGCTTTGATGCAGCAATTCCACTCTTAAAATTTATCCTGAGGAAACAATCCAACAAATACATAAAAATGCAAACAAGTGCAAAAAAAAAAAGAGAAAAACAAAACAAAGTCTAAAAGGTCTTAGTGTGGAATAAGGCAAAAGTAGTATATCCGTACAGTGAAATACTATGCAATCATTCAAAGGGATGATGTTGGGATGTAGTTATTGTTATGTAAATAAACATGATAAACCAAAAAATAGGTCAGATATGTAGTATGATCTCATCTTCCATAAATAAATTATATTCATGTGTGTATACAGTGTGATCTCTCCTGATTGGCATCCTACCACTTAGCTGACTCCCCAGTTGAGTCAACATTCCCCTTCCACCTGAAAACTCCCAGGAATGACTCTCATATCCACGGAAGGCTCTGGATGGAAGGCTGTACATTTTTATCCCCTGCTTCTGCTCCCACCAGACACCTCACGTGGTCAGCAGGCATCAGTTTAAAACTTCTCCAGCCTCTTTATTCCAATGTCCTTGTTAGTATAATTTCATAAATATTATATGAATTGAAAAAACATGAGTGAAAACAGGAAAAAAGCTCCTTCAAAAAAACTAAATCGGGGCGCCTGGGTGGCTCAGTCATTAAGCGTCTGCCTTCGGCTCAGGTCATGATCCCAGTGTCCTTGGATCGAGCCTCGCATTGGGCTCCCTGATCATCAGGAAGCCTGCTTTCTCCCTCTGCAACTCCCCCTGCTTGTGTTCCCTCTCTTGCTGTGTCTCTCTCTGTCAAATAAATAAATAAAATCTTTAAAACAAACAAACAAACAAAAACCTAAATTGAATGCTTTGAAGAATTCAACTGCTATTGTAATAATGTGGTTACAACTGATTGGCAAGGGTGGGGTGTGGTTCCGAAAAATTCAAGATTCTGCTCTCAGAATGCTTTCTTCTTCAAAGAAAACAAACAGGAATTTGGAAACAAACTATCTGGTATCTACAGAAAAAAGACAAAGATGAACTCCTTTCAGCAGAGTGATACTAACATAAAAGGTTATATTAAAACATTGCTACATTTTAAGTTAAAAATAAAAGATTTAAAGTGTGTATAGATGTATTGCAGGGAGCACTGGGTGTGATGCATGAACAATGAATCTTGGAACACTGAAAAAATAAAAAAATAATAAAAATAAATAAAAAATAAAAATAAATAAAGTGTGTATAGATTTTATGCTTGTTATCATTCATTATTTCAACTAACTTTTTTTCTTAACCCACTAAGCACTGTCCCAATAATATCCGATAAAAAGGCTTCTGCTACATAGGTCTAGAAAAAGGAAGGCTATAATGATATATCTGGAAGATTATAGTGAGATTATAGTTATTTTTACTCTCTGTGCCTTTCTGCGCTTTAAAAAAAGAAAAGCATCTCTTGTTTTAAAATCAGAAAAGACCATAAAGCCATCACCATTCGGAGAAAGGAAAACAGAAAGAGAAACTTCAGGAGGAGGGAACAACATGCTGATGCTTGCAGGGTGTCCTGGGGAGACCCCGTCTGTCTTCTTCCCCAGACTGGAGCTGGTAGGATATTTTCTTATAAATCATAATAGTGATCATGAGTTTAACTCCTTGGTTTCACCCTATCCTGAGGGTCAGGTTGACATCAGCACTCAGACATTTCAATATACTTAATTGCCATGGGAAGGGGGCACAGGAACTCAGGCAGAACAGGCCTGGGGAGGAAAGATGGACATCCCCAGGTGACACAAGCTGGGGGGGAGGGGGAAGAGCGGGGGGGGGAGGGGAGGGGCAGGGGGGACGGGACATGAATAAGCCAGATCAGAATCAGGATGCAAAACAGAGGGCAACAGTTCTGAGCACACTGGGGTTACTGTCGTTCACAGAGATTACACCAAGTTGCTTAAGGTTACCCGCCAGCAGATGTAACCTTGCACAAAGATGGGCGCAATTTCCTTATATATATAAAAAAAAAAAACCAATAGCACAAAATTTATTTTTTTATAAATATAATGTTATTTCCATGGAACCTTTTAAATAATTCTTCACTCTTATAGAAATATTTGCTGGAAATCAACTACTTTTTTTTTTTTAAGATTTTATTTATTTATTTGAGAGAGAGAGCACAAGAGGGAGAAGGAGAAAAACTTCTGGCTAACATACTATTAAAAAGGAAACCACAGGCCCCAAAATGGCATTACTAGGCCAAGTCCCCAAACCAGGGCTTAAGATCTAAACGAATTCCACTTTCAAGCTTCCCCAGAAATGTAGTCTTAACCAGTCAATCAGGAATTTTCTGGCCAGCACCAACACGGTAATCTGTCACATGGGCCCTTTCTGTCCCCAAAAGAAAGATCAGATAATCCCACCTATGGAGACCCTTTGGTCCCCAGATGAAGGTGACATCACCTGTAATACTCCTTTTTCTCTTTATGATGTCCTTGTCCTGCTTTAGAAAACCTTTCCCTTTCTGTAGCCCTTTGAGCTCCCCTCTACTTGCTGGATGGGATGTCTCCTAGTTCATGAACTCTTTCATAAAGCCAGTAGATCTTCAAGTTTACTCTGTTGAATTTTGTTTTTTAGCAATGACTGATTTTAAAATTATAATAAAGTTGTTCAAAATCTTGCATTTTAAAAAAACGCCAACAACCAAATGGAAACAAAAATTTGTTCTCATTCCAATGCCTTTGCATAATACACTGTGCTCCAGACCTGGCAAGGCTGGGACCATGGGGCAGACAAGAAGAAAACTTGACAGGTTGGCCATCCTGCCCTTGGCAATCAGATTCTCAACTGTGCAAGGACATTCTGGGGAGATGGAGCTCAGCAGCAGCTCAAAGAGAAAAGATTCAGGGCTCTTCTTGGAATGGATGCTCAAGGCAGGGGTCACATACAAGAGGACATAGAAGTCATCATTGCATGCAGTTTAGCTGTAATGGGCACAGGCACACGCAGAGTAGAGGTGAGGCTGGATGTCACCCGGCCTTCCGGTCCGCTGTTAGGAGGAGAGGCAGCATCTCTCAGTCTGGGATTAGAGCCCCAATTGCAATCCCATTCCAGGCACTATTTGGTGAGTTAGCTTCACTCTGATGCTGAACAATGGGCTTTGGGGTCAGCCAGACTTGGATTCACACTGTGGCTCTACCACACACGGGTTCTTTAACACAGAGTTTTTAAACCAATTCAAAATAGAGGGCGTGTTGGAGGGCACTTTGTGCCAAAATTCAGTCAATATATCTGCCATCTTATGCAATTGGCATGTCCCTACAAAGTGACATGCAGAGCAAGGGCTGAGTTAAATATATGACGGGCACCCTCCCTTCTCTCATATTCACACACACACACAATCAATGTAACCCATAAGACTCGAATAGAAGCATCACTTTTTAAATCTTTCTCAATCAACTCAACTCTTGCTCAGCTCCCACCTGCCTGCTTGGCAAAACCAGGAGATTTAATCTTGGTCATTTGGAAGGTTGTGCCCAGGAATTCTGAGGAGGCACCTAGATTCTCACACAGCCGTGCGGACGCTGATGACAAACCCAGGGTGCATGGTCCGTTTCAGGGTGGTGGCCCCACTGGTGGCCATCCACGTGGCATCTCAGGCACACTTGGCCACTGGGCCTTCATGTGGTTCCAAAGGCATAGTGCTTTGCGATTAGGACTCGGGCAGCCCCGTAGCCCTCCTCGCCTGACAGAAATCCTGCTCTCTCCAGGGAGGTGGGAAGAGGGGGTTCAGGGGCTTCTTTCAGCCCTCCGTTATCCCGATCCTGTCATCCCAGTCCCCCAGGCTGGGCCACACTCCTCTTACTTTTGCTCCCTCAAAGCCTCTAGCCCCTCTCTTATGGACTCCTCAGCTTGGAGCTGAAGCAAAAGCCACCACCTCCCCACAACCAGGTCGGGAGAACCCAGAACAGAGAACGAGATACCCAAGGTAACTTCCTGGGAGGAGAAAGGGCCTTTCTTTTCCAAACTTCCTTTCTTTCCTACTGTTGAGTCTAGAAAGATCTTTACTCTGAAAACTAATCTTTTGTCAGACAAGTAATTTTTTCCCAGTTATTTTCTCCCAGTTGATACGCAGCATCTCATCTCTCAACTAAGTCTTTCACAGGGCAAAAGTTTTCCCTTTTAATCAAGTCTAGTTAGCTGATTCTTTTCTTTTATGGATTGTGCTTTTGGTACTGCATCTCAGAGCTCCTCTCCTATTAACTCATGAAGGTTTGGCTCCTATGTTCTCTTCTAGAAGTGTTACGGTGTTACATTTTACATTTAGATCTGTGATCCATTCTGAGTTTATTTTGTATAAGGTCTGAGGTGTAGGCCAAGGTTCATGTTATCAGCTACTGATGTTCTATTTGTTTCTACCAAGTGAGACAACAGCGCCAGGTTCTACAGGAGTCACAGAAGTAGGATGATACCCAGGGAGGTGGGATGTCTGAACACAACCCCTTGCAGGAATTAATCACCCTCCCATGTGTGTCTAGAATGAGCCTGATGCTATGGAAGCCAAACACTTCACCAGTGAGTCTTCGGAAACTGTGTTGTGCAACCAAATACCGTTCATACTGGATCCCCGAGGAGAGTCCTGCTGCCCCTTGCATCATAGCCTAGAGCATATTTCTGTTTGAGGCAGGAAGTAAACATTCCTGTTTGCAAATTCCTGTTGCACCTGATAACATATTATGTGTCAGGACAGGAAAGGGTGTGTCTTATGGAAACATGGTCCCAGAGGTGGAAGGGGCCCAAAGTAGGAAATCCTTTCTATAGCCTCTTGGAAAGACCATCCTTCATTCAACAAATATACATGGAGCAGCTACTATGTGTGAGGAACTAGGCAATAACGATGCAGAGTGAACAAAACAGATATGGTCCCCGCCCTCTGGTGGGGGACGGGAGGAGAGGGGAGTGTAGGTGGTTACGTATATATACACAGTGCTGTATGCCAAAAACTAATGAAAGCCTGAAGAAGTAATCTGTGGCAGGAGCATCTAAACTAGACTTGGGGAGCCCAACGATGCTTCTTGGCAGAAGTGGCATTGAACTTGAGACCTAATAAATGAATAGCAGGTAGAATGGAACTGGTAGGGAGGGGAGTGGTCATAAGAAAGAAGAGTCTTCCTGGTGAGGGAGAGCAGCACATGCAAAGGTGCAGATGTGGGAGTGAGTGTGGTGAGGCGTGGATCCAGTATTGTTGGTGTGTAAGGTGCAAGGGGAAAGCTTGAGGGATAAAGCTGCCCGTGTCAGACTATGAAGGCCTTGAAAGTCATGGTAAGGGATCCAGCCATTTCATGAGGATACCAGGAATCCACTGGAAGGAGTGTAACAGATGCACATCTGTAATTTAGAAGTCTCACTCTGGCAACATGGAGGCAGGCGGCCAGCTGGGACATTGGTTAGGAGACTGTTGCAAGAGATGATGAGACCAGAAAGGGGGCAGAGAAGAATGTTCGAGACATTTACATCAGAGTAGGATCTGAGGCTTAAGGACCAAAGATGAGGTCTTAAAGATCACTTTGAGAAATGAGGGGAAAGAATTGTACAGAGAAACAGAAATTGAGTGGCTGAGTTTAGAATCAGTTGAGGAGGAAACTGCATGGACACTCCTAGCCAGGAAAGCCAAGTGATTATTCCCTCCCTCCTTGAGACCCTTCCATGTTGAACAGTCCTGCTTGAGCAGAACTCTGCTTGCCTGTCACTTCCCTGTCCTGGTACAACTTAAGTCCTGAGGGGCCACACAGAATGAGGCTATCTCCACTAATCCATGTCAGCCCTTTGACCATCTTAAAGACGTGAGTCACATTCTCTCAAGCTTTCTTTTCTCCCACTCATGTCTAGTTCCTACAACTGCTTCCCATTTGGCACAGGTTCTCACCCCTCCTCTTCCTGGTAATCCTTCTACCTCCCTCCTTTTATTTAATCATGTGATAGCCAAACTCTGGATAGAGTCTGGTCAGCCAGAAAATAGTAAGCATTGCCTTCTGGAGCCTGGACATTCTACCCCTGGCATCCCACACACTTCTGCCCTTGTTGGGAAAGTTGCCTCCCTTTATTGGACGTTTGATCCAATATCCCCCAGCGAGATCTGTGGTCACCATGAGCACAGGGCTCAGACCTGGGTCCAGAACCTCAGCTGGAGAAGTAGATTTCATGAGGCCCTCACTGGCTCACCTCCAAGAGCAGGAAAACTGGGTCTGGGAGCATGTGACTCAGCCTCACCTGAAATTGGATTTCCTGCCCTTTCTCCTCTCCCAAGAATCAAGGCACCAGAAACAATTCACTGACCATTTTTGGGTGTTTGGCTTGGTGAGGAAAACAGATGTGGGATAACAGCTCTGACTTCAGGAACCACGCAGCTTTGTTGGGAGAGAGGATATAGCATGGGCAGTCAGAGAAGGCCTTTTAGAGAGGAGATGGGGCCACAGGTAGGCCTTGAACGACAGGAGAAAATCAGCTGATGGGAAAAATAAGGCAATGCACTAGGATGGAAAGGAGAAATGCAGAGGTCAAAGTGTCTAAGGTGGACCTGGGATAAAAAGATACTGTGATCTGAGCAGAAACTCTATATATGTGAACATTGAAAGAAAATGCTGCAAAAGTAAGTTGGAACCATATTGGGATGCCAGCTAGAGAGGCTGCTCTCTCCTCCAGGCAGGGAGCTGCCAAGGACTCTTGAACCAGAGAAGGAGATGATTGAAATGGCTGGTGGTTTGGTTTCTGATCTGGCAAAGCTGGAAAGATAAATCCACACTCTGCTGTGATCCAGGAGGACTGAGCTTCATGATGTCTAGGGAGGATAAAACCCTTCCAGGATGTGGTCCGGGGAATGCAGAGAAGCATCTAGCTGGCCTAGTTTTAGCTTGTCTTCAGGTAATCTTTCCAGTGGCCCTTTCTAGGGCGATAAGGACAGAGAGAACAGTGAACTATTCACATGAATGAGACCCATATGTGGCACCCCTTTGCTTACAAATTATTAAGAACTTCAAAAATGGCAATATTAAACCAAACGTGGGGTCCTTCTAAGCATACAGTCCTGTGCAACTTTATAGTTGGATGCCTAGGATGTCATCTCTGTCTGAAGATAAAGATGAGGTCTGGTTCTTACCCAAATGCATGCAGTGGGTTTGCAAGGGGTTCCCATATTCAGAAGGCCCACTGCCAGTCATTTCCCTCTCTTTCCTGGGCAGGTGATAGCCCAGGATTCTAGCTCAGGCAGTCAACTTATGGCTGTTAGCTTCATGAAAAGAACAATAGACAAGGGACACGAAATCTGAGTTCTAATCCTGGTTTTGCTTCAGAATTGATGTGAGTCACTTTTGGACCTTAGTTTTGTGGCTTACATTAAGTGTTCAGTAAGTATTGTTTTTCTTTCTTTCCATAAAGAAATCTCAATCGTGGGATCTCTACCATAGAGCTTCTTTCTGGAGTATTTGAAAAAAGATGCAGGCTCCAATGATGAGTCTTGGGTTACGGAAAAATCTCAGTGAAGTGCATTTGTATCTCAGAGCAAACTCCAAATACCTTTCGGTATCCTAGTACCTTCCTACCTCACTAGAAAAATCATCCTTGGCCATTCTCTGACAAGGATATAATTTAAGAGACTTCGAGTCTACTCTTAGCTATTCTGCCAACTCTCTGTAGAACCACAGACAACTGATTTCTTCTCCTTATGTCTCAGTTTCCCCTTCTCTAAAATGTGAGAATCGACAAGGTAATCTCCAAGATCCTTTTCTACTCTCAGTGTTCCATTTCCTTGAATCCGTGAAATAACTAGTCCAGTATTTGTCATCACCTGGTGTTGAGATGAATTTATCTGTCACCATCAATAGAAAGTAGGCTCGCTGAGGTCAAGAATGATTGCAATCTATCTCTGAATCTCCATTTCCTGGCACAGCACCTTGCACTACAATTATGTATTAAATGGACAGAGATATTGGTGGATGGATAAGGTTGCCTGGAGGGAAACTTAAAACAAATGAGCCAAGGAAGTGAAAACAGAGATATAATCAGAAAAATCAGAAGAATGTGCAAAGGGAAGAAAGAGAATTAGGGCAATATTGTATCAAAGGAGACTGAATACTGGGTGACCAACATCTCAAATAATATAAAGGAAATTTTAAAATTTTAGGTTAAAGAAAAAGACACCAGGGACAACTGGATGGCACAGTTGGTTAGGTGTCTGATTCTTGGTTTTGGCTTAGGTCGTGATCTTAGATAGTAAGATCAAGCCCCATGTCAGGCTCCATGCTCTGCATGGAGTCTGCTTGGGATTCTCTCTCCCTCTCCCTCTGCCCCTCCTGCACATGCTCTCTCTCTCTTTCTCTCTCTCTCTCTCTCTCTCTCTCTCTCTCTCATATAAATAAATAAATAAATAAATAAATAAATAAATAAATAAATCTTTTTTTTTTTTAAGACACCAGATTTCATAATTAGGATGTCATTGGTGAGGCTGCTAAAAGTTGAGAAGTGGGTGGATCATGAAGTATGGACAGGAAGCATAAAGGAGTCAAGAAATTTGGTGGAAGAACAGAAAAAGATAAGGTCTCTAGGCATGTGGCAACATTGAAAGAAGAATCATTGCTTGTTTATTGGTTTCTTTGCTTTAAGAGAAGGAGATCCAAAATATTTGTCAACCAAGAGGAAGGAGTGAAGGAGAAAGAGACTAAAGATTTTAGAGAGGAGTAGAGGAGGACATTGATGGATTGATGTCCTGGAGGAGTCAGAAAAGGGGACTGAGAGCCCAACTTCTTCTCCAACTCTGCCACCTACAAAGGTGGCACATGTATCATGAGGGGCTATAGAGGGAGTCCAAACATCAGAAAGGGGTTGGGCAACTCAACTTTTAAGATCCCTTCCCACAAATTCTGTGACTACCATGTCCACCCACCCTTATTGTGCCATGTGGCCCATTGGCAGTTGATAGGAGAGAATGTGAAAGAATCTTTGAAATGTAGTCCAGTGCCTGCAGTATTTCTTGACTTACCAATGCCAACAACTAATCAAAGAGCAAATGAGCCCTTTGAGACACAATCTACCTGCTTTGGACTGTGCCGCAAGGAGAGAGAGTGGCATAGTATAAAAAGAACCAGATTGGGAGTCAGGAGTTTGGATCTAGTCTCTCCTTGTAATTCTTTATGTGCTGTTGTCCTTTGGGCACATCCCTTCTTTTCTGAGTTGCAGTTTTTCTTGGAAAACAGGAGTTCAAGATAGGAAATTGATGTTTTTATATGTGTTCTGACTCTTGAACAAAGTTCTTCTGAAAGAGTTGGCACTTGTCTCCATGGTTCTTGAACAGCTCTGTGTTTAATGTGGCCTCTGTGGTCAGGGAACAAAAATGAGGCTAGAGCAAGTAAGTCCTCTTTGGCAATTCACACAGAGCTCAATTCACCACAGAGCTCAAAGTATTGCCATCAGCTCCAACAGGAAAACCCACATGCTTGTCAATGACATTCTGGACTTTCTTGCTTGGGCTGTGGCACCAGCATGACTGAATCATGTTTAGAAGGGTCACGTCTGGCTGTGTGCTGATGAAACTCAGCATTGCCTAGGGGGCCTAAGTTCCTGACTGAATTCCAAGTTCTGAGTTCAAAACTTGGTTTGCATTTTGTTAAGCAATCTTCACAAGGATTAAAGGGAGGTGGATGTATCTTTGTCATCAAATATATCATGATAACTAGCCATTTGTTAATTCATTTAAAAATGCATGTGCAGCTGCTTTATTCATTAAATGTATGTGTATTGGATGGGTAGATGGATGGATGGAAGGATGGATGGATGATAGATGGATGATAGATGAATGGGTGGATGGGCGGATGAATGGATGAGTGGATGGATGGATGGCTAGATGGATGGGTGGATGATGGATGATGGATGGGTAATAGGTTGATGGATGATGGATGAGAAGACCCAGGATCTGGTTCAAAATATTACTCACCAGATGGGCATATGAACCAGGATTTTTCAATTACAAGTGACAGAAACCTTAATCTAAGTAGCTTAAGAGGAAATTTTAAAAAGAAATATGTTGAATTACATATCTGAGAAATTAACAACAGTACCAAAGTCCTATTTATCTTGCAGATCTGGTTTCTTCTGTTCTAGCTTCATCTTTAGATGGTCTTTTCCCACCTGGTAGCCAGTTTCACAATCAGCAGCTCCATGCTTACATTCTTTTAGCTTTATAACCCCAAAGGAAATAGTGTCTTCCCCCCAGGAGTTCTACAAGAAGTACTCAAGAGGGTCCTCACTGGCCCACGTTAGGTCATGTGGTCATCCCTGAGCAAATTCTGTGGCCAAAAGGGTGCAGCACTCTGATCAGCTGGGTCTGAGTCTAGAGGTGATGGCAGCTCCAAAGAAACACATAGACTAAGAGTGAAAGCAAGATGTCATTCCCTGAAGAAAAGGGAATGGACAGTGGGCAGTCAAAACCCAGCAAGATGTCCTCTCCCTGGGTAACTATGCTCCCCTGATTGCACAGGCTTCATATGATGGGAAAGCCCTTTGACAAGGTGGGTGGCTATTCTTTTCACTCATCATTTATTAGTAACCACTGTGGCTCCTCCTTCTTGAAGCCTTCCCCAGCATCTTGGCCTCCAGTTTCCTCCCTTTTCTGATCTAGGCCATTTAACCTTTCATGCCATCCAATTTGACAGCTAATCATCAAGTGTATCTGGTATATTTTGTACTTTGTAAAAAGTACCTACAACTTCATCAGGCCCAACAAGAAATATGGCAATGAATAAGACTCCCTCTCTCCATGGGAAACTCCCAATCTAGTCAGTAATAAATCTCCCTGTATTGTTCTCTAATAGCTTTGTGTGCAAATCTAATCTCCAAAACAAAACTCCTCTCAGGTCACTCACATCCCTCCAGACTGTATCATCCTGAGAGTATGTGTCATGGGCCCTTGGAGCTCCCATCAGTAAATGATCTGAAGCCTTACCCATAAGTCTAAACCTTCTTGGGAAAGGATTCCCATGCTCTCAGCAGCCAGGTCAGTCCTTCTCTTTGCTACCTCACACCACATGCCTTGCCTCCCACACCACGTCGCCCTGGGGTCCTTGGTCACCGCGTCACTAGCACCCTCACCCTCAGCTTAACAGTGTCTTCCGTCTTTGCCTTCTAAAATCATTGCAGCTGCATGGTCCTGACAGTCCTTTGGATCTAGCTATTGCAAGCTGAGGAGGGAAAGGATCCATGAGACCATCCCAGGAGGCTAGAAACAGGGTGGCAGCTTCGTGATCTCCTCTGTTAGTCAACAAATATGTGCTGAGCCTCCACTACTTTGTGCCCAGAACATGTGCAAAGGAACCTGGTGAGTAGGCAGGCAGGGTTCTGTCCTCCAGGAGCCCACAGACCCAACCCTGGGAGAGCGAAGCTTCTTATGATCTATCGTGATCTCTTCTATCTATCTATTGGAATCAGCATGAAAGGAACTTGGTACAAGTACCCCAGGTGGCTTGGTTATAGTGCAGGGGAGTGGGGAAGGAAGGAGAAGAGTGGCCTTCATGGTGAGCTACTCAAAATGGTCCTTCTATGTCATTTATCAGTTGGGTCCCTGGACTTAGCATATGGACCCAGACTCATTCTCCCCCCCACCAACTGCCAAGGGGGTATGGGGGCAGCAGCTGGCCTCAGGCTGGGGCATCTTAGCTTTGGCTTCGGCCATTCATTTAAGGCAACCAACCAGGGCTCTCTTTTGCTTGTACGAGTGTGCCCAAACCTGCAATGGGTCCACTCTGAAACCTTGCTTCACTTACATTCTTCCACCACTGAGCGCAGGCCTCTGTGCTGGGGACCAGCTCAAAGGACAACTGATGTAGAAGTCTAAAGTGAAATGAAGCAAATCCAATTGAACCAAGCCAAACTGCATGGCCCTCTCTAAGGCACTCACAAGACAGACGTTGATCTGTGAAAAAGGAGGAACGTTTCCTGATCCAGCTGCTCTTCATTGAATAGCCCTTGAATTCCTTCTTGAAAGTGAGCATTTCTCTGGCACGCGTCTCTTCTCTCCTTTGAACTCAGAGGTGAAATTGCTCCCAGGATCTCGGTCCCCTTCTCTCTGCCCCCACCCCTCTCTCTGACATTAAAATCAGTCACTGCCTTTCATATCCACATGGGAAGGGGTGGGGCTCCGCTAATGAATGTTTGAGAAACCCTTTGAGATCTTGGATGAAAGGCACCTTATAAAATACAATTAAAAATAATAGGGGTAATTACTAGCTGGGTTAGTCCCTGTAGGTTAATTAGAGAGTTTTCCTCTGGCAGATTCTGAATCTGTGCAGAAACACATGCGTTCAAAAGGCGAAACTGATTTGAGGTTTCAGGGGCCACTGTTATGCCTCTTTCATTCCAGGATCATGCACTGGCATCTTTGTCAAAATCCAAGGAGTGTCGCAGGAGGCCAGAGCTGGAAAAGATCTTTCAGATGATCTAACTTTCTTGGTTTGCTGATTGGCTCAAAATTGCACAGCAAGTGTAACACAACCACAGCTCTGGAGGTCCAGTCCCTGGCCACCCCCACTGGGGTAGGAGTGGGGGCTCCCATCACCACTCCTAATCAGTAATGTACTCTATCCAACCTGTGCATACTGGTGACCTTCTATTGCATAGTAGAGCATTGGAATAAGAGTCAGACAGAGCTGAGTTCAAATCCTAGCTCTGACGCATATGACAGGCAGTGCTTAGCAAGTGAGCCTCAGTTTCCTCTTGTGTAAAATGGGAATAATAATATCTGCCTCAAAGGGTTGCCGTGAGGAACCAAGGAGCACTGCACACCGAAGCCCCTGGTATGGAGCCTGTGTTCAGTCAATGCTGCTTGAATGGGCGCTGCAAGGATGAGTCTTGACTTACAGTTCTTGCTTTACACACCTCTGTTCAGTCTAGATTTAATGAGCCCCTATTACGTGCCAAACACTGGGTGAAGCTCTCCAGTACTTTATTTCACTGAATCATCACCACATGCCCATGAGGTTAGCTGTGTGAAATTGAGGTTCAGGGAGGTCAGCTAAGTCATCCAAGGCCGCCTAGCTGAAGAAGAAGCGGGACTTGAACCCATGCTCTCTGCCACTGCGAACGCTGCCTTCCTTTGTGAAAAGAAATACAAACCATGTTATAACCACAATGGAACCCCCAAAGGATTTTCTGCTGTGATACTGGAGAGAAGTGATGGAGGACATCAGGGAACAGGTATAGCCCAAAATGATCCATGGAAGCATCTTTGTTTTCAAGGTTATGAAAATTAAACTCTTCTCCTTATCTAATATTTACTTATTTGGGGCATCTGCATTGATGCAAGAAGTCAAATGATCTCCCTCAAGAAAAACAGTAGCTGGAACTGAATTTAGAATCAAGAAATCTAGACTCAGCTCTTGGATGGATCCACCCCTTAGGAACCATGTGCTTTTGGTCAAGTTTCTTAACTTCTCCATCTTCGGAGTCTCATGGTCCTGGTCTGTATAATGGGCCTGACACTTCCCTCTTTATCCCTCACATGGAATCTTCAGAGGCTCAAGGGGCACAAACACAGATATACTTTGTCAGATGCAACCTCCTTTACAAATGTAAATCGTTACTGTTACTATTCACAGTTTAGAAGGTTTTCCCAGTGATAGAGGAGGTGGCTGGAAGCCCCAGGCCTGTGGATTTCAGGGAAACTGATTTAGCACTTTTCTCCAAAGGACAGTTCAGAGCATTCACTGCTCTAAGCTCAGATTATCTGGTTGGAAGAGAGCGTTTTAGGGGACCAGTCCTTTGAGATTCAATTGTAAATCATAATAGGTTCCATTTATTTGAGATGTCAGTTTTTTCCCAGCTGAGTCCCAAGATCAGAACTTGTTATGTCACATTTTCTACCTCTGTGGGTGAAGAAGAAACTTAGCCCCTATGAAGGGCTGCTGGGTAAGGCCAGCAAAGTAGGGAAGAATCTGACCTTGAGTCATTCTGCCCATGATTTCCTCATCCATCAAACCTTTTCCAAATACCTTCTAGAAACTAGAATAACCAGGACTATATCTTCTGAACTATTCTTTCAGAATGAATGGCTCTCAGTCATCCTCTCCAGGGATTTCCAGAGTTGACCCGAGAGAACAATAGTGCCTCTGACCACCAAAGCTAAAGGGAACCCAGGTCCCGTTCTGCCAGTGCTTGGGCCTTCTGGAGAGACAGTCATCTAACACCCCCAGTGATGGGGCACACACTCTCTCGCTTTGTCAGACACTTGCTAAAAGTTGTTCCCTATCTTTGGCCATCATCTGCCTCCAAGTAATTCTCACTCGCTGTGCAAGAGTCTGTCCTCTGGAGCCACAGGGAGAGATATACTCCTCTCCAACACCACTGGTAATGTGTTAGCCCTGAGACACCCCTTCCCAAGACTAGATTGCCCATGTTAGAAGGATGGGGTGATACAGGAAAGGCTTAAGTTCAAATCCCAGTTCAACAACTCATTAGCTGCATGACTTTGGGAAATTTACTTTACCTCTCTGAACTTTACTGTCTTATCTTTAAAACAAATAATTATCAATACCTCTCTGGATTGTTATAAGGATTTGAACTAACATATAGAAAGTGTTCGCATATAGTAGGCATTTAACAAGCAGTAGTCTTTATATGGCAAGATTCATTCATATTTAAAATATTTATTGAGGGCTTACCTTGTCCCAGGCACTTTGCTGGGTACTGTCCAAAAGGAAGCGGAAAGAGAATGGGTTTTTGATGTCAAAGACCTGGGTTCTAATCCATAAATCTACCATTTATCAATCCCATGACCTTAGACAATGGACTGACTGAGCCTCATCATCTCATCCCTGCACAGGTATTCCTGAGCCTTACCTGTCTCATCTCTGCGAAGGGATGTTGTGGGGATTAAATGAGATGATGCCCACCAAGCACTGAGCCCAGCACTTGGTTCAGTATGAGGGCTGAATAAGTGACCACCATATTGAAAGAGTCAAGGATACTGAATATATGATGGAGTTAATGCAAGGCTCAGCTCAAGCATGGCAAGGGATATTTTCTTATATGGAATTTAAAGTTATCTTATCTAATTTTATGGTTCCTAACAATGAACTCTGGACTGCTTCCTCTTTCCACTAATTTTTCCAGAGGGATAGATTCTTGAATACACAGGCACAAAGTCCTTTAGCTTTGTTGTGTTGTGGACACCCATGGGAATCTTCTATATAAGAATGAAAATGGTGCCAATCAGCCCGACATAGTCCTAGTCATGTCTCTGACTCCTAAGGAGTTTCATTACATTAAGGTATGAGTAGTTGGTAGCTGAAGGTTTCCAGAGAGAAGGCTCCCAACCTGCAGTGAGAAGTATGGTGACAAATTCTAGCCACCGTTGAGATTAGAAGATGTCAGGGCTGGGGCTCAGCGCCAGCTATAGCTTCTGTTCAGAGCAGGGAAACTAAGGCAGAAGACCAGTCATGTAGACAGGGACAACATAAGGGAAGGGAATGGGTGGGAGAAGAAAACTCAGTAAGCACCAGGACTCCCTGGGCCTGCAAGCAAGGACAACACTGGGATCTCTAAGGCCATCCCCTGGGGGTCATGCCAAGCTTGGGATCTGCCCAGGGCTTAGTCTGGCACTTTAGGGTCTCTGTGGGGCTGAGAAAGGCAGCATCTGAGAGAGAGGTCCCTACTAATCCTAGTCTTTCCATTTGAGCCACTGGGCCCAGGAAGAAACAGGTGGAGGACAAAGGAACAGGTTTGATTTTGTCACTATTCCAGAACATCCATGCGAAGTGCCCATCCTAGCAATGTTCAGCATGGTGACTACAGTGACTAATTCTGTATTGCATTCTTGAAAGTTGCTAAGACAGTAGATCTTAAAATTCCTCATCACACATACACAAAATGTGTAACTATGTATGATGATGAAGGTCAACTAGCCTTACTGTGGGGATCACTTTAGAATATATACAAACATTGAATCATTAGATTATATACCTAAAACTATTATAATGCTGTATGTCAATTATATGCCAATAAAAAATATTTCTGAAAAAGTGCCTATCCTACTTCTGTTTTAACGATATGATAAAGGAAAGCTATGGTTCTCAACCTCTGTAGGTCACCTGGGGTCTTGCAAACATGCAGATTCTGATTCTGTGGATCTGGATGGAGCCCCAAATTCTGCATGTCAGAAGTTCCCAGGCGACGCTGAAGCTGCTCTAAAACTCTCTGCCTAGGAAATATACCAAAATGTTAGGAAAAAAATCTTAAAAAAAAAAAATGTTTTTTAGGCAATGGTAGAGACTTCAAGGAAGGGGACCCTGGGGCCAGGAGGGACGCCAGACCCCAGTCCAAGTGGATACTTGTGAAAAGAAATGATCACATCTTCTAGGAAATTCTACAGTCCTGTCTTCTAGACCTGTTACGCATAGAACTTTGCTAGGAAGGAGACAATGACTCTTGGCACTTTCTTGTACCGTGCAGGGTGAGGAGTCAAATTAGAGACCACTCTACATAAAGCCAGGACTCAGGAAGGCCTATACCATGAGAAAAAGGGTGATCAATATAAAGAAAAACAAAAACAGAGAAGTTTTTGTCAGTTTTATGTCAGCCCTGATTTGGAGCATTTGGAGGGAAAAAAGTCCCTGAGATTTTAGAGCTACTGGATGACCCTCGCATGATGTGAGAATCTGAAATGACACTGGTGGCATGGTCTTAAAACCCCATTTTAATTTAAACGATCATTTAAATCTGAAGTGGACCCCAGTCTGTTATTGGTATGTCCCACTGCCCCGCCGAAGCAATCACAAAATCCTCCCTGCGGGAATGCTCCTCAAACCAGGCCACAGGGACTTGTCATAAGATTTTTGAAAATAGGGGTTCACAATCAAGAGCTCAATACATACAAGGAAACAGACCACCGTGAGTGTGAGGCAACAGAAATGGCAAACCTTAGAATGAGGCCCTGAAAGACTTCAGATACTGGGATATAGAATATAAAACAAGTATACTTAATATGCTTAAAGAAATAAAAGAATACAAAGTGAATAAAGAGCGAGAGACCACAATAGTCCCCTCTTCATCCACGGTTTTGGTTTCCACCGTTATAGTGGTCCGTGGTCGGCTGTGGTGGGGGAGCAGACAATCCTCTCCACGCAGGGTCAGGTCAGTGGCCGCCTAATGCGACGTCATGGGGCTTATGCTGTCATTCACCTCCTTCATCTCATCACATAGCCGTTTCATTATCTCATATCATCATAAGAAGAGGGGTGAGTACGGTACAATAAGATGTTTTGAGAGAGAGAGATCACGGTCACACAACTTCTATTACTGTATAGTGTTATGATTGTTCTATTTTATTATTGTTATTAATCTCTTACCATACCCAGTTTATAAATTGAATTTTATCGTAAGTATGTATGTACATATAGGAAAAACCTAGTATATATAGGGTTCAGTACTATCCACAGTTTCAGGCATCCCCTGGGGGTCTTGGGATGTGTCCCCTGCAGATAAGGAAGGGGAATACTATATAAAAATGAAGAGGTAGATTTGAAAAAATAATCAAAATGTCTACTAATGATAAACCAGTATCCCTAGCTTCCTATATTAAAGCCAACACACTTTCTATTAGAAAAGCATTTGGAACTTTGCCTGTCCCATCCCTGGCCATTAAGTCACTTGTCCACACCTGCCCAGGGTCGCAACAGGGAACGTTATCAAAAATTTTTTTCCAGAATCATCCCTCTGCCTGACTCATGTTCTTGTGCTACTTCTCCTAGCTCTGGGGTGCTCTGGCTTTCTTCTCTAGTTCCCAGTTCCTGGCTCTCCTCCTTACTCAGGTGACATATCCAGACCTTCCCCCCTTAATAGCACCTGAGTCCCTGTTTCACGGTGGCACCCTCAGTCTAAGCGTGAGGGGGTCTCAGACATGATCGTGTTAGCAGCGGTTATAATCATGCCCCAAAAGAGCCAAGATGCCCTTCAACAGATGAATGGATAAAGAAGATATGGTCCATATATACAATGGAATATTATGCCTCCATCAGAAAGGATGAATACCCAACTTTTGTTTTAACATGGACTGGAAGAGATTATGCTGAGTGAAATAAGTCAAGCGGAGAGAGTCAATTATCATATGGTCTCACTTACGTGTGGGGCATAAGGAAAAACATGGAGGACATTGTGAGAGGGAAGGGAGAGGTGAATTGGAGGAAATTGGAGGGGCGAAGAACCATGAGACTGTGAACTCAGAGCAATAGACTGAGGGTTTTGGAGGGGAGAGGGGTGGGGGGATGGGCGAGCCTGGTGGTGGATATTGAGGAGGGCACGTATTGCATGGAGCACTGGGTGTGGTACATAAACAACGAATCTTGTAACACTGAAAAAATAAAATAAAAGTATTTGGGGAAAAAAAAATAATCATGCCCCATTCTACCATCGCAACCCGCATACTGGTTTACAAAGCACCTTTTATGTCTGCTAGAGCACTGTCATCCTCAGAGACAGAGGAGACAGGCTCAGAGTTAACTGTCATCAGCTAGCAAGCTACAGAACCCGAATTCCAAACAGGACTCACGGCCATGCCTCCACCGTGGCCCAGTGCTTGTTCTAGTCCACGGCTACATCTAATTAGAGCAATGATCAATAACCAACCAACACATTCTGTTCCTTTATTATGGTAAACCCTTACCAGCCTTCCTCAAACTGAATTGACATCTTCTTGGTCTTCCCCAGTTGATTGGGAAATCTCTGGGTCATTGCCAAATGCAGACTTATGCTCAAGGAAATGTTAACTTATGTTCCATATGTCTGAAGATAATCCATCTCTGGTTATAGTCAGTGGAGACATAAGTATAGGTTCTCTCCAATAAAAGTCAGCCTAAGCACAGCAGGGGGGAAGACAGGGTCCCCAGGCATCTCCCCTCCTCCTATCTCAAGGTAAGATCTTCAAGTCCCACAGAGAAACATTTTTAACTCTCAAGAACTTGAAAAGCCACAAAACATGGGTGCCTAGGTGTCTCGGTCAGTTAATGTCTGCCTTTATAAATAAATAAAATCCTTTAAAAAAGGCACCAGACTCTTGATTTTGGCTCAGCTCATGATCTCAGTGTCCTGAGATCAAGCCCCGTGTCAGGCTCCGCACTGGGCCTGAAGCCTACTTAAGATTCTCTCTCTCCTGGGATGCCTGGGTGGCTCAGTTGGTTGAGCAACTGACTTGGTTTCAGCTCAGGTTGTGATGTCGGGGTCATGAGGTAGAGCCCTGAGCGAGCTCCACACTCATTGTGGAGCCTGCTTGAGATTCTCTCTCTGCCCCTTCCCCTGCTTGTGCTCTCTCTCTAAATAAATAAGTAATCACTAAAAAAAAAGACAATTCTCTCTCTCCCTCTGCACTCCCCCCCAAAAAAAAAGAAAAAACACAAATCATGACTGTACGTGGTAGGCCCAATAGGACGATGGGTCAGCAGAGGCCTGGCTCACAGGGTGTCTGGGCGTCCTCGGAAAGGTTTCTAGGTGTGTTGGAAATCTTTCATGCCCCACTTCACATATCCTAGGATCACCTTTTAAACTATCCATTGCTGTAGCGACCAGCTGTACCCAAGCTACACAGAATACCTCTTGCTTTCTGACAGCTGCTACTCTGTGATCTTGGGCAATGCCTTAACATCTCTGTGTCCCAGGCTCATCGTCTGGAAAGGGGGGATGATAATGGCACATACTTCATATGGCTGTAGTGAGGATGATATGAGTTAATAAATGCCAAGTAGGTGTAAGAGTGCCTGGCACAAAGTAAGAATTACGAAAAAGACATTATTATTATTCTAAATAATATTATTATTTCATTTTTATTCTTACTCTATCTAGGGCTGGGTGCCAGAAGAGGAAGACTGGGCTTCTTAGCTCTGAGTCTGCCAAGTTGGAGCCTGACTTGCTGTGGATGGGAGTTGACTTGAGCCCTCAGGCCTCAGGGGTGGGAGGAGTGGGGCAGGAAGGACAAGAATCCCATTTACTGAAGACTTAGGGTCTCAGAGAATTCTTACAACACCTCAGGGAGAAGGTACTCATATTACCTCCCTTTTAGATATGAGGAAACCAAGGTTTAGAGAGGTTGGTGAGGTCACATGGCCAAGAGTGGCTCATCAGTCCCCAGCCCCAGAGCCTGGGCCTGGTTCCTGGGGCCACCACGTCAAGCTGCAGAGGCGCATGTTTCTATTGTTACCTGATTGATACTGTCCAGGAAGAAGAGGGAGGTAGCAGAGATGTGCCTCCCAGCCCCCTGTACCTGCTCACAAACACCCCAGAGGATCACCTGTCAGGGCTGTGAGAGGAAGGGGCTGAGCACTGCTTCCCTAAAGTACAACCAGGTGGCTGGGCTCCAGGCGAGGTGGGAGGGGCATAGGGAGTCTGTTGGAAATAGCCCTGGGCCAGGAGTCAGGACCTGGATTTCAGGCCTGGCTCTCTGGGCAAATTCTAGCACCTAATCCAGGGCCTGCCAGACAATGGGAGCTCCATGATTATTGCTGAACAAATGAATGAATGAACCAATGAATGAATAACAAGGTCCCCGCTCTCAGAGAGTTTCCAACCTGAAGGACACATTCATGAGCCTCCGTAGAGAGCAGCACGTGCTGTGTCAGGCTTGTAGGGAGAGCACAGGGGATGTGGAGTCAGCCCAGGAAAGCACCCCTGTGCGTTGGGATATATTTCAAAAGGGGGAACTTGACTGGGCCAAAAGGATAAGGGGGATTCTAGGAGGCAGAGAAGGGGGAAGAGCACAGAGCATGAGGCCGGCTTGCACAGAGGCTTAGAGGCAGGGGCAGTTTAGCATATGAAAGATCGTTATATTCTGTTCCAGCCCTTTCCCTCCATTCTCCCAAAGCAGAACTCCAAGCTGTACAGTTACATGTAAATTGGCCCAGTTCCCCAGTACGGGTTTTCCAAAGTCTGGCCTCATACAAGGAGCTTGTTTAAAACAGATCTGTCAGCTCCCAGGGCCCAAGGTTTGTCTCCACCCAGCAACTGTAATGAGGCCTAGGACCAACCCAGCCCTCAGGGAAGTCTGGGCCAGGACCTCTGTCCTTCTCCTTGGCTGCCCGCTCCCCCACCGTGGTGTTTACACATCGCCTCCCCACTCCCTGGCAGCAAGGCCCCTCCCCCTCTCCCTGCTCCTCCCTGGCCGAGTGCCACCACCTCTCCCCACTCCGCCCTGGCCAAACACTGGTAGAGGAAGCTGGAGAAAACCAGACCAGCAGGCTCACCAGGTGACAGCCAGGCTGTAAGGAGCCCAGGAAGAAGAGGGTGACATGGAGGTCACTGGGGTTCCCCAAAGCCAGAAAGACTTGGGGAGGAGCTGCTCTCTGAGGAAGGTAAAGAGCAAGGAGTCTGGCCCTTTTTGCTCCCTGACAAATGTTCCCGTGAGAGTGAAGAGAATTAACTAGCCATCACGACCCTTTACATCTTTATAGGGCTTTATAGTTTCCAGTCCGTGCTTACACAAGATGTCTACTCTAGCAGATACAGGAACAGAAGTGGAAACAGGGTTCACCCGCAGTCACACAACGCAGGTAGAAGGGCCCCGACCAGGCCACCGCTCTGCCCCCGAGACTCGCAGAGGCTGACTCTGTGCAGAGTAGCTTCAGACCCTGCTGGCCTGGGGCACTTGGATGTCAGGACCAAGCCTCAGAGGCCTTGTGGGATTCCAGGGAAGGAATAGGCTAATAAAGGTGATGACCATGATGAGCACGTTCTTGACAGTCACAGAGCTTTTACCACACGCTAAGCACTCACTGGTGTCTTTGAGTATCTCACAGTAGCTCTATAGGCAGCCATCACCATTTCACTGAAGTAACTGAGGGTTAGTGAGATAAAGCAATTTAACTGTCAGTAAGGTTCAGTTAATTAGTAACCCTGTCAGAACCAGGATTTGAGACCAGGAATGACAATTCCAAAGTTTGATTTCACAGACACTGCACTACACTGCCACCCGTGAATAACCATCCAGAAATAACATGGCTCCCCTTCACTCTCCCACACTAAGTGGGACGTCTTCCCAAACTTCACTGACTGGGCCCCCTGCTGGCCAGCCAACGGTTACATGATCCCCACAATAATCATTGACTACCACCTAGTGGCGCCACGCGGAATGTCACATTTCTATCCCTTCATCTGATTTTTGTGATGTTCATGCCTTATCCCCAGTGCCTGCAACAGTGCCTGGCACAAAGTAGACATTCAATAAATATTTGTTGAATCAACTTAAGTAATTCTTAGTGGAAAAAGAAATATCAACTAGGAAAACTAGAGCTTTGGTCGTCCCAACTTTTTTATTCCTGGAAGCTTCCCAGGCCCGTATTTTATGTTCCCTGATAGCAGATCTGAAGAAACAAAGAATCAGATGGAGAAGAAGCTGGCTCTCCTTAGTCAGATAAAGGTGGCGGCAGGCTTCCCTGAACCCCCAGCTGCTAGAAACCCTACAACTCCTATCTCCATGATGCCCTGACTTTCTGAAGAACTAGATCTTGTTCGAGCAAGAGCAGTTTGACCTAACAAGGCAATGGAATGGAAAGGAAAGAATTCAATAAGCCTTTACTTTCCTTCTCCTCTACTTTCCGTAGAGAGTAAGCTCTGAGCTTCCTTAAAGGAGGAGGTCCTTCCTGGAGCTCCTGACTGTGAAATGAACTCATGGTCCTGTGGCTGGAGAAAGCCTATAGATGAGGCTGTCTGATTTGGTGTTATCAAGAGCCTGAGAAGCCATGCGATTTCCTATGCAAGGAACAACCATAACTGGATGAGAAAAGCACAGTGCTCTCACAAGGGAGTCTCCTACTTCTGGTCCTCCCCTGCTCTCCCCAGACTGAATTCTCTTTCCTGTTCTGAAGTCTTGTGACTGCTCTTCCCCCCATCCAGCCAGTTCAGGTTAATCTCGATCCATTTCCTCCCGCAGCCCCTGGCTGGGCCACCAGAAGTCAACCATCATTCTGATGACGCAGCCATAGTCTTCCAGCCTGGGTCATGAAGACACAAGAGATTGGGGAAGCCCACTCTCTGGTGGGGTTTTTATAGAAAGGATCTAGTAACTCGGTGACTTTTCTGTCCCCACTCCCAGATCCAGCTTATGATGCTTCCACATTCTTGGACTCCCCTATGATTCTCTAGGTCACGGTGGCCTGCTCCCCCATTTCTTCAAAACACCGCTCCCCGACTTGTACGGTAATGAGAACTGAAGCTAAGTCAACTACAGATGACTTCCATTCCGCAAAAGGACTGGGCTTCATAAATATCGTGTTAAGTTTTAAAACGGACTACCCTGTCAAATATTCTTTGTCTCCATTTTGCTTTGTTCTTCTATGCCCAAGTGTTTCTCACAGTTAGGCCTTAAAAATTCTCTGCCTAGAAGGACTTCCCCATCCTCACTTTTCCAAGTCATTTGTTCAATCTCTAAGTCACTCATGCTTTGCTTAAAATTTTTATTGTTTATTTTTTTATTTTTTGCTGAGCATTGGGTCAGGCATTGTCCCAGGCACTGGGACTTAAAGACATGGTCATTATTCTCAAAGCACTCACAGCACAATAGGAGAGAAATATGTCCTCAGATGCTTAAAGTACTATGTGATCAATGTTTTCATATGGACATATTTGTGGCTGTGCGAGCAAAAGATAGGTCCGAATTAAATTAGTTTTAGCAAAAATAGACATTATTGGTTCAAACAGCTGAGATCCACAAAACAACGTGGCTCCAGGCATAGTGGGATTCAGAGTTCAGATGATACTATCAGGATGCACCCCACCCCCAACCCGGCCTTGGTTTCATTGTATGTGGTTGGCTTTCAGCTGCTGGTAATAACCGCGTGGAGTAGAATGAGAAGAATGAGAAGAGGCTCAGATACAGGGATGAGCCACACCCTCCCAAAATATAACTGCAAATTCACATAGTAAAATTAGCTACACATACATTCTCACATACACTCTTCCACACCACACACACACACGCATACCACACACAAAAACTGTTCTTTATAGGGACTCTCTAAATGACATTGCCTTCCATGCTCAACTCTAATGAAAAGAATTCGTAACACAAAATTTAGGGTCATGGAGGGCGCCTAGACTCATGAGTATATCACAGGGATGGAAAGGGGAGCCTCTGGGAACCATTAAGGACCTGATAGATGAGAGTCACTTTGGGATCAAGTTTGGCCTTGGGAGAGAGCCCTGATTGAGGTCTCCATTCTCTGGTACAGAACAGATCCAAGGGGCGTGCGGGAGAGCACAGGAGGGAGAGAGGCCTCCACAGACACCAGGGATTTCTTAGTTAGACTCATCACAGCTGGAAAGCATCTCATTTTACAGAGAAGGAACTGAGACCAGATTCCATAATTTTTTTTTTAAGATTTATTTATTTATTTATTTGACAGAGAGAGAGATCGCAAGTAGGCAGAGAGGCAGGCAGAGAGAGAGGGGGAAGCAGGCTCCCTGTTGAGCAGAGAGCCCGATGCGGGGCTCGATCCCAGGACCCTGAGATCATGACCTGAGCCGAAGGCAGAGGCTTTAACCCACTGAGCCACTCAGGCGCCCCGAGACCAGATTCCATAATTAATAATTATTAAATTGGAAATATACCATACATTACAAAACAGCGTATTGGATATATTGTGTGCATATACCAAAGTATTTGTGCAGTTGTTTCCATTGTAGAAGTATGACGGAGATTTATGTTTTCATTTATATTCTATATATTCTCCTTTCGGCAGCCTGAGGGACTTTTCTGAAGCACAGAGCTGATAAAGTTTCTTCCTTTAATGGAATCCCCTTTGCAAATATGAAGGAGATTCATATTTCCTATTATGGCTTCTAGAAGATAGAATTTTAGGACAAACCAAAGGTCAGAAATCAAAACATTGGGACCTCCAAAGACTAAACCTTTAGTGCATTTCTCATTAGTGAGAAATAAACTACCAAGAAGTTGCTCGATTGAGCTTGGCTCTGAGTGAAGAAACATTCTCTCTTGAGACTTTGTAGCCACAAGTCAGTATCATGTTGTGGTCCTAACACTTCAAATGACAGATGAGATCTCTGGGGACATTTGAAAAATGAAAGCCATGCTGGGAAGGTCCCCCAGTCAACTAGCAAAAGAAAACAAAAGACCTCTCTGGAGGAGCTCAGCTATAATTCAGGCCTCAAAGGAGTCCCACAATAAAGTCCCAACGAAAGTGAGCAGCTCAGGACGGCATGGGTGGCTCAGTTGGGGTTAAGGCCTCTGCCTTCAGCTCAGGTCATGATCCCAGGGTCCTGAGATGGAGTCCCGCATCAGGTCCCCTGCTCAGCGGGGAGCCTGCTTCTCCTTCTGCCTACTGCTCCCCTCACTCAGGTACGCTCACTCTCTCTCTCTGACAAATAAATAAATAATATCTTAAGAAAAAAAAAGGAAAGTGAGCCGCTCATAGTCAAAAAATCACAAACACAGAAAGTAACAAGTCACCCTGTGAAAGTGATAGAAGACATAATGGGCAGTAAAATCAGACATACAAAGACTTCAGCACTGGAATTATCGGAGAAGTATAATATTGCCATACCCAATAGGGTTAAAGACATAAAAGAGAGAATTGACAGTGTGAGCCAGTATCAAGAGATAAATTTCAAGTAGAACGTCTAGAAATTAGGGACGCCTGGGTGGCTCAGTCGGTTAAGCAACTGCCTTTGGCTCAGGTCATGATCCCAGGGTCTTGGGATCAAGTCCCACATCCGGCTCCTTACTTGGTGTTCTCCTGCCTCTGCCCCTCTCTCTGCTCATTCTCTCTCTCTCTCTCTCACTGACAGATAAATAAGTAAATAAATCCTTAAAAAAAAAAAGAACTTCTAGAAATTAATACCATAAAAAGTAAATTTAAAATCCAGTGGATTGGGGGCACCTGGGTGGCTCAGTGGGTTAAAGCCTCTGTCTTCGGCTCAGGTCATGATCTCAGGGTTCTGGGATCGAGCTCCGCATCGGGCTCTCTGCTCAACAGGGAGCCTGTTTCCCCCTCTCTCTCTGCCTACTTGTGATCTCTCTCTCTGTCAAATAAATAAATAAAATCTTAAAAAAAAAATTCAGTGGATGGATTAAAGAGAAGATTAGACACAGTGCAAAAGACACTAGTAACCTAGAAGGTGCGTCTATAGAAATTACCCAGAAAGCTGCCCAGGACACAAAGATATGGAAAATAAGAAAGAACTTAAATGATATGGAAAAATAGAAAAAGAAACTTCAAAGTATATTGAATTAGACTTCCAGAAAGAGATAGTAATAAAAATCATGGTAAGAATTAGCAAGTATAGGGACGCCTATACGTCTGCCTTCAGCTCAGGTCATGATCTCGGGGTCCTGGGATTGAGTCCCACATCATCAGGCTCCCTGCTCAGTGGGGAGCCTGCTTCTCCCTCTGCCTGCTCTGCCTGCTGCTCCCCCTGCTTGTGCTCTCTCTCTGACAAATAAATAAATAAAATCTTAAAAAAAAAAAAATTAGCAAGTATATAGGACTTACTATGAGTTCCTATTTTAAGCTGTTACATAATTAATCCATTAATCTTCACAACAAAGCTATAGTTTTGGGTCAATGAATAAGTGAGTAAATAAGTTTTTCTGATTGTTGGTGGGTTTTTTTTTATTTTATTTTATTTTATTTTATTTTATTTATTTATTTGACAGAGAGAGAAAGAGATCACAAGTAGGCAGAGAGGCAGGTAGAGAGAAAGGGGGAAGCAGGCTCCCCGCCGAGCAGAGAGCCCGATGCAGGGCTTGATCCCAGGACCCTGAGATCATGACCCGAGCCGAAGGCAGACGCTTAACCCACTGAGCCACCCAGGCGCCCCTTTTCTGATTGTTTAAATGTTCACAGTGAAGTTTTTAAAGGGGATGGCAAGAAACTCAATTTGGCTGCAGCATGGGCACGTGAGAGGAAGTCATAGGAGCTAAGGCCAAAAATATTAGCTGTCTCTAGCTGATCTGAAAATAAGCTAGCTAACAAATACCGTGATGTAGAGGGACAATGGTGACCATGTGTGCAGTGCACTAATTTCCTTATCTTTTATAAGGGAACTCGATATTCCCTGCTGTTGTTATTGACAAATCAAAAGCAGAAGTGTAGTTTTATTATACAAAGTCATAATATCAACATCTAAAAGAATTAAGAATGGAAACTGGAAATACTGGTTGCTATTGGGAAATGAGAGTAGAAGAGATCTCGTGTTTCACTTTATACACCCCAGCGTCGTTTGAAATAAAACTAATGTGCGTATATTGCTTCTGTGATTAAATTTAAAAAGATCAAGTGAGCCAAGACATGCATGGCCTTGAACGTCAAGCCGACAATTCTTTAGCTATGGAAGCTCATGTGGCTCGGTGGATGGTTTACTGCCCAGGCTCACGGAGGGCAGTAACAGGCCCTAGGACAGCCATTCCTCACAGGGAGGGGGACCGGATGGGGTAGGATGGGGAGAGGCCGAGATAAGTGACTGGAGTCAGGGCACATGAGAAACATCTCGTGAAGTTTCTTGCCTGACACATCTCCAGGATCTCATTTGCTGGTACCCTTTGGGCAGGAAATCACAGGGGCTGTCCAGCATCTTGATAAGCCTCAGGCGGTCACCAGACTTCACGCCTGTGGCCTCAGACCCCTTGCCATCCAGAGCGTAGAGAGGCCCTCTCCGCTGTTTCTCAATCTCAGGAAAGCTCTTCCTTTCCTAGTCTCTACCCCCAGTAAGAAGAATGGTGCTCAGGTAAGTGTTTGATCAAGAACTACCTTCTTTCAGAGGCATTTTTGTTTTCTTCCTCTTAATCTGCATGCTTGTGAATTCATTTTAAGGGGGGGGCATGCAGGAAGCCAGGGGCACCCCACTGCAGATCGGGAGACATGAAACTCCCTCACGGAGGCTTTGAGTGCTGGTGACTTGGACTGTGGGAGAGCCAAACGGCCCCCACCAGGCTCTTGTGACTTCTCTCCTGTCTCCTTATACTCTCTCTTTCTCTCCAAACAGTCAAATCTGCAACTTCGGAGAGATGTATTGTGCTCATTTTAATTTCAGGGACCAAGGTGGCATCCTGGCACGACATTCCAAAGCTAAATTGTTTTAATAACATCAGTTTTCACAGATTTGCTTGCTATTCAGAGGTGGTTTTTTTCCCTTTGTATCCTTGTATCTGACATTGTCCTAACAGAAAATACAGGGCACAGACTAATGGGGGTAATGGAGGAGAGTAATGAAATGACAGGTTACACAGGCATGGGCAGAGCTAAGGGAAAGCTATAAAGGATGCTGACTGAAGACCCCAGAGACAAGGCCTGAAGGGGAAAGGGAAGAAGTTCCCAGAACTCAGGAGGGCTGTGGTTGTAGGAAAGGACCACCAGACAGGAGTGGAGTCCTTAGGCAGAGCAACATGTCCACTGCTAAAGCACAGCCTGGCAGAGAGAGAGCCAAAAAGTCACAAACCCCCAATCGCCCTCCTCCCACCCCCCAGCTCCTGTCCGTGTCTCCCTTTCACTGAAAGCAACCAGGAGCCAGAGAGAGCGGGAAACCTCCGATGAGGACAACGAGGATGCAGAAAAAGGTGGAAAAGATGGAAATGAGATTTGATGGCAAATGGAGAAAAGTCATCTCTTCTTTTTTTTTTTTTTTAAGATGTTATTTATTTATTTGCAAGAAAGAAAGAGAGAGAGAGTGAGTTGGGGGAAGGACAGAGGGAGAAGCAGACTCCCTGCTGAGTAGGGAGCCCAACGAAGGGCTCGATCCCAGGACCCTGAGATCACGTCCTGAGTCGAAGGCAGCTGCTTAACCGACTGAGCCACCCAGGGACCCCCAAATCCATCTCCTCTTATGGCCTCCTCACAGTTGGTATTTCCTGGGACTTTCTCCCTCTGTGTACTGGATTAGATCAATTTCTCATGGTATTCCTCAGGATGTTCATTTGACTGCACCTTTCTATCTGCTGTCACTCTTTCCAAATAATCTCTCATTATCATCGTAAATGCCTTGAGAATGGGTCACCTGAGTGGTTCAGTTGGTTAAGGGTCTGCCTTCAGCTCAGATCATGATCCCAGGGTCCTGGATGGAGCCCAGCGTCCTCCTTGCTCAGCGGAGAGCCTGCTTCTCCCTTTCCCTCTGCCTCTACCCCCCCTGCTCATGCACTCTCTCTCTCTCTCTCTCTCTCAAATAAATAAATAAAATCTTTTAAAAAATGCTTTGAGAATGGAATATTGTTTTGTGAGGGGTTGTTTGTTTTTTTAAGGTGGGTGTACATTCATATTTATAAATATTTTAAGTTTATGATTTTGACTGCTCTAGGAAGAAATCCATTGTAAGAGTGACTTAGACTGTGTCCCTCGCAGCAGAGTGGGACATTAGGGGGACACACTAATGGCCAAGAGGAAAGGATTTCCTGTCCTCATAAAGCCGACATTCTGGGCCGTTTCTGGCCAAGAGGCTTGGCCATACTCACACCTGTCATTGCAAAAGGTCACATTCTCTTCGTGACCCTAAATCACGACTTCCTTTGTGGTGGATGGACCACCTTCAGTCACTGAGATTTCCCATAGGTCATGCCTGGGTCTTCCAACTTCCCGGACCCTAAGAGGAAATCTCAGTCCCAGGCAGAAGGAATGCTGAGCTCAGAGCCCTGCTCTCACCACACATAACTTGTCCAGGCTTTTCTCCTCTTGCCTCCTACAGACCTGACATGGTCTGGGAGGTTAAGAAGAGGTGTGTGAACCCTGGAATATTCCCACATCAGTAGAAGGTCCATGTTGCAGTAGAGAGAGTCCAAGTTTTAGAGTCAGAGAAAACTGGTCTGAATCCAGGTTCCAGAACTCCAACGCGGTGTGGCGTTTGGCGAGTATCTTAATCTCTGAAAGCCTCCTTTTCCCTCCTCTGTAACACGGGGACAGTGATCCCCAAGTAGCAGGCTGGCCCTGAGGATCAGTGAGCCTCCGGCAGGTGCTCAATCTCGTTTGTGTTCCCAGGAATTCCAGTGGAGGGTTTCCGAGCGCCGATCCCACCGCCCCAGCCTGGGAGAGCACACTCACACCAGTGAATGGAAGCGACCAGGCCCTTCTGCAGACGTTCCCCGTGGAGGTCCTGATCGTGGCCTTGCTGACCCTCACCTTTGCCCTAGGTGGGCTGGTGGGAAACCTGATCGTGCTCTGGCTCCTGGGCTTCCGCATGCGGAGGAGCGCCTTCTCCGTCTACATCCTCAACCTGGCTGGAGCCGACTTCCTCTTCCTCTCCTTCCAGGTTGTCTATTCCCTGGTGGTGCTCGTCGACTTCCATTCCATGTCCCTTTCCATCCCCAGGTTTTTCATCATCGTGTGCACCTGCGCCTACATCGCCAGCCTGAGCCTTCTCAGTGCCATTAGCACGGAGCGCTGCCTGTCGGTCCTGTGTCCCATCTGGTACCGCTGCCACCGCCCAAGACACACGTCAGCTGTGACGTGTGCCCTGCTCTGGGCCCTCTCCTTGCTGCTGAGCATCCTGGAAGGGGAGTACTGTGGCTTCCTGGTGCAGGGTTTCAACGACAGTTGGTGCCGGGTGTTTGACCTCATGGCTGCCACCTGGCTGATTTTCTTATTCGTGCTTCTCTCTGGGTCCAGCCTGGCCCTGGTCAGCCGATCGATGTGTGGCCGCCATCGGCTGCAGCTGACCAGGCTGTATGCGACCGTGGCGCTCACGGTGCTGGTCTTCCTCCTTTGCGGCCTGCCCTTTGGCATCCACTGGTTCCTCTTACTCTGGATTCCCATGAGCAGGAACACAGTCCTCAAGCATCTTTATCTGGTTGCCGTTTTCCTGTCCTGCGTCAACAGCTGCGTCAACCCCATCATTTACTTCTTCGTTGGCTCCTGTAGACAGAGGTGGGCACAGCGGCACAGGACCCTCAAGATGGTCCTCCAGAGGGCTCTGCAGGACATATCAGGAGGGGATGAGAGTGAAGCCAGCCTTCCTCAGGAAACTCGGGAGATGGCGGGAAGCAGTGTGGTGTTCTGAGTCAGAGTCTGCCTCCCCCAGACAAATGTGGCTTTGAGAGCCAACGTTCTCCCCCTCAGTTTGGGAGGTTTTCTTGACTTCTCTCAGCCTCTGGGCTTAAAACCTTCAAGTTTTAAGATAAAGCCGAAGGTTGAGATAATGATCCTCCTCGTGAGGACTGAGACAGCACCTGTGAGGCCGGCGCTGAAGTCCAGCGCCTGAAGGACGACCTCACCCAGGGCCTTCACATCCTCCCGAGCTTTGCCAACTCTTCAGAAGGGTCCCCTTCTGAAGAATCCCACCCTCAGCGGAGGCTGAACGCGGTACAGGAAAGGTCGACATTTTCTTTGGTCACTGCGCTCAGGAAGGACTAGAAGAACATACTATCACAACTTTCTGTGCTCACCCTCCTGCCATCTGTCTCCATAAAATTAAAAGAATTAAAGTGCAGTCTAGCCCCAAAGAGCAATCTTCTTTGATTTTGGAAGGCCCTAGAATATCTCCCTAGCTTAATGAATGTCTATTGAATAAATGACTTAATGAATAAATAAATGATGAATTTTTACACCAAGCCTGTACTAAATGTCCATTTACCAGGTTTGAGTCACCATCTGTTTCTTTCTTTCACCATTGTCAGTTTGCGTAAGCACAAAGTTGAGTTTTATAACCGGGCAAATCGACGTCAAAGCATGCTTAAGGTCTGAGGTAGGCCGTCTTGCTATGACTTCCTGTCCCTTGTCCTCCAGTGGAACCCCACATACGTCCCTTCTCATTCCCGTCCCTGTGCCTTTGCCCTGGCTCTTCCTCTCTGGAGCTCTCTGATCCTTCATGGCATGTTTCTTTTTTTTCTTTTTTTTAAGATTTTATTTATGTATTTGAGAGACAGAGAGAGCAGAGTGAGAGAGAGAGAGCACACAAGCTGGGGGGAGGGGCAGAGGGAGAAGGAGAAGCAGACTCCACGCTGAGCGGGGAGCCCAATGTGGGGCATGTGGGGCTCGATCCCAGGACCCTGGGATCATGACCCGAGCCAAAGGCAGACTCTTAACCGACTGAGCCACTCAGGTGCCCCCTTTATGGCACATTTCTGATGTGTCTTACTAGACTCTGTATTCTCTGAGGATAAGATCTTCATCAGATTTACCTTTTTTCTACAGAGCTCGCAATGTTCATTTTATTAATCCGATTACAGAAAAATATTTCTAAAGTGACATGTTCTGTAAAAATAACAATATGTTAAGTTTAAATGTTGCATCGTCTCATAATTTTTTAGTTCTTTAATTGAAGTACAATTAGGAGAGAGTGATGGCGCAGATCAGATTATAAGCATACGGGGCACTGAGTTATGGCAACGATACACCCATGTGACTCAAACCCCACGCAAAGCACAACACATTTTCATCACCTCCAAAAGTTCCCTCACGTCCCTCCCAGATATTTCTCCTGCCCCAGAGGCAATGATCATTCCTGCTTCTAACACCAGAGATGAGTTTTCCCTGACCTTTGATTTCATATATATAGGATCATTCGGTGTCCTCTTTTGTTCCTACCTCATATCACTCAGCATAATATTTTTAGGATTTACCCAGGCCATGAGATTGCATATGTCAGTAGCTTGTCCTTTTGATAAAGCTGAGTACTATTTCATTGTACAGGTATACCACCATTTGTTTTCATATTGATAGATATCTATGTAGTATTCCATTGTGAACATTCTTCTCCAAGGCTTTTTCCGGATATATGTTTTTATGTCTCTCGGTAAATGTCCATTTACTCATGGCCTGAAGTGATATTGCTGGGTCATGGAAAGATGTATGCTCAACTCTGAGAAATTTCTAAGCTCTTTTCTAAAGTGGTTATGCTATTGCACATCTCCACCAGCAATGTCTGAAAGTGCCAGTTGCTCCAAATCCTTCTTAACAAACATTCCCAGTCTTTTGAATTTTAGTCATTCTAATGAGTATAAAGTGGCATTTCATTGTGTTTTAATTTGCATTTCAAAATGAGTTATGAAATTGGCATCTTTCCATATGCTTATTGGCTACTTGTATTTTTTTTTGAAGTATCTAAGTTTTGCCCATTTTTATTAAGTGTTTCTCTTTTTTGTTATTTATTTGTAGGAGTTTCTATTTATGCCGAATGAGTCTTTCCTTAGTTATGTGTGTTATAAATATTCATCCAGTTGGTGGTTTGCCTATTCATTTTTAATGAATTTTGTATTTTAGAGCACTTTTAGATTTATGGAAAATTTTCACAGAAAGTACAGAGGGTTCCCCTATATTCCCTCTCCCCATTCCCACTGCCCCCACCACAGCTTCTCCTATCGCTAACACCTTCTATTAATGTGCCACACTTATTAAAATTGATGCACCGATACAGATTCATTATTATAATGTGAGGTCCATCATTTACTTAGGGTTCCTTGTATAACTCAGTGGATTTGACCAATGCAGGGTATCACACATCCATCATTACAGCATCATATAGAGTTGTTTCTCTGCCCCCAGAAATTGAATATCTAGGTACAGAGGTCTTAAAAAATTATTATTATTTATCCTGGTTCGGGTGCTCTGAGCTACCCGGATCTGTGATTTGGTGCCTGCAAATAATTTGAAAAGCTCTTGGCCATTATTACTTCAAATAGATCTTCTGTTCCTTTTCTTCTTCACTTTTTAATATCCCTGTTCTATATATTCTATACCTTTTATAATCATCCCACAGCTCTTGAATACTTGGTTCCCTTATTTCAGTCTCTCTTTCTCTTTGCTTTTCAGTTTGGGAAGTTTCTAGTAACTTATCTTGAGGCTCACTGATCCTTTGAAAAGTGGTTAGCTGGTCTACTGATGAACCCATCAAGGGCAGAGGTGAAGTGATAGGAGTAGAGTAGATCAAATGTCGAGAAACATCTCACGAGGAGTCGTGACTCAGAGAACCCCACATTCTCACTTACCAGCAGATCCTTGTACAGGAAATCATGGGGGCTGTCCAGCATCTCGATCAGCCTTAGTCCATCACCAAACTTCACCCCTGCTCCTGGGCAGAGAAGTGCCCTATAGCAGCGGTCAATTGCACCTTGATTGAGTATTTATTTCCAAAGCCACCGTTGGGTTTTTCCTCCTAGTGCACATCCATGTAACTTGATCTGGGGGTGCAGTATTCAGGGGCTCCTGTGGGAAAAGACAGGGGGCATGGAGCACCACCCAGCCACTTTGGATGTTGGCAGCCTTGACTGTGGAAATCTGAATTGGTAAACCTACCTTGTCGTCCCCCCCCCCCCATTAGACCCTTGTCCCACTCGCCCCTCCATTCCAACCATTCAAATTGTGTTGTCATGATGAGAAATCTGTTGCTTTCCTTAATTTAGGGAGCAAGATTGGGAACATGCACGCATCCCAAAGCTAAAGTGCTGTGAATAACCCAGTCATCTGTTTGACTTGCTTTTTGAAATTTACTTTCCTTTCAGTATCTCTCAGGATGCCAGCAGAAAACAGATGGCCTAAATTGGGATAATTCAGAAGAGTTTAATTAAGGTACAATCCACCAATATGGGCAGATTTAGAGAAAATTACATGGGATGGTGACCACTACCCCCTAAGGAAAGTAGTAGCAGGGGCCTTAAGATCACTAGGCTTGAAAGACAAGGGGAAGAAGTTCCCAGAACTCGGGAGGGCTGTGGTTGTAGGAAAGGACCACCAGACAGGAGTGGAGTCCTTAGGCAGAGCAACACATTCACTGCTAACTCACAGCCTGGCAGAGAGAGAGCCAGAAAGTCACAAACCCCCAATCACCCTCCTCCCACCCCCCAGCTCCTGTCTGTCCCTGTCTCCCTTTCCACTGAAAGCAACCAGGAGCCAGAGAGAGAGGGAGCCCATCGATGAGGATGATGAGGATGCAGAGGAGGGTAGAGAAGTCGGAAATGAGATTTGATGACAAATGGAGGAAATCCATCTCTTCTTATGGCCTCCTCACAGTTGGCATTTCCTGGGACTTTCTGTTTGTGATTGGATCAATTTCTCATTGTATTTCCTCAGAGTTTGGTTGTCTGCACTTCTCTACCTAATGTCACTTCTTGGGACTAATCTCTCATTATCAACATAGATGCCTCGAGAATGGAATGTAGTGGGTTTTTTTTTTTAAGAAGATGGGGTATACAGGTGTTTATAAGTGTTTTAAGTTTATGATTTTTGTTGCTTTAAGAAGATATCCATTATAATCGTGACTTAAACAAGAGAGAAGTTACCAGGACTGAACCAGTGACTCCATGGCATTAGGCACACTGTGCTTCCCACTTGATGCTCCCATCCCCCGGGGTGACTTCATCCTACACGGCTCCACATGGCCCCTGGACACTTTAGCTCTCCATCCAAAGGTGAAGAGAAGCAAAGACACAACTCAGGAATTGGCGACATCACTTCTGCTCACTTTCCATTGGCCAACATCAAATTACATGGTGCCATCCAGCATTAATGTGGGCTGGGATTAGGATTATTTTCCTGGTCTAAAACTCACAGAATTATTATGTAAGAGAGGAGGGAAATGGATATTTGGATCAACTAGCCACTTCTATACCCCTGAATCTCTCTTATATTCCGAGCTCACATGAGGATTTTTTGGGGGGAAGCTTCTCTCATAACGAATGATGTGGCAGAGAGCAATGGGAAAGCCTCAGGCAGGACTCCAGGAGACCAAGGCTGGCATTGGACCTGCTATTCACAATGGGATCCCAGGAAAATCCCTTCGACTCTTTAAGCCTCAACTTTTTCCTGTGTTAAATGAAGATATTATAAAAGACAGTCTCTAAGGGACATGTGCTAAATGCTGGGAACATGATGGTGAACAACATCAACCCAAAAAACCCAAGCAGATCTAGGCATTACAAGCTTTGAGTTTAATAAGGGAGACTAAGAAAGGAAAAAAAACGAACACAAATTAGAACTTCAAACTGTGTTCAGTTCCATGAGTGAAAACGCCATGTTGCCCTGAGGGAGGACAGCAGAGGTTGTGGATTTCCTCCATCTCCTCAGGCCATCCAGGACTGCAGGAACTAAGAGTGATGGATAATTCAGCCCATGAGGCTAACTCTGGGGCCCTGTAGGGTCTAGCTTCTTCCATGTGAAAAGCCCTCCCCCTTTGATTATAAAACCTAACCGGCTTATTTAAGCCTCTGTAGCAACCTGTTTATGTAAGAGTAAGGCACCCCTCCCTTCCTTCTAACCAGCTTATTCGGCTTCTGTAAAACTTTGCTTGTGACTATGACCCGCCCTTCCCGATTACAACGGACATCCCCGCTCGAGTTCCCCGCTCAAGTTTCGGGTAAAAAGGCGGGAACCAATTAGGTCGCGCCAAGTACTCCATTTTTAAAAAAAGGCGGGAACCAATTAGGTCGTGCCAAGTACTCCATTTTTAAAAATAGGCGGGATCCAATAAGGTCACGCGGAGTGCTCAAATTTAAATGTCAGCCAATGAGAACCTAGAAAACAATGGAACGCCCTGAACTTGTTTGTGACTGTCTATAAAAGGCTGTAAAACCCATGACTCGGGGCCTCTTAGCGTCACCGCTTGCGAGTGCGCGGAGGACCGGGTCCGGACCCGCAATAAATGATCTTTGCTGTTTGGCTTTGACTCTGGACTCTGG